>MU269990.1:45060686-45660686 GCA_021432705.1 Caranx ignobilis
ACGTGCGCACACACACACACTCTCAGGCTCTTCCTGTCTATACCCCCCCTCCACCCCTCCTTCACTCTCCATGCCCTCCATTTGAATATCTTGTCACTTGGATACACTGTATGTTAACATAGGTGTGTGTGTGTGTGTGTGTGTGTGTGTGTGTGAAGGTCACTCATTCTTCTAACCAGCACATCATTATTAAATCATGAATCCAGCTCTGCTCACTCACCACTCTCTGCCTGTCTCGCTGTTTGGTTCTCCTGTTGAGTTGCAGGGTTACATGTGTGTGTGTGTGTGTGTGTGTGTGTGTGCTTCCACTTGCTCACGTGTGCACGTGGAGTGGAAGGTATGGGTGTTTTTCAGTGTGTCCATGCATGCATATGTGTGTGTGTGTGCGCGTTAGCCTGGCCCCCCTTGAGTTCTCATTATGGTGAGAGTGGATGACCGAGCCCAGCCCTAACATCTGTCTCTGAGAGTGCTGGGGCCCCCACACCGAGCTCTTGGCTGGGGAGCGACCTGAGACCAGAGGCCGCTTCCTGCTACATAACAAGCCACGCCGCAGAAAAAGTTCACCGCCGTATCCAAATTGGGTAAACTTTTTTTTATCACAACCTGCTCATCAACATCCCAATATATCTCTGTATGTAGGATTTTTTTTTTTTCATTATCCTCAAGATTGGATATAAATAAAATCCAATATTAGCTCTCACTTTAACGTTAATTTGACTTTGTAGAATCAAAGTACAACCAGTGCTAAAGTCTTTCATTGCTCCTCAGTGACAGATGGTAGGAAAAGTAAAAGGCAGACTGGAGATGGAAAAAAAAAAAAAAAAAAGAATCACTTCCAACATTGTTTGTTCCTCTTGAGAAAAATAAACTCGGTGACACCCTCCACAGAGCAGGGACATATTTCAACATCGTCTTTGTGACATGGAGCATGAGCTCATTAAAAATGTGGTCTTATTTAGGAGCGGCACAAATTACTACACACAGAAACTTTTAATATTTAAAAAGATGACATTAAAATAATATGACAAGGCTGTGCTGCGAAACGCTCGGATGTCTCTGTGGACTTTCTTCTCCTTGTGTTTTTTTTTTTTCTTTTCTCCACATTCACTAAAATAAGATCTCACATAGTTTCTCTTCTTTTATTTATTTATCAAGGGGAGAGAAATTCATTATTTCCAGCAGCACCCTGGTTAATATTTACAAAGCCTGAACACACTTAGGTTTTTGTGTTGGACTTTTCCGCAGCAGTGCTGCTGCTGCTGCTGCTGCTGCTGCTGCTGCTGCTGCTGCTCGCCGTGAAGCTGCTTGGAGACGCTGGGGGTTTGCTGCTTCGCTCAAGGTCACTAAGACTGTAGTTGCTGAAGGAGCTACTTATTCTTAAAATATATAAATCCAGTATTGTACATGTCCAAAATGAAGTCCATGAACAGCCAAACATTTCACCTAAATGTGATGTTGGATGGGTATTAACATTAACACTGTTTCTGGGATGACCTTCCACAATAAAGCGCTGCCTAGTTAGCAACTGGTGAACCACTTGAACTCAAAAGTGTTGAGCAGAAGCTTTCAGTTTTTTTTTTTAATCAAAAGTTTAAACCATTGAAACGTGGAGTGAAAATTAACTGCTGATGTGTAATCACCACTTTTACTTAGAAATCCTCTCTCTGACACGTCACAGATGTGTTGAATGTGAAAACTAGTGTTGAATGGATGTTCATGATACCAGGTCGTCTAAAGCTGGGTACACACTACAGTACATGATTTTTGCCCGATTTTACCCATGATTCACAGTCGGGCCTAGTCTGCACCAGTCAGCGGTGGTTGGGGACAGTTGGCACGGCAGCTTGGTGTTGGCATCTGTGTGAGGCGAACAGACTCCGCCCAACTTCACTCGCAGCAATTTAAACATGTTTGAATTTTTCGGTTGCAAACAAACACGTCGCCCACAGCCAATGAAAAAGAGGAGGCGGGACACAGGAAACGGCATCAGAAGCCGATGTTGACTCATCCACAACTTGATCTGTGCTTGTTTTTTTCTTTTCAATGGATTTCTCATAGCAGATAACCGCTTGTTTACTGTTTGTAGAATGTGTTGACGCGGTTGCTTAGCAACAGGCTTCATGGGTGGAATCGCTTTCACTCACTGGCAGTTAGCAGGTGGTTAGACGTTGCGTGATGTTGGCAGGAGGCTGATGAAGCCAATCGCAAGTTGACTCAACTAACCCCGTCTGTGGAAATCACCACACATTGACACTCCGTAAACTGTCAAACCTGCAAGCGTTTGGTGCGGTCAGTTGGCCTCATTTCGTTTGACAAGTCATTGTAATCTGTGATCCCTCGTTGTGATGGCCAGAAACCAACCTTGAAAGATCAGAGCCTCCAACCCGGTGTCCCAGCTCTCGTCTCGGAAGCACCACGACACAAACACGCCCCGTAACCTGTAATGTCTAGTTTATGACAGATAAGACTACACAAATATACACATCCTAACACGTATATGATAAATAATGTTATCCACTACTCCATGGATTGCTTTCCATGGGGTTAGCAAGTTAGAGTAGGGTTAGCAGAACAGCGGGAAAGCGACCGGACTTGCATAGTTGCCCTTTAAATGTGTGTGTCGTCATAAAAAATCTGCCAAAGCCGGTCGGTGGGTGTGTAACCTACTCCAAGTCTTTTCTAAATTGACAACGACTGTGAAAAGTTAGAAGTTTTGGATTCAACATGGCAGAGCTGGGAGTTGATTGTTGGCTCCATACATTAACGTTAAGACCTAAGGCGTGGTCTAAAAAGTGCGTTGTAAGATTTAAAGCCTCAAGCACACACTTGATGTTCACTAAAACCTTTTATTGCTCCGGCTGAAGCAGACATGAAAAAAAAAAAAAAAACCCCGAGAGCTCAGACCGTTTTTTTGTGAAGACCTTGCCTTGGAAAAACCAGCACAACATCATCGTCCTCTGCTCAGTTAAAATCTTTCCAAAGCTTGTCATTTCCTGTTTCTGTCTGTTTCAGGGACTGAGACATGAAGGTTTAGGTGACATCCTCTCTTGTCACTCCTCCTCTGAACATATTAAAGTGAATGTTTGTTGTTTTCACCCTGGTAACAATCTGCCTCAGTATCACCTCCCTCACCCAGCTACTGTCTGAACTGCAACCTTAAAAACTTTTGTGCAGACTAAAACAGTGATTTTGCCCTTTAACACAAATTTGAGTGACTCACTTCATCAGCCGTATGTCTTAAACACCGGGATGTCTCGTCGAGGGAAGCATACAGACGTCACACTGGATGTCAACGGTTTAACTTTGGCATGTTTTAGCACTGAATGTCGACCGCTGCCACTCCCATTATCCCCCTGAGCTAATAATTATCCGGCGCCTCGGCTTCTTCCTCAAACGGCGAGATGATTTGTACAAAATGTTTCTCCATCATTTATTCCCTTCCTTTCTCCCTGGGCTCTGCTGGAATTTATTCAGAAGATATGAAACAATCCATCTCTTGCTTCTTTAAATGTAAAGATATATCAACGCTCTAATCCTTCACTACTTCTCAGCGTTATGCTTTAATGTTGCTGCAGTACAAACAGCTGCTGCCTCCGCTCCTCTTCGCTCACTGCCACACTGATAATACATACATGCACCATTTAAATGTCAATGAATCCTCTCCTTTAATGCTGTGCAGCAGCTCCCCAAACTGATTATATCTGGCTGTGTGGCATTTGCCAGGTGGGATTTTCAAACACTCGAGTGTCGGCCACCTGATGCTCAAGAACATAGGGAATGGCTTTTTTGTGTGTGTGTGTGTGTGCATGCGTCTGTGTGTGTAGTCTCTGAGTGTGTCCTGGTCCTGGTGGGTCTCTCTCCATCTGTCTGAATGGTGGCAGTCGTCCCCTGCTGCCCACTGCCAAGAAGACCGAACACCTGTAGAGGGCTGCAAACATACATTTACCCATTCTGACACACACACGCACGCACACTTGCCAGCAGACAAACGTCATATCTTGAGGTGCTTGTCCACCTCTGAGCTGCCTCCCCCCTCACCACCACCACCACCTACCTCCATCTTTTTTTTTTTTGGTCGCTCACCACTCTCTCTCATTTACCGACCACTGGTTTGTACCTTTTTCACTTTGTGTGTACATGTCGGCGTCTTGAATGTTTGTTGTGGTGTAGCAAATGACTTGTCCCCGGTTGGGTGGGTAATTTTCCAGTAGCATTGGTGCTTTCATCCATGCAGTCTCTCAGGGCGCGGTGTTTATGAAATGACATCGTAATCACGCCTTTTCCACTTTCTCTCCATTTTCAGCCCCTCGGGAAGTAAAGGAGGAAGGCAGGCAGGCGGGCGGGCGGGAGGCAGAGTTTCAGGTTTATATGCAGATGCTGGAAAACAAAATGATGGAAATCTGTGACAGACCGCTGCGGGGGGGGGGCAGGTGAGTCAACAGTGGAGAATAGGTGAACGGCTGAGTGACAGGTTGAAATTGAAATGGGACAAACACACAGAGACCAGAAGAAAGAGAGACGGAGGGAGAAAGCAGGACCTGCAATGCCGTTGAGCAAATTGGAGGGATATTTTGTTGAATCACATTTAAATTTCTATCTGTGGTATTTTCATTTAAAGAAATGTTTAAAATTTTGTTTTGGACTTGTTTCCTCTCACCTTTTCCTTCTCCTTCTTCTTGCTGTGTTGACATTTACGATCTGTAGCTGTCAAAGGAAATAAAAAATACCAGGGACCGGTTTTTAAATGTGTGCAAGAACTGGCCATACGAGCAGAAATGTCTGTATTTGGTATTCATACCTACACAGAATGAATAATAAATCTCACTAGTTGACACGCAGGCTGTTTTACATAGACAGATGCCCAGAGTTTATATGTGTATGGTCAAAAAACATCCCTTAGGTCCAAATCTTCTTCATGTAGATTCAGGTTTTGTGGACAAATCAGCAGATAATGAGGTTAAGACGCTTCTCTGCGTCACCCTGGGAGCTGGTGTGTGGGAAAAGCTTCCCAGCATGCACTGGGGCAGTGGACTCGAGGCTAATTGTATGTGTATGTTGTCGTGTTTCCTGCTGTGTGCTGCAGCATTTTCACCTCTGCACTTGTGGTCACAGAATTAGAGAAGCAGCTGTAATGTGGGTTTCAGGTGAGAACGTGAGCCAGGGAGTCAGGGCTGAAAAAGTAAAACTTAACTAACACTGATCTGGAGCCAGCTGTGTTTTTGGGAGTGAAGCTTTGAAGTTTAGGACCAGACCTGCTTTTGTTCAGTGCTAAGTGGGTTCACAGATGTTGTGGCTCTTACGGCTACTGTCTGTTTTAGTACTGAGTTTTTGTTTTTTTTTGTCTCCATAGTTGTTCCTTTTGGCTGCAGCAAACAAAAATGACAGATCGTCGTGATATCTCATAACAAACTGAAGGTCTTGGTGATGCAGCAGCAGAAAAGAGAAAATTGAGCAATAATAGGTGGCATTTTACTCCCGAAGAAATGATCACACTTTTTTTTTCTTTTCTGAATAAAACCACAACTGCTCATTCACAGGGATGATAGTGGAAAGTGACAGTTGTCTTGTGTTGGATGTGTAATATACTGGCTACAGAATAAGTGGCATTTGGATTTGTTTCCTACAAGCCTCGCTTTCCGCTGTGCAATTCTGCTGCAAAGGTTTGTGGGAAAAACAAAAGCTCAATTCTCCATTAGAAGCACAGGGTTTTATATGCCTCAGTTGACGAACTGACCCAGCTTATATTAGAAACAGGCATCTATATATGACAGATTGAACAAATGTTAACATCAGCAAAGATGGAAAACACTCTCAAATCGTCCTGTTCTCACTGTTTGAAGGAGTAAGAACAGAAGGAAAGAGCTGGAGCACAGGTTCATTTAGAAGTTTAATAGGCACCGATTAAGCTTCTTCTAAATAAATACATGCTGTGGCCATAGACTGTAAACGGGCTGCAGCTCTTTCCTTGAGTCAGTGGGAGGTCTCAATGGGCCGGGCCGGGCCACATCAGGTCCGAGCTTCAACACCCGTGGATCGGATCGGACCAGGTTGGGTCTTGACTTTCAGGCCCATTGAGAACTTTAGCATGAACAAAACAGCTTAGAAACTGCTAAAACAGGCAACTGTGGCCTTTGAGAGGTTTTGTACATTCACAAGAACTGGCAGAAAGAGATACGGCTTTTATTTCCTCAAACCTGCAGCCAGATCCGGCCCAGTGCAGGAGACCGGCGTCTATTTGAGACTCGGCTTCTCTTTGAGAATTTACGGTACTGTGCAACAGTTTTTGTGCACCATGAATCGTAAAATGTCTGTGACAAGATTTGTCACTGTACATTATATTGTATGATAGTGATTGTTATAGTTTTTTAGGTAGAATATAATAATACTGTTGCTCCTTCCTATCACCATTATATCAACACTATGTCTTCCCCCTTGTTCACTCACCCACACAGATATACTGTATATCACTGCTTCATACTGTACACACACACACACACACACACACTAATCCTACTAATCTAATCTCCACATGACTCTTATCGTACATCGTCAGATCGTAGTCGCTGCTTTATGCTGTTGTCTGTATGTTTGCTCATTATGTGATGCAATACAGTTTCAGGACAAAACCACGCTGAGCACCGTGAGGCTGCAGAATAATAAGCCTGTGCAAGAATAACTCCGTCTGTCTGCATGGGCTCATGGTGAAGGTGAAGAACAAACATGAAATATTAAAAGTCTTGTTACATAAAATACTGACAGAAATTGAAGTAGGGCATGGTTGTTTTCCTCTGTTTGGCACTGTTGTGAAAGCAAGGTTTCCATTATTCCCGGTGGGGGGGCAGTTGGATTACCTTTTGTTTTCATGCGTGCCATGCCACTCCCAGCTGCTGCAGCCGAGCCTCCAGTCAAAATAAAATAATAAAAATATAATAATAAACTCTCGGCTTTGTTAGCTCTTCTTACATTCACACTTGTTTTTGTCTGTCCTGTATTCTCTGGAGTCTCTGAAGCTGCATGATGAAATCCAGAGGTATGGTTAACAGCGTCAAGACACAGATGCAACGGGTTAGGGATTAAAAACCTTCTCTCTGTGACACTGTAGAGAGCAGATGCCTTTTGATGTGAAAGCACTTGGCTCAGACAGCGTGCTACAGCCAAAGGAATGAGGGAATAATCACACTTATAATGTCTGACACCCAGATATGCAAACACACTTTAAAATGTGAAAATTTCATTTCCTGTCCTCTGATCTTTTTTCTCCGTCTCCGTCTCTCTTTATACCTACGTCTTCCTCTCCCACTCAGCTGTCTTGTTCTTAACTCACTCCCCTAAAGGCACGGGGGCTTTATTGTTTACCACAGAGTGGAAACTGTCTTTATTTTGGAGAATTAAAGTTATTATGATCCACAGCTTCGCACCGCAGATTCATGAGACACCCCCCCCTCCAATGTCATGGCCACAGTGGCAGACAAATTCAAGGTCTCACTGAACAAATACAGTTAATAAAATGCCACCAGGAGAGGAAAGAGAGCATTTAATAGCAGAGAGGATTTGAGCTGGTAGCAAAAGATTAGGGTGCAGTGTTTTACTGGGCCAATTCTCTCTGAGTCATTCTCCGTCCTCTCCTTTCCATCTCCCAGGTTTATGGACAGGAAGGTGTCCATAAAGTTACATGGGTGAATGGACGCAGTATGTAGGTGGGTGTGTGTGTGATGTTGGATGATGTGTGTGTATTTGCTCGCCCCGGGGTTCAGCTGATGCAGGTTTTTCAAGGCTGATACTAATGGTCCTTTTTTTATCTGAGGTTTGCTGACAGCAGATATTTCATGGAAATATAAAAATGTACTGAAAGCTATTTTTATTTAATGTGGCACCGTTGCGATAACATCTTTTCATTTGCGGTGGAAACAGAAGACGAGCGCTCATAATTAAACTATTTTTCTACAGAATAGAAACCTGTAATGAAAACAACAGTTGTAAAGAGGTAAAGAAGAGACAGACACAACAATGCTGTGCATGAAACATGGAAATAACCCACAAATAATCAATGATACAGGTGTGAAACATGCAAACAAAAGAAATTGGGTTTATAATGTTTCATAAACATAAACAGCTAAACATAGCTACCCACGTAGCTTCTGTCATAGCTCCTCAGTTGAGTTGAAGCTAATGTGTCCATTCTGGCTTTACATTATAACATTAAAGGAGCTGTTTGTGAATTTAGCTATTGCTGCCTGGCTAGCATTAGCATTAGCATTAGGAGTGTTTACATCGCGAGTTCAGCCTCAGATGTATTTCCTGTTTTCTCCGGGTGCAGCAGCCTTATTTAACTCATGTCCAGATACATCTCCACCACCTGAGAGAGACCATGTGTAGTGGTGGAGAAAACAAACAAACCTTCTCAATAGGAGTGTATAGACCACTTTCCCCTTCAAGTGTTATATTGATATTGGATCCCCCTCCTTCCTAAGATCAGTATCAGCATCTTCCACAATATACCAGAGCTGAACATTGAGAGCAGTGAGAGCTGCAGCAGTAAATAGGAAGTCATGTGGCAACAACATCTCTCCACTGACAGAGGATAACTACTGTACCAGTGAAATATAGACCAGTTTATACTTTGTGTTTGCAGCTGTGATCACCTTGTTGACTGTCACCATGCAGCAGAGCGATTCAATCACACCTTCAGTTGGGTCAGATTTTCAAAACAGGATATGTATCAGGGCCAGACATGTGCAGCAGCTGATGAGTAACAGCAGCAGCAGCAGCAGCAGGTAATGCCACATTTTAGCCGAACACAAATGAATGTGATTGAAAAGCAAGTAATGTGTGGTCATTGTTTTCCACAGGCACGTCATCAAAAAGTGCATAAAAACAGAGGGAATGAGAGAAGCTTTTACACAACAGAAACTGAAGTAGAAACAATATTTAACTCCACTTTTGGTGGTTGATTTTGGTCACATCTGAGCCCAGACACACCTCAAAGTGTGTGTCTGTGTGTGTGTGTGTGTGCCACATGAACGCATGGTTTGGTGGCGACCATACTCGGCTCCTTTTGAGTCAGTGTAGTGGCACGATCATCTCCAGCACCGGCTGCCAGGGGCAACGGGTCGGCCCCACAGGGTAGGAATGCAGCCGTGTGTGTGTGTGTGTGTGTGTGTGTGTGCAGCAGGCAATCTGTCGCTTGTTTACACTTTATATATCACACTGGGTGCTGTAAATCTCTATCGGTGTCTGTCCATGACCATCTCCCTCCTGGTTGGATTACATCTGCTTTTTTTTTCTTTTTTGGTTCTGCTGGAGTATCACACCATGAATCACTGTGTTGACACGCTGTTGCTTATATGGCGTTTTTTTTTTTTGGACATCTGTTCAACTTTGACAGCCACAGCTCAAATCACTATTGATCTGCGTAATGGAAAGCGTGATGCTCCTATCGCTGTGGTGATGTCACAGGAGGGGGATGCAGACAAAAACGCACAATCTTCTTCCTGCCGGCTTCCCGGAGACAGACGCCGCCTTCCACACCATTGATCTATCACTTAAGTGTCACTTTTTCCACCAACGATCGATCTGTCCACCTGAAATCTGGCCAATGACCAGGAAAAAAAAGACTCAAAATTACAGCTGAGAGGGAAACGATTTGGATCCCGGGCTGCTAAATATCTTGTGCCTTCTTCTTCTTAACAGGCACACTTCACAGGTCACTGAGAGGCCAGGGCTGTTATCGTGAAGAAAAAAAAAAAGCTGGCTTCGCTTACGGAGCACCATCTTATCAAACGACACCAATGGCTCCAACAGGAAAATCAATGCCTTTCCAGCCCCATCAGAGCGAGTTCCTCTAAAAGCATTTTCTATCCTGCTTTTCAGCTGCATTTATTAATCTTTCAGCAGCCGATTCTTGTCTCCCTCTCTATCTTAACATCTGGGATGAGGCTTAAGTGGTTACGAGCTGCCTTCACTCCCCGGCTCAGAGAGAGAGAGAGAGAGAGAAAATGGAAGAGCTCACTGAAACTGCGTGTTGTGCTTTTAAGGTGCAAGAGGGATTGAGCTTTTGTCACAGATATGGATGGTGCACGCTGTTTGCTAATTGTTTCTAATTCTTGAAGACACTCAGAGGGGAATTGCTGCTTCTGCACTCAGTGAAACGTTTTTCTTTTAATAGGAAAAGTGAAAACAGATGTAGCCACTGTCTTGCTGTTGGTGCCATGAAGAAAATATAAAGTCTTCATCAATATTCAAAAAGCCTCAAGTAACTCAAACACTTGTAAATAGGGAGATTTTCCAGCCTCCTCCTCCTCTTCTCCCCTTGACGATCCATTGATAGAAGCAACTGGAAAAGGTCTGGGAAAATATATTTGTCAAGTCCTTCCAGTTGTGAAGGAGAGAAGCGTTTAAGAGTGTCTGGCTCCTGGCCCAGACGACTGGCTACGGGGCTGTTTGTCCAACTTGTCTGATTCAGCCGTTGATGGAGGTATTATTTGCAGTTGGAGTGAGGATGAGTTGCAGCAGATTGTGTGGAAAACGAGGGATTTTCTCAGCTCCTAGCCCAGGGGAAGGGCCGAGAGTAATCCCCCAACAAGTGCAATATGAACGAAATCCTCGATGGGAGGGGGGGGTGAAGCTCATGTTTACTTGGACATACAATCCCATTGCTTCCATTACTGCTTTTTTTTTTTTTTTTTTTTAGGGAGTGGACATGGTGTGATTTTTATAATGTCTCTTTCTCGCCATGAACTGCGCTGTTTGATACATACTTGAGAAGGACTGTGGAAATTTATGAGGCAGAGACTGCAGGTCCATTTGCACTTGTGGATATAAAAAGTCACACAAACACACGCAGACACACACTTTCTTGTATTGCTATTGTTCTGAGGTGCCTCCACTCACACACACACATTAACACACACATTCACGCTGCTTATCCCAAAGCCTAATGCTAACCACCAGCAGTGCTACTACAGAAATAGTAATCCTTAGCTCATAGCTAAAGCTAACATAGTACGTTCCCCTCGGTCTGGTTTGACCTGGCTTCACCTCTCCTGACAATCTGAAATCTGACCAAAAGTCTTTGGTTGGTTCTCATCTTCTGCCCCAGATTCAGTCTTGACTGCCCCCCCCCACCTCACTGCTCCTACACTTATCGTAGATGCCCGATGAATATCAAACATAATTGGTAATTAGGATATAAAATCTGCATGATTGCGACCGTGATTGTGTCGGTCCTGGAGCAGCTGACGGTGTTGCCATCTGACAGTAATCAGTGCAGCACTTCAGGCTAACAATAACTTGCATGATACTGGTGATAGAAATCAAAAATAGTAGAGTAGATAGAATAGAGTAAATAGAGTTCAAATCCCACTGAATCTGCAGGACGGACAAACCCATGTTGACTCAGTCTCCTCAAACACAGTCTCTGTGTTTTCATCTGCTTTCCCATGAGGTCATGTGAGGTAGAGCTCTGCTCCCTCCAGCCGGCTGGTCTTGATAATATCCTGAAGTGTGTGTGTATGATACACAGTTATTTTCAAAGTTTGTAGTGTGAGCATGTTTGAGATTACAGAGACAAATATGTGTGTGAAGCAAGCTTGATTTTTAAAATCGGTTTGGATTTTAAAAGGCTCCTGCAGTTTGAGCAAGGCCAAAGTGAAACAGTCTTCTAACAAGAACATTTAAGAAAGAGCGGTGAGAGTAAACAAAGCATAACTGTGATTTCAAGAGCAAAAGGAAACAGTATAGACCTTTTCAGACTTAAGACGTGTTCAATATGAAATAATACAGAGAAGAAAATCTCAAGCTGCATTTATATTTTGATGCATATAATCTAAGCTCACTCCAGGCCACTGGACTCTATAAGTGCTCACCTTTTGTTTATAGCTTTTAGCTTTAACTATAGACTTGATGAAAGTGGGATAATATCCACCTGTCTTGCACATAAAAATGTGTGGGTTCGGGAGGAAACCCACAGGGGAGGAAGCAAACTTTAACTCCACATTTCTGTCACATTTTTCCTGTTGATGTCACTGTGATCTCCTCGTCTTATTGCACCTCTTCTTCCACAATAGTGTAATCACACCTGAATGAGGAGTTGGCATCACCAGCTGTTTAAAGAAACACGTTGATTTGCAGTTTCTTTCATCCATATCCTGCATATTTGTGCTAGATTTTGACACAAATGCACAAGAAGTTTGCAAATAATTGCTGATGAGCAGCTTGGTTCAGGTATAGCTGCACCTTCAGAATGAATCCCACCAGCTGGGAACCACAGCTCTGACGGAGCACACACCTCAGAGGGGCTCTCAGGTAGACTATAAGATCCTGATTCAATGAAGCGCTTTCCCACAGAGGCATCTCCTGCTGCCCGAACTGTTACCCTGTGGTTTTAAGAGTCCTTCTCACACACTGCCTCCCATTTGAATCTCTGCCTCTCATTTTCCGATCTGAATTTGATACTATTATTATTATTATTATTATTAGCAGGAATATGGATGATTATTACCATGGTGAACTCTATCTGAAGGCGTTTTCATGCAGTGGAGACATTACAACTAAATCCAGCTGTCCTGTGTAATTGACTTAACAGTGCACCTCCCCTACAGTACAGCACCAGCTCATCTGTTTCTGTTTCTTTCTTTGTCTCTTATACATTTTCCAAACGTGACCGTCAGTGTGAAGCAGCCGCAGCAGCAGGAGGAGGAGGAATACTCCTTAATTTGCCCCGGTGAAGTCGCTGCTTGTTGCTCTGCTACATCACTGCTGTGTTAAGGTGATGATATCACCGTGGCGACTGTGTCCGTGGCGGCAGTGATGTGATGGGGACTGTGGGGCTGTCTGTATGGAGGATGTATACAGGGAAGAAAGGGAGGCGGCCGTGCTGCAGAGCCCCGGGGATGGACGCTCACGCTCAAAGTGTCTTTCCGTGTCTGGGCAGGACAAGCTGTTTTGTTATTGGACGACTAAAAATAAAAAAAACCCTCGACTGACCTTGACTGGCCCTGCTGATGACAGAGAGAAGAGGAGAGGTGATGAGAGAGATAGTCAGTGTGTGTGTGTGTGTGTGTGTGTGTGTCTGTGTCTGTGTGTGCTTGACACAGAGTCGGAGAGACAGGAAGTGAGGGAGGATGTGGGAAGATTGTTGGAGTGAGCATTAGATGTGGCAAGAGCAAAACAGATGGGGAGGTCATGAAAGGGAACGTGTTGCAGAGAGCGGGTTAGAAATATGATAATTGGATATAGATTCTGTACATCAGAGAGCTGGGAGACCTCTTAGATTTGCAGCTCAAACTTGTTTTGGAATGATTTGAAAACACACGTTCTACATTTTGACATCTCGCATCTCGCGTCTCCTTCCAACATATGCTTCTTAAAATGCTCTCTGGAATAATAATGCTGCAGTTTGAGCAGTAACGTTTTGAACGTTACAGCTTGGTTGCTGATCACCATCACAGCTTCGTCCATTAATGTTAAGTACAGGTTCTTTCGTAGTCAATTAAACAAACATTGAACACAGTGAGTGACAGTTTTATCAGCCCCGGCTTGTTCTTCTCAACTACGCAGGTTGCCGTAAATCAGGTTGTATAAATAACAGCTGTTACATCTGCGTGTATCTTTGATGGATATGAAAAGCATTAGTCGTGGAGCAGCGACCTGCCTGCTGCAGGTGACCTCTCGCCCATCGCTAAAACAGAACAGACACGAAGCAGCTGACGTCATTGGACTGAAGGATGGATCAGGCCACTGAAGAGTCTACCTTCACGCTTTAGTTCATGTGCTGCAGACAAATCGCTGTTTCTGTTCTTGCTATTTAATGCACTTTTTTTTTTCGAGACTCCTGGAATACGTGACTACAGACACAGATTATATTGGTCGTCGAACCTCCTGTTCCTCACCAGATGATGGCTGTTATGTGCGTTTTGGTTGTTTTCTAACCCGAGACCAAAGACGACTCTTTGGGACTTGATGTTACATGAAAACAGCATTTCTAATTTTATCTATGAATGTGTGGACGGGATCTATAAGAGATAAAGCGTGGATTACAGCGAAGATGGGACTGCCACAGTGTTGTTGTTTCTAGAGGTTTTGTTTTTTGATTACATCACAAAAAATGCTTTAATCTCTTGGGGTCATGGTTAGTGCAGTGACTCCAGGCGATGATGTGTTTTTACAGTGCAGTGACGTCGCTGCACTGTTGCCAGATTGTACTTTGATATTGAATGGCGGACGTTTTAAAGGTTCCATGTTATGGCTTTACTGTTTCCGTGTTTTGTTGATCCATAACAAGATATAAGAAGAGCTTTCATCTCCTCTCCTGACTTTTCTCTGGTGCTCTTCTGTCTGTTTTCTGAGTGACTGAATAAAAGTAGAGCAGATTTCAGGAAACAAAAACCACTATACATGTCTAATCCTGATGGTAAATGGACTTGCACTTATGTAACGCTTTTCGAGTCGCACAGACCACTCAAAGTGCTTTACACTGTTTGTCACATTCAGCCTTTCACACACACATTCATACAGCACTGTTCGCAGACAGAGCTAATCATTATATTATGCATCGGAGAGCAAGTGTGGGGTCAGTGTCTTGCACAAGGACATTTCAACATGCAGACTGGAGGAGCGGGGAATCAAACCACCCACCTTCCGGTTAGTGAACGACCAGCTCTAGGGGCATGAGGCATGGCTACATTGCTGTGACATCACAAAGTTACAGAAGTGCTGATGGCTCATTTTAAGGATCAGTTTCTGAATTAGTCCTTTTTGTGTTTGCCTGTTAACCGGGGTTTTGATACTTAAACAGCAATAAATATAGAAACTAGACATGGACATCTATTTTGATACAGTCTGGTAGCTTTAAGATAATTTGCATCAATCTGTGATCGGTGACATATAAATAGTGGTGGATGTAAAGAAAGGGTGCTTAGCCTCCAAACCCTCACTTTTTCTTCTCTACATAAATGGGACACTCGGTTGTCACTAAATCATGACCTGTGGTGCAGCGGAGATGAACTCACATCGCAATGCAGATTCAAACAGCGATGCTCCAGCTCTACAAAATGCACTGTGAGGTCTGCACAGCCTGTACCTGATTCCCCAGCACAGAGCAGGACACGGAGCATAAGAGGAAATGTACAAATGCTATTTAAAGCTTGACTGACAGCGCCTGAGGAAATACACAGACATACACACATTTAAAAAAAAAAAAAAGGGCAAGGGAATAGAAGAAGAAACATGGGGTAATGTAAAAGGAGTGTAGCTATGGCAGAGAGGGGAGAGTGATGGAGTCTGTATAATAACACACACATTAGCGGTGAATCCGCTCTTCACAGTGTCTTTCATGTTACAAACTCCAGCCCATTATGTAGCTCTGTCTGGGTTCTCTCTCACAAATTTGTGGCTAATGCAGGCTTGGAAGTCAAAATGTAACCGGGTTACTGTGGGACTGTGACGATGTCATCTGTCTCCTTTCATCAGTGGCAGGAAGAGGAACTGGCGGCGGCGGCGAAGGCTGTACAGATGTTGCTTAAAGTTTTATGGCTCTTGATTAACATGAGAAAGACTCGTCGTTGCAGCCGCTGCGTCTTTCTCTTCCCCCCACTGTTTGTGTGCAGATGCGGCGCTGATGTGTGCCTGATTGTGTTTGCAAATGCTTCAACACTGATATGTCATAAATTGAACCAACAAGGCTCTTGTCATTTTTAATAATGCACATCAGTGGCTGTGCACGACATAAACTTGTGGGAATAAAGCGGCGGGCAAACATGTTGGGGTGTTTGGCGACACTCTTGACAGTGGTAACACAATTACCGCCCTCTCTCCGCTCGCAGCCAATCACATCGTTTCCACTCCAGTGGCACATTATAGCGGCACGTACACGACGCTGTCAGCTGCACGGTGTGTTTACCCACTTTTTTTTTGTTGTTGTTGTTGACATCTTTAGAACATCAGGAACAATCTTTCATGATTATTAAAGATGAAAGCACCTGCCTGCAATGAGCTGACTCAAATGGGAATTTAGACTCCGAAGTGAAAACATTTAAAGTGATTGGAGGCTCAGTGGAGAGTTCATCTCTCTGCACAGTCTCAGTATGTGATGCAACTAACGTCAGATTGAAGTTCAGCAAGAAACTTACACAAAAACGACTGAATTTCTGTGACGAATTTAGTTAAAAAAAAAAAAAAAAACTCAAACAAGTCCATTATTTTCTCTCCCAGGATGAACGTGAAATCCGAGTCGTGCCGAACGCCCCCCCCCCCCCCCCCCCCCCCCTGTCCTTGCATTGTAGCAGATTTTCTTCAGCTAAGGGATTGGACTCATCAAATACAGTTAAACAAGGGCCCTGTCCTTGCTCTCGGTCATCTCTGGGGAGGGACAAAACAGCCGAAATGTGCTGAAGCAAATGAGCAAGTCTCCACAGCAGAAGCGACCGCTGGGCTAATTGGCTGGCTGTGAGCGTTAATGTGAAACCGTGCGGTTCTCCTCCTTTTCTTCAATTAAACTGCCAAACACAGAAATCTCCTGCCCCCCCCCCCCCCCTCTCTTTCTTATAATGGCATTAATAGAAAAATAGAAAATGGTCTGGTTTGAGAATTAAGGAAATGTGATATGTGGTCTACAGTAATTAGGGCCCACAGAGTGACGACTGTAAGTGCTTAGCGCGAGACAATTCCCACGTGGACAGGCCGTAATTATGATGGGATTTCTGCTTCTTTTTCCTCCCCATGATGAAAAGGTTTTATTGTTCCTCTGCTTTAAAAAAGAAAAAAAAAGAGGAAGGGAGCGAAGGGATCAGCAGCAGTTGATGAAAGGAAGCTCTCTGAAAAGTGCCACCACTGCAAAAACACAGAGCTTCATTGCTTCTCGCTGCAGCACCATCACTCTCCTCACTTTCCCTCTTCTTCCTCCTTTAACTCGGAGACATGCCATAAAAGTTGTGGTGGAACCAGTATGGGGAAATTTTGCAGGAAGGTGTGTGTGCATGTGTGTGTGAAGGTTTCGAGTCGGCGCATTGTGATCTCCTGGGACTGCACCTCCACAATGGGTGTCAGCAGCACTCAGAAGGAGACAGCTGCACATTGCGTTGTATCGCTGAGCTTTTAAGAAATGTTTGTGCGAGCGTGGGTTTTTAATGTGTGTCTGAGCCGCTCTGTGTTTATTGTGCCGCCCGCTTTTGGCCGTCAGCCCATGCCGTTTCTTACAGTCGATGTGCCCCCCCCACTGTGGTGTCTGTTTCAGACAGAGCGGCGGCGTAATCCGGCCTACTTTGCCGTCCCAAATGCACAAAAGAGCTAAAGTCAGGGAGAACTTTGCCAAAGCCTGACAACGCTATCTACATTCAAAGCCCTCGTCCTCGTGCTGCATTCTGCACAAAAGGCTCCAGTGCTTGACAAACTACCCTACCCATAACCCCCCTTTCATGAGTAGCAGCAGTCGGCCGAGCTGCACCAGCAGGCTCAAACTCAGCATCTGGACCGGAGCAATGTTTACAGAGTATATTACAGTGACAAGCATCATTACACAGAATTCATAATGGAGCCCCGCCACCTCCAATGACAACTCTTTAATATGGGGCCATTACTGCTAGTGGCTCCACTGATGTGCAGCATCCTCTCCTCTTACACCGTGGCACGCATTTCAAATGTGTTCCTAATGGCACTTTTTTCTCTTTGTTTTGTCATACGTCCAATCACTTGTGTGTTGTTGTTGTGGTTGTACCGTTGACTCGGATGCACTGGCAGGGAGAAAGTTAGAAAGAGTTAGATGTGGCTGCGACAAAGCGCTGATGAAAGACGCAGGGCAAACTCTGTGAAACTGCACAGCTGCAGAAGATGGTTAGCATTTCAAACAAAGACTAGGGAATGCTACAGTGTCGGGTCGTGTGTGTGTGTTTGAGCAAAGCACAGGCTTTTTGTAATGGAAAGCAGGGTATAAATAATCCAAATATGATGAGGGAGATGTTTAACAGAACAAAACTAAAAGGGTTCATGGGTCCACTTATTCTCCCCAGATAGTAATGAGAGGACTGAGATTTACAGGATGTCTCTGTGTGAGATGGAATTACAGGCCATAAAGATGATATTCGTGCGTAATGCGAACATTGTTGTCATTTGTCTGCACCCACATACTTTGGTTTTGTAACTGGTCTGTTTTTTCCCCTCCTTCCTCAGTCAAAGCCTGGAGAGCAGAACAAGAGATGTGGGTCTATATTTTCCTAATGAAGCACAGTGCAGGCTGCTCTCCGGTCCTGGTTGGTTGAGCATGAGAGACTCGTGTCATTTCTTGTTTTCACTCCCCTGTCAACTGGCGCTGATGGAGAAGTAGCTCACACCTAATTACTTGCGAGGGAGCGCGTCACGTTATGTGTGATTTCCTTTACAATTACGCACTTTGACACAAACACGCAGGAAAGAACGGGTGTTGCGTTGCAGGCGTAGTGATAATAATAATAATGAGCCGGTTCTACCTCCGTGTTGTACATGCATCAGAAACACGGCTGCCTTTTCAACAAGGTGTCCTTGCGCACATTTGACATGTTTACAACTCTGCTCAATTATCTAGATTACACCTTTTCAGCAGGCTTGTTGCTGCAGAGATGGGTTATGATTAATAAAAGGCCTCCACCTGGGCTGCAGTGGCGCTACCTGTTGTTCACAAGCAAAACCTGTTACGTCGCTGCAGATAAGAGTTAATAACTGATGGGTGAGGAATCAGAGTGAAAGCAGAATTAATGGCTGTTTTAATTAAGCGAACGGTGCAGCTCTCTGTGTTCAACTTTTCAGCTGAGTGTGGTTTTATTAAAGGGCCTCTGCTGTGGGCTGCGCTCGCCCCCTTTTATTGAAACGGTCCGAGATATAACATGACATTTTCAATTGGACATTCAAATCGCGCTCCTGGAGTCGGCTCCGTTTCCACCGAGGTAGAACAAAGGCTGCACTACACAGCCCACCTTGAACGCACCGTGAGAGGCCTTATCTGTGCTAATTAAGCACCGTAAAATTTACTTTCAAATCGCTCCATCTAGCAGAGAGAGCGGCTTATACCGCCGCAGCAGCAGCAGCAGCAGCAGCAGCAGCAGCAGCAGCAGCAGCACTCAGCTTCTCCTCACCTTCCACAGGAGATCAATCCTCAGAGATGTGACTGCTGCGATAAAACCCGCCTTGGTGTCAGAGCGATGACATTGACCCTCTGCTCGTCGCAGGCGCTTGTTGAACCCTCTGTCGCTCTTCTTGTCTTGTCATCATGACAGAAAGTGAGGAGGATTGGGGCGTGTTTATCTCCTTGGGATTAGGGCTTTTGTGCCGGGTGGTTGGTGACACCCAGTGGGACAGAGGGGACACGCCCGCCCACCTGCCTGCCTGCCTGCCTTGCCCGCCCAACGCCTCGTCAGATCAAACACACCCTCTACATCACAGCCCCCCCCCCCCCGGAAACGAGCGGCAGGTCATTTTTTTAATACTCTCCTGCCTGACTGGTAATTGTTTGATTACTGATGGCTGGTGGGTCGTTAGGAAAGCGGGGAGAAGATGGACGAGCCCGTTAAACAGGGGGAAGAAAGAGAAATGTGCTCAATCGCTCTTTAATGTAGATGTCACTACAGACTGGCACAAAACAACAGTGAAGGCTGTTTTGGATGTGACTCAGATCGATGCTACGCAGTAAAAGCACTTCAAAGGACAGCGTTGGCTTCATTGGAGGAGAAATATGGTTTTATTATTATTTTATGGCCTTTTTGCTTTGTGTAATAGTCAACTAAGAGTCGCAGAGAGGCAGAGACGTGAGCTCCGACCCGGATCACTTGTACATTCAGCCGTTTCCCAGAGGAGCAACTTCCTGCTGCATAATGCTGCTGCTGGAGGCAAAAATTTATCTGTCTTTAAGTACTTGAACAGAGCCACATGAGTGTGCATCATACTTAAAATAAACATCTTTGTAATGTTAACCCTTTAATGGACAGGGTTACGTCAGCTTCAGCTTTATTTCCAGCTTAAATTAACCAAAGATCATTATTATTATTATTATTATTATCATGTGATAGAAAAATTGTTGATGGAGCCGGTGCCGATTCTGGTGCCAAGCAAAGAGGGTTTTGTGTGTCGCCAGAGCTCTGGAGGGGAGGCTGGTCAGCAGTGCGGCCCAGCACAGGGCGCTCGTGTGTGGATGAGAGGAGCAGGGAGAGTGGGCTTGAGCTCGGTCTCTGGAGCTTGGTGGAGCTGTGGTGTACCAGGACCACGGTGGCGCTGCATTCCTGCTACCTGCACAGGTTGCAGCTGGCGCGACCCTGCTCAGGCTGCAGCTGCATTCATCCCGTTTTTCTACTATTTAAATGAGTTTAGAAACATTGTTTTAAGTCGAAAAACTACGTAGTGTTACTTTAAGAGTAAAGATTAGACATATTTTTGAGGTCATAATAACCACTGAAAGGTCAATATCTCATTGACTGGAGAAGATCAGCTCTAACAATGCCTGGCCCCACTTTACCTTCACACATTTACATACAATGGAGATCTGCCCACTCGCCTACCTCCTGCATCAGCAGGTCTGCATATGATCCATGCAGCTGGAAAAAAAAGGTGCTAAATATATATCTACATCCTTCTCAGCTGTTTGCCAATAGCCATGTATCCAGTTTTGGTGTTTAGCCTCATTAGCAGAGTAAGCAGCGGCTCTGATGCTGCTGCAGCTCTCGATACTTTTGGCCGACTTCCCACTCATGAAAGTTCATCTTCTCTTCCTCCACTAAATGAATCCGACGAGCCGTCGGGAAGCTGGAATCTCTCGCCCATAAACAATAGAAGACGGTGACAGAAAATCCTTGAAAAATATTCAGGCAGCTGTGGATAAAACTGCTGATCCAAGCCGCAGAGGTCACAGAGCGGAGCTTCCGCCACTCAGCTCCGTGTTTCATTTGGCACACCTGACACCAGGCTTACAGGTGAAATGATGAGTGAATTGATATTTTAATTTCATCTTGTATTTAATCGTGGCCTCAAAGGATTCAAATCAAGACTGAGAATCTTTGTTTTCTTTTGATACAGGGGTATTAAAGGAGCAAAGATGCTCAGTGTTTGGTGTCTTTTGTTTGGATATGTTATTCCACTTTAATTGAAAGAAAATTCTGAAATTTCAAAATAAAATATGCAGAAAAGTCGACACCACCTACAGAAAGGGGAATAACTCCATTGGATGGAGATGTGTTGGATTAAAGAAGCTGAGTCACATGATGACAGCTTTTGAGCCAATCCCAGAATTGTCTGCATCTCCCAGGTTACAATAGGTATTCAAGGATAACTGATAATGGATTGATTGTATTGTATTGGTGAAGAACCCTGCAACAGTTTTCTAGTCTGCAAGTTGCTGGTGGCATCTACAGTCCCACTGTTGTTTCACTTAGAGTTGGGGGGTGGGTGGGAATAGGGTTGAGGGGGTGACAATACTCCATTACTGTAACAATGCCTCTCCTGGGTCCATTACATGGGTGCACGTGTATTAAAACACACACACCTCGGTGCGTGCATGCACACACTCTGAGATGCTTTAAAAGTCCCCAGAGAATTGGCTGTGATTATTGTGGTTAGCGTGATTGCTATCATCGTCTTCCATCTTGGCCATTATCAGCGGCGCATTTCCCCGTGTGCTCCTTTCAGCTCAGCGCTCTGTTTACCCTAATGTGAGCTGGGGGGGACATAGCAGAGAGGCGTCCTCCATAAACACCTTGTTATCTCTCACTCCTTCTCTAATTTTCTCTCCGTTCTATCATTCTTGCTCATTTCAAACCCCCCCCCCCCACCGCCCACCTTCCTCCTCCTTTCTCTCCTTGTGGGGGCCGCCGCAGCTGAAATGAAATGAAGAAGGCCAATGAAGAAAAGAAAGCCATCGGCTGTGGTATTGTGTGTTTGTTTTGGCGGGCTCCGCTGCTGTTTGTTGGTCGTTGGGCGTCTAAATTTGTGCAGATTCCTGCTTCGGTTCGAGTCGTACAATCATCTGTGTTTTCTAATTTGCCTCCCATCACCTCAGTAAAGTGACCTCAACCTATTTATAGTCAAAAGAGGTGCCAAAATGTAGGAGTGGAAATAATTTCTGCTGCTGATGCCCACACGTTACTGCTGTTTGGCTCAGACTCTTTTTTATTATTCTTATTATTATCTGTCTCTGTCTTTGCTCTCCCCCTCATCTGCATGAGGCAGCCTCAGCCAAAGCACTCAGTTAATGCTGCACAAATGGGATTCTTACAGTCCAAATAGAGAAGATTGAAATCCGCAAGCCGCGCGTTTGAAGGGTGTTACACATGTCACACAGTTAATGCTTCTTCAAACACAAGGAACAGAGAGATACCAGGTCGTGTTAAAACATGATTTCCTGGAGTACAGTGTTGGGCGGCTCTGTCAGGCGCAGGCAATAACCCCCACTGTGCTTTATTGCTGGTCAAATACATGCAACTGTGGCCCCAGATCAAAGGTAAGCACTTGCATATGTGGAATTTCATGAGTGACTCCTGGGTAATGCTTACCGATAGCTTAGATGAAAGAACCAATCATATGCTGTTATTATCTGTAGCGTTTGTTTGCACAACACAACTCGCACAAACCTGCAGGAAAGTTTGGCGCATGAGTGGGTTGGTCCTGTCTCACATGGTCTAGGAGGCTTGTGTGTGTATGTGTGTGTGAATCGCACACCCCACAGTGACATTTAATCAGACTTTGATCTGTCATGTTATCCCCCTGTCAGTCGGCGAGACACGCATGTCAGAGGGAGCAGGATGTGTGGAAGAATGTGCGAATGTTTCATTGTGAGAGGTGTGAATCTGAGATACTGGCGGGCTCGTGCTGTCGTGTCATTGCCGCATGCTGTCTGAGCTACACACACACACACACACACACACACTTCGGCTTCCGCCAACCTCTCTTGCCCAGAGCTTTTATCAGCAATTCATTTCCCAGTATCTCAGCCATCAATCATTCCAGCTTGTCCTCAAATGCAGCCGTCACTCCTAAAGACGAAGACAGGGAGCGATGTATACACAAGGAGACACGGGCGCGGACAGGCAAAGAGAGAGGGGAGCTTTTTAATTAAGATTGCAATCGACAGGCACTTTTAAGAGATGAAACTTTGCCTCATTTTTGAGAGTGTTTGAGCCCTGTGTTGACTGTGTGGTGGCTGGCCCTGGGTCCTGTTTGTCCTTACAGCTCTGACTGACTCACGATGAGGGCCACACTTTTGGAAGTTCGGCTTAAAGTCTCACATCAAGACACGTCTTCTATTTCCTTCTTTTTTTTCAAGTTTGATTCCTCTTTGACTTTGTTTGAATACCTCCAGGCGTCACTCCTTTGTTTGTGTGCTCACTTCTAGTGACCGTCCCTGCTCATGATATCCACTCCTGCCTCTGCGTATTCTCAACATGCCCAGGGTAAGATACAGCATCTCACAGGTTCAGACAGTAACCTGGCTGCTGCTCTCAACGGTTGCAGGTGAACTTCAAGTGAAAAAGGCAGGCTTTTTTCCCCCCTTTTTCCCCCAGTGCAGTGAGAAATGGGGGCACAGAGCACATGGGAGAAATACTGAGCATCTAATCTGAACATAAACTGGCAGCTTTCTGGGAGCCCAGAGCACACCATGGCCCTGAACTGCATTGTTCACACATTCAGCACACTTTGTTGTGTGCTTATTCAGAGCGCCACCCTCACAGAGCAGTGAGAGCGTTCTCTTGACTCTGGATACCAGGAGGAGGAGGAGGAGAGCAACCCAGTGTTAACAGTGGTAGTGAATGCACCTCGGCTCCCAGCTGCTAGTAAACCAGCAGAAATGGACTTTCTGAGTGTCTTCAGCTCAGGAAGGGACCTACCTCACTGAAAACGCACCCGAGGTGCTGTGTATATGTATACCTCTTGTTTTCTCCTCGGAGAAGCAGCCTGGACTCTCACCCCAGACCACTGAAGGGTTTAAACGGTGCTGTTGAGGCCCACTGCACTCACCAACTAAATTAGCTGAGGATGTGGACATCCTCATCCAGATCCGCTGGGGCTTCTCTGTTTTCAATGTGACAACTTCCAGGAATATTTGTGCAGGACAACTAAGGCACAGTTTGATTAGTTTAGTGCTGAACTGGTTAAGGTTTAGCAGCCAAGGCTACAGCTCTGTTGTAAATAAATGTCTTAAAGCTGCAAACACTAACCTGAAGCAGAACGCTGTTTGTACTTGGTGCAGGGGGCTTGAAGTGCTGGGGATATGAAGCTGAACTTGTAGCAGTTTTGTTTTTAGTTTATCTTCATGTTGCAGTTGTGTTAAGTTTTCTTGTGCCTTCTGCAAAGGGGAAATCACAAGGTTAAAGACTCAAAGAGGACTGGGGCTCTCTTCAAACAATGCAAAGTGGGTAGTGCAAATGCATGAAACGGTGTGTCTATATAGCTGTTACTATGGACACACCATGGCGCAGGGTTTATAGAGGTTAGTACTCTTAATTCATCATGGGAGAGTTTTGGGCTTAACATGCAATGAATCAATCACAGTAAATCTCCCGTTCTCTTTAAGAGCCGTGTGTGTGCTTGCACCCAGACAGATCACTTTTACAACGCACACACGAAGATCATTTTTATTGCAAAGTTGATCAGATATTGTTGCTGTGCAGCAGATGTGTGCACAGTGAGATGCAACAGTAAACAGGAACACACATGTAAATCTAGGACATACATATGTGGCGTTGAAATAGACCAACATACATGTTGGCACACAGATGGGGAGGAGTGTATTAGAAATAAAAAAAGGATGTGGTTTGAAACTAGTAAAGACACTGTGAGAGGTAGAAGCTTTAGGGCCCCTGGTTTGTACCGTTTTTAATCGAACTGAGAATTTGGCGGCAGCAGCTGTTTATGTATGAATCATTTTCTTAATATTCACATCACAGGAGGGTTTTTCTTGGTCTCTTTAAATCTGCACTGAATTCAGATGCAAACCCACCATCTGTCAACTTAGTTGTTGCTCCGTTGCTGCATACTGTAAAGGGCAGACTGTGCACTAACATTGAACCCAGGCCTTTCATCACCTGTCCAACGTCAATGTGATTCCTCAGGATACAGGGCTAAATCACATGTGGGTGGTGTTTAAAGAGCCTGTGGAGATTCATGTGAGTCATCCGAACCTTCACGTTGATGTGATTTCCCACTCAAAGTTTAATTAAGCCCCCCCCCCACACACACACACCTTTAAGATGGGTCATCACACTTTGAAGCAATCTCTCCACAGTAACAGCTAGTCTTAGCTAGCTGGATTTAGCTAATTTGCTCTGACTGCCACAGAGAAGATGATTGTCGTCAGCCTCATTTCTCTCCAGCTGTTCCACTGAGTGTTTTCAACCTGCACATTTTCTTATTTGTCACCCAAGCGTGGTTTGAGGAGGCTCTGACAGCTTTGGAGCCTGAGTGTTTGTGCATTATTATCATCGCTTTTATCCTGCTATAGGTGCAAAGATGGAGAGGAGGACCTCCAGCTCGTCACTGAGGTACAAGATTATGCTGAGAGAATAAAATGGTGGAAAATCGGCCTCTTGCTGTGTGGAGAGGTCACATTTCAAAGGGAGCCAGGACGTTTAAATACACCTTTGAGCCGGCGCCGTCCTTCAGCCGATGATGGTGTCGGGCTGCATAATGACAAAGAGGATCTCACTTTCATCTGTCTCCATTTGTTCCCGCTCCCTCCTTCTTTGTGTTATTACTGTGGCAGCCCATTGTTCCCCTTCATCTCCCTGTATGCTTGATTTGTTTGGTCTCAGAGATCTGTGGATTTCAACTCTTTTGTTCCCACTGTTGGGAGACATTAGGGTTTTGATGTCAGTGGATGCTAAACCTGTGTTAGCGCGCGCTGCAAAAACAAATAATGCTCTGTGGGCGTTTCTCCTGGAGTTGAGTTAGAAATGGAAAGAAACTTCAGCGCTGTCAACAACTACCTGGTGACATCCATGCTCCTGTTACATGTTCAAATATTAACAACTCACACTGTTTCTACACCACATTTCCCAGACATCACCTGTCGATCACACTCTTTCCACCTGCACTTCTGCTTGCGACATTTCCCATAAAGGCTTTTTTTTTGTTTTGGAACAGTAAATGATATCTACCTCGAGTTGGACACATTAAAAAGGGGAATTACAACAGTATTTCATCACCTTTTCACTGCCATGATAATTGCGTGAACCAGATGATATCTCGTCTCATACATCTATATCGCCAGAGTCATTTTCACAGCACTGGGGAATGGTGTGACTGGCACCATTATCAGGTGTCTAATGTCAGGCTTATATCCAGTTAGATTAACTATATTAGGTCTATTGCAGGGAGAAAGTTGAAATCCAGGAAGTTACTAAAACTTTTCTTTTTTTATTCTCCTGCTAACTTGTTAGTAAGTGAGCTGCAGAGCTGCTGGTAGGTGGCTGGACAGATCCTGGCTGTTTTCCTTCTGTTTCCAGTCTTTGCACTCGTGGTAGCTTCACATTGAAAGACGATGAGAGTTCCTGATGTCTTCTCATGTAACTTCTCACTAATCGCTGAACAGATTAGATGTAAAATAAATATCAAATAGAAGCCCATAACTGAATGAACTTTTCATGGTCAGATGTGTATTTTTCAGAGTGGTGACAGGAGAAGGGAGGATGTTCATGACCTTTAGTATTTCTGTTTGTGGCTGCTGCTTGAAATTCTTGTTTTCCCTCACGACGACATGACGTGAGTCTCTTTCTTTTACAACATTGTGAACGTGCACGCACGTCGCTCGCACATCAACTCAACTCACTGGAATTACTGAACACAACAGTCTGGTTTTGTAATTATTAGTTATTCTCACTCCTATCTCCGTGTCATTCCTCACCTAATCTCCGCAGCTGACTCCATCTCCCTGCAGGGATCATTCACATTCCAGTTAATTATCTAATGTATTTACACATCCCTCTCGCAAATAACGGCGCCATGGTTTTTTTTTTTTTTGGTTGTTGTTGCAAAAACCGATCTCTTTCCACACATGTAATTTTCCATTGTGTTTCACCCCTGAGTTACAGTATTATGTCCAATTGTCACACAGATGATTTACATTCAGACTGCAGCTCTACAGTCCGTTCTGCTCACCGACATACAGCCAGGCAGTATCAATAAACCACAACACAATTACTTCACTCAAACAATGTGCCCTCCAATCAGAAACCAACAAAAGAAAAATAGCAAACAAACAGCAGCAATAAACCTCTTTTTTTTTTTTTTTTTTTTTTTTTTGCCACACTCCCAGTTCTTGGCTACATCAAAGAGACCTCCCCAGAAATGCACTCTGTATTTTTTTGGGGGGGGGTCAATCTGGTTAGGGCCAGATAATTATTGTAGTAAGGCACAGGAGCCAGCTTCTTTCACTATGGCAATTAACAAGGCTTGTTAACATCAAAGGAAGAAAAAGACCAGAGGCTGAATTTCAAACTGAAAGTGTAGTTGAACTCACACGGGGATCAGCTTTACGTTCAGCGTATACGGTCGACTTGAAACCAGCGAGAAGAAAAATCTTATCGGTGAAATGAAAATGTATGTACATTAAACCTATTTGACCTCTCCCATACAAATATGGAAGTTTATGAATGTAATCTTATATTGTAACCATGCATTATGCAAATATATCAATCCCATAGCCTGTCAATATAAAGCATGCTCACATTTATACAGCAGGGTCAAACAGTCTGAGACCACAGCCCCAGAACTGGGACATAAACATCTTTAAAACTCATTAAAAACATAAAGAATATGTTAAACTGTAGAAATTAATCAAATATAATCAATATGTGTGCGTTATACATAAACCTATATCCTCATACATCCAGAGGATGTGCACATAAGATGATAATATATCCCCTTATTACGGCAGCATCACTCTAGATAGGGATATATATATGTCTCATATTACATTTCCATGTGGGTGTCAGAAGCTGCTTTACCTTAAATATGGTTTGTAAATAGGTTTAAACTCTGAAAATGTTCTATAAATAGATGCAGAGGTCACCACATTGAGAAACGACAACAACAAATACATCTTGGTGCTTTCCTCGCCAAGTACATTTGACAGGGACAACGCAAAGCCTCTTTTCCTGGAACCTCAATCACTCATGCGTTCGTCAGAAATTTTTTTTTTTTTTGCTCCCAGACACATTTTCATCTCGCTTCAACTTTGTGCGACAGAGGAAATGGGTAAATGTAATCCCTTTTCTGATGGGCGAACAAGGTAATCTGCTTACTCCCTCCTTTGTGGACTGACTCGGCGATGGCAGAGGAAACAGGTGATAAAAAGAAAAGTACAGACAGAGAGGTTTATTTGACTTCCTCCACTTCACTCTTCCCTCTTCCCCTTTCTCTCCTCTCAGGAGACCGACTCGAGCTGTAGCAGGATTATCCTGACGGCTCCCTGTTCTCCATCTCTCTCCTCATTCAATCTGTCTCCCCCTCACTGCACCTCCTCTTGCCGGGGTCAGCATTGATCCCCCTGCTCCTGGAAGTTTCTGTGTTTGTTACGATGTAGTCTGTTTTGTTTTGACGCATTATCTTTCACAAGAGTGCAGTGAAGGGGAACACGACCTCACCAATGTGTTTCCAGCCTTCTAGGCTGTGGGTGGTAGATAGAGTTGTGCTCACACACACACACACACACACACACAACAAGCTGTTTTGTATTTGCTGATACAGGCTGATATATGAAGAGAACATATAGAGCTCAACCCTCTATAGCTATAGCACGAAGGGGCCTTGACATAGCTGTAATGACATTTTCGGAGACGGTAATGACGATACTGCATGTGTGAACCAAAGGGCAAAGACGTCATCAGTCATTTCGGTGTTTTATTCATGCAACAACACCTTATTGAAGTCCTTGGAGGATGTGACCCTTAATCTCTGCCACTAACATCACTGACCTCAGTGAAATCTACAGATAAACTCCCCACTCTGTCATTTTATGATGTATAGCTTTACATGCATTATGTTATATGCATCAGCCACAGAGGTCAGAAAATGTTTAGAATGAGTCTCCAAAAAACTGCCATGCTTCATTCTTACTATGTGTAGCTGTAGATATGTTTTTCTTATTAGTTTCTTATTAAAGTTAAACATATTTTGGGGAAGTCGTCTCAGTTGGACACACACAGTTGTGTCACAGTGGCACAGTTAAAAAAGAGGTAGTATGTGTGCTAGTGTTATCTGATGTCTATAATATATATAGACATAGGCTCTGTATTTGCATAGCCTACATGTATACTGTATAAATAGTTTGTATAAGTCGTAGAACATGGCTAAATACACTCTGATCAATGTTCACTGTACGCTGTGTTTTTCATACACTACTCCCAAGTCCAAGTTGTTTATTTGTATTTCTATTTTTGGAGTTTAAAACAGTTTGTCTGATGTTTACCCCTCTACACGGTCTACAAATGAAACAAGTAGTTGTTCATGTAAAGCCCCTGCAGTGGGCTCTAAAGTGCCTTATTATGACTTTGGTATTTTGTCACTTTAATTAAACGTGTGAAGCCCCGTTTGTGGCAAAGCAAACGGTTCGCACTCCAACATTTAAAATGATCTTTTGGGCGGTGAAAAACAAACCATCAACACAGATCTGACATATTACAACCCTGTCTCCTAGAAACTGTTTCCAACTGTACCAACACATTTTGTATGAAGTGCAATTTCAACCATATTATTATTCTATTCTGGTAATGTGCACATGTTGTCATGATCTGATCAAGGAAACTATCGTCACATGCAACAAATGAGTGAAAACTAAGGAAATTAATTAACACGATAATAAATATGTGCATAAATTCCTAATCTAAAAGTAGAATTTAAAAGTTTTAAATTGCCAATAAAAAGTATGGATGACTATAAGTGGATAAGTGGGAGTGGATTATGAAATTTCCTAAACCAGTGAATACACAGCAGTGGATCCTCTGGTTACTGGCTGTCATACAGGGTTTAACGGCAAGGTAGAGCACCCTGAGCAGCCCTGAGTTCTCAATGGGCCGGGCTGGCCAGCCCTACTGGATGCATTGGTTCAGACTAGGTTTAGGCCAAAAACATAAACAAATGTCTCAGGTTGGGTCGGGCCACATGCTTCCTTTTGTTTTGGTCCGGGCTTCAACACCTGCGGGTTGCGCCAGATCAGATTTTAATTATCAGGCACCCTCTAATAGCCAGAGAGTGCGCTAACCATGCTATCGAGGTGGGAGGCATGTATGATCCATCCAGCTCCTTCCGGGCTAAAAGTGAAAGCGAAAGACTAAAACAACTACAACAAAAAAGAGGATAATACAACCACACTACTCAATACTGAATGTGCTTTGAGGTGGAAACTCAATAAAATGGTGCAATAAGTTTGGGGTGTATTTTGGGTTACTGCTGTCAAATGGAAAATCAGTAATCAAAAATCACATCAATAATCGTTAATAATTTGGTAATCGAATCAACACCTCAGTAATCGTAATCGTAATGAATCAGGGAATGGACTGATTAACCGCCCCTACTGAACACCTCAGTACAATGTGGACTAAGAACATCTGATCAGTAATATCTGATCTTGCGGTGCAGTATCCACATTTGTAAACAGTTACTGTGCTGTTTGGGCCCTCACAGCTCAGATCATGGTCGGGTTAAGTTTATAGAAGAAAAAATCCCAGTAACTTCACACACAACAGGTTTATTTACATTTTTGCGGTTGCACATTGTCACCTAATAAACTGACACCATCAAGTAGTTATTATGTAAAACCTGTACAACATTCACTGCCCTTCGACCTCTGTTTTCGTCTCTGCTAGCTTTAGCTGCTAAATGCTAAACAGTGAGGATGAAGTACCAATGTAAATAAAACACAAGGGTTAAATGTTTTTTACTTATCTCATCGACATTTAATCCAGATACAGTTATTGTAAACAATGGCTCACCATTAACCGGCATTTTGTAATTGGTACTTGAGTTTAATTGGCACTTAAGCTAGGAAGTAAAGCGTGTTATTTCATGTAGTAATTACTGTTGCGGAGTCAAATGCTCCCGTCATCAGAGCTGTGACATCAGTGCAGTTCTTGATAAGACCCAGGTCCACGGTCATTTGCGATGTCTATAATTTCTTCTCTGCATCGCACAAGCACTCCCAATTTATTCAGAGTGCCATTCAGCAGTATCAGGTCTGAAAATGGAGTGAAGCTCAATAAACTGCATACAATTTCGCTTCGCCTCAAGGACGAGAGACATGTTGTCAGAGAGAAAGAGAGCGGTTATTGGGGGGGGGGGGGCATGCAGGTAGCGTCCTAGAGAGGGCAGACAGATGAACTGCAAGAAGCTTAATAACAATATGTGAGAAGATAAAGGAAGGAAGGAAGTGGTGCAGCCTAAGGAAGTCCATCTCAAGCGCCTGTGACACTTTATTGTGCGAATCACTCCTTATTCTTTTGGGGTTTCCATAAGGAATCTAATGAAAGCGGGGCTGTAATTTTGAGGAATGGGGAGGCCTCCGACGGTTGAGATAAATGAGCTGTAGTCGAGCTTATCAGATTTAACAAACCATCAATCAACAGCAGGTTTTAAATGAGAAGATTGAACTCTTTTTTTTTTTTTCTTTCCCCACTGCATGTATTTTACCATGCAGGCTGACTTTCAGGTGGTCTGTGGTTCTCAATGAGTGTTTGCATTTATCTGTGCAGCTTTTTGTGAAAGACTACATTTCCTTGAGCGAGCGTGTCCGCATGCAGCGGCTTTCATGCAGCGTAATTATCCTATTGAGGACTTGCTTGGCACAATCCAAAACATTTTACACTACGTTGTCTGCACTTACGAATGCATAATGCTGTCGAAGGTGATTGTAAAGTGCCTCAGCTCTGCTTTGGAAAACATGTTTCCTGACAACGTAAATGAATGGTGATGTCAGCTGCCCTCGGGGGAAGTGAAATAGACTCCACTCCATTTAATGCTAATATCAACAGTTACTATATTCCCTGAGTGGCTTATTTATGTATGAATTTATCATTTTATTATGTGGTGTTTATTATCCACTGAGGCTCAGTGAACCTGGAAAGATTAAGATAAAGAACATTAATAACATTAGGGAAGGATACCCTGTGGGTTATTGTTATGGTAATGTGATTGTATATGTGTTAAAGACAGATTGTAGGTGTTTTTCAGAGGGAATCTTTTAGTCTCTGAGGATATTGAGACCATCAATCGCAAACGTTCCAGATCAATACCGACGTGATCATGCCAACGATCTGCGACCGCAATGCATTACGGGACATATAGCCTGGTTAGTGACCATCGGTTGTCCACAACATTTCATGGTGAATTGTGGGATACAATGAGTCCACTATATAGGGAATATCAATTCTCACTAAACATTCGGACAACACTACAAAATGGCGTAGTCACTATATAGTCCACTATATAGTGAGTAGTGAGTGATTTCGCACACAGCCTTAGCCTACACTTTAGCCTACACAACATTTTACTGGGTGGAAATATTTAGTAACTACAAATCAATACAAATTAGTTTGTGTGGTGTTTTAAGTAATTTAATCCATTCAGGTAAAACACAGCAGATACAGAGACGCCTTCCCTCTTTCTGACTCATCTTGGTGTTTTCCCATCTTATTCCTGGCGTTGCGGAGGAGGCTGTGAAACAGCACTGAGACCATTAGGAAGGGAAATAAATGATTCACCAAAATATAAAAGAAATACTTCTATTATCAGATAACATGTCTGATATGATCAAAACAAGCAGATTTTGACACCTGGTCAAACGCGTTGTGTTTGCGGAGTCTCCTACACCCAGTAGGCCTATATCCATTAATCCTGGTTACAGCCCTGACGCTAACAAACTTCTCTGCTGTTTTCCAGCTCATATCAGGATGAACACAGACAAAGTGACACAAGGAGACACTCACACACTTGTGTAGCTCGGGGGGCCCGGTTGAGTATCAGTCTAAATATGGATTGTGTCAGAGTGAGAATGCACCTAGACGCCTCTAAACAAGTGAGCTAAAAATACCCAGCAGCCTTAAACGACCAGGGTGGGGAGGGGTGCTGGAGGAAAGGACGTCTGCTCCCTCTCATGTTTTTCCTTCATCTCTAAACATTATGCAGTTGTCTGGTGCTCTGCCAGCTCAAACAGATATTCACTTCAAAAATATTCTCCTGTGGGATACCAGTACAGCAGCTAAAGCATGTGTGAATACATCCTGCAGCTTTAAGTGTCTGAGCCACCGTAGTTTATGTATGTGCATCAGAGTCTTGCATGTGTGAGCGCGTGTGCATGTGGGTGAATAACATGAATAAAATCCCCCGGGGAACTGCTGTGCGAAAACACTCACTTGTATGTCCTCAAGGTCAATATGAGACCAGAGTGGCTCCTTCATAACCACATGCGTGCACACACACACACACGCACGCAGGCACACACACATGTACATGCACGTATACAGAGAGAACTATAAAGAAATAGCTTGTGGGACACATTTGAGTCTCTTCTCTCGTACTAACCATCTTGAAAACCTTGAGGGCCTTTCTTGTTAATGCTGTCCATTACCCCCCCCCCCAGCCTGTGCTGGATGGAGTTTCTGTCAGCATCACACTCTCCCATGTGGAGCATTTTGGGCTAAGTAGTCCAAATGACATGGCTCTAAAATCCTTGAGAACAGCTTTTACAGCTTGCCTTTTACCTTCAGAAGCCTCTGCTCTCATGACCACTTTAGTCTCCATTTCCTCCCCACTTTCCGCCTTTTAACCATGTTAGAGGGTCTCTCTCCCATCATGCATTGCAGTGTTATCAAAGTCGACCACCCGCCGTTTGTTAATCACACTGATGGAGGTGTGAAATGGAGTGTTCACACTTGCCAAAGTGGTGTGTGAGCTGATGCAGCCATTTTTTACTTTGGTCATGGTCGGCCATTTTGGAAAGTGCAGGTGAGTTTTCCACAAGCACAAATAATCTGTTGTGGTTTTATTATGGTCCATTAATTTATCTGTTCGACGTGTTGTTTGAAGAACAAATTTTCATACGGTTTCATTTGGAGTGTTTTAGACTGAGCAGTGGGCTGAGGTTTCTGGCATGCACAGGCCATAATTCAGCTGCTGCCTCTGGCTGTCAGGAAACAAAGATGAGGGAGAGTTTGCAGAAACAGACGGCGCAGCGGTGGAGTTCTAGTTATGTTGGATCATTGTTGCATTGTCCCTGGAGACGTGTTTTCTCTGCTTGTATAATCATAATAACTATTTTTCCCTCAGCTGTAAAGATGCAGTGAATGAGAACGGTGAGATTTCCCATTGTCATGATGCAGACAAATATATTTTGATTTATAAGTTTGCTGATGGGTTACCGGCTGAGGCGGAGGTATTGAATGTTAGCCTTGGGGAGGGACAAAAAAAATCAGATTCTGCGTTCACCACACTGGAAACATGACTGCTCCACACTTAACACAGGGTCCAGGCTCATCTTCAGTCTGGTTGAGTGTGGTGTTCTGGCTGCACCTGTTTGTGCAGCCGGTAGACTTTTTTTTATTTTGTCTTTATTTCTGGAGATTTTCTATCTCTTCCAAGGTCAGAAAAAAAAGAAGTTGTAGTGTTGCTTTTTTGTGAGATGCAGGTGCTCTTTTGTGCTCCAGTCTGTTGCCCCTTTTTTTGATACTGAAACTGGTTAGTCTGTTGCTGCACGAGATGGAGCTGGTTTGTGTGCTTTTTGGGTTTTTTTGTGGTGAGTTGGCAGTTGCCTGCGTTCAGCCTGTGTGATGATTCAGCCGGCTGACATGTATGGCCCGCTGACGGGGGTGTGTGACATCCTGAGTTTCCGTCACCCTCCCGGCCATCTGTAGCTGTTGTGCCCAAGCGTTTCCAGGCTGCACCGTCACTCATGAGCAGCCTGAGCCCTGACCTTCCTCAGGTACAAGAGTCAGTCACCTGTTTGATTTGTGTGCCGGCACCTTTTTTGCAGTCCATTTCACACAGTGAATTGATGAAAGAGCAACAATCTGATCCTTCCCTCAGGAGACTGTTTGAACAGGTCTCTCTCCTATTGAGGACTTCAAAATGTCTGTGCGGGGTATTTTCTGCAGAGTGATCCTCTTGTGAGAAAGCAACGTTCCTCACTGTGACAACTTCCTGTTCCTTTCCATTCAGAAATCTAATACTCAGACTTTATTTCCTTTTTTTATTGACAACGTAATGACAACATTACAATACTATGATATGATATGACATGACATGAGAATGTACATATAAAACATGGCAGGTTTATTTTCCCATTCTGGAAAGTGATCTCAGACATTTATTACTGTATAAAAATAACAGAAACATACATATTTTTTATATTTTATGTCACTATGTAAAATGGTTCCAATTTCTTTAAGATTGCAGATTTAATTTTCTGCATGTTTTTATTTATTATTCACATATTTCAGATATGAAATGGAAATACATTTGCACAGAGGTCGAGGGACACGTCACATGGTGATAATGTGATGTGGTGGGTCATAGGCATGATCAAAGCACGTGCCTCCTCTCTTGGAGGTGGTTGTATTTACATTTAAACTTGTTCAAGCCATCAGTCAGCTGACAGACTACTTGATTGTGGATTGTGTGAGGCCGCTGCCCCCCCCCCCAGTCTGTTCCCCAGTACCTGCCGACAGTTATGTGCCCGGCTCCACGCTCTCCTGCAGACCAGGCCTTTGTGTTCCATCACAGCAAAGTGAGTAATTAAAGCCCTGTCTCACTTCCTGTCAGCGCTCGGCGTTCCCAAAGTGCTACAAAGTGATTGAGGTTCAAATTTCACTTCAAAATGATTTCCACAGGCTCTGCAGCAGCTCTATGTAAAACACAACCTAGCATCTGCTCACTCCCCCTCCCAAAAGAGCCGGGTGCTTTACACTGTTTTCATCGGACCTTGACATCACTGTGTCGCTCAGCCTGTGCAGGACTTTGCTGAGACTGGGTAGAGGAGGGGCTGCCACGGCTACTGCACAGAGTTTGGTCCACAATAATGTGGTAAAAAACAGTTTCCTGCTGCTACAGTGGAATCAGCGTTTCAAGCTCAGCTTCCAACAGTTGTCCGTCAGGTTTCTGAGCCAGACTATTCAATTACTTTACACAGGGCCTGTTGTTGCCCTGATAGGGGTCTTTGGGCTGGAAATGGTGTCTGGAAACACTCCCTCTCCTGCTGTGGCTGCTGGGGGTGGCGGGGAGGTCACCGGTGGCAGTTCTGTTGTAGCTGGTGCAGCATTGTTACAGGAAGTTGATAAGCCAGACGGTCTCTTCCCCATGAAGCTCAGTTCTTATCCTGCGCTGCATTCATTTGTGCTCTTCAATTTAGCTGCCTGGTTGGGGAGGAGTGAGACGGGGGACACAGTTTTCAAGTGTCCGTCCACTTCTGCCTCAGTGTTTAGAATTTGCTTGCCAGTTATGTAATGATATTAACATCTCTTCCTAGTCAATCTTGCTCCTGCTACTGCACATACCCTATTGGTTTCTGATATTAAAGTTCTGATTGCGCCGGGCCATGGGACTGACCCAGGTGTGCTCGGTGGCATTTGCTGATTCGCACCTCACAATCTTAATTTCTTTATGGAAATATATTATAAACATACTTTTTGTTTTTGATCCCAGTATGCGTGCCCTCCCTCCTGCTCCGCCTGAACTTTGAGTCGGTTCGTGACAGAGGGGGAAAAAAAACCCACGCTGTCAATAGGACTAATTTATCACATGCCAAGATGACTGGCCTCAGAACACGCTGCCAATTGCAGCCAGTTAGGAAAATAACAAGACGGTCGATTTGTTTCTAACCTCCAGCTGGCACCGCTGTTTATGTCCAGGAGGCCGACGGCAAGCTTTAGCTTATTATTTAGTCAGGTCATCAGTCTAAATGCTAATTAAAGTAGTCTCCCCATTGGCTTGAGTGTTTGTGTGTGTGTGTTGCTGTTGTTGTTGTTGATGTTGGAAACAAGAAAGGGGCAGAAAATCTCACATTTCTTGTTGATGGACACTCGTAATTGTACATATTTGGACATTAAATATGTTGCCCTCCTCTTCTTGGATGGTAATAAAGGCTGCAGCTGGTCAGGGGTGATAACACCTCATTTACCACATACAGGCACCTAAAGAAAAGCACATTTCTCTTTAAAATCTTTGTTAGCTCTGTGTTTGTCGGTGTCAGACTGAGAAACAGAAGGTGAGTAAAAAATAGATCAGTGGATGAAACAGATCCAGTGTTCGTGATGATTAAGAGTCCTACCTCTTTTCTCCATCCGCCCTGAAGCCAGGAGGTTAGAGACCCCAGACCAAAGTGAATTTTAACTCAAAGTTAAAATCACATCATCATCATCGTCTTTATTCTCGAAGGTTACTGGTCCCATTACTCTCTTTTATCTGGTGGTGGCTTAATGACCATTAAGGATATCTAATCGGTGGGATGTGCTGGGTTTCAGGGAGCACAGGAGAAAACACAAAACCCACATGACAACTGTGAGGATTCAGGATGTCACATTTTATAATTCAGTAACATGTTCTCTCACGTAGCAAAGCAGAGTTTGTTTTCCTGTTGAATCGATTGCAACAGCCTGGGTTTTGAGCAGGCTGTCTTGAAGACAAATTTATCGAAGGGGGTGGGGGCGCCTTATGGATACAAGCAGGGCTGTGGACAGGATTTTATAAATATTGAGCTCATGGATACGAGCAGCTCTTCCACCACAACACCACACCTCTGTAGACTGGAAGCTACCTGAGTGTATCTATAATAGTGACATATTTTACCAGTGCAAGATATTAAAATTCAAGCCTATGTAAGTGTGAAAAATATCAGTATTAAATTTGTAAAGCAGTAAGTGCTGCAGAACTCAGATACTGAGGTCATAACTTAAAGAGGCCTCAGTGGCAGCTATGGCCCTGGATGTGTGTCTGCACTGGACGTAAAGGCGCTCTGTCAACTGAGAGTGTGCATATGCCAGTTTTCCTGCACAGAAAATGTTTTGCTGTTGCTCAGAGGTTGGTGCTGTCAGTCAAATCCTCGCTAGAAGGTGTCTACTGACAATTTCAAATGTACAGTATGTCTTGCTGCTGGGGTGTCAGGTATTGGAAAAATTGTTTGTGTCTGTCAGCATCCAGACAAATCTGTCTTTGAAAATTGGTGTCGCTGTGTGTGTATGTCCTGGTGTGTGTGTGTTGAGAACCGGACCACAGTGCGGCATTGACAGTTGCACTGTGTCAAATGTTTGCAGTCATGAGGAGGAGCCGGCGTGTCTCGCTGCAGCGGTGGCGGTGGCGGCAGTGGCTGTGTGTCGATGGTTTGGTGTGATTGGGATTTCACTGCACGACCTCAGGAGCGTCAACACATTGGCATGCTGCACTCCATCAAGGCTCGGCGAGGTTAAAAGTGCAGCAGGCTAGTTCAGAATCATTTCAGATGAGGTGTGCCAGCTTGCACAAGCTACTTCAGTGGTGAATATAAAATCTTTATCTCTGAGCTGAATTTTTAAAAGTTGACGCTAACGCGCAATTACACTTAAAATGTTTACCATTGTGGCAGTTAATAGTACGTTTAAGGAGCAGGGCTTCATCTCAGAAAGGTTTCCTCAGGTCAGGATGATTGTAAAACCAATTCAACCGTCTTAAAGGTCCATTTGTATAAAGGCAGATTTCCATGTCCTTATAAATATAAAGCAGGTCCCAGTTTTATTTTGATCCTGTTGCGGTATCCAAGCTTTAGTTCATGCACATAGTCTGTATTCAAAACCTGAGCCTTAAGGAGACACTATGCAAGATTGTTACCCTAACTGTGCTACATTTTTACCTTAATTAAACAGCTTCGGGGTAATAAATTGTTACAGGGAGAATGGGGGCTCTCTGCCTTCCATCTAGTGTCTCTTGGCTGAAAATCAACCTTGCAAGATCAGCGCTCTCTGACCCCGTGTCCCAGCTCTCGTCTTGGTGGCAAAGCGACACAAATGTGCCCTGTAAGTTGTAATCTCTTGTTTATGACAGATAAGACTACGCAAATCTACACATGTACATCGCCGGCTTCATTAAGCAGAGGGTTAGCAAAACAGCGGAAAAGCGACCAGACTTGCATAGTCCCCCTTTAAGACCAAGCCCTCAGGACTTCTGTAACTTTGTGATGTCACAACAAAACACAACTCTTCTGATTGGCTGTTGTTGCTAGAGCACCAGAGTGAAGCCTTAGACAGGAGATATAAAACTTCACTGAGATATTTGTTGGTTCAGTTTAGGGTAAATATATCTTCTTGTGGATCAACACTTCAAAATAAAAGACGAGGACCTAAAATCACCTTCCGCTGCTCTCAGATGTGACTGCAAATTAACAGGTGTCTTGTTCTCATTTGTAAGAAGGCATCTTCAGAGGTTTCTTGATGAGGAACCAAATTAGCATAAATGCAATTGAACAACAGATGTGCACAGTTGATCTGGTACTTCCTGTCAAGTCCTGATGAAACAGACGAGTTGAGTGTTAAATAATTCCCAGCGATGTGTTATTTTTTTTTGTTTTTTTCTATTCTCACATTTTAACATTGACTATTGCCTTTTTTCCCTCATGAATATTTAATGTTGCGGAGAAGTACTTTAGAATTGAAACAAAGTTTACAGGGACCTTAATACCAGTAATGTTTGCCTCAAGCAGCAGTGAAATCAATCAAAGTTTACTTTGTTCAACTCTCACGCAGGATTGCATCATAAAAGGGGCAGCAAGCTGAACTAAAGCGGTGGCTGCACATTTAAGCTCCACATTGCCACTGATTTCTTTCATTTGCAGGATTTATGTATTTCTATTAATATAGAGCACATATTGCAACTCACTTACAGACAATCAAATAAGCCACCACCACGCTTTGAAGAGGATCCAGCTCCTTTCAGCAACCACAGACAGCTGCCATTAAAGAGGAACCATTTATTATTTATTTTTTTATTTTTTTTTGCAAATCAAAGACTATTTCCAGGAATTTCCACTGCATATGTGTGGGATAAAACAAAACAACAACAAAAAGCCTGCTCCAAAAGAAAGCAACGTGAAATTGCCTTAAGTGTTGACTCTTGATGTTGGTGTCAATTGGGGATGAAAAACTACAAGTGTGAAGATTTTGAAAAATAAATAAATCTGGGAGTGCAGAGTCCAAGAAATAACATACTCTGACCAAACTGTTACCACTTGAGTTGCATTGTGGGTAAAGTGGGCACTAGGGAAAATGAATGGAATGGAATAAAGTGGGTGATAGCTTTGGTTCTGCTGCATCACTTTTTATCTTTTTCCTGTCTAAACTGTGCACCGTGAGTCAGGCGATGTCGCTGAAGTGTTACACTGAGGACTCTTTCATGTGCTGCTTTGGGAAAAAAAAAAAAAAAATGAAAGAGCGTTCATAGAGACGTTCTTACAAAACACACCCTTAACTTCAATCAGTCGGCAGCAGGGAGCAGGGTCCAGATCGTTTCACACAGGGGAGAGGAGGCAAGAACATCACAGGTGAGAGAAGCAGCACACGAGCTACAGTATAGAGAGTCTGGCTCTTAAAGTGCTCGTGCCGGTTTGTGCTGAGATCAGGTGAATCACCTTTATAAATCAAAGCTTGAACTCCCTCGCAGCCTAAGTTCAAGACGTCCCTCTGTGTATAAGGAAAGATCAGTCTTCTCCAAGTATGAGGATATGGCTCGATGCCATGGATGCTAATAAAGTTACAATGTATGAGAGGGTCAAATGGTTGATCCCATTACCCTTCATAAGGGAAATGACAGTGATGGCTGGCCCCAGCGGCCCCCGATGAGAATCAAAGCAGCGAGGTAGCACTGTGAACTGTAGCCGCTCTCCTTGTTAATAGGACCTTAAATCACTTTATGGCCTACATTATTTAACAAGCCTACATCTTTTGATGCAGTAATGTATCCGCTGATGTTCATTTACATCCTTACTTACTTCCTGTTTGATGTCCTTGACATTGAGCCACTAAGACTCTATGGTCTGCTCGTCCACTGTAGCGTCCCACGTGTCAATGACATTCCTCTGGAACTGATACCACAGTCAGTCAATACTGTCGTCATGTCTCCCGTCCCTAGTTGTCTTATCACTGGTTCACACAGGTGAATGTAAAATGTCACCAGTTTGTTGCTACGCCGTCTCGAGAACTCGCTCCCAGCTATCGCCACGCTTGCCTTCTGCGAATATTTATAATTATCAGCCCAGCTTTTCCCATCAAGTCTAGAAAAAGAAAAAAAAACATGCACAAGTGGCGCGTTTGTTTCATTAAAAGCTGCAGAGGGAAGGGTAGATGACAGCACACTCCTGACGCACCTGCTTATCTCACATCTCGTCTCCCCACTTGCAATAATATTCTGACAAGACGACCAAGATTGCTTGAGCGCCAGTCAGGGAGGAGGAGGAGGAGGAGGAGGAGGGGGAAGAAAGAAACCATGGGAAAACAGCAGCTTTAATATGGCAACTGATAAGGAAAGTGAGTGAATACAACCTACGTGAGCCCCCTCAACCTGGATCTCCCTATCTCCTGTTTCTTCTTTTTCTCACCGCCCCCCTGCACCTCCCATCCCCATTTAGAATTGCAAATCAGCCCATGTGTTTCTTTTACAGGCGAGGTGGGAGATAAGGAGCGAGGTGTTGGACGTATCAGCAATCTGAGCATGCTGTCCATTTTAATTTATTTATTTTATTCCTGGCGTTTATTTATCTCTGACGCTGCATGAATGTATGGTTTCTTCTTTATGTATGTACATATGGATAGCGAGAGGATTTCTCCTTGTAAAAGTGATAAAGATGGATAGCTCGATCTTGTGTGTGTGTACGTGTGTGTGTGTGATCTGGCTGGGATTGTATTGTATTCAAGCATGAGCTCAGGGGATGGGTGGATACAGAACATTTTGTTTCCCAGACATGTGCGTGTGCAAAGATATGTGTGTTTATGTGTGTGTGTTTCTAAGAGGATTTCTGTGCGGTGTGTTGTTGCATGACTGTGAATCCACAAATGGTTCAAGGCTGGAAGGGTTGAGACGAGTAGACGAAACTTGTTGGGGTGGGGGGGTGGGGGAGAAGAAGAAGAAGAAGAAGAAGAGAAGAGACACTGTTTGGGTTTGGCTTGAGTCAGCAGGCAGTGATAGATGAGCCCAGAGTGCTGTCTGGAAGATGGACTCCAGGAGAGCACAGAGTCATTCACCCTGCGCTGATACACATGGAGACAGCGCTGGGCTGCTGAGCTCAGAGATGGTGGAGAAAACAAGATAAGATGTACAAGCGCGCACACACACACACACACACACACACATATATATATATGTGTGTGTGTGTGTATGTGTGTCAACTCCTCCTCCACTGTCTATCAGTGGAGGTGGAGTTGGAACAACACCAAACTCAGTTTCATCTTGAACAGTATAGAGCAGTAGACCTTTAGCTGCTGGTGGCCAGCATTTGTTTAGACTGTGAAATGTTCACACAGTGAAATCTAATTGGTTTGTGTTGGTAGAATCTTAAAGTAATCTTTCTCTCTCTTTGTTGTTGTTACCATCATCAGACTCTTTCTCTGGAATAACAGGCAGCTGCTTGTTTGAGGTTTTTTTGTATCTTATAAATAGTCTGTTTTATTTATCACACATTAGCATATGCAAGCTTTTTCTTGATCTCATCTGGGTGCACACACCACACTGCAAGTGTTCTCCGCTTCCAAGCCCGAATCACACACTCACACACACACACACACACACACCCACTCACATACACACACACACACACACACAGAGCTCTTTGGCAGAGCCCACAGTGCCGTGTCCACTCGACAGCCTTGGTGCCAGGTCTGATACAAGGCCGGGCCGTGCCAAGCCACTTGCCCTCCCCCCGGCGGGTGGCGTGAGTCTGGGCTTCCATAGATAGCTGTGACCGGCACATCATCACCATGGTAACTGCCAAGTGACACCACCACCTCCACCTCCACCCCTCGGTCTGTGTCCTTACTCTCACCAATAGAGAAAGGTCGCGTATCATGTCCTTGTTCTGTCTGTAACATTTAAAATCTGCAGGAAACAAAACCGGCAACACACACACACACACACACACACACACACACACACTCTTAGTACTTCTGGTACACACACCTCACACCTACACTGAGCATAGGCTTTCCATAAACTGATGGATGACATACTTTGCTTTTGCCAATTTGCATTTCTCGCACACGTAACATAGAAAAGGGCCTCGGCCTCCGCGGCGAGGTAAGTGTTGGGTATAATCAGCAGCTATTGTTAGTTGAATTATGTTGTCCAAGAGGAGATGGTTCTCACTGACAATAACTGTAATCCAAATCCACACAGCTGAGAGTTCAGCCCATCAGAGTAATAAGGTTGCTCGCAAACTGATCCTTTTGCAAATAACCTCACATCCACCCACTGACTCTCTCTCACACACACACACACAGTCTAACCGAATGCACCAATAGGTCATTTCAATCATGCAGTTTATGGGTAACAAATGTTTTATTATGTCAATACTAAGTAGAGTTGGGTTGGGTTTTGTAAGGCTGGGGTGTATTGTGGTAGAGTCCACGGTGGAAAAAGTACTCAAAATGTTGACATGTTGAGGTGAAAACTTAAGAGGTGCGAGACACAATAATGGTTGAAATGGGTTCTGCGCACATTTTTCTGACAGTTCTTTTTGTAAGTCGTACATGGGGAAGGTGAAAAGTAGCTCAAAGAAGAATGAAAGGAGAGCTCAAGCTGCAGCACTGGCTCAGATAAATACATCAAATCTATCATTCTGATCCAGTTTTTCTTTCAAAGATTCTCCTGGCAACTTTTTTTTTTTTTTTTAATCCCAGCCTTCATCACCTGTCAGTTGGACTCTTGCACCTCCCTGCCCTCTCTCTCTTTCTCTCAGTCCTGTTTCCAGCTGGTTCACGATTCAGCTGCCATGTTTCACAGAAGCTGGCATCCCTGCAGCAGCTCCCGGCTGCTTATTGAACTCATTACAAAATTTTATGGATTTGCTTTTTGGGACCTCAGCCCAAGTGATGTCTGAACTTTTAGTTCCTCATGTTCCTCAATCACTCAGGATCTAAGGCTTCGCATTGTTCCAAGACATGAGCCTCCAGAAATATACACCTTCACTAAAGAGCTTCCTATTGCTTCATATACTGGTTGTTTCACTCATTAAGTTTAAAGCACTTTGTAACTGTGTTTGGAAACCGACAGAAATGAAATTGCACATCTGGCTGATCTTTTATGAAGTGAAAGTGACTGTTATGTAGTTTTTTGGGTGAGATGGCTGTTTCAGATCAATCTAAGCAAGTAGAAGCAAATCTGTTTTATATATATATATATGTATATATATATATATATATATATATGCTTGTCCATGCAGCAGCATAGCTGTTGAAATCAGGATTTTTCTTAACATCCATACGAGACAACTAAGGAGTTTTTTGAGCTGAAAATCATGTAGAACTGCTCTGTAGGTGTTCAATCTGACACAATGGTAAGAAAAAAGCAGTAAAATATGCGTAGCATGTCTCCTTTAAATGTTAAAAAGGTTCCCAGGTTGTTGCTGATGCCATTGTCAGAGCCTCCATGTGGTCGGTGATTTTAGTGTTGTTGAAACTTATTCCAAGGCTGCTGCTCACTCTTTCCATCCCTGACCTCTGTCTAGCTGCAGTGTCGCAGCTCTGTCTGTTTGCATTGCGCTCTGAAAAATGTTACACACACCACAGCAAAAGGAAGTGAAAATTAGCATGTTCACTCAGGTGTTGTTTAAATCACTGCCTGGAGCTGATAAATACCCACGTCAATGCTCATTGTACTGTTTTGTGCGCTGCAGATAAAAGCTCAATGTTAGTGGGATGTAGTGGGTTTTTCGACAAGTGGGAAAAAAAAGGGAGATGAAGATTCTGTCGAAGCAGCGTTGCGAACACACCGACTTGGGGTTGGCCATAATATACGTTCCCCAGGAGAACTTGGGAGTATACAGGTGGATGCTGGGTAGGAGGTTGAGGGTCTAAAGTGCCATCTGAGCAATATGTCAGGAGCCAGTGTGGCTGCACAGCTTGAGCTGCCTGCCCGAAGTGGTTTGTGGGCTTCACTCCATTTAGGCATCCATTTTCAGCTCTCTAAGCTTTCTCCTCCTTCTCTTCAAACTGCTCGACAATTCCCCCCCACCAGACCCAAATCAATTTCTAAATCCAATTAGTCATTGCATTAGACTGTGAGGAAAAACACCAATGTGCACTGTAGCTTGACAAATGTTTGGCTGCTGCTGTTGTTTGTTTGCCATGTGAGAGCTATTGATCAGAGGGTATGTGGGCGAGGGGGTGGGGGGTGGAGGGAGGAGGATGGGGCGGGTGGGGGATAAGTGTTATTGTAAAGTAAATGTGAAGCACTTGTGTAGTTTCCGGGGCGGAGGAGAGGGAGATGAAAAGGATTGATAGGCAGAGAGGAAGTTCTGCTTGAGGTGAGGAGGGCACGAATCGGACAAAAGTGCATGAGTGGGAGGTGTGTGTGTGTGTGTGTGTGTGTGTGGGGGGGGGGGGGGGGGGGGGGGTGATATCTGGTAGCAGCTTCAGAAAAAAGCAGGTGAGGATGAGAGATAAAGTGGGGGCGGGTGAGGTTTTTGGTATGTTTGGAGGGAAGGTGAGTGGCACAGAGTGAGTGTTATTGCCCGAGGTTCAATGTGTCAAAAGCAAAAACGATGTTGCCAGGCGGGGCCGGGGGGCTTCCAGCACCATGGGGTGGGGAGTGGGATTGGGGGTGGGGGGGGCCCAACATGAAAAGGAGTGAATGAGTTGGACGGAGAGTTTGGGGATGAGGAAGCAGACTGAGACAGAGAGAAAAAGAGAGGAGAGCCGGAACCTAATTTAGAGGGGGGATAAACAGAGAGTGATGAGGACCGAGCAAAGGAAGATCAAAGGGACGAGCAGCTTCACAGTTTTACCCAAATCATCCAGAAACACCTCCCCAGCCCCCAACTCAGTGGTGGTTTTGAAGGCTCTTGTAGCTCGAGTGTTACACCACAAAAACACTTAAGGACTGTTTCTTTGGGCGAGAGCCTGAAGGGGATAATAATAATAATGATAATACAATAACACACAAAATGATGGCAGTTATTAGTCCAAGGGAAATGGAAATTCAAAGGCCTGCGTGACACCAAGAGTACACATCCACCAGCACTTCTCAATAGACAACATAATATCCAATTAACAGCCTTAACCAGCCACGGACGCCTAATCAGAAGACAATGTACTCATTCATGTGCGCGGACAATTTATTCATACATACATCATCTTCTTTTCACCGGGTCCACAGGGTTTCACATGTTTGCATATTAGATATTCAAATGTGCAGCTCAGACTATTTTCCATCTCGTGCCTTTTTTCTTGAAAGACGAGAAAATGAGTTTTGAGGAAGTACATGTTGTAGCGAGTCCCTTCTCTTCTTCCTCCTCCTCCTCTTCATCTTCTCTTTTCTGTGTCGTTGCGTTTCTGCCCCCGTCTTGTTTGTGCCGCGATTTTTGCTGCTCTGTGTTGCAATTTCAACATTTCAATATTTCATCTAATATTTCCAGAGCAGAGAGCAGCGTCGCTGAATTATTTAGCAGCACCGGAAATCTGGGTGAAGGAAGTCTGACACGCCAACACACACACACACACACACACACACTCACTCACTCATACACACACAGCAGTGCTAATAAACATGTATAGACTCACTATAGATTTATGCCTTTATGTGTGTGTGTGTGTGTGTGTGTGTGTGTGTGTGTGTGTGTGGATTTTTGCCAGTGGAAAGTGTAAAATGGTCATTCTTGAACTGTGACCTGGGAAGGAGAGAGGTAGATCAGTCAACAGGACTGATCCCTCCCTGCTATAATCACCATCCACAGTCCTGTCCTGCAGCTGATGGATGACCACTCTCTAACCTACCTCCTCTCTCGCTCATCCACAGATACTCACACACGATGCATACACACAAACACACACACACACACACATGCAGGGTTGCCTATAAATCAAGACACACAACACGCACTTGGTCACTTCCTGGTGGTGACCGTGCTGGTGGATGTGGACGTGTGACATTTCCTCAGGATAGATTTGAGGAATCCTGCAGGGTTTTAATCTGGAGCTTCTCTGTGAGCTCATGCATGCGTTATGTATGTGCACGACTTTGTGCACCTGCTGGGAGAGTCGTTCTGGCCTTAATGCACACGGGCTGAATTTGCATGAATTCTCTCTATCCTCATATGTTTCTAATGGATGAAAAACCTAATCTTCTGTCCCTCTGTAGCAGGTTATTACTCAGACACTGTATGAGAAACTGACTTAAATCTGTGTTTTTCGCAGAATATTGTGTCAAAGGGAGGTTGACCTTTGACCTTTTTAATATAAAATGTCATCGCTTGATTTTATCCATATGCGCACTTGAGTTAAATTGTGTCACGATAAGTGTATGAATCATGAAAACTGGTTTTGTGTGGTCAAAGTCACCTTGACCTTTAACCTTTGATCACCAGATTTTAATCAGTTCATTCTTGAGTCCAGGTGAAAGTCTATGCCAATTATAAAGAAATTTCCTTGTGTAGGTGTAAAGATCACTGTGACCTTGACCTTTGACCCCCAAGATCTAATCAGTTCACTTCATTACAATTCAAATTTGTGTTTTGACATTTGACCACCAAGATTGAATTAGCTAATTTTTACTCCAATTTAAAATTTATGCACAAGTTAGAAGATTTTTCCCCTCGAGCCTTTGGTGAGATGCTGTGTTTGGGAGAATGGGTCGCTGGACCGGTAAAAGTACAGTAATGGATCCTACTGGGAAGATAAGTGCAGGGGAAAATTGAAGAAAACAGGGGGAGAACGACTTGGACAGGAAGGTGTGAGAGCTGGACATGTTGAGAGAAAGGTAAAGACGGCGAAGAAAGGCAAATTGAGACTTGGCTTGAAAAAACTTGCACTTTATTTATAGCTGAAGTCCATTTCAGATTGTGACAAGCTGCACAAAACTGTTCAATCAAACGTTAGCAATTCAGTCCTTTAACAAAGAACTGTGTGAATCAGAAAAAAGCTCTTTTTTTCCCCAAGCAAGCAATTGTATATTATTGAATCTCAATCATCCTCAATTACTGTATTTGCATTTGTAATGCTGACAGGCAGAGAAGGAGTACAATCAGCGTTTCTGAGCTTGATTACATGCCTTCAACTGCAGATCGCCTGAAACTGTTGTGATGGAGGTGAAATGAAAAGGAAATTCAGCCTGCATGTCAAAAACACTGTGCGAAGAAGGTGAGAAAGCTTCGGCAGGTAGATGTAGCGTGCCTCTTTGTTGTCAGGTTGACACCGAAATAGTGCAGTGAAGAAAGTTTACTTTTTATGTAACGATAACCAAACCACACTGAGAACAATAACATAACTACGTCAGCAGTGTTTCTTCTTTACTGCTTTACCTTTTTATCCTCATTCCCAAACCACACAATACGCTGATGTCCTGGAGTTGACCTGTGTGTCCCTGGGACACCAGAAACCACAGGTTTGAGAGACAATGGCACCTAAAATAAAAATGTCGCTGCTCACTTCCCCCTTTGATTACAGTCCTAACACTTGTTTCCTTTATCTAGTTAAACTTAACAATCGAAAAGAGAATGAGATATTGAGCTAAATTTCCAGAGGCACAAACATTTTTTCCTTGCCAACTTTATTTGAAGACCTGTATTAGCACCTGTTTTCAGTCATAACAGCTGTTGTAGTGATGTAGAGATCCTGACATGCTTTGGATAAATAGAAACAGTGTGAAGACCGAGTCCATATTACACCTAAATCAGACATGTCACACCCGACGTGATGCTACCAAAGCACCAAAAATTCTCCATGCGGTGAGTCCCACGTGTTCTTGTTTACCTTGCGTTGTTAAATACATACCGGTCAGCTACGAGATGCGTCTGTACGTGTTGGACCCTGATTCTGACCTACGGTTTTCATCTTCTTTGGGGAAGGAAAAGAGTTGTGATTTTCTGTATAGATGCTGGTTGGGGGCGGGCACGTGGGTGTGTTTTGGGCAGATCCCTTGCAGTTTGAACATCCGTCCTAATTGGATGGTAAAACCTGACATCAGGTTTTGCCCAAATATCATGGAGATCTTGTTACCGAGCGCTCAGAGAGACTGGAAACCATGTGAAATCTGGTTGGTGGGTTACAGCAGGACTCCTGTAGCTCATGTTGTGCAGCTTTGCAGAGGTTCAGCATGGGCACATGACATTATAATGTTGTTCTAAAATATGGAACAGCATAACACTTTTTAAAGCTGAGACATGCACAACACCCTTCAGATATTCTAATGGTTTCAGTCTAACACAGAAATTAGCAGATGTTTTTGTGTAAAAATAGAGGCTCCATAACTCTTGTCACTCTGCCAGACATGTTTGCTGTTCTGTTCAGTCAATGAGGACACCGGGAGCAACATTATCACATGCAGGAACAGAGCACAAACACACACAGACACACACAAACACACACACTCACACAGGGTGTCATCCCTGTGCTGTTTGGATCCTGTAAGTGTCAGTGTCTTTGGTCGCTGATGATGTTGTTTTTGAGATTTTTTTTGTCGCGCCTTCCCATGGTGTGGTCTCTGTGGTGCTGTTGGTTTTGTAGGTGACAGGTCTGTTTATAGTGTTTGCCTGAATGATAGCGGCTTCCAGTTGTATGAAATAAGCATTTGCACTCTTGCATATAAACCTTGCAACCCATGCGTTGTTTGAGCGGTGACCGCACGCTGCACCAGGAAACAAGACATCCTGCTACTCTAACTATTGAACGTAACCTAGAAGCAGCTTCAGCAGGAATTACATCACATTTAAATGGGTAATGATAGCCATTTACTTTACTTTGATAATTCAGACTTATATTTAACTTGATTTATTTAAGCAATTCAGATGTAAATGCATCAAAAACCTGTTTTTTTACTCTCAGAGATGGAAACAGTTTGTTGTAAACAAAAGGTTTATTTTCTTTGTGTTTATATTGAGAGTCAGTTTGTGAGAAGTGATGTCATAAATACTGACACACTAATCAGTTTAGCATTTGAATTACAGCATATTAACAGTTGCTGTTAATGTTGCCATTGATGAAGCCACATCCACACTGTCCACATGAAGAATGCTATAGTGATTAAACGGAAGGATTTTTCCCTGAACTTCATGAATATGTATTCTCACACAGCTAAATGAAAGCTGAGAGGCTGTTTTTTCAGGAGCTCTAGGTTGTTTTTAAATGCTTACAATTAGTCATTACCTTGACATTTCATGAAAAGCAGCACTGTGCTCAACAATCCAGTTTCTTGACGGACAGTTTACATAATCTAAATGCACTGATTTCTGCCTGTTATCCATTTAAAGCCATTTCACAAATCTATGTTGGCTGAGAAAAGGCTCCACTAATCCAGACCATCCAGGGCTCCGACTGCATTAGCACACTGACTGATACCTCACTATTGACTCCCGCCAGCTTGTTGTGTGAGTGCGAGTGTGTGTGCATGTGCTGAGCCTCTTCCAAGGCATCTGATCAACTCTCTAGAGCTTGAGCTGATGCATACCACGATCAATACCTGGCCTCCAATATCAGCCTTCATACACTCGGCGGTGTCTGAGGCATGGCCCCTCTCGTTCTCTTTGTGCCTCACCCGTTATGTGAAGCCTGTAATACAGCTCGCTTTCATAAAAGGAGCCGAGCATCATAATAGGCAGCATTATCAGCCAGCTCTCCGGGAATTCATCGGCAGCCTCTCACTCTTATATTTGTATTTATTTATTTCTTTATCAGTGTCTAATTTCTATTTCTTTCTCTCTCACTCCTCTGTCTTTCCATGCATCACTTTACCTGTCTCTCCCTCGCCACCTCTCTTCTTCTGCTCCCTCTCTTCTTCTGTACCCACCTATTACTGATGAGTCGATTTCACGAGTCAGTGATGCGGAGAGGGTACAGTAGAATATGCCGTGTGTGAGTGTGAATAACAATAGCTGTCTGCGCCTCATAAGCGAAACAATAATTATATGCGGCGGCGTTGAGCTCACCAGCTTCAAAAAGTGCAAATGGTCATTTCAGCCTCTCCGGAAACGCATTTTGGTGTCGTGGGTGATTTTTTATTTATTTTTTTATTTTTTTAAGCATTAGTGTGCGCGGAAATCATCAAAGGTGGGATTGACTCGTCTTTTAGCAGCAGTGTCATGTGTTCAGCCCTGATTTGTTTTCACTGTGTGAAGACTTACACCTGCTGTCATCCATGATATTCATGTACGCTTGTGCTCATGTTCTTTTCCACAGCTCTCCTCCTCCTGTGCAGAAAATAAATTAGAAAATGAGCAAATCCACATTAATTATGTTCATTTTCTATGGCATAATCAACAGCACATCTTAATAATACCCTATTGGCTTCATTTTCCTCACTTATGAATCAATATTTGGTCTGTAACTGGAGTGGGAGTAATGCAAATGCACAGCCGAGTGAAAGAGAAGGCATTCTTATATAACAACCTGTGTTACTGCACATCTCGGCTCAGTTCAAGGCCCCGCCGCTGAATTGAGATGAGAGTAGAAATTAGTCGACTTATTGCCTGTTGCCATAGAAATGTAAATCAACTTATCTCGCAGCATAACAACATAAACCATCTGCAAAGCGCATCTGCCCATTACTCACAAACATATGATCGGTCTCTAAGGTGTGGGAGCTGTATAGAAACAAGTGGGGAGGTGAAGGAAATAATCCCCCGTGTGCATTTGAGAGGAGGCTGCTGCTGCACTGGAGGCAAAAAAAAAAAAAAAATCCAAAACAGCTTTTGAAAATGTTTTGAGCAGATATCAGAGAGGCAATTAGGCTATGGAGCCAGTTCTTTTGCATTACAGATATAAGGGTTTTCAGCTCTGATGTAGGCCGCCGTATCAACGCCTATTCATCACTCACTGGTGCTGCTTTTTGTCGGTCTGCAGCTATTGGAGAGTGGGCTGCAGAGTGGCCTATTACAGCTGCATTGTCCCAGTAGAAAGGCTGTCCAAAAGGTGCCTGATGGCTCCCTCTGTTTTTTTTTTCCTCCACTATGTATATACATATATATATGTGTGTGTGTGTGTGTGTGTGTGTGTGTGTATATATCTATAATGCAATTTGAAATTTCCAACTAAAGCTATTGATGCATTCAGGTACAGTTGGAAAAACATCATGACACAGAGGCTGAGAATAGTTGGTGACTAAGAGCCCTTTTTCTCAGTCTGTTTCCAGGTTTGTTGTTCGCGCTCTGTCATTTCACACCCGTCCATCAGGTTAGTTTGACCCGTTATTGTCTTATTGTTTTTTTTTTGTTTTTTTTTAAGGATTCATCACTACTTATTTTTCCTCCTCTGTCCTCATGCCTGACAGTGACCTTCTCCAGATCACCATCTCACGTTTGTGTCAAGTTTGGCATCTGCAGGCAGAAGATCCTCCTGTGACATTTTGAAGAGGTTTCTGGGTTATGACTCTGGCTTATTGTTACGGAGCGATGCTGCTCCTGCTGCTGCTGCTGCTGCCGTTGCCGTGCCACAATCCTCCAGCTGGCCTGGATACACACTCACACAGACACACATGCACATAGATACAGACACATTTCTGCAGACATACACAGGCTGAAACTCCCAGGAATTCAGATTATTATTTGATGTTCTCCTCTCGCCCTCTTTTCTGCTCAAACACACTCATGCTCTCCTCTGTCATGAGCTCAGCGCTGCATGCTTAAGTCAACACAGTCGTAGATTCCCCCAGGTCTGGCACGACAGAGTTGAATTAACTCTGAGCGCTGGGGACTTGAGGACGCGAAACACACACACGCAGAGAAAGAGCAGAAAAGTCATAGATAGCTTCTTAACCGTGGATTTCATCCCTTAGCTGAGATCTAAAACTCCAGACTCAAGAGCAGACTTAACTTTCCACGGCTCATTGCTCATCTCCCCCAGTCATTAAGGGACCACAGGACAACAACCGTTGTAACCATCTTCACAAACACCAAGTGACACGTCGCACCATCAGTGCTCACTCTCCTCGCACTGTAAATCTTCACCGGTTGCTGCCTTTTAATGGGCGGATGGAAGACAAATAATTGTTTGGAGGAGAGCTGAGCTGGGCCCTAATTCAATCTTCTCACCACCCAAATCCCTGCTCAAATACACTAATGCACATTAATGAGATTTCATAGCTCTTAATGGGAGACAATGGCAGCGTGTGTGCAGGTTTTTTTGTTTTTTTTTAAACCGCATTCACTCATGTGTTTTGCGTTGATCTCGTACATGTGTCTGTCTGCTCTAAATCTGCTTTCATTAGCTGTAGCATGAGATCATGTGTACTTATCCATCTGCTGTGGGGGATACATGCACAGTAAGCAGATCTGACACATACAGTACATACCCGCTGGGTGTTATATGGAGATCAGCAGCAGCAGCCGTAAGCAGCCACTTCCTCTCCTCCCTCTCCAGCTCTATTCATCCACCTGGGCATCCTGCCCCCACCTTTTCTGCCCTTTTGCTTTGCTTTATTTTTATACACAAGTGTCTTCCGTCCTTGAAGAACGGTAATAATGAAAAGTCATTGAAAGAAATTAATGTATGTACAGTGTGTGGGTGGAAGAAGCCCAGCGTGGGATGGAGTGTCAGGCCTCCTTTAAGTTATGGAGTCATTAACACAGCGTCGCTCGTTGCACACAGTGATTTACCAGGACTTCGTCAGATGATTCAAATCAAATAACCATCACAGTCGACAGGGCCAGTATTTACTCCTTAACTTCACATACAACCAGCCTCTGTCATATGAACTTATGACTTTGCCTCTGTGTTTTGGCACGTGGTCTATTTTCTCCCTTTCTCTCTCTTTCTTCTCTCAGATCTTCCACACACACAAGCAGCACACATCTGCAGAGACATGATAACAAAGCAGCCTCATTACACAGTCTTCAAAACACCTGACGACACTACAGTTCACAATGTGTGTGTCTGTGTGTGTTGTGTGTATACAGTATATATATATATATGGTGGAATCCATGTAAACAGATGACAGGATGGTGCAGCTCCATCTACACACTGTGACACCATCCATGTTTATCACATAATAAGAGGAGTTTAAAAAAAGAAACGTATTTGTGCAAAAACAAAACAAAAAAAAACAAACAAACATTCATAAATATCATACTTGATGTTTACTTAATGATTTACTGTGGTTTCTCCAGACATGGATCTGAATGTCCCTACATTATCTGTTATTATCATCAGTAGTCTAAGGGTTTATGTTGTGGATATTCTTGGCAGTGCTGCGCTGTCTGCTTTGACATTTAAACATTGGTTGGAGTTGTTTTTGAAATCACAGCTCTGACAGCATGCTTTTATCTATATAGATGCACAGTTAAAAAGTAAAACTGAAAGCCTGAGCATGTGTGTAGCAAACGTAATTGAAGGATGCTCCTGTTGCTGCTCACCGACCGGGGTGAAAACGGGTTCGTCTCACCTCAAAAAACTGCAGGATTGGATGGAGACATGATGGAGTGTCGCTCTCAGGCTGACAGCTGGAGAATCCACACTTTCACATTATATATATATATATATATATATATATATTTACACATACTTTTATGGGTTAAAACACTGGATCGCAAAGTGAACTGTCTCAATGTGCTACAATTCAACATGTTACATCGACAATGTGATGGCGAGTCGACATGAACAATAGCGGGACCCTGAAGCTGAAATCACCCACACAACAAAAAGGCCTATAATCATAATAATCTCCAACCTGTATCTCGGAGTATCTCTATATTTCAAAGCAGTATTTAGCAGCAGAATCAGGACTTTTAGTGTTGATAACGTGACATAATTGTGGTCCTGTGGTGGTGCACATCAGCCGTAAATTGCGGCTGAATCATAAACCAAACTCATAAACCTCCTGTATGGTCCAGCTCTATTATCCTCAGTGTTCATTATAACAGTAGCACTCAGCGCTGATGAAAAGAGCTGGCGTGCAGTTATCGACTAATGAGAGAGAAGCCATTTTCAGACTTACCAGAGTGTATGTTAAGGACAGCAGAGACACACAAATATACATGTACACACACAATGTCCCACGTTTAGTCTTTCTTTGCTCTCTGGCCTGAGGTGCTTTATTGTGCCTCAAAGCTCGTCTCACCCAACAGTCAAGTCAAGATTTTACTTTTTATAAATCACAAATTTGCCTCAAGGTGCCTCATAATCTGACACTGTGTCTCCTGTCGTCTGTCTTTTGTCTTTTCTCTTGCTCACTGCAGCTTCTTCTCTCCTTCCACCTCTAAAGGGATGAAGTGATTCTTAGATGGACATGTATGTGTTAGCTCTGATACTAGATTAGGTCCAGGTCTAAACCCTAACAGTCAGCCCGCCCGGCTTCAGCGCCCAATCACGGCAGGGATCATCTTGCACACATGCCCACACAAAAGACATCCAAAAGCAAATTACCCACCAGGCCAATCCACGTCGCTCCAACCGACCAACCGAGAGCCGAAGCATAAACCCCACCACCTCACCCCAGAACCATTACACAGGACATGTCTGTGCGGGCAACATAGGTAATGTTCCTCTGACTCCTTTGCTGAGTCCACAGCTTCATCATCATTAGGCCACTGCAGTGATAAGACAAAGTGATAGAGGGATGAGGAGAGAGACAGAAAGAGAGGGAGAGAAAACGATGCAGTTCTGCAGCACAGCAGCGGTATCATGGGGATTACCTTCACAGCTCCCACCTACCTAATAGACTCTCTCACCAGGTTTAATGACACACACACACACACACACACACATGCTCCATCTTTTCTTTTTCCTTTTTTTTTTCTTTTGAGCGCCAACACTTCAAGGCATATCGCACTGATGGGTCCTCACAGAGAAAAGTAATGAAGTGAGTGCTGTGAAAGCCAAAGTGGAGCAATCTGGAGAGCAGCGCTACCTTTTGGTTCTTTGTTATTAACGCCAAATAAACGTATCTGAGGCTCCGAGATGGAATTAGCCCCCACCGTCCTCCTTTTTTTCTTTTTTTTTTTAATGTTCTCCACGTTGCTCTTATCTGATTTGCCTTCATTAACAGCGCAGCCTCGTTAGGGTTCCTTGAAACGCTAATCTCGTTAAGAACAATCAAAGCGGCCCTTGCTCCAAGTCGGCCTCCGTGCACTGAGCGGGGAACAATGGCAAAGTTGTTTCCTTTTGAACTCGTTATCTTTTCCCTCCTTTTGTGCGTTTGGTTTTCTTTTGTACTTGATATTTCAAACATTTAGATGGTGTGTGTGTGTGTGTGGGTGTGTGTTTCTTTTTTCTTTTTTGTGAGCTGCCACGTCAGGGGGATCAGTGTCCTGTTGAAACTTCAGATCTTAAACACCTGCTGAAGCAGCAAGCCCGCCCCAGGATTAGTACGTTACACAGAGCAATATGAGGTGAGAGTGAAAAAGGAGAAACCAAAATAGAAAAGTGCAATTTGGAAAACTGGATGGGCTTTTCTTTTTTTTTTAAGAGAGAGTTGCACCCCTTGTGTGTGTGTGTGTGTGTGTGTGTGTGTGTGTGTGTGTGTGTGTGTGCACCTTCATTACCATATGCATCAAGGTTGCTTTAGCTTTGATTTTTATCTCCTGTCATTAGGCCTGGCTGCAGTCCTTGGGAGCCACCTCTCTGTTTTCTCCTTCTCTTCCTCTCCCTGCTCCTTCTTTTATCTCCACGGAAACAGGCAGCGACCCTGTGTTGATGTTTGGACCTTCCATCAAAGAGCTGATTGGTTATGGCTCTTGACAATGATTAGATTTTAATTGATTAGTTACAACCTAATTGGCTGATAGGCTGCAGCTTAATGAAAACGAGGAGACTCAAAGGGAACTTCAGTCTTCATCAGCAGCACCGGAGGAGTCGTCTGTCCATGATGCTTGTGTTGCTGATGCAAAGTTGGGCTGTGGTAGAAGAAAGTTAAGACGGGTAGTGATATCGTCTGACTTCAGGGAGATCCTGAAGCATTCGTAAACCAGATAAGGTGTGTGTTATAATCTGTCCAGTGTGTTCTCAGTCTGCTGTGGTGTCTTCTACCAGCTGGACACATCTGGATTACCTCCAGTGGATGGTGGTCAGGGGGCGTCATTATCATCAACTGATGTCTTAAGACTGAGCCCCGTCTCCCTCTGGAGGAAACTCATCTCGACTGGTTGTGTTAACCATCTTATTCTCTCTGTAGCTTTTCAGGGGTCATGACCCCGTGTGTGATCTGTTGAAACCAACAGAACCACATCATCTGCACACAGCTGAGCTGTGAGTCTGGGGTCTCCTCAACCAGACACTCCCCCCACCCAGACTGTGCTCTAAGATCTTGTACATGATCACAAATACAAAAGGTGTTTGTTCAGGTTCTATAAGGACCGGTATGTTGACGGTTGGTCCTAATGTTGACAGCTGCAAAAACACATCATATTGCAATTATATGGGCAGTCATTGTGATTTCAGGTTGAAGGGTCTTTAGAATATGATTTCTTGTGTGGGGCGTCTCTGTAGCAACACACCACTGGTGGTGCTGACAATGCACAACATTGTTATGAAAAAAATTGCAGCTCCTCCTGGATATTGCACTTGGCCATATTGGGATATTGATGAGAGAAACAATGTTGCATCTCTGCTTAAAATCCACTCTTCCTCCACGTCAGTTGTGGTATCACTCATCATCTGTGGGCGTCAAGGTGCATTGATTCATTGTACAATATGGGCTGAGTGTGATATTGATTAGAAATTATGAATATTACAGCACTGGAATATAAGTGTACATGTATTGGGAGCAGATTTTTGTAATGAGGTTCTTGATGGTTCTGAGTAGGAGGACGTGTAGGAGGATGGGATGATGATGATGATGATGATGATGATGATGATGATGATGAGCTAATTCAAATCAATCACTTTTCCTGCTTCCTTCTTATTCCTCTTTTGGTCTCCATGGCAATCACAGAGGGCCTATGCATGGCATCCATGACATAAAATCAAATGCTTGATGGCTGCTTTCGGTGTGACTACCCTCTAATTGAATAAATACAAGATTAGCAGCTAAAAGAAATGTACTGATGGGAACATCAGTGTGTCATACGATGAAAAATTGTGTATCTGTGCCAATGCCAAAGCCGGGAAGCTTTTATAAGCAGCATGTACAACAGGCAACAGGGACAAACAGGGATGGTGAAAACATGTTTTATTTTGACAGTCCACCGGCCTGGCCATGTGGCGGCCCACTGGGATTCGTCTCACTCTGCTTGATGGCCTGGGGGCCAGCGCTGTAGGGCCGAGGACTTCATCCTCAAAATGCAGAGTAAAGACGGTTGACGTTTATTCTCGCAGTCTGTCTCGGATAAATAAAGATCTGATCTCTCGGCGATCATTAAAGAGATCACGATGTGTGAGCACTCGTGGGGACGTGCGGAGTGAAAAGAGCAGTGGTCTCTGTGTTTCACAGCAGGAGGCCCACAGGAAGGGCGCAGGCTGCTCACAGCAGGCACACCAGTCTGCTCTCTGTGCAAGAGCGCGCTGCGCAGCTATGATCTTTCACCAGAGGTTGTCTGCAAACCTCATGGTAAACCCTGTGTTAGCAACCTCGGTTGCAGTTCAGACAGAAAGCTTAATCTCTCTCAAGATTTCCACCGTCTTGTTCACAATAATGTGGTTAAACGTGAAGACCATGTTTTTTTTTTTTTTCCCTTGTGCACAGCCGACTGGCTTCTTAGCCTAGAAAAAAACTGCTGTTTTAGAAAATCCTTGATGTAGCCTGGACGGGGAAAACAAATACAGCGAGTCTGCCAACCTTTCACACACACACACACACACAAACAAATACCAACATGCTGCACTTTCCCACGGCTTATTGTAAATGTCAATGCAGCTGATCAGACCTTGAAACTTTTTCATTTTTAGTATTACAGTTATTAGCCTGGAGAAAAATTGGTACTGTTGCATATAAAATCAACCAAACCATGCTAACACTATAAAACAGCACTGCTGTGAGTGCTTTGAAATCACCTCACAGAAACCTCCTGCTCAGACTCACCTGTCCACGGCAGCAAAGCTGTCAATAGCATCCTGCGAAAATGACAGTGGATGAACCTCACCATATTACAAATAATGGTGATAAAGCCTGAACCCCCGCTGAACAGGCTGAGATGTTTTTTTTTTTTCCTTTTCTTTCTGGAGCAGTAATACAGAGAGAAATGAAGAACTGTGGAGTGGAAGAGAAGCTGCTCTTGCCTGCAGCAGAGTTACCAAGATACATGACAGATGAAGACCAGTACCACCTTTCATAAGTAAAATAATGACTTTGCATCTTTGTTTACTGACTTAATGAAGATATTCTTATGTTGTCTGGATCTCACCTCCTCCATCAGTCCTCCTTTCATCATGTTGTTGTTACACTGTGTCATTTGATTGAAGGTTACGATGCAAAAACCGCAAAAAAGACGTGTTAGAACTTTACATTAATAGAAGCAATCAGTCAGAGGCTTGGGAGAAAAGACTGTCTTTGTTTGCCAAAATGATAAACTTGTTGTAATCACAGTTGAGTTATGGCAGAAGTGAAACGCTCTGTTATTTACCGACCACAAGTAAAAGAAGGATTTTGTCGTGTGCTGTGGAGTGTAGGAAGCCAGGCCTCACCTATGATCTGTTTATATAATTACACCTGGAAATGTAGATCACATGGCCATGCATGTGCCGGGCATGTGCGAGCGCGATGTAAACAGGAAGCAGGTTGTTAGTTGCAGGAAGTAGCGTTAAGATGCTAAATCTAATTCCACAAAAACCAACAACAAGGTCAGCTGTCGGCTTGTTTTATCGATGCTGCCTTCACGACCCAGTCGGAGAGCAACTCATTTTATGCCAGTGCAGATTACAGCACAACCCTGGACTCTAACTAATGATCATAATAGCTTTATTTGTATAGGACCTTTAAGAAACATGAGTTTAGGAGCGCTGCATAGCTCAGTGGGTTGAGCAGGCGCCCCATACAATATGCAGAGGCTACAGTCCTCTCTGCAGCCAGTCGAATCCCAAATCTGTGTGTCTTTCGTTCCTCCTCTCTCTGCCTCCCCATTTCCCGCCTTTCTCAACCGCCCCATCGACTAGTTTAGAGGACAAATGATAAACAAGTGCCATAAACTCATAAGAGCCCAAACAGCACAATGAGCACAAAACAAGAACCCAACAACAACAAGCCAAATTAAAATATAAGAGGTGGTTAATTAGATAAAAACGAAATAAAACAGGGCGTTTACATGATAAAAGTGGATAAGAAGAGATAAAAGAGAACAAGTGAAGGCATAAAAGTTAAGTTCTAAGAACATCTGAATTGAACATCTGAATGAACTATGAGATTAAAATAAGACAGAAGTGAAGGTGAAATAAAACATTTATTCGATATATTGACAGTGAAACTCATAAAAATGTAATGGGGCGACTAAACGCATTAAGAAGGTAAGAGTTCATTAAGACTGGGAATAAAAAAAAGAAAGATAGAAACAAAGACTGGTCCAGCAGTGTCTCCAAAGTTTTCACTATCCCTTCATTTTAAATCTGAAACACAGAAGTGTGGATGGAGAGTCTCAGTCGGTGTGTTCGCAGCCTTGGACACTAATTGCCTCTTTTTTTTTTTTTTGTTGACATTGCAGCTTTTCTCACATTATTAGGCGAGCAAGTAACTCTGATGTACGGGGAGAGCAGGACGCCGTCAGCCCCGTTCTCACACCCACTGCATATGGTCTATTCTTTGTCGAGTTAGAGAGAATTAAACACTGTGGATGTGATATAAAACTTCTACACCCTACTACACTGTACTCTGGAGTCTGGTTTTCTCGATATTAATCGCACCCAGTTTGCTTCGGCCTCCACATTTACAGAGAGTTCTCCTTTATTTCGCTTATTAAGTCATGCAGTTGAGGATTTACGAGTGTGTGTGTGTGTGTGTGTGTGTGTGTGTGTGTTGGAAATTTAGTAATTAAGGAGACCAGAGTTTGCATCCCATCAGAGACTTTAACGTTTTTATTTGCACAGTATTTTTCCAACTTTAGCCAAGTGTTACAGTTGCCTTATTTCCTACAGCCAACAGTCTTTCACTAATCTTATTCACACAGTCTCCACATGCAGATACAGTAGAAAGCCAGGATTTAAATACATCTTGGCAGCTGATGCAAAAAAAAACTGTAATCTGGGGTTTTGCAGTATGTGATCTTGTTTGAATAGAGAGTTTAAAGAAGATATATATCCCATTGTTTTGTTTTCGTGGGTTGAAAATCTACAGAAAATGATGTGAAAGTTGCAGATTTGAAACATGCAAATGTCCACATCAGTCTAGACGTGGCATCAGCTCGATGTGTGCAGCTGCTGCGACCTCCCAGCTTTTCATCTTCTCACTCCATGTCGTCGCGTCCCGAGACCGTTTAGTTTAAACACCAGATGCCCGTCACCATATCAACCATACCACCCACACCACTTCACTGCGTGCGTGTCTGTTTGTTGCCTTTAAACCGTCCATGTGCATCAGACGGAGGAGAAAGTCCCCACAGCTGAATGTGCACTCTCGTCCTCGCTTCCATCCCTTCATCTGCTGCAGCAAAGTGCCTCTGCTCCAAGTTAAATATGGCTGCACTGTGTTCATTTCACCGCATCCTCGCCCCTCCTCCGGCTCCACTCTTTCCAGGGTAGCTCCTTTTCTTTCCCCCCAGAGGAGATTAGTGTCTCCTCTATGAAGTACAACTTGACCTTAACCCTCTCTCATTCTCTCCCACACTGCCTCGAACACTCCCCTCATCACCATTTGATGTAAATGCAAATGATTCATCATCCTCCACTGATACAGTATCAGCAGCCCATGTCTGGGGTGGAAAAAAGAGGGACTTTTTATGGAGTGGTTCTCCTGTCTGACAAGTCAAGTACCTCACAGCGGCTCTTTTAAACATCGCTGGAACATAATTTAATGTATATAGAGTTTGCTGAGACGAGAGGTATGCCAATGTCTTCCAAGTGAAGTCTCAACACTAACCCTGCTGGCTCTCTCTGCAAAATACAGAAAGAGTAATTGTTATTCTTATCCTTTCTCAGTTTCCCCATCTCTCTCTGTTTTCCAACCCCCCCCCCCTCTCTCCCCTTTGCCTCCCCCCTCCTCCTCCTCCTCCTCCTCCTTTGTGGACAGCAGGCATTCAGTCTCTTATCAGTAGAATCAGCCAAGCACAGCCACTTTTGGGCCGCAGATAGGCAGGAATTGGCTGACAGTGTGGAACCACGACGGAGAAAGAGAGAGATATTAAAAATGAGGCTGGGGCAAAAAGGGTGGGGGGAAAGGGAGGAAGCAAGAGAAATGACTAATCACAACAACAAGAACAACAAGAGGAAAAAAGAATTAAGAGGAAAAAAGACGAGGTGTTTGTTTTCTTTGTGGAAAAATACCTGGAGATAAGCTGGAACTTTTTCTCGCAGTCACCACAACATCAGATGCGGTCTGCCTTGTGCACGCCATAACATATCTCCCATGCAATCGCCAGAAAAGTAGCGAGGCAGCGTTTATGTGTGACTTTCAGAAATCCTTGAGGCTCCACCGGCGCCTGACTAACTTTTCTGCCTCACAGTTAAATTCAAGTCGTACACAATTTGTTAAGTCCTCCTACATATTAATCAAGTCTGGGCTCATTTGAAAGTAAGATCACATTGCAGCTAATCAGCTAGGAAGCTGATCATCCCCAGCTGTCTTGCTTCGTCTCCTCCAAGGTAAATACAGTCATATTTGACAAGGTAGCTCGCTAGCCGGCGTTAGCAACCGAACCGAAAGCAAACAAGAGCTTAGGAAGTAAAAACAACGGTGCGAGAAGACGGGTGTCAACGAAACGTTTGAGCAAACAAACAGAAGTTTCCCCATCGTGTGATGTCACTGAAACTCATTTGTGTGTGTTTGAGGATTACGGGAGTTTAATTTGCAGCTAAGGTGTAAAAGATATCAAATTAAAGGCTAAATAAACACTGAAGCGCAGGCGCTAGAAAACTGTGGATGAGCTTCTCTCTTGCTGTGCCTCGAAAACTTTCAAGGTTGTTACAGTACAGTCCTGTCAGGGTGGGGTGGTTCAGTTTACAGCCAAATAAGTAACTGTTCTACATCTTCACTCCGATCTTCCTGCAGGTGCTTCTGAAGTAACTTTAAAGTTTCTGTGGCTTGGATTCGTCGGCGACGACGGTAATAACTCTGAGCAGTAATTACACCACTATTCATCCGGCCTCCTCAGCCTTACAAATTGTTTCCTTTAACTAGTGATTAACTGCTACTCAGGCTTAGTGGGGAATCGTATGTAGTATGCAGTGCAGATATTGCAAGGTCAACGCCTGCAGAATATGAAGTGCAGGAAAATGTGGACATGCTAACCGTGAATGGACTCTCTATGCAAGGGGAAGAAATATAGGTGGGGGGTGGTGGTGGTAATCTATCCATTTTAATGCATCTCATTAATAAGGAACAAGAGGCCTTGTAATATGGAAAGTGGTGGAGGAGGGGGGAGGAAGGAAAGCAGAGGGTGAGAGGGATGAGGGGAAGATGTTGAGGTGTAATCAGACTGTAATTAAACTACTCTCTCAGCCACATTGAGGGGCGTGCGTATGTGCAGAGATGTGTAGTCATGCATGGGTGCGCTGTACCGACAGTTCCTGCTGCTGTACCACTCCTCTGCTCTGTAAAACACCGACAAACAGGAGATAAACATTAACATGGTGGACTGTAGTCTCTCTTTCTCACTCGCTTCATGTCTGAGCTGCATAAAGACAGCAGTTTTAAAGCATGTTGGCATTTAGTTGACCTTGAAGTGCACCTGCCTGTTCATTTGATATTTTAATGCCCTGCACACCTGGCATAGCCGAGGGTGAGAGGGGTGTCGCAGCGAAATAGTCGTTGCATGTAAATCAGGTTGTGATGTTGGTATTTTTTTGTATATATATATATAAATATATTAGAGCTTAATGATTGAAGAAACTCTTTGACCCGAGGAAAGACTCCCTCCAACATGAAAGATTGCATAGGGCCAATCTCACTGAGAGTCAACACCAATTCTGTATTATTACTCTGTCCTCATGGGTCGGACCACACTCAACTTCCATCTCAGTCTTCACCTTGATCTCAACGACCACCTGTATCTTGCACAGTTGTGAGGCCACAGACACTCATTGTTTAAGTAACACTCCAGTGATACACCAGCAAACAAAACGACAGTTCCAAGTCTTGGACTTGGTCTCATCCCCTCTTGGTGTTGGTCTTGACTCGGCCTTGGGTTAGGTGGTCTTGACCACAACACTAACATTTTGTCATAAGGAGGAAACAGTAGCATCCACATGCTGTTGCTGTGTGGATGTTGGACGTTATGAGACCACAGTGGTTGAAATCCCCCCACCCCCCAGCCCCCACCTTGATATAGAAGGTAGAACATCTACCAAAGTCCCAGACCCAGAGCTGAAAAACCCAGGGAGCAGTAACCTGAGGTCTGGCAGGTGGAGAAAGAGATTTTTTTACCCCCCCCCCCCGACGTATACATTATTAAACACTTCTCCATATATTTCCACCAGAACTCTCGATATATTTATCCAGAGTTGCCAGAGCTACATGAACCGCATGCCTTATCTCCTCATTTCAATCACGTCTCGTACAAGTTGCATCTGAGGTCATGGATTTTTAATTTGCAGTGGAGACACATCTCTCCGGACATTCGGTAAACAGACTCTCAAGACTGAGAGTCCGCAATCAAGAGTGTTATTAGGAAGGGGGTGCGGGTTGGGGGCAGTTGATTTATCTGAGCGTGCCAGCATGTAGGCTTTTATTTCACAGTTGTGAACTTAATGACAGTGCAGTCTTATGAAAACAGCCAAGGAAGCCTTTAATTAAGACGCCACGTTACAACAAACAAAGGCTGCACAGCTCATGCAAACAGCTCAGTGAGCTTTTACTTTCTGACCCGGTTGGAAACGCCACCAAAGTTCAGACAGAGCTGTGCTGCTTGCATGGCTGAAAGTCATGACTGGTGCGAACCCTCACTGTTCCCTGTTCCCCCCTGGATACCACATAATCCTCAAAACCCACTAAACATGATCACCACCTGTTGCACATTGTTTTTAGTTTTTTTTTAATCACTCTCATTCTCCATCACACTCCCCAGCAGCTGACGGCAGAAACAATGGCCCTGTGCCGCTTTCTCACCAACCGCTGGTGGCTCAAATGTTGCATTAGCATAATCTAGCACAGGAAAAATGTGCAAGTCATGAGGGGAAAAGATTATGATCTGAAAGGTTATCCGGATTTCCAGGGACTCACACGCTCACATGTACGTGCGCCGAACACCGAGAGGAAGATAGTCTGCGAGATAATGTAAAAGATAATAATAATATTAAAAAGAAATGAGAGCTGGTGTATAACTAATGCATAACATTTTTATCAGATGGTATCAATTTGCAGGTCTTGTGGCCTCCACTGCTGTAATCAGATTAGGTTGTACAATTAATGAGCAGCAGGTACGAGGAGCTGATTGGCTTATAGCATTTTTTTATTGCAGTAATCTCTTTCTGATGGCCAACTTCCTGCTAACGTGACCTCCAACACCTGCCCTTGGGGGAGTGGGGGGGTTGTCTGAGCATGACTGACAGCAGCTTGATGTTGCCACTCTCAATAGGCTGAATAATGTATATGTAAAACGCTGACAGACACTGTGCACCTTCTGCAAGTTGTGCGGCCTCTCGGCAGCAGATCAATTCAACAAGTGAGCTCTCTTTTGGGCCGATCAGTGATTGCTATGTAGAATTACAAGTAGTCAGAAGCAGAGGTGTAAATCCAGCGGACAGCTGACTGGATCAATGCTCGAGCAGAGGAACCTTGAAGACGGAGCTGGCAGCAGACATCATGTGGAAGAATGAAGTAGAGAAAAGGGAGGGAAAGTTTAGTAAACATGTGATCGGATGAGTTTGTGTTCAGAAATAATAATAATGATAAAAAAAACTCCTATTCACCTCCCTCGCTCTCTCTCTCTCTATGGTCCATCAGGTTCATCTGCAGTGAGCAGACATGAAAAATGGATGAGTGTGTTTCTCTCTCTCTCTGTCTCCCACTTCTTTCTTTCCCTTCACTCATCCCCTCTTCCTCCCTCACTGCAGGCTGATCATGCATGGCTGTAATATATTTATTTTGTCAGTAACGAGAATGAAGGACAGAGTTTCTTTTTCTTTCTCTCTGTCTTTCTTTTTCTCATCTTGTCACAGAGAATGGCTTGAATAGATTGAGCAGAGGCCACCGCTGCACACAAAACCATGAGCGGGCAACATAAAGCAGAGCGAGGGTCCATGAAGATTTAGGTTTTTATCTTTGTCACACCTGGAGCCCTCCTCTCTCCCCTCCTCTCTCCCCTCCTCTCTCTTTCTCTCTCTCTCTCACACACACACAATAATACACACTAACACTTACCTAACACCCAACGTGTGAGCCGACAGTGTCACCTCACAATCTCTGACACCTTTTCATGTCAACACTTGTGAATTGTTTGATTCAATATTTGGATTTGTGGGAAGATTTGTTCCTCTCAAAGCCCCCCAAAATCTCTCTCAGTGTGTGTGTGTGTGTGTGTGTTTGTGTGCATTAGACATGAGCAGATGCAAGGCTACACCGGCACTGACTGAGCTACAGCAGCTATAGCTTCAGCATCTAACCATTAGCCGATATTTATCCAGTTTTTACAGATGAGGAGTGCTAAGAGGGGAAAGTCTGACTGACTGAATTTGATCATCGTTTTCACATTAACCTGAATGACCTGATCTGACTACGGATCAGTGCTGTGGCTAAGATGATTGATGAATACCAACCACCGAAGGAGAGCTCCGAAAAAAGACTGTGCTGACTCCAGGTAAATCTTTATCAGCTGCCAATAAGATGTGCTCTTCCCTTTACACCTACATGCAGACAGAGCACATACAGGGAAGCACTATTACCACTTCCATTTTATTTTAATGCCCTATTATTTTGCCTCTCCTGCACCTTAGCCCCCCCCCCCCCCCCCCAACCTCCTGTCATGCCCCCACCTCTCTGCTAAAATTGCCTCAGCTCTGTATTCCTTTTGATGCTAAGAGGCCTTTGAACCACAGCCAGCATCTTTACGGTGCGCTCAGACCTCACCTGGAATACTGATGGACACTGTTACTATAATCACCGGGGAGGGGGACGTGGACGTGGGGGGGCACATGTGTCAAGCCAAGCATGGACCAGAGATCCAGTATGTGAACTGTGTAAACTGGTCACAGAGCTGAGTTATGTCATCTGATTGCTGTGTGTGTGTGTGTGTGTGTGTGTGTGTGTGTGATGGATACTACTGCGAGGTGCAAGGACTTTCTTTTATTTCTGCGAAGGTCGCCGGTGCGGGTCGTCCTGCCCTCCCGTGTTATAGGGGTGACAGTAAACATTGTTATAGGGGTCGTCCAGAGGTTTGCGCTGGAGTTCATGGCGAGGTCACTGCCGACCAACAAGGCTGTCATCATGCAGTTTTACAGTTTCCTTTGTGATCTGAAATGATGTCGGATAAAGGCCCAAGCTCGAAGGTGCATACGTCTCTGAGTCTTGAGTAAAAGCAATTTTCATATGCCTTTTATTCACACTGAAACTGTTTGTAATGGCCGTATAAAGATCCCCTCTTAATGCACCTTCAATAGTAGTGATGGAGGACAAATCCACAGTCCTCATTTCTACATAAATACAGTCTGAAGTTTATCTGGAGCTGATGTGAGGCTGCACCAGTCTGAGTTTTACAAATCACATGGATAGAGATGTTTTTGATAACAGAGTCTTTCTTGTCTTTTTCTTGTCAGGATGCAGTTGAAGGATTTAACTAAAAAAAAGACCTTGTGTACTAAAATGAACCTTGGTTTTGGTCGATTTAAACACACAAAAACAGACATGATAGGTCTGGGATGGGTTACAAGTCACTCATCTCCATGGTTACAAATAAACCATGTGGTTTAAATTGTAGGGGAAAAGTGGACAACGTGTCTATGTTGTCACATCACTGTACATGTACATGACCTGACTTTCGTCTATGCCCCTGTCATAATAACTATGACCACTAGGGGACTCCTAGGGAATAAACAGGCCCGATATTAGCTCCAGATAGAATTGAACTGCACCAAGACATCATACATGAATAATGTTACAACAAGTCAGATCAGTGTCGTTTTAGATGAACCCCTGATTGTTTCGAGGTTGTGAATGTATCCGCAAGTATTTGTGCCAAACTTTCGTTCACCTTCCTCAGCAGTTATGACGTTTGCATGCAGCCACTGTCAGGTGGTAAAACCGCAGCCTGGTGTTCTGCCTGGCTGTGCTCCATTATTCAGGCTCTGGCTTTAGATTAAAGCCATTTTTCATAACCAAATATCATTTGGGCTGATTATAGCACAATAGGAGCCCCCCCCCCCCCCCGTGATATTCGGCTCAATTTATCACATACTTGACAACGGCGGGCGTTCTGCAGTTGATTACCAGACAGTAGCTATTGTTAGGAATACGTATGTTTTCAGCGCTCCGTCAACTTAAGACTTGAAGTCGTTTTTTCGTGCTTCTCCAGATCTTCGGCTCTCAGCTCTGGCATTTCCCATTGACTGTGCACGATAAAGAGCACGCTGAGCTGTCTCTGCTGCGCCACAAGAAAGATGCATTAGTGAGATCAATCTTCATGTTTAGTTTGAGATTTTGATTTCCTCTGCACAGACCCACCCTGTACATGGTGTGTATGTGTGTGTGTGTGTGTGTGTGTGTGTGTGTGTTTGTTCCCTTAAATGACTTCTCACTGTAACTCATTTATGATTCCTCTTTTCTTCTCTGTTTTTCGTGCAGCTGAGTGCAGCAGCGGATACTTTTTTTTTCTTTCCCAGACTTCGCTGGGAGCAAATGAATAGGGGTTGTCAAATTATGAAACATTTAAGCTTTTCTAACATTTCAATAATCACAACCATTTGAATGAAATTACCCCCCTTCCCCTCTGTGGCTTGGCAAAATAATTGCAACCAGGTTGAGATGGGCGTAACCTAAAGGGAAACCATTCAAATCAACTGGAACCAGGAGGGCTGTAATAGGATTACTGAAACGATCAGAGGCCTGGGAGGGAGTAATAATGGTACATGTTGTTTTTTGTTTTTGTATAGATAAACACACAGACTTTGAAAACACACAACACAGAAGAAAAAAGACAGACCCTGAAGTTCACAGTGAAAGTAAGAAAGCAGATACATATAAATGAATAAGTCTATGAATATGGATCAATGGAAGAGGGTTGAGATTCATTAAAGAGTCTGATTGCACCAGACGGGAGCCACTTCCTGTACCTGTTCCCCTTCACAGCAGGGGCGGGTACGAAGCTGTCGCTGAGTGAGCTCTTATGTTTGTCTGGAGTTTTGTGGAGAGGGGTGGGTGACAGGCCAACCACCAGTTTCCACATTGTCTGTCTCTCCGCTCTGATCCGCCTGTGTCGCAGTTCCAGGCGATGGCGCAAACCCTCGCCCCCGGATGCGTTTTGCTTTCTGTCACTGTCCTTGATGAGTAGATGTGTTATATCATAAAATGTTGCATTTTCCTCTTCACCCATGACGTCCTGGTAGCTGTAGCAGCCTCTGACTGACTGCTTGTTGTTGACAAAGTGATGATTTTACAATCAGGAGGAGAGTATTTTGAAATCTATACCAGATATCTGTGTGTTTGACTTCCTGTTTGGGGCGATCAAGTCTACATAGATGGATGTGAACTGGCTGCGTGATCTGGTGAAAATAGTCCTGAGTATTAATTTATATCTCCAACGTGCACATCAACATGCTAACATTAACATGGAGCCATATTGCCCAACATATGAACTCATGAGTGAAGTGAATTACAGGTCATTTGTTGGTGAGATAAACGCATTAAGATTGGCAGATACACACATACATACATATATATTTATTTATCAAACACTTCTGTTCTAGTGTGTTACATTTTTCTCAGATTGCTGGAAGGTCAATCATGAGGAGTGTGTTTGTGAGTTCTCATCAGATGGGTATAGTTAACAAGGCCACAGAGAGGCCCGTGGGCAGCGACTGTCTGAGCTGTGCCATGTTTCCTTTTGTAAATATCTTTTTTTCCCCTTTCCAAGGCCACGCTGATGGATTTCTCGTATTGTCTGAGATGTTGACAGCCCTGCAGCTTTCTGTTTGTGTCTGCATCTCTCTGTCAGCCTGTCTGTCTGTCTGTCTGTCTGTGTGCCCCACCCACCTCACCAGACAGCCAGTCTGTTGCAGTGGGTCAGAAATGACTGGCCTCTGAGCTGGGCCAACTGGTCAAGAGGGACAAAGGGCCAAATGCTGTGTGTGCAGCTATTTTAGTGCAAGAAAAGTGGCAACCTTGTGTGCCCTCCTCACTAATCCGTCCACGTCCACAGTGCTGCCTGTCCGTGACTGCAGCTGCTCTGTGTCTGTCTGTGTTATCAGCTTGTTCATCTTCAGGACGGTTTATTACCTATTTTTCTAGGTCTGGGCATCATCTTCATTCATACCTTTTAGGGCTGTGTGGTTGCTGGAGCCAGTCCCAGCTCACAAACAAACATCCATTCATGCTTACATTCACACCTGCAGGCAAATAGACTTCAGTCTGAGTCAACAAGTGCATTTTTTTTACTGACTTGTGCAAAACAAGAGAGGGGGAAGTGGTAGATGTGAGTCTTTGGATATTGCATAACATTGCAATATCAGTGTGGAGTAGAGGGAACCCCTGGAGTCAGAGATAGTGATGGTGGTGACTGATGGAGATCTGGATGTGCAGAGTGGTGGTGCATGGTTCTTTGATCTTTGGGTTGTGGTAGGAAGCTGCAGCACCCAGAGGAAAACAATGCAAGCACAGGGGAGAACGTGCAAAACCTCCAGGTGTCAGGTTTTAAACCCAGAGCCTTTTCCTCCTGCTGTTATTTTTATTCACAACAATAGTGGAGCACTCACTGAGTCAGCTGCTGAGATGTGGTGAGGCAGCATCCCTGCTAAAACAAGAGCAGAGAGGAAAAGTAATTAGTTTGAAACATCATAGTTTATAGTTAACTTCCTGGGTCAAATTTGGACGAACTTTACTTACCGACTTTTGCACATGCACGGTTTTCACTTTGTTTTTCTAAAGTAAAGTGGAGATTTTGTAACTTTAGCTTCTCCTCCTAACCCATTTAAAGTAATTGTGCCAGCATCAGTAGTTACCTTGACTTTTAATATCATCACAACCACTAGAAATGAAAACCACATCAATATAATCCAGTCGTATGAAGCAGAAATTATCAATTAATTGAAAGTGTTATCTCCAAAGTAACCTATTGTATTAATGAGAGAGAGTAAAATAACAATAATAAATGTGGACTTTCTTCCTTCAAGGTTTCAGAACTAGTCAGAAATGAAATTAAATTAGTGTTGTAGATGTTAAACTCGACAGATTCTCTGCAGAGTGAATGTTATTGTCACGGTTGGATGTGATTTGGAGCAGCCTGTCCAGGCATGATTGGAGCTCAAAGTGGTGATATGTGAAAAACAGAATGTTTTATTTCTATTATTCATTTTTCCATCGGTTTTTCTCACTTTAATTAGTTTTTTCCTTCATTTTTTCCGTTCCTATTCACATTTCCTTTATCAAATTCTGTTATTTTTTAGTGTGCATTAGTGGCCCACTGACCGTGCGTTCAAAGGGAAAAAAAAGAAAGAAAAAGTACCTGTAAAGGAAAGTGAAGTGCACTAACCTGCATGGTGGGTTTAATTGACGGATTGAAGTGCGTTGTTGTTTCCAAATGACAAAGATTTGACGGTTGGAGGAGGAGGAGGCTGCTGTGATCCACCGTGTGCTCACAGAGAAAATGTATGTGTGCAATCTGGCTCTCGCACCTTCTGAATGAATTTCTTAGCACGCATGTAGTATTTATGTGTGGGTGTGTTTGCACGTCTGGCCTTGCAGCGAGAAGAAGAAGAAGAAGAAGAAGAGAGAAGGAGCGCTATTCCCCACAGAGATGGCGTCAGACAGCCAATCACTGTGCCCACCTAGGTTGTCTCCAGTTCACTCCTTGTCGTCGCTCCTTTCATCTTAATGAGTGAAGGTGCCAACAGTCGGTTGCAGTTTTAAACAGTTTCGTACATCCTCACCAGTGTGTCTGTGGTTTTTTTTTTTTTTTGCACCTGTGTGGGCTTTCCCTTCTGCTCAGTGTGTGTGTGTGTGTGTGTGTGTGTGTGTTTGAGATGTGAGGAGGGCTGTTGCTCCACTAGCTGCTGATGAGTCTCTTTGTTTCAAGTCAAGGCTACCAACACAGTGCAGAAGCCCAAATCACTTCCCTTGTACAAACCGAGGCACACCACACCGACTCGCTCATTACTCACCAGATATGGCTGCTCCGTTCCTGGCTAGCAGCGATTTGGCTTTTTATTTACCACCACCTCCACAACAAAACACAGATCTCAAGGCTAAATAAGACCAAAATGAGGGGTCATGGGGATAATGGGGCTGCACTCCAGCAGCATGTTTTTGTGTCAGTGCATGTTTTACATGGTATTACAAGCCAGCGTGTCTACAGTGCAACACACCGCCACACAGATCCACCATGATTTCCACCTGAATTCATTTCCTGCCCAAAACAACAAAGTGTGACTTTTCAGGAAATTACATGCGATAAACAATGCAGGCATGTTTTTTTTTTTTTTTTAATATCTCATTCTCTTCGGTAAAATGGAAATAAAAAAGAACCACTTGATCTTTAGCTGAGTGAAAAAAGAGGTTGAGAGGTTTTTTAAAAAATAAAAACACTCTGTTTTTTTCTGAATTACCGGCACAGTAAAGTCAAACACAGGAGGCCGCACCAGGGGTGACGACCTGGACCCTGACTTTGAAGAGTGTTGGTCAGTGGGAGGAATGACACAGTAGTAGTTGTATATTCCAAGCAGAGACTGTGTGTGTGTTTGTGTGTGTGTGTGTTTGTGTGTATGTGTTATTGTGGTTATTTCAACAATGTTTATTTATTTGTTTGTTTGTTTTAGCAGATTTAAGACTGACTTTATATGTTACTACTTTTCCATGAACCCAACTCTATCACTGTCATTTTACTACACAGCACACACACACACACACACAGGCGACATGAAAAGATCATCTCCACACATGCACGTGTCCCTGTGCCTTCATGTTGATCTCCTTGATCAGTCTCCTGGGAGGTGATAACTCTCCTCCTGCTTTCATCACCTTCAGAGAGGAAAGTAGTTGTCAGTATGTCAGACATGTCCAGAGCTTATGTCCAACAGCCAGATTGGCTACTACCTCAGTGTTTATTTATATATATATATATATATATATATATGTGTGTGTGTGTGTGTGTGTGTGATTGAGCATATACTCCTCAGACTGGTGGGGGTTAAAGCGTATTTGAAGCATTTTTTCCCTTTCATCTACATCACTGCCCTCCAGGCCTCCGGGCTCTCATGGTTCACAGTCTGGGCTCCATGGTCGTGAACCGCAGCTCCTCAAGTTCAACCTATTACAGGGAAAAAACACTCTGCAGGACAGGTGGAGGCATGGCGACATGGGTTTAAAGATTCACTCCAGTATGATGGAGAATAAAAAATGAACCTGTGCTCTGAGTCTGCACGATTGTTGTTTTTTTTGGAGGTAACTGAGTTTTTCTTCTGTGGAAATCGACTCCCGGGCCCAGTTTCTATTAGCCCGTCCATTTCTTTTTACCAGAGGCAAGTTATTTATTCAGTGTTGTCTGGACTATTTTATTGCCCTCCGTGAACCACCAGGGCTTCGGCTCAATTAATGAGCCAATAATCTACAAATTAAAAGAAAAAAACAAAAAGGAATTGAGAGATTTTTTTTTTTTTTTTTTTTGCTGCCAGTGATCAGATGGCAAATCAGTGGCTCTGCAGGCTGTTGCACCAGCACCATGTGTGCACTAAATTCGGATGTATCTGAGTTTGACAGTGTGTGAAGCTGAAGTTGAGGGGGATTACAATTCTACACGCAACCACCAAGCAGATGCACACACTCCTCATTACCTGCTGTGTGTGAAGTGGGAATAGTTAGAAAGGTGGTGGAGACTGGTGATGACAAGTCAGAGGTCGTGTATTTCCGATCGTGACTTCAAATGTTCCGTCACCGCGTGTTTATCATTGATCTTTGCCTAAAAAAATGAACCAGGTAAAACCAAAATCAAACTTGAGCCACACAGGGGTTGCTAGTGATCAGAGGGTTAGAGCATGTCCCATGTTTTCATAGCCTGAAGCAGTGATTGCAGGTTCAATTCCCTGACTGAGATGATCTTTCCCCTTGTCTTTTTTCACTGTCCTGTCAAATAAAGGCATAAAGTATCCCCAAAAGTAACTCCAGTTACTTGAATCACTGTGCTGTTACATTGTAAAACAGATGAGGGACCAGTTCTGCCATGATAAACAAAGGGTTTGCAGTTCCTTGAATGACCACTTGTGGGCAGCTTCAAAAGTGAGTCAATCCCCATAGGCTCTTATGTTAAAATGACAAAAGTTACAGAATTCAACATGTTTACAGTCTTTTGGTTTCAGCTAATCTACTTTTAACTATATGGAGGTTAAGGTTTTACCCAATATTTTTGTATGTTAGTGGAAAACTGGGCGGAGCCAGGCCTGGACAAGATGGTGAAGAGTTTAGACTGAGGTTAAGCAGCTCACACTCAAACTTTAAATCCAAACTTGTGTTCAGCTTCTGCAACAGTCAGCGAGTCTGTCCCCCATTACATAACTCACTGATCAACACAGTGAAGAATGTCCTTCACACTAGGATCCATTATGTCTGGTCAGTTTGTTGGAGAGCAACCCACCTTCATCCACTGCGCTGCAACAAGGGATGCTGGGAAATGTCTGACATGTCCGACTGTTTTGATAATTCACCAGCACGTGTTTCTTAAATATATCACTGCTGCACATGTGACCAGTAGAACAACATCACTCTCTGACTCTTATGTGTCGACTCGCTCACCACTGTTACAGTGAAACCTATTTCCTCTCATTACCTCACGGCGCACCCTCACTTCCTGTCTTTCTCCCTCTGCGCTCTCCTCTGCATTATCTGTTTTGGGAAATAAGTGGCACTGGAGGGAGGAGGAGAAATTACAAGGTTTAGTTTGCAGGCTGTCTCTCTTTTCTCCTCCCTCCTTTCCTCCCTCCAGGATGAGGAGAGATGAACTAGTTCTGTGTATGTGAAGTGTGTGTGTGTGTGTGTGTGTGTGTGTGTGTGTGTGTGTGTGTTTACAGAGGTCCAGAGAAAGTCCCAGTAGGGATACTCTCTTCCTCTCATCACATCTCCTTGCCCACTTGCCTTCGATTTTTAGAGTGATATGAGAAAGATAGAGAGCGGCAAAATGGGATGGACTGCCAGGAGGAATCAGGAACACGGGCTTCGAAACGCTGGGGACTAAGTGCTGTTGAGAACCTAAGTGCATGAGTGTGTTTGAGTGTGTGAGTGTGAGGGGTGGGTTTGTGTCCACGGCATAACTAAGCAACTAAGATGAAAAGAGCGAAAGAGCAGATAAAAGCAAGCTTTTGATTGGATGTATTTGAGTGATGAAAGGGTACGCAGAGGAGAGTGAGAGTATAATAAATGTAAAGATCAATAGGAAAAAAAAGAAAAAAGAAAGATAAATCTATATAAATAGAGACACAAGGACACATTGTTCTCTAAAACCTGCTGCTGCTGCTGCTGCTGTTGTAGATGTCAACTGTTTCATCAGTCACACACATGTTCAAGTCACCCTCACACACACAAGTTTCCTAACCAGATTAGTGTGTATAGTGCACCTCAATTCCATATGATGACGGCCTTCTCTTTAAAAGCCTGGCCATTCAAAAAGGATTACACCACAGACACCTTTATTTGCTCTATGTGTGTTTCACAGCTGGCCTGAGGCGCCACATAAACTGGCCAGGACAAAAAATCTGCAGGGATCAAAAAGACCCGAGAACCCTCTTAGCCTTGTTCACCAGCACACACACACACACATACATACACACACGCTGTACATGCAGTATGCACACTTCAGACCATCTGCAAACACGAGACTCTCACTGAGCAGTACAAGAGAGTAGAAGTGGTTTAAATCAGCAGGAGTGTTTAACTGTGGACGTTTTATATTCAGGGTTTCCTCTCTGTGCACATCCACCTGATTTCATATGTAATTTTTGCAAAGAACAATTAAGTAAACAATCCTATAAAACCAGATGATATCACTGAGTGTCGTGCGCCTCCACTCCCATCAGAGGAGTAAAAAGAGCCGCTTCCTGTTCACCACTGCCCTTGTTAAATGTCACAGCTCCCTCAGACATCACAGTGGTAGATAAACACACAACAGGACACAGGTGGATCAGAGGAGACAAAGTCAATTATCAAAAAAAAAAAAAATCCCGCAATATTGGATTAGCCTTGTGTCAGATCTCTGGGTGGTTAGCCAGAGTCAGACTGAGATGCCAAGATGGCGGCAGCGCAGCAGCCCGCTCTGAGCTTCTTCATTTAAATGTGCAGACATTGCTAAATAGTAATACCTATAAAGTGTTACAGAAATAAAGGCCAAATCTGCCATCAGTACAGCCAGGATTCATCGACTGGGTGTAGCTACATGTGAACATCAGTCCTGACTACAAAGCTGAAGGTGTATAGGCAGGATTAAGGATCAGGATGTTTTCTTCTTCTTGGACCAGAGCCAAAGCCTGAATCCCTTTCAAACAGGAATGTTAACAACTGTGGGTGAAGCCGACGTCGTCCTGACAGCCATTTTGATGGTTGTGACAGGTTAAAACAGAGAAATCCACCGACATGAACACATGATGAATGAAATTAGATTAATAAAAGCAATGAAATGCAATATTTGAGATAAATGCACCATCATTTGTCTAATGTTTTCTCATCAGCTTTTCAAACTCCTGCCATGCAGTACTTTGCTGTGTAGGTGTCTCTCTTGACATGCTCCCAGCACACGTGTGTGTCTGTGTGTGAGAGAGAGAGAGAGACAGAAGCAGGAAACTGTAAATGCCATATCTCAAATTGCACATAGAAGAATGGACCAGGATAATGGCTCTCAAATGATGCACAGAGGGAACATTTGTGACTGTGAAACCATTTGATAAAGAGGGGTCATGACGGTAATGGCAGCAAAAGTGCATTTTCAGCTCCTATACATCCACTCCTGGTCATCTGGATGGATGCTTTCAGTTATTTATTTATTTATTTATTTATTTTTTGTCTAATGTAATGCGTAACGCTCCTATTGCTCACTTTGTTTTTCTCGCTCTTCCCCCAGTGAAGTGGAGGGGATGGTGGTGGTGGTGGTGGGTCTGCAGTCAGCCTCCTCCTGATCTCTGTAGTTTAATAAGCCCCTGTGTGAGAGAAGAGACACACACACACAGTAACACTGCTGCACAGTCACTTAAGGCACACGAGGCAAATTGTAAAGAGCTTCTTGTTCTTCTTCTTCCATTCACCTCCTTTCTTTCTCCAGCTCCTCTTTGCTCTTGCATCCTTCACCTCCGGAGGGTGGGTTTGTACTTCAGCCAAGGTGGATGGAAAACAAACTCATGATAAAAGCCTGACCTTTGTGTGAGCTCTATCATTTTGCTGCAGGGACAACGGCGAGGGGCAGAAAGGGAGAGAAATGTCAAAACAAAAATGCCATTGTTCACTGAGGTGCAAATAAAGCTGGACTTTGATAAGTGTGGCGGCCACTCGGCTCCTCTCAGAGTTACTTTCCAGCACAGTCAAGTCCATCATCCAGCTTATTATGACTGGTAGTTATGTTTTATTATAAGGTAACATCTACCACCATTGTAATTATGATGGGAGCAAAGGGGGAAGTCGCGTGACATCCATTATTATGACCCTGACGCCATTTCAGGAGATGCATCTATGGCTCAAATCAGAGGTTGGAGACAAACAACCTCTATGGGAAAAGACCATAAATGCATCTTTTATGTATTTTTCTGCTCATCTACAAACCTTTGAGTTGGAGGCTGGTGTGTGTGAGTGTGTGTGTGTTTTGTTTACTGTGGTCCTAACACTCACCGGGTGGTTTCACAGGCTGACGTCTGCTCTCACTGCTTTGGCTTTGTCAGGCTCAGATCCTGTGGGGTCCTGCTGCAGCGCTGCTCTGCCCTCCAACTGGTCACTGAACCTCCCCCACTACCACAACCCTGCCATGTGCTACACACACACACACACACACACACACACACACACACACAGGGTGCTTGGATCAGGGCCAGGATTGCACAAAAAAAACCTGCCGTGGGGCCAGAAAAGCTGTACGCACACATTTGCAGAGATCCAAGCTCATATTGTGGGTTTTACACACCTACACGTTTACATGCACCTAGGGCAAACGCAGGGTGAATTGTCAGGTTATTCTTCACTCAACAAAACTCAAAAAAAAAAAAAAGAAAAAGCTCAGTGTGCTGCTGCCTTATCTCACCCTGCCCGAGGCTACGAGCAGCTCATAATCTCAAGGAACTAAATCCAAAAAAAAAAAAAAGGTCAAACTAGGTGCAACAGGTGAATTATTTTCAGACCGCGTCATGATTTTCAATTACATCTCAGGAGGAGGAAACAAGGTTTGGTGTTTGCTTTTGTGTGTGTGTGTTTTTTAAAGTGCAGAGTGTAGTTTCCATCGTGTGTCCTCCAGACGCTGCTCTGAGATGAGCGGACGGCAGAAGGAGCTCAGCATCGGGCACAGCAGAGGTCAGGATGTCAGTGTCTGAGTGGAGCTGAGGAGGGGCGGCCTCGCTGTGACCCAGGTGTTTTGGCAGGAACACACTTTTTTTCCTTTTCTTTGCCGTGTGATCTGACTCAGTAATGAACTCACTTGTATTCTTCCCATAAGCACATAAAGCCTTTCTCATATTTATTCGTGGAGCTTTGGCAGCTGCCGCAGCTTGATCTCCGCTTTGGTTTCCTTTTTGTCGTATTTAACATCGCAAACACCGATGCGATGGTAAAATGAGCCGAGAGTCACTTCTCATCCTGCTTTCCAGAGAAACAGGTTATTGTCAAACTCCATTAATTTCTCACTAGTTATTATAATCATAACATTTCTGCCACGCAGCCTCCACTTCATTCAGAAATTAGATCTTTTTCCATTTTGTTAAATTTCCCTGCAGTTATCAGGAGCGTTAAACTCACAAATTTCAGGTTGTATAATGTGAAATGGAAAAAGAGTAGATTATATTTGTTTCGTATTTTTGCCTGTTATGTGACAGATGCACAGCAGAAACAGGGTTAGCACCGTTACTAGGAGCATTGTTTTGACTCAGGACCTCACAGCTCTTGGGTTGGATCAGATCCTGATGGTTTGCAATGAGTCCGCTCAGGTTTACCCACAAAGCAATTTAAAGGGGAACTACAGTATGCAAGTCTGGTCACTTTTCGACTGTTTTGATGACCCTCTTCCTCCCGGCCATGTGCATTTGTTTTCAACGAGCCCAGCAACAAAGTAATCCATGGAGCGGTGGAAGATGTTATTTATCATATATTTGTGTAGTCTTATCTATCATAAACAAGAGGTTATGGGTAATGGGGCACATTTGTGTCATGGTGCCACAGAAGACGAGAGCTGGGACAATGGGTCGGAGGCTCTGATCTTGCAAGGTTGGTTTTCAGAAGGCAGAGAGCCTCCATTCTCCCTGTAACAAGTTACAAGTTGTTTATTTAACCATCACAATTACTGAAGCTGTTTATTTAAGGTAAAAATCCTGCAAAGTTCCTCTTTAAACCAACTGTGTGAATGTACCATTCAAAAGACCATCCTGTCCTCATCGTGTTGTGAATAATGTAATGTCAAGTCAAATAGAACCAGTCATAGCTACAGATGTATCAATGGACAGTAGACAGACGGTGGTACATTGCTCAGGTGTCAAGGCTCCTGCAGCAGCGTGGGTTTGAGTCCGACCTGAGGCCTTTTACTGTCATCCTCCCTCCCTGACTTTGTGCTGCTGATTTTAAATCAGCATTTGTCTCCATCAAAGCTTCTTGGCAGATAAAAAGACATGTTTTGACATCTTGAATTCTCTAAAAACCTCGGGCTAAGGTGTATCTTACACTATCTGTAGTTAGTATGAAACCTATAAATAAAAAAGGTAAAGGTCCTCTGTATAAGAGAGACGAGGAGGAAACATAAACAACACGTGGAGGGTAACATGATACCTTACACTTAAGAACAGAGACAAATCACTCAGTTCATGGGCTGCATCTTTTTATGGTCAGATCTGAGGACTGTTTGCGTCAGTGCAGAGACAAGGCTGTCTGTGGCTTTCAAAAGCTCCCTCAGAGAACTGTGTCCTTTGTTTCCCACTCGGTCCAAACAATCATCATGATTTCTCAATAAGAGATTAGACAGAGTATTTAAAAAGAAAGAAACAGCAGTGGAGGCTAAACAGGAAACCCTTTGTCCACCAGATGGTTCGGCCTTCGTGGTCTGTCTAGTCCTCAGGGGCCAAACCTTCTAAAAGCCTTTAAATATATTGATTGAAAACGTGATTTCTCTTATTATCTAAACTACCATAATGATTAGATCAGTAGATTCCCTGTGAGGAGGAACCAAGCTCAGTTTAGAAAAACCTTGATGAGTTTTAAAGATGAAAACGTTCAACAGAGAAGGTCTGATGAAAACCCGTCCCACCGTGACTGCAGCTGTCTTCAGCCATCATCCTTCTGTGTTTAATCCGTCTCCACTGACTCCATCGGCTCCTTAAAAAGTGCAGCACTAAATCACTACACCTCCAATACCCATAAAGCTCAGCTAATATATTTCATAAATTAGCAGTCAAAATAAAAATTTCATGCACACTGTTAATGTCAGTTTTATTAGCTTGCAGACTGAAATCTCTGAGGGTCGAAGAAGACACGCATCACTGCCACAGTGAAGTGGTTGAGTGGGAGGTAAGAATAAAAAAAAGGAGAGTTGAGACGTGCAGCCCGACGTTCACGGCACCGGGATGTTTCTTGATGATTCGCACTAACCCGCTGATGGACGTCTCTCGGCTCCCAGCTCGCCATGTAGCTGTAATTGCCTGTTGGTTGCAGTAATGGCTGACTGTCTGTGTTGCATTTACTTTTCATTATGCTGATGTATTCATCACGGGCCCCTCTTGTTGTTGACCTTATCAATCAGAGTTTAATTTCCTACAAATTTCTTTTTAATTGCAACTGTTTTTCTTCCTTCCTCTTGCCCCCCCCCCCCCCCCCCCCCCCCCAGGGTCCGTCCCTGCACCCGTCAGCGTCAGTTACGGTGCCACACCTTTTGCCTGGTCAGAGATTAATCAGCCATTACAGCGCTCAGAGCCTCAAGTCAAACCCGGGACTCTGGTTTTAATTGACAGTGAAGCGGTGGAGGGAGATAGTCCTGCAGTAAAGGGCAGCCGAGCTCCAGCGCTCACCTCTCAGCTGTCACACCACCTGATTATATTGGCCTGTACAGGTTTGATAAGTGGAATCCCTCAAACCCTGTAATTAAATTGACTTGAAGAACAAAAATGATTCAGCAGCCTTTAACTCCACTCATTTGTGAGAAGACAAAATTGCAAGGCTATGGCTATTATTGAAACACACACGAGTAATACATTTTTATTAATTTAGTTGCCAGAGCAGAGAATATAGTGCAGCTGTAGGCAGCGAAAGTTGCTTCTTATTAAAAGAGAGAATGAAAAAAATGGAGTTAAAGGTTAAAACGGGGTTACAGGCTGAACTAAAAAGAATTTCTGCCAAAGCCAGATAACTAAATTCACCTCAGCGCCCCCCCCCCTCTCCGTGACATGGTGGTGAAAGGTCACGGTGTTTGAATCAGAGCTCACGTCTAAATAAGAGAAAACACAACAGTTTCTTCTCCTTGTTAACACACAAAGCAGAAAACAGTGCGTTTTCATTCCTGCTCGATCCTCGCCATGTTAAAAGTCGGCATGCCTCAGCTGCTCGTGTTCAGCCTTAAGAAGCCAGCGAGTCGACCTCCCTCCGCTCGCAAACGGGGGTTATCGCTCGCCATTTACTGAGTGCTTTTAGTAGCCAATGCAGGTGTTTGCTTTTAAAAATTGGGGTCACTCCGAGTGCAGCTCAGGCTTGTTTTTTTTCATGTGTGCGTGTGTGTGTTTGCTGATTTTTCTTTTCTCTTTTTTCCTTTTTGTTTTGTTTTTAAGCACACATCCCATTAGCGGCTGTCTGAAGCCTGAAGGCTGAGGTGTAGATGAGCGCTGCAGAGTTCAATCAAAGTGTCACAAGGACAAATCCTCTCATCGCTGTGCGTGGTGGCTTGAAGACTTTCATTTTTTCATTTTCTAAGCAAAGAGAGCAGCTGTGAGTGAGTGAGTATGCGTGTGTGTGAGAGTGTGTGTGAAGAGATGCAGATGAGCTTTAGCTGCGTGTGGTGTCATGTTCCCTTCACATCGATGAGAGGATTAACAGCGTTTTAGCTCTGATTCAAGTGGCCGTCGAGGAATAAGGAGGTAGAGCTATCGCTGCGTATCGTGGCCTTGCAGCCGTGACTTCAATGTTTCCCCCAGGAGCCTCTGGGACTGATGGTCTGGCTCATACAGTATCTCCCCTCCTCATCCTCCTATAGTCAGCATTATTTGCAAGAAGAGGGGAGCATATCCATCCATTCTGTGATAATGACTGGGGGGGGTTATGTCTCAAGCTGTCAGTTCACAGACCTCGTTTTATTAAGACAGCATCAGCAGCAGCAGCAGTGTTGTATCTCATTGCCAGAGATTGGATGAGCAGTACTCACAGGTTAGGGGTGGGGCTGACATGCAGGTGGCACCCCATCAGGAAACTGCAGTGATACCTTTAATGTCCTCATCACTTCTGGTGACCCCCCCCCCCACACACACACACACACAAAGACATACCACTGAGGCATTGAGATGCCATTAATTCGTAGCTAGGCCACGCTGCCTGATGAGAATGCACTCGATCTTCTGCACCTGCGATATCACAAAGGTCAGCGGCATGGAGGCGGCGGTGATGACGTGCAGTTCGTTGTATGAGTGGTGCAGCTTGAGAGGAAGCTTCTGTATCTATCGAGGCGCTGCAGTTGGATCATTTGATGACAATAAAAAATGTTTTGGTTATGCTGACAACGGAGCATTTAGGTTGGGTCTGACACTGCTAAGTAGTCACAGAGAGCAGCGTTAAGGCTTCAAGGATTTAAAGGTCAAGAGTGCTCTTTAGCTGCGCGCTTTCAATTCTCCAGACTCCTCATTAGCTGTCACGCATCCTGCTCAAATAGTGTTATACCCTGTATTACACATTTATTGGGGTTGTGCACTTGTCCCAAGAAGGAGCAGCACGGCAGATTAGCTTTATTCCTCTTCATCTGCTTTCAAACTTCTTTGCTTTCTATTTTTTTCCCCTTCACTTCCTCAGTTTTCTCGCTCGTTTGGCTCCAGAGCCACGTGTGCTAATTGTTCAGCGACACGTTCCAACACAAAAGATCCTTTTTCTCGACAGGTTTGTGTGCACAGCTTCGTGTAGCAGGGGCAACGCACGCACACACACACACACACACACATCATGTTTTCCCCCTTGAAATTCCTGAACAGCAGCGTCAGCAAGCTATTCATTCTCAAAATGACACAGTTTGGCATTTAAAGTTGAAATCCAGTCGGCCTATCATTTTACCCCTCACTGTTGCAGCAAACTCATGCATATTTATCACGTCCTAATACACTAATGTGTTCCTATCTCTCTTCCCCCGTAAATGATCTCCTCTGACTGTATCAGGGCTCTTAGCCATGCTTTCTGCTGACACTCATGAATATGGATCTCTGTAGTGTTTGCATGTTTTCCCCACGTCTCACTATAGCTTTTCAGCAGCTACCCACAGTCCTCAAAAAACACAACAAAACAATCGCATGTGTCCCTTTATCGCACTAGCAACGTCTTTCCTTGGATTTTTTACACCTTTATACCATGTTTTGCTGTTGTTATGCAAAGTGAAATAAGTGGATTTTTAATTGTGATGGTAATTTCTTTTCACACAACTGATTTTTCACAGTTTTTTGTTAATCACACTGTGTAATCAGCATCTTGATGTGCCACACCTGCTAGACGGAGTAACTTGGCAAAAGGAGAAGTGCTCACTAACGCAGATTTAAACACATTGGTGAAGAAATTTTCAAGAAAAAAGACGCGTAGAAAACCCCCCTCAGATCTTTCACTTCATCACACAAAAACCAAGTGTTTTTTTTAATTATTTTTTGTTTTGTGTATTTGACTGTAATGTCTGACCACTGAATTTCCAGAAGGACAAAAAACAGACTTAGCCCTATGTAACTTTCATTTTAGCTTCCTTTATTTACTTTTTTGTGAAGTAGCTTTGATTTCTCTTCTTGGTTGCTATTTCTTGAAGGTAGAGTCTGAAGGTTTTTGGTCAGAAATAAATGCTAGACTTATACAAATGAAATCTGGCTTAATCATCACCTATTGGCTTCTAGTCCTGTGTGGTGGTGACTGTGTCTGCAGAGCCCCCTCCCCCCGCCTGTATTTTGGTCTTTTGCATTGTTTTTTGTGCACGGGGACGTTTCTGGGTGGAGAGTCGGTGTTTTCTCTCCAGCCAATGACAGAGCGGGTGAAGTTCTGAGTAGGAGGGCTGCTAGCACCCACTAACTGTCCCGGATGCTAGCAAGTGCTAGTGGCGGATGCTATCCGCAATGGCTAACACTTGCTTGCTCGACAATAACTTGCGCTAGCATCTGTCGCTAGCACCCGCTTCCCAGCTCACCACAACGGCCCTCCTACTCGTTGCAGCATAGCCCTCGAGGCTCTTGTTACCAGTGACGGCCAGGTATCGGCCCTCGGACGGTATTTCCTTTTCTTTCCAGTCCTGATAGTAACTGCAGATGTGGCTCCTATATTGGGATTCACTAATCAGATTTCAAGAGCAGTGAAAACATTGTATACGGACATGATAGAATATAAAAATGCAGCTGCTTTTGTTTCACAACAGCAACAGCACAAGTGTTCTTTGGGTGTTCACATTTTGAAAAGAGTTTGTCTTGTGGCGTTTGTTGGGCTCCTTTGGAAAGTGCACAGCTGAGTGCTGCCAAGTGGCTTTTACTGGCATTCAGGGAATAATTGAGGTGGTTGGTAACAATGGCAGCCTGATTAGTGGGTCTACTTAGAACAAGTCCACAGTCTTTGGGTTTCTTTTTTGCTGAATGGAGAGTAATTATTGCTTATGCACTTCATTTAAAGCATGTATTATGTTGTTTTTTCTTAAGTGATGTTTCTCAGGGGACTTTAAATAACAGCTTTGCTTTGTGTCATTTTCAATCCATCAGTTCAAACTTGAACTTTCAAACGCAGCCAAGAATGTAATTGTAATTTTTCTGGCCAAGCTAAAAAGCACCAAGAAGCACTTGAGGGTTGCAGTTGTTTTCCACCTTCCCTTTTTTCTTCTGTTACTTGAATAGAGGATGGAGAAAGAAGTTGCGAGTGGGTCAGCATGGTGCCAAACTCAGCCCGGTGGGGGGGGCGTTACTCAATTATGGCCCCTTAATCAGGCCCTCAGCACATGAACTTTGTTTAGACTTGGCCTTGGATACAGTTTTCTACTGGCAGCACAGTGGTGGTCATTGATCAAGCATGGCACTGGTGCTTTGAAACCTGCAGGGAGCAGTTGAGCAAGAAGAGAAGAAAAGAAAGAGAAGAGGTGGCGGTGAGGAGATTAGTGAAATAAGAATGTCTTGTAGGAGGGTTGTTTGCCAAGAACAGAATAAAATGTGCATGTGCTGGCTGTGCTTGTCTGTGCGTGCATGTCTAAATCACTTACCTGTGGCTACGGCTTTTCAGAGAAAATGAAATTGAAGATGTTTATATCTCACCGTGTTGAACACAGGATGCTCACGTCTCACACTTTCCTTCCTGTCTCTGCAGTGAATAAACACAAGCCGTGGATTGAGACATCATACCATGGAGTGATCACCGAAAACACCGACATCGTTCTGCTGGATCCTCCGCTGGTGGCCCTGGACAAGGATGCCCCCATCCCCTACGCAGGTACAACACACACGGTTGTTAGCCACAGAACAAACCTGGCAACAGCAGCGGGAAAGGCAGGAAAAACCTCAGACTGAGTGAAGACAGTTAACAATGACTCAGGTGTTAATCCACACAGCTGCAGGATACACTTACAATAAGGACATAAACCATATTAAGCTGCCATGTGATGTGATGTGATGTGATATCATGGCAAAGGGGCTTAAATTGGCTTCATGTAGTAGAACTGCTACATCACAGCTTTATTTTTTCTCCTCTCTCAGTGCTTCAACAATTTAATCCAATAATTCCCAGTAAGCACACATCCACATACACGGCTCATATTTATTTAGAGTGTAAAAAATGGCCCCAAATAAAGCTGAGGACACTGAAGGAAAAGAAAAACAAAACAAAAAAAAACCAGAAAAAGTCAAACCGGATTAGATTCCTCCCACTTTATGACCATTCCAGCTCCAGCTCGTCTAAAGGGTGCCAGCTCTTGTGGGAGGACGTTAGCTGGAGGCTGTCGCTGAGCCCCAGCCAGCCTATCTCCTGCCAGGCTGCTAATGTGGCCAAGGCCCATGCATGGGGCTGCAGCATGGGGGCTGGAGCCCACTCACAGAGGCCCTCAAGCTGGACAGGATGGAAGGATGGATGGAGGGAGGGAGAGGAAGTGATTGTGTGTATGTGTGGTTGTGCGTAAGCATGCATGTGTGTGTGCTCGCTAAAAAAATTTTTTTCATTGTTTGCTATATTGTGAGTGTGTGTGCGCATATGCTGTGGCATGGCCTGAGGGGGCTCACTGTAATGGCCACTCTACAGGGAGAGAGAGGGAGAATGATGAGACAGTGGGGAGAGTAGCTGGCTGACCAGCATATGTCCTCTGGCTCTCCACAGACTGACAGCCACACAATGAGGAACACACACAAACACACACACACAGCAGGCTCAACACATGGGTATTTCCTGAGTGCGGCTGCTGGGAGAGACTCATTAACAAACAAAAACATCAACATCACCAGTCTGTCTTGTATTTTCCGCCTCCCTCTCCTCTTTCATTTCCTCTCGTCCCCTCTTTTTCCACGTACCTCTGTCTCTGTGCTCCAGCACCTGTCACCCTCATTTCTCCACCTCCCTAAACAAGTGATTTCCAGCCCAGGCAGATACAGTCCAGGGCAGAGACAGTTTATCCAGTAATTAGCAGAGGTGAATCGTGTACGCTCGTCCGGTGAACTGCCGGGGCGGAGTGGCAGGGCAGCGCTCAGGTAGCAGTTAAGCCTCATTTATTAGGCCGGCCAGGTTTTTAATTACAGAACATCTAAAGCACTGACAAGTGATGTCTGACTGATGGTGGCCGTGCTGTGCAATGGGTGATGGGAAGAAAACGCCTTTATATTCATTCATAAGCTCATAAAATCACCACCTGCTTCTGCATATCCACACATTTTGATGCTGTGATTTGAAGATGCATCTCTGGTCTGTGCCTACCTGAAAGGACGTCAAGATGCGGTGTAATCCACCAGAAAAGTACCAGTAAACCCAGACCACGTCCTGGTCTTTTACATAACTCCAAACCTGTCCAGTAATCGTCTCGGGCTGCTGAGCAAGGCGTTATCGTCCAAGCACGCTCACTACATACAAGAGGAAATGTGGCAGTGCTGTGTCTGAAAGCGAAGACGTAAGACTGACACCAGCCATCACCGCAGCGCTGCTGCAGCTCACAAGCTTTGAAAATCACGGAGACAGCATGTCAGAAAGAGTGAAAAGCACAAGTATAGATGGAGTCATTGTTTTATGCATGAGTGCATCTAGTGTTGTCTGACAAAATGCAGGTGTTTTGCCCCGAGAAACAAAGAAAATGCTAAAAGCCATATGCTACAGTTGACATCAAGAAACAGAGTTTCTGCTACAACAGGACTGTTTTTATTCATGAGTCACACGTGCGTGAGTGAAACTTGTCTTGAGCATATGCCTCTAGTCTGTCACAGCATATAGTCTTATTAGTTGACAAGTGCCTGCATGAACTGTCAGTCATCAGCTTGAGTTTTTTTTTCCGTTCCACTGACAGCTATACATGAAGTCATGTTGTTGAGGAAGTGCCAGACTGGGGGAAAATACCAGAGTGATGCTTCAGCTCTGTATAGCAATAATCCTGACTCCTCCTGACAGTGTGGGCATAGGACGACTACGCAAACTCCAGATTAAATGTCAAAGTTCATGGAATTTGAAAGTCATACAATATCATAATACACATTTATGCAGACACAGTGTGGTTATGGTTACTGTAAATAGACAATCACCCATAGTACAATCATCCAAGAGTGGGCTGCTGCGCTGTTGCCATCTTGGCAAAATCCACCAAAATCCTGGAGGTGGGATGTGTGTGGAGCTGAGACTTTGGCGAGCACATGCTCCACCTGTCACTCCCAGCAACACCTCCACTAACTATGGATAAGTTTAAGCCTTAATAAAATATAAATAAGTGAATTTCTAAGTCCTACAACCTACAGACCCGAATCATTTTTTTGTACCAGGCTGTGACATGTTTATCTCCGCTGTGTCCACTCTGGGGACTGACTCACCTTTGGAGCCACCATCAAGTGGCCATTTGAGGAACTGCAGTTTTGGTTTGTCAAACCTTTCAATTCTGTGACGTGATGCAAATCCCAGCATGCATTATGAGACATCCGTCCATCAGCTCAATTTAACAACAAGAGCACACTCCAAATGAAATTGTTGAGAGGTCAAACTGTCTCTGAATGTCCTCCTCCTGCATCCTTATGATGGTAGAAACTGAAACTGAAAACCTTTCAGTCCTCAGTGTTGGCCATGTGCAGCATTCAAGTCCATCTCCCAGGCTGTCTTTATTTATTTCTTCTTCACACGTCTATTTCTGTGCCCTTTTGTCTTCACCAACACACTTGGCATATAAATAATGCCTTGCTGGAATGACTGTTGGCATCACTGCTCTATTATCCACTTATTTAAGCAATTTTCCCTCTCAGTGATGGCAGGCTGTTCACCTTGATTGAGTGAGAACATCTGATCTGGAACAGCTGTAGGAGTTTTGCCTTAACATTAAAGTTGATTTCTCTTATAATGTAACAAAAGTGTTTGCTATTGCTTATTCAAAGCAATTTCCTTTGTGTAAATTGTTGTAAATCACTTTGGTTGACATTCAGAGTTAAATGTTAACAATGTGCAAATGTAAAGAACATCCTGAAATATTCATTTTGTCAAGTGGTGCTCTGTGTACCCTGAACTATACTCTGGTGGATAATGGGTGAGGCTGGCATGGGGCTCCATTAGATTATTAAGATGGAGACTACACCCACTGTGCTGAGCAGGTCAGGAGGGTTAATGGGTAAAACCAGTGCTGTTATTTGACACAGGTTAGCTGGATGTCACTCATGCCTGGTTTTTCTCTTGCCCGCAAACACGTGCGCTGACACCGACGGCCCTTTCTCATGCCATGACACGCTACCTGTGTGTAAATCAGTCACATTCACTGGTCCCCAGAGCCCCCGCCCCCTCTACCCTGCAGATTTCGCTTGAATACCAAGCTAATGTCCCACCAGTGACCCACGTATGCACACGTTGCTCAGTAAGCAGCACTGCTGGGAAGACAGGCTCATAAAACCTCATATATACACACACACACGTATCCACACTGCATAAATCATGTAAAACCCTCTATGTTGGCTCTGATGTGTCACATATCATCTTATATTTCTGGCTCACAGCAAGTCATCACACTCCTGAACATACAATATTTCTGAGTTCATTTTTTCTTTTTACCACATTTACAAACCTGCACGTTTCAAAAAATATATATAAAAAATCAATTATCTCTGACCTTGGCCTTCTTCTGCAAACCCATTTCCCATTACTGTGAAAACAGCAGGCGATATCGCATAGTCACCGGCTGCCATAAAACAAAGCAAGTAGACAGGAGTAAACATACAGGCTGGCTAATGTGCTGTGATTAATTAGCCTCTCACTGTCTGTCTGATTGGGAAACAGATCTAGAGCTAATTATGAAAAGTATCTCATTAGCACGGAATCGGCGAGCTTCGTACAGTGTGTAGGTGGAGAAGCATGAGCACTGCGATGTGTTTATTAACAAGAGAGATTGAGAGGGTTTTGTCTGAAAGGTGAAATACTTGGCGTGACTCAGAGCTGGTTTAAATGTGTGCAAGTGAGATAAATTGCATCATGAGAAGGAAAGGATAAAGGTTAAGGATACAGTTAGTATCTCCCTTTTGTGAATGTCTTACTACAGACTGCTTTGAAGAAAACATGCACACGTTGACGAGGCAAATCAAACAACATCTGTCTTAATATGAGACGCTGTATTGGGTGTTTGGCTTGTTTTTAGTTTGGTGGTTATATGATCACGCATGTGTCTTTGTTTATCAGCAGGATAAACGCAAAATAACCTGAACCGGCAGAATCCATGAAATTTTTCCGATGCCGATCTGATTAAAGCAGCAGCTCTAAGAATTTTCCTCAACATTGTGAGATTTTTTTCAACATTTGAATCAATTTAATGTGAATTTTGATGTAAAATACCAGACATATTTATGGTGTTCAGATCTATGACTGCACAGTTTGGTGCACATCCAGATACTGTCGGATTGTTTGGCCTTGAGCGCAGGTATATGTGCTCTGCTGAGTGACGCTCCAGCCTGATCAAAGCTCGGCATCCTTCGGTTTCACCACTTTCACGAGCTAAAATGTCACACATTATGCAGAAAGCCCCACAGTGATCCAATGAGTATGGAGTCTAAAATGAACTCATCCTCTGTCAAAGTGTATATAAATGGAGACTACGAGTCACTTTTATCCCGGCCCGATCACGACTGAAAAATAAAGATGTGAAGTTGAAGAAGGAGCTTTCTGATGGGAGACCCTCTACGCCTTTTAAAAGTCATTTCATGGGCTGAATGAGAATTTGCAGTGGGAGGGGGCCAGGGGGCTGCTTTTAATAAGGCAACAGTTTTTTCCCACCCTTTTTTCCCAACAGGTGCCGCTGAAAATCCCACCCTACTTCAAAGCTGTTGCTTAAAACCATGATTAAAAAGTAACAGGTTGAAATAATTTTTACAGAGATGGTCCATCTAAAAAAAGGAAAAAAAGTCCTTTCTACCACGCGGCTGTTAGTCATCGGGCTTGTAATCTGACCTGGAACAAGGCTTCACTTTCTTTCCCCTCCCTCTTTCCTATACGCTGTCTTTTTTTTTTTTTTTTTTTTTAATCTTGCTCAAATAATTTCCACCTGTCACATTTCATCCAGCGGTGGTGCATTCAGGGGTTAGAGTGACAGTCCTTTATCCTCCCTTAGACTCGGCACTGTCCACAGCAGATGCATCATTTTCCGGCAAGATGACAGCTCTGTCCTTGTGGAAGATTTCAGTCTAATTACAGACATTTCTGGCCGATGGTAAACAGACGGACAGAGCAAAAGTTTGTCCAAGATAAAGGATTTAACAGCTAACGGGGGGGAACCTGCAAATTCAATCTCAAACACAGTTTTAATCAGTGATAATGTTAATTCATGCAAACTTAGTTCTGCAGAGTTTTGAGCTGAGAAGTGCAGGCGGCATAATGACTGTCTTGCTTCTGGCATCCTGAGTGCCTTAGTCTTTGGCTTCAAGACAATGGAGCCATCACTCTGCCATTGTTCACATACTCATTTATTAATGAAGTGCTGAAATGCAATCTGCTTCCTCACTGAACCACACAGATGAGGGAAATAGTCTTTGTAATGAGATTTTTTTTCCAGGCTTTTAGCTTTTTTGTCTTTTGATGAGTTACAGAACTGGCAGAGGGGAGCGAGTGGAGTCGTCGGTGCCACGACTTACCCCTTTGTTCTTTCAAAAGGAAAACGAAAAGGAACACGTGTTAGGTTCTCTCTTAAGCAGAATTTCCAGTCAACTGCCTCCTCATCCCACTGAGAAGCAGAGATGCTTGACTGATGTAGTTGCTCTCAACCTGAGGTGTATTCACTGCCGCTAAAAACACAAACTGGTTTTGAAGGCTTTGTCCTTCATGCACCTACTTCATATCTGAAGAGCATTTAACTCTGTGGACATCCTGCTCCTCAACAAATATTAAAGTTGTTGATTAACAGATCTGTATTTTCAATATGCTTTTTAAGCTGCTTAAATTTACCGTAGTTAGATTGCGTGATAAGACTTACATTGCTGTATCATTATAACCACTGGGACCACCACCACCACCATTTTGGAGGAATTACTGCAAGCCACAATGTTGGATTTGATCTCTATTGATCAGTTTATAGGCTCAGTCTTCTCTGTACTTGCTGAGCTAAAAGCTACGTTAGGTAACAGAAGCTGACGTCACAGACGGGCAGAATGAGCTGCAGCTGAGTCCTCATGCATTTGAAGATGAAATAAGGTTGTATGAACATGATTTATCTTAAAGTATACAGTAATTGAAGGATGCTAGATTGTTTATAGCTCGACTTGCTAGCAGTCCTAGAGTGGTGTTTTTCTAACAAACCACACAACAACTTTATTTTGTTGTGAAATAAACGTCGATGAAGCTTATGAACTTTAAAACTTGAGGGCAACATCTGGATGTATGAAGATGTTGTGTTTTTAACGGTCCAGTGTGTAAAATTGGCGGGAAACTGTGACATCTAGCTTTCAGATTCTAGAATGCAGCGCTCACTTGCCCCTCCCGTCGGCAAAGTGACGGTGGCCTCCGAGGACATGGTGTCTTCCACGACTGGGATGACTGGGAGTATTTCAGGATCATCTAGCCATGTGTTGAAGATCTAAACCATATTACGATATGTTGTGGTATCTTCTTTCCTTCCGCCTTCTTCTTTGTTGGTTTATTTATGAGACTTGCGAAATTTGCAAAACGCACTAGCTGGATTTTCTGTTCAGGCTGCCGTACAAACATGGTGGTGCAAGATGGCGATATTCTCTAAAGCAAGACCCTTGCTATGTGTATAAATATAAGGCTACAAAAACCAAATAAATTTTATTTTATAGCGATTATACACTTCTACAAATATATTCATGGGTCGTATATTCAGATTTTGCCAATAAACCTTGGCATTTATTACACACTGGACTTTCAAATGGAGACATTGGGACAGCTATAGCCTTCCACACCTTTTTGTTGTTTGAATTACACAGATTGTATTTTCCATCCAAGTAATACCATTGTTTTTAATGTTTCTAGAATTATTCTGTGAAGTGAGAACTATAATATATGCGTGGGAGCATAAGGTGTGAAACTCACGACAGCATTCACATCATGTTTGACTACATCTGTCGCTGCGTAATGTATTGACAAAGTGTGACCAGGAAGTGTCAGGAGCTCACTGTTCAGAGAACGTGTTTGATGAAACCATTGACAGTATATACAGTGTGTTTGAAATCAGTGTGTTTGTTGAGGTTTGTAGCTATTCAAGCCTCAAGGTCTCCAATTACAGTGTCAACAAACTGTCACGATGGCTCCTCCCGGGAGGCGAGCATGCAGCGACAAGGTCAAAGGTCATTGCTCCGAATCGTCACAGTCTGATAGAGAGAAGACTGTTGTTTCAAAGACTCTGCACTGAAGTTAACTCTCCGTGAGAGCGATCCATGTTTTAGCAGTTTGTCAATATCACATTCATCTCTTACCAGAACATCACAGCTGCGCTTCAAAGACTTTCAGCTACGCTTTTGATATACAACTCAAATTTTGGAGGTTCATCTTCTCTACCCTTGAATACTTTTTCTCTTGTGCGCCATCTCTGATCTCACTACGAGTGCTATCTCTCAACCCATTCCCTCTGACTTTCAGTCCTCTTTCTGTCTGTTTTCCCGATGAGGACCTCCCTTTCTCTTTGAAATTTGACAGCTTCCTCTCACTTCAATCTCCGCCTTCTTTTGTTCCCTGTCATCACTCCATCACCTAGTTTTTTCTCTGCTTCCTCTCCAGAGCTGGAGAGATACCCAGCACTTAACACTTTAGCCAATATGAAACACTGCTCTGTAAACAACTTTACAAAAAACTCTGACTGGATCTGCCCAGATTCAATGTGTAGGCTTTTGATTTTCTGTCAGAAACTTCATTTACCTTAGCTGTCATGTATAAATCCCTCACTTTTTCATCCCCTTCAGACTTTTACTGAATGGGTAGGCCTACAGTCTTCACACAAGGGCAAGAAATTGTCTGTCACACTGAATAAAAAAGCAATGAACTGTCGTTATTAAACATCACCCGGGAGAGCATGGAGAAATGAATGGAAATCTCCTTTTGATAGAAACGTAACAGACAAGTCAGAGCTTTAAATTTAATACTAATCCTGCGCCCACATCCATGTAGTTAATTCTGGGATTGCCTTGGACCTGTTGCCTGGTATTTCAGAGCGCAAAAGGTTATTAAAACATCATTCCACCAAATGTCGTGCAGCCTTAATCACCTGACATTGAGATCATTGCAGCAATGATCATCCACCACTCTCTCCGCTGTTTCATACCGAACAGATAGTGCTAATTTTTCAAAGTGAGATGAGGCATCCTGGGATTTGTGCATCCATGACTACCTCGGGGGGATTCGCTCGTAATCAGCGGCTCGCATTTAGCGGCTCGCATTTAGCCTCATTGGGCTCAGCTTGCTGTCTCCAGATCGGTGTTTTATCTTCTTTTCTTCACATGTCATCATGGCTAATATGTTTTCCTCATGTTCTCTCAATTAAGCGAGAATAGCCTGGATGGTGTGGGTGAGTGGAGGCGGGGATGGGTGCACCAGGAGGAAAAAAGTGATTGCTGAAGAGAGACAATATTGAAGATAAATTGCAAAAACATCAAAACTTCCTTTAATGTGATGCAGTTTAACAGTCCTTCATTGTAACTGGCAGCATGCAGAAAGGAGGCGTTTTAAAAATATGACTTTATATGCATTTGCTTATAGTGGTGGGAGACAGGAGTCTCCTGTCTACATTATAATGAAACGCACGCACCGACTTGACACTTAACGCTTTGCTTGGTAATTGATGGCGGTCCTCAAGCAAACATGGAAAAATGGATGTTTTAAATAAACAAAGATTACACAAAAACATGACGGCGAAGCGTCAGGGATAATTAATAGCCTCGTATCACTCGAAATGACAGACAATATCCAGGAGGCTGCACATCAAGGTTATTTACCTGAGAGGAGAGAATACATTAAAAGCATTAGGGTTTATATTGCATGAGGTGGTTTCGGTCCCGGATCTCACACACACACACACACACACACACACACACATTGACTGAATGCTTCTGGCAGATTCTCCCTCTGAGAAAACACGACCACTGCAACTCCACGGAAGATTCACATATTACGAGTATTCATATTAATCCTCATGAATTACAGCCTGTGCCTGTGGTCGCTGACTTCAGACACTCACGCATGTGCGCCCCCAATCCCTAAACAAAAAAACAAAAAACAAAAAAACAATGGCATTAGATTTGTGCGAGGCAGAGAAAACGTGTTCCTCTAAACGTGGCTGAGGTTTGAGAGCAGAACAAAATATAGTTATATGACAGAATGGGAACAGCAGGAGCCTCCAGGGGGGAGGCTCCGTCCCTGTAGTCATAGAGGTTTTTAAAAGGTACAAACAAGACGAGTCGCATGAGTATTGAAGGGTCTGGTTGAGATGGGGGTAATTGGGTATAGAGAGAGAAAGAGATGAGGCAGAGAATGAAAATGACAAGACAGAAAGTCTCTTTCCATCTTTCTCTTTTTTTTTTTACCTCTTCCAGCTGGTGTATATATTCTTGTAAGTGGCATGTTGCAGGACCCCGCTGTGAGACGCTTGCAAAATTACTGAAAATTAAGTGTACAAGATTGGCCACCAAAATCCAATCTGCTCCCAGCCTCAGTCATTTTGTAAAGTTGACGATGCCTGGGAACTTGTGACAGTCCAATTAAGGACATTTGCATATCGGGAGGCTTAAATTATTGTCATCCGCTGGAGCATAAAATGGAGGTGCAACTCAGGAGGAGATAGTGGTGATCTGCACTCGTACACCATGGAGGAGTGTGCGTGGGGGCTGAGGGAAGAAGAGGGAGAAAAAAAAACAACAGAGAGAGAGGAAGTGCTGCTTTTCGTAGCTTACATGCAGCGTAAATATTCCCTACACTCATTCCCCGACTTGTCTGTCTTCCTTTGGTGTCCATCTTTTTCTTCTGATACTTTCATCCCCTGCTTTCTCTCCACAAGCATCCTCCCTCTTCTCCCACTTGAATCCCATCATCTTCGCGACCTCTTCCTTCCATGAGTTCACCGTTTAGCAGATGTTAAATTTTTATCTTCTAGATAAACGGACAGACAGCCTGGGTGTGGATCACAGCTGTAAAATGCTTCATTGCCGAGAGTAAAAAATAAAAGTAGATCTTTACCAACCTCGCATGGTGACACTGTAGGAAATCCCCCTTTTATCCCTCTCACTCTGCTGACGTCGTTGCCCGGGGCAGGTGTGTGGTTTTTGGCCTGGTGTCATGGAGGCTCTTGCAGCAGGAGGTTCTGCACATATAAAGGTATCTGTCAGGTGAGAGACAGACGTGAGGTCGTACAAAGACTGACTGCAGGCTGTACGTACAGGAGACAGAGACATTTGTCTCTCTTTGTCTTTGCATCAGTTCCCAGTCTTCTTTTACTTCCCTCTTTGCATCCTGCATGTTTCAGAGCCCATGCTGCAGAACCCATTTAAATCACATTTCAACATCTGTCTACCTGCATGGCACCTGTGTGTGTGTGAAGTGTTATAATGTGGTTAACTGACTTGTAGTGTGCAGAGTTTTGTATAACAAATTCCTAAGGAGGAAAGAACATGACCTACTTGCCCTGTCAGCCCTTGAATAATGTGGTTTATACTGTAGCAAACAGAGGCAGAGGCCATAGTTTCCTCCACACTATAAGTTATTTATGTCCACAGTGACTCATGGGTTCCTGAAGTTTTGCTGCATCAAAGGTGAAGTAGAGTGCCAGGCGAAGGGACCACGCCGTGTTTCCCCTCGGGGGCACTGACGTTATCAGCTTTCTGCCTCATCACATGCCCATTATTTTTATCAGTCATATCCAAAGATGACCTTTGTTCTCTTGACATATTGTTTTGTTGCATCCTCGACTGTCTTAACTTCAAACTCCCAAAACCAGCCATGAAGTTGTAGTGACTTTCTGACTTAGAGTCCATGAACCTTAAATGAACTCAAACCTCTATCCAGCCTTAAAGCTCCCACAGTTTTACATTTTTTTCCAGTGTTTTCTAAAAAAAAAAAAAAAAAGTTGATCCATGAGAAGAAATATATTCAAAAACCATCTGTGGCTTTACCTCTCCTCTCACAGACTTCTCTCTTGGGCCCTTGTAACAACAGACTGACTGTCTGAGTGAGTAAAAATACAGCAGATTCCATGGAAAGGGAGCTGCTTTGTTGTGACATCACAAAATTATAAATATCTTGATGGCTTGTTATAAGGTTCAGTTTTTGGACTTGAGCTGTGTGAATTTCTCTGTGGACTGAGCACTTTGATACTTTCATAGTATTAAAGAGGCACTATGCTACATTTTTACCTTAAACTGCTGCAGAGTAATTGTGATGGTTAAGTGAATGACTTGTAACTTGTTACAGGGAGAACAGAGGCTCTCTGTCTTCCACTTAGCGTCACTTGGCTGAAAACCAACCTTGCAAGATCAGAGCCTCCGACCCAGTGTCCCAGCTCTCGTCTCGGCAGCACCGCAACACAAACATGCCTCATAACCCACAATCTCTTCTTTCTGACAGACTACACAAATACACACATCGTAACATCATACATGATATAAAACATTATCCACTGCTCCACTGATTGCTTTCTCACTGGCTTTGTCACAAACAAATGCACATGGCCAGGAGGAGGGTTAGCGGAGATGCAACCAGACTTGCCCAGTTCTCCTTTAGATCAAATACCTACTTTACAATCATGAGACATGGACATCTACCTTTATACAATATGGGACCTTTAACCAAAACCATGACACTAGTGACATACTCCTGTGGTTGGGGTCAACACAAAACACCAGTTTTAGCTACGTAAATGGTGTCTCAGTGCTCATGTCAACTTCTCCAAACAGGAAGCAGACTCTTCCAAATCTACTGCAGGTGACACTCGACTCTATAAGTACCTCACGCCAACTCTCACAAATAACCAAATATCACTTAAACCAAACTTACTGTTACTGTAGATTTCTTAAATGTTGGCATATGATTATTGACATTTGTGTGTAGATTGGCTAATATCAGTGCCCTGGTCTGACTCTTGTACTGGACACAGGTTGAACGCAGCAGTTGCATACTGTGGACCCGCTGTGTGCTGTTCAGATATACAGTATCTTGCACGACTACAAGCACAGCTTATCGGAAAAGCCCCTGAAACATCAGTAAACTTCAGGTTTCAGTGTCAGTATGTCAAAATCAAAGAGCAAGAGCCTCTAATCATTTTACAGAGAGAAAATGTTTTGTAAACGTGACAGACATTTCTGTTTCTCCGCTGTCAGCTGGCACAAGAATCAGTCAGTGGAATATAAAATACACTGCTCTCTTTGATGGGTTTTTTGTTACACAGTTGAAGCACCTTTTACTGAGGAACTGCTGAATAACCCAGTGTGCGTCTCCTACACAGAAGCATGTCTCTGTGGCAGGCAGCCAACGGGGTGGTCAGTACAGAAACACATGACATTATTAACCCAGCTGTCGCTCCTGACTGTCACTTTAAAATTACACCTCCCACTTATGTTATCACACCCAGGTCAGGCCCTCAGTGATCACACTCTTCACAAACATCTTGACGAACTTCAGCTCAAAAGCCTGACCTGGCACTGGTGATATAGACCTCCTTTAGTTTTATTGAAGAGCGTCTCTGAGCTGGTCCCAGACCAACATACATTAACATATGAAGGAGAAGCACTCACTTTAAAGAGATGGAGAGTTGGAGTAGACGAAGAGTTTCAACTCAGGGCTAAGTGCCCACTATAAGTCCCAACCCCACCCACCCACCCCCCCCTTCTGCAAAGCCATGTCCCATTTTATTGAAAGCAATTCACACCTTTATGCCAGAGCTGTAGACGCCTCTGGTTGAGCAGATTACGAGATGCTGTCAGTTTGCACCTTATAATGTGCTACCTCAGCAGCACTCAGGTAGTGAGAATGTGCACATTTTAAGTGACTGCGCTCTGCCAATGTCACCCAAGCTGTTGCAATTTCGGCAAAGTGTCCCCGCAAACATGCAGAATGTTTGATGCTACGTACACATCTCCAACACTGTAATGTGTCACTCAGCTGAGGTAGCCGACCTCCCCTCAACAGGATAGTGACGAGGTACCGCCAGCATGTGTACTCTAAAAGCCCATTTGGACCATCTGGAGTGGATCCTGTCTCTAATTAGGCACCTGTACGGGCCTCGAGACTTCAATATGCATCAAGCAGAGTGCTTTTAATATCATCTTACAGGGCATTTCATGCTAACTACCCATGTGGATGGGATGTTGTGAGTGAACCATGCTCTGACGCTGTCCACAAGTGGAAGTGTCCTTGAGAAAGACGATAAACCTCCAAATAGTTGCCAGTAACCAGGCCTTTGCATTGGCAGTCTTCTTTTCTGGCACCACAACAAAGATGGCCGCTTCCGACAATTTCTGCAACTGTCCAAAACTGACAATCCGACAAGCATGCCCATTTCACGCACCAGCTGCCGAGGTGTGCAGAGTACAGGAACTATACCCCGTGTAAGACTTGAACTTCTCCTCAAGCTCTTTTTGTTTTTCTTTTATTTTGTTTTTTTTTTTGTTGTTGTTTCTTCTTGGCAAAACCATCTCCAGACTCCAGAGGTAATATTCAACACCATGACTCCCTTCAAGCAGAGACTGAGCCAAAGTATGTTTTCTTCCTTTTTATTGCTTCTTATGCTTCTCATATGGCTTTCTGGAACAGGTACGAACACATTTGCTTTCAGGCGTCATGCCCCGTTCAATCTAGTTCATTTTCAGCATACTGAACCTGGAGGTGAAGTGATACGCATCAAAATGTGCTCTGTTGTCTAAAGCCTGACAGCGTGCAGATATACTCTGTGTTTCTGCCAGCATGCTTTTATTTCTCACTCTCTACACTTTAAAGGCCCGGTATTTTACACTTTTTATTCTGACTTTTGGTTTCCACACTTAGATATAATTGTGGTTTTAAGTACCAGTGTTGTTGTACATCTACTCTCCCACGGAGGGACCTCCTACTCTTGCCTGGGGTGTGGTTGCGTGTTGTGACATCACAAAGCAGCACATTTTAAGTTCAGTTAATGAAGATCTTTCTGGACTAAGTGCTTTGATACTTTCACAGTTAAAAGACACAAAATAAAACAATATGTTGTCAGAAATAATTATGGCTACACTTTGTTTGTATAGCTTTCTTACAGAGTAACATCATTAATCTCCATATTTCACATTCTAACAAATGTGGACACAAATATTCAACGAACCATTTTAATGGCCAGAGTTAGGGAAACACTGGAGTTGCTGAATCTCAACTAATAACCTGTTGAAATGCTACAATTCCTCAGCAAGCTCTCTGTGGGCGGACTGTCCAAATAAAGTGTTACCGTAATTACAATTTTCTATGTTGACCAAATCTCTGTCTTGCGAGGCATCCCTCTGTTCAGCCAATTATTTCACAAACAAAACAGCAGATCCACTTTTCACAGCCATCCACACGTTAGAGTTACAGTTACCCAGAACCCCCCCTCTGCATTTCAATATGCAAAACTGCATCTGCACAACCTTTAATCAGACGTGTTTTATAGGGGTGGCCTGCTCTTGATAAGTAATCGTCAAGTGTCTGCAGATTTTATCTTGTGCATTTAATCACAGGCTTGAGCTTTAGAGCCCAGATCCTGCTTTACCTCTCAGCTCTCCCCAAATAAAAAGGACGGCTCATTTTCAAGGAGCGCCTGGTGGCTTATCAGAGGTGATATGCTGTCTTCACTTCCCCTCAGGCCTGTAAACTGAATGCATTAGTAATGAATCACTCCACAACCGTACCCAAGTGGACAACAATTTGTGTCCAACCCTATCTGCTAACACGGTCTCTCCCACAACCCTCATGTGAAACCTTGGGGATTTCTGGAAGAGACCAAATTGGGTTAAAATAGGGGGAGAACCTCTCATACAGCATTGTCAGGGAGGATGAGAGCCATCTTAATACCATATGCATGTCAGACATGCAACATAACCCTGCCCATCAGCATTATTGTAGTTTATTAGGGTTGCACCGTCACTGACAGCTGAACAATTGTCTTTTACTTCTGCTGGTGCCCGATAGTGTCATTTTCATGCTCCTAGCTCTTACCTGTCATTTTCCCCTTGCCTGATCCCTTTCAGATACTGACGGTTACACACAGACCGAGGAATATGGGAAAAGACTCACTGCAGCTCGTTCTTTCATTGGAGCTGTCATACTTCATTGAAATGAACAGTCAGCAGGAAGTGTACAAAACCTAAAAAAAAAAAATAAGGAGGTTAAAACAGAGAAGTGAGAGAGATGAAGGGTTTGGGGGCGTTTATCATCATCCACTTGACACACAGGAAAGGTGACAAGCGCTGGTGATAAAACAGACATGGAAAGTGATAAATGTGGCTGGAGTGTAAACTTTAATGGCCCAACCTTGGATGGGAGCAATTTGCCAATATTTAATTAACTGTAATGTGATCAATCAGAGTGTTAAAGGATGGAGCTGTTCCGGTGGGGCACTCTGCAAGCTGCACTCATCCTATAGCTCATTTAGCCTTGAGAAAGCTCCATGGAAATGTAGCAATCAATAAAAGCAGCTCTGGCTTGTGTCTGGAGGATCCCATTGTCATTAATTTTGGTTCAGTCATCCCTCCTAAGGTGGAGATGATTACTATGCGAATGCACAAAACACACACAGCTGATACTTGTGTGTGTGTGTGTGTGTTGGGCAGCTCTGATGTTGTCACTTGGAGCTCAGCGCAGCAGGGATTGACGTTAGCAGGGAACATCATTAATTCCCGCAGGGAAACATAGACTCAGAGTCCACAGGTGGATGCTGGGAAGAGATGGAGCTGGTGAAATGTTGTATTCGCAGCGCTGGCGATCACTTTGATGTCCACTGATGTGCAGTTTTGTCAGCTGATCAGAGTTCATATTAAGCTTGTGACCGCTCTTTTGTTTTCAAACTTACATGGCAGTGGTTGACAAGTATAGTTTGGCCTCTGGCAATATTTTTATTAATCCATCATGATGGGCCAGGCCTTCATAAAGGGCTTAAACAAGAAATCAATTGATAAAGGTTGTAATTTGCTTGGTTATGTGTGTCACATGTTACACATTTGACTGATTTTACTGAACTCTTTTTCCAGATCTTACATAATATATCTGCTTTTTTCAGAGAACTAAACTAACTCTTCCACTTTTATTTTGTCAGTGAAACAGATAAGAGAAAGTGATTTAGTGTGTAACTGCTGCTGATGGGGATGCATTACTGACTATAGCGCTGCAAGGATGGATAAAAGTATAAGATAAGTATCTATGTGGAAGTATATTCTATATTTGGACATTAGGATTAAAGGGCCGAGTGTTATTACTGACGGGCCAGTTGCCGACCTCTGTTTTATGGCTTTTTGTATTTTTCACAGAACCAAATCAAACCAAAGTCCCAGCCGTGATTTATTCAAGTAAAAGGTAACAGTAAACAACAGTATAAGGTCACTCACCTGGGCCACGCTTGACCGAAGATGCCAATTCCACGTCCTGCAATGAGACCTCTGGAAAAAGTCTGACAGCTTCTATTTTTCAGATAACACCTCCACGTATTTGGAGATAAACCTATTTTACACTCACAGCACCAAGACCATATTCGTTTCCCCTGCTCCTCCAAGGTCGGCTCTACTTCTCTGAACACATGTGCTGTTGTTATTCAAAGCAGCTTCTTCTCCTCTGATGGGAAAAAAATCTGTTAAATTGTGAAATTAATAAATAAACTCCAATCTGAAGCCCAGTCATTATTCGTCTTTGGACGACGGACAAAGATCCCAGAGATGCCCACCGCGCTGTCAGTCAAAAAATTTATTCCATCAATGAAATGGCACATAAAACTGTTGAGGAAGATAGACAACGACTCGGGCAGAGTGGAAATGAAGTACAAATTGATGGCATATATTAGCCCAACCTCAATTTTCTATTTGACCTTTTTAACTCACCACCACAAAAAAATAAGGGCCCCCGTGCTTTCGTTTTGGTTGAGTTCCCAATCTGTCAGAGACAAGCGGAGCGTCGGTGAGGTGAGAGCCCTCTGACAAAAAAATATATGAATGAGCTAATAAAAGCTGGGCTGATTAAATTAAGAAGGTAAATGGATTCTTGCATGTGTAATAAAATAAAGCTGGATTGGGTGTAATGAAATTGTCTACTCAAGATTTAGTTTCTTCACTGTTCTTTTCTGTGCTGGTTAGAGCTGGATACAGGAGGAGGGGGAGGAGGGGGAAGAGGAGGAGGAGGAGCAGGAGGAGGAGGAGGGTTACAGTGACAGGCAGAATGAGAAACTGGGAACAACACAGGTCGCTTATAAAATGGAAGCAGACACGCCGACGACCGCTCGGGCACTCAGACAGCATTTAGCTCAGGTTTTTGTTCTTCAAATCTATAAAGATGGAGTCATTAGTTACAAGTGCAGTGACAAAAAGACTAGTAAAGCAGCTTGTAAAGAAAAGGTACATGGACATATGTGTCAGTTTTAAGTGTGTTTTCTCATCCAAATGAACAAAACATCAATGCTTATTGAATAAACACTTCTTACACAACTATAATTGTGGGTTTAATACTTTGTTTGGTTTGTGGGTTTAAGACTCTTAATTTGTCCCCTAGTAGTGAGATTAAACTTTGTCTATGTTTACTTTTGTCTATGTTTAGTCACACTCATTGGGATCCATGACTTTTCACATCCCATCATAACCTGATACTGTTAATATTGGTAATATTAGACATTTAATTAGCTGTGATAGTGCCTTCTCCTTCTGTGGATGTACTGCTGGTGATATCATACACCATTCAGTGTAATCTGAACCGTCTGTGCACCTGTATGTGGCAGCTGAGAGTAACTTGTTGTGGCACTTTAGAAAGAGTTTCTCTTGATTATTTGCTCTTGTATTTTATTTTTTTTCCTTGTGTTCATTTCCTGGGAGAATTTGGTCTGTGTGGTTTGAGCTCACTTAATGTCTCTGTCAGTCCACAGCTGACGCCCCAGGTCACAGTATCACAGGGCAGCAGCAGTTTTATACTGTCGACCGGGGCACTTTTAGTTCAGCTCACCTCAGGGCCTGACTATCACTCCTTCAACCTTAATGACCCAATAACCTGTATGCACACACACACACACACACACACACACACACACACACATACGTAACTGACACCACGAAAACAAGCGATTCATCAATAATGATTTTTTCCCTGAGGGGGTACTTTGTGTTAATTGCAGCTGACTAATCGATAACTTCAACTAAACAATGGCTCAAAGGCGTGTGTGTGTGTGTGTGAGTGTGTGTGCACGTGCACACCTGTTTATGCACGTGTGAAGCCCCGAGGGAATAAGTACAGTCTTCGCACCTGCATGATGGATGATGCGAGTGTTTTAGCCATCAGCAGTGTTTTACAGGCTGTGAGTCGTCGTCTCTCTGAGCTGACCCTGTGACTGGCAGCCTGGAGCTGAGCCAGCAGCTGGAGGCCCGGGACACAGCTGGACCAACAACAGGCCAGAGCAGTGAGGAGAGCACCTGCAGTAAAGGCGATAAAACATCTCGTCACCGGTGCACTGTGGAGTGTAAAAGACATGCATTGTTGGTTGGAAGACTTAAAAGGAGCCATTTGTCTGCATTGCTATTAGCACATAGCAGCATTAGCATCAACAGCTCTTTATTTACAAGTCTAGAAGAAACACTGGGAATTCAACATTTGTTTGCTCGACAAGAGCTGTCTCCTCCATCTCATCCATCACATCCTCCAGTCTTGTCAGTGGTCCAAACAGGGACTCACTGACCTGACGATGTAAACAACCAGACAGCTATCACCACCACCAACTCCTGGCTGGAAACCATATAAGACAGCAGAGAGAAGTTAAAACCACCCCTGTAAATAACAGAAATAGCGTTTTAGCGTTTGGAAGTTTTAGGACTGGAGGGTTTAGGTTTAGAGTTTGAGCCAGTGCAGTTAATGGATCAGGCAAAGGTTGGACCAGTATCAGTTTCTCAAGGTAGTCATTTGGTCTGTAGGTCAGTTGGATAGCTTACTAACACACAACACATAAAGCTGCTGCTGTGGCTGTAGTCATGGTGCTTGTACCATTGTCCCTTCCACAGCTGGAGTGCGAAGCCTTTAACCTGCAAATGGCTTCAATGGGAGCTGATCAGTTATCAGTAGATCAAACTGTACTGAGCAGCTTCTGGCTGTGGAACTTAGCATCCAGCTAACAGTCCTTATATCCCTTTCATATTGAGCCAGGTCTATTAGATCAATGAGGAAACTGAACTTTCCCATGAACAGAAAAGTTGGACTGTTGGGTCCTCAACTTTTACTTTCCCCACCCGGCTTTGTAGTTTCTCCTTCAGTCTTACACACATCTTTCCAGTGTTTGTTCTGTGACAATCCAACCATCAAATTTTCCGCCTTGCATTTCCATTTGTATAGCTCGTGTGAAAAAATAAAAGAAAAGCCAAAAGCCGTCTCATTAGAATTAATAAATTAGCTCAGGTCAAATAAACACAAGCAGTAGAGCTTAATGGAATTGAAAAACTGAGAATCAAAACTACCTAGAAGTTATTGTAACATTTATGCATCACTAACCACTTTCAAATTAGTCATCAAACCCCCGCTGGTGATAAAGATGAGACAACAAATTAGTCCAACCCTGATAATCAACAACATCATTGTCTACAGAAAATACAGGGGACCTCCTACTATTGTCTGAAATATTGTCAGGGCTACTATTACCACGGTTACATGCACATGCTGAATTATTTGATGGATTTTTTCTTCTTTTTTTTCCCCCACAACTTTTCATTTTACTGAAACAAACATCATTTCTCTTTATAAGTCACTGCCCTCTAAACAAGAGTTATTTTTTATTTCTATGTGAGCTGTCTCTTATTTGGGATGATTGAAATAGACATGCTTAAAGACTGTGCCTTTTACAAAGATTGGGAAACCACCAACTGTGCACCGTAGCTGTCATGGATGGAGGACGAGTGTGTGTGCGTGCCAGGGGAGAGGATAAAAACAATAAAGGGAGGACGAGTGGAGGGTCGCCTGGGGAGTGGTACTAAAGCACTAATAATGCTGTAAGGAATTTTGGTAATTTTCTGGATGAAAAGCATCATTTAGCTGCAGACAAATTTGCGTAATACTCCATAGTAATTAGAATCTCTGGGACATGATTATAGAAGGGCGTCAGCTTGAGCGATGGCAGGCTTTGAATCCAGCAAGTCAGATGCGAGGCGGCAAAAGGCTGCAATAATAACAACAACAACAAAGGGGAAATTAATGTAAACACATTAGCAGAGTATTATAATAAGAGTCCACGCTTATTTGGAAATTTTAATTATCATTCAAAAGCTGTGGGTTTGTTGTTTCAGTCAACACGTTAGCATTTGCATATCTGTGATTTATCAGGCCTCAAAGTCGTCGGGAGTTTGAGGCTTAGAGGAAAGTTTCAAGATGAAGTTACTTATCATTTGTTGGGACTAAAAGTAGCGTTGTTGCAGTATCGAAAAGAAAAAATGCGTGTCACGACCCTCCGTGTGTTGAGTTTGCTGTTAGACTGGGAAAAACAAAACAGCTTTTGTTTTTGAAGACTGTGAGGTACAGTAGACCTTGGCAGGAGAAAAGAGAAGCTGGAGAAGGTGCCAAGCAGGAAATCCCAAGCAGGATCTGAAGCAACGAGATGTTCAGAGTTTGAAGTTTGTGCTCTTGAGGGATTGTGCACATGCGTGGGTGAGTTTGTGCTGTATATGTCTACAGATTTGTGAAGTTTTTTTTTTTTTTTTTAAAGTCATGCATTTGCTTGCTTTTCACTGGAGTCTGTCAGCGGTGGAATCAAAACTACTGTTGAGGGTGACTCAGGCCGTAGTGGACTGTCGAACACAAAATTGTACCATCGCTCAAAGCAGGCATTTAGTGACTCAATTTGTCAATCCTCTAAGCCTCATGTCCAAGGGCCATCTAGCACTCCCTGCCCCTTGTAATAGAAATCAAATTTAGCTTGACAGATCTGCAGCTCGCCGAACGCCTGCACAAAGAGTTTTATAAGTCTCGCAATGTTTTGGGATGAGCATGAACTCCCTGGCAAGCAGATTACGCGTCATGGAAAAGCAAGCATTAAATTCTGTGACAGCATAAGGATTATATCGTCTATTGTGTGTGGGTGTACTGACCTCAGTGGCTGGTTATGTAAAAAAGCTGAGGATATTTAAGCAACAAAACAGTTTAATATAAGGATAGGATTATATTTATGTCATGGTCTAATAACCTTTCAGTGATGATTAAGATTAAATGCAAAACTGACATGGTTAAATGCTCTGTTCTCTAGTCCCTCCTCTATAGGCTGATGTTCCTACCAGTGTGTCAGGCACTGTTTACCAACTCCACAACTGTGTATCTAGAGCCGATACATCAGAACAGGCTGATAGAGTCTAAGGGCTTCTCAAACATGAGCAGCACCTGGAGGCAGCTTGCAGTAGGTGTAGCATAGCCACCAAAAACACTTCCATAATCTCCAAAGCAAGAAGCTCTCGGTGCAGGGCTAACGGTAAGAGGCTTAGACAGGCACAAAAAAGAGCATCAGCAGATAACAGAAACAACCTGCTTGCAGATGTTTGCTAACCAAACCCAGGTCAGTGGAGAGACAGCAACAAACCACAGTAAGAATAACACGCGGACGACATCTTGACCACACAGTGCTTCTGCAGCTCTCACTAATTCCCCGTGATGCATCATTTTACATCATCTTATGACGTCTTGCGACGTCTGCTCATAAATGTGAGGCCACCAAGCAATATGCACCAAAAAACAAAACAAAACATGTAACTTATACTAATAAAACATGGTCCTGATGAGAGGTGGAAGCATGAAGAGCGAGAACAACCACTTCATGAATGTCCATAGTACCTGAACCAATGCTAATGTCCTCCCTTAAGGCCTGAGCCCTGAATCCTCACTGACTTAACTGATGTCCCTGCTTGCGGGCATCCCCCTGTAACCATGGCAACCTTGCGCTTGGTGTGGAAACGCAATGACCTGTGGGTAATTTCCTTGGGCAAAGTCTACAAAAATGCTAACTTAAGGGAAAGTGAGCACAAAAGGCCCAAAATTATGCCTCTTGGACTTTGCGTGAATGTGCCTCAAGGCTTGTGGAGGCTGGACAATGGGACTGAGCCCATGTGTCTTTCACTGCAGCTGATTTTCTTTGACTGATTAAGTGCAGTAGTGGTGTAAAACATGTACAACCGGTATTGGAAACAATAGACCCACAGAGCAATCACCACATGAACTTCACTGCAGGGTGTGCTGCTGTTTGATTAACAGCATGCAGTACGTTAAATGTAGATTCAGGTGAGTTTCCATGTTCCTGCCACTACTGCAAGCAGCAGAGCATGCTGAGTGGTCAAATGTAGCATGGTGTGTCTTTTCTTGTCCTTACATGTGTGTAAGGGCAGATTGTGTCCTGTTGAATGGCCCCTGATAAGGGGGCTATTAATTTATGAAACACTTAAAAACCCCCAGTTTGAAACGGTTCTGCGGTGTGGAAAATTGTCTTTGTGGAAGATTGTGGCGGGGGTGCACTTGAGATTATGCAGGTCCAGCCTTGTTCTGAAATGAGTCACACTATTTTGTTCTGATATGAAGCAAATTTGATTTGAGAGAATTTGAGCAAATTCAAATAGACTCTCTGTTGAAGGAGTCGTGTGTCAAAGATTGTGGATTTAATGGATGTGATTTAAGCAGCAAGTGCAGGCAAGTCGTCTTTTTGTCCACCTCATCAGGAGTGCACTTTAGAGTTGTAGGGTGTAAATAAAGATGGATATAGTTTCCATGATGTCACCCACTGGTTTCACTGGAGTCAAGTGGCTCTTAAAGGGAACGTATTATGGAAATATCACTTTTTGAAGACGCTTTAACATATATTTGGGTGTTTGTCTTGCCTTCTGGCCCGCAAAGTGTCAGAATTGACAAAAAAAATCAGTAATCTTCAGGCCCCACAGGTTGAAATCCACGTGGTTTTTCGAGCTGTTTCCTCGGTTGTCTGATAAAGATGTCATTAGTTTTTGAATTTGCATAATACCACCCCTACCTGTCAGTTCCGGTACTGGTAGAAAGGGTGGGGTGGGGCTAGCAGTGGTTCATTTGCATTTAAAGGGGCAGGACACTGAAACCAGCCGTTGGGCTGTTTTGAGCGGATGAAAAAACTGCTGTGACGTTTGACCCTTGGGGTATTTTGACCAAAGCATGTCACAGACATGTCTTTGAGACACCTGGGAACTATTTTAACTTGTGGAAAAGGGGCAGAATATGTCTCCTTTAAGACCATATTTAGTACCAGACTCAGTTTATTTCTACAGTAAATTAAGGCATTTTAACATGAGAGCATAATTGGATTGACTCACTTTTAAAGCCACCCTCAAGTGGTCATTTGAGGAACTTCAGCCTTTTTGGATTACCACTCATTATGAGTCAATAAATTGTCTTTGTCATCGTTTCCAAGTATATTTGTGCACTTCTTGCACTCGTTTGCCTGTGAGTAACATGTGCATATGCCTCATTACTCATCACTGATACTGTGTATAGTTGTCCATAGCAAGTCCACCGAACTCACAACTCAGCCCTCTAAAGAGGCAGCACTCTTTTCCATCAAGGTCCTTTTACACAGCCCTCTTTCCCTGTGCCGCCTTTCATTTACACTAACTGCGTGAACAGTACAAGCACAAATGAAATGCCTCAACTGAGTAATGGCTGAGGCTTTTCACAAAACCACAGCTCAATGGCTTTTAATGCAAAGCTGAGTCATAAAAATAAGTCAAGGGCGAGCCAGTATATGAAACTGTACAACAGGCATACTGAGATTTTTTGGGTGGAAACAGACTTTTTGTGTTCCATTCATTGCATTTCAATGTTTCTTTTTGTGTACGTGTGTTTAGTTCAATATCCACTCTGCAAGTTGGATGTGACTGGATTTCCACTGTGTTGCCATATGCAACATCAAAAGCTGCATTAATTCAGCAGCTCTCACCCTGAAGTACCTATATATGCATTTAGGATGGAAATGACTGTGAAATCCACTGCTGCACACAACAACATAACATCATCCCCTGGCAGCAAACAAGCAGGAATTTGTACGTGAAGACCTGTGCTTGCATGTGTGTGTGCGTGCATTAGAGAGATAAAGACAGAAGAGGGGAAGTGTCAAAGGCAGAGACAGAGACAGAGATAGCCTTGGAAATCCAGCGGCCCACTCATCTTTCTTAATGATACATTTGTGATGATACATTTGCGATGATGATATCTCTCATTGTAATTTGAAGTGCGTCCGCCTGTGTCAGACCCGAACAAGACAGGGTGTCAAATTGGGGTCTCAGAATGGGATGTTTTATTAGCTGCTGGATATTGCCAAGGTGGTTAAGATAGGCTATTTGATTTGCACTGCTCCTTTCATTTACTCAGTTTGATTTGCGATAAGTGACTTTTCCTCAGGAAGAAATCAGCAGTAATTTCACAGTTTGTGCTCTCTTTATGTCTTTGTGCCTCTGTGTGCACCTCGCTCTTCCACCCTCTCTCTCTCTCTCTCTCTCTTACCCAGATATGACGAGCCTCGCAGACCGCTCTCACTTCTCAGGCGCTCCCACCGTGCTGCCTCATGGCGTGATTGCGGTGAACGACACAAATGAATTGATTCCAATACAAATGAACTCATGATAGTAATCCCATGCTAAGTGGCTGCTGCTTAATTTCATATTGATGAATGAACTGCCTCAGCCGGTCCTCAGAACAATGGTTTCTAATTAGAGCGACACTAATTGCAGACGCATTGATTGGCTGGCAGAGCGATCTTGTGAGGTTTCTATTGGATCAGTCGAAGAGCTGTTGCTGGAGTTGTGAGTTTGTCGGGCTGTAAACTTAGAACAGTGACTTTTTCAGCTTCAGAGGCCTGTCTGTGTGTGTTGCTAATAATCCTCAGAATTCAAATCATATTACGGGAACAGCAGGAGGTGTTTGAAATGTGAAGCACAGTGCGCTCACAACGCTGGCTCCCAGGCTGTTAAGCAACAGGAAATAAGACAAAACATGGTGTGTCGCTGCTGCTGAATATGAATTAGTTTCATATGCATGCATCACACCTTCGGAACGCCACTCCGCTGACCCTTGTGAGGCATGTAGCTTCTGACAGCAATGAAAACAGCAGTGAAATATAAATCGGTGACCCTGCTCCTTCAGCGTCGACTCTAAATCATGAAAATGTAGGTGAAGAGATTAATTAAATAGATTAAAGTAAGATGAAGGTCAAACTTAAGACGTGCAGCAAAGGGTGACAAAGAAGGTTTCAAGATAATTGTCTGACAAAGACAAAAGAGTCGTTTCTGACATACTTTATATACAGATATATTTACCACTGTAACGCTTTGTTGTAACACCAACAGTGCAAAAGTTTCTTCATATGTCACTGAGTCTGATTTGTTGCAGGAAGTTAGTGGCAAACCAGTATGACCTGATCAACAGTTGCACAGTAACTGGTGATTGACAAGTTTTAATTAAAGGTAGGGTTGGTGATCTTCTCCTGGAGCATTTTTTTTACTAAATTGCTTGAAATCCTCTTCACATTCCAATTTCAACCAATTAATTAAATGCTTTTTCACAAAAATGAGAAAAATTCAGGTGTGGAACGGGCAATCCTTGAAAAACAGCATCCAATCATTTTGAATGCCACATTCAAGTCAATTGGATCGTGATGTGTCAATCAAGCTGGCATCTCTGTCCCTCCCTCCCTCCTCTGCGCGTACCGCTCTTCGTGAACTAATCGCGTGCGCGATCAGAGTCTTTGAGGAGATGGGACTGAGGAAAAGACAACGCCAGTAATCCGCTGTACCACACTGAAGTCTGGTAGGTGGCAGTGTACCTCTAAGCTGGATTCTGGATGGTTAGGTGTTTTCTTTCACGTAAATGAGCCATGAGAACAAGCTGTCAGGAAGTTAACGATGCTGTGCAGTGACACGCGACAGTATAGCAGAAAGCCGCATCGCTCACATTGGGATTACATTGGGTCACGCCACGAGGGCAGTACCTTCATGGCTTCACCTTGATGTGAACCCAACGCTGAACAAGCTGTGTGTGTTGCTGTGCTCTGGAGGCATGGCTTCAGAGAGAAGTGTGAGGAAAGGGGCTTGGACTTTTGATGTTCCTGCTAGAACTGTTTTTCCAGGATCTCCATCCCTACCTCTAACTTGCAAAAATCTACTTCTACTACTACAAGGGCAATGAGGGGAAACAGTTAGTTGGCTCCTCTCCACAGATGAAATCAAAGGCCTCCAGCTCCTCATTTATTAAGATGTTGTATCTCTTCTTTAACATGAACAGTGGCATATTTTCTAAAGCTAAAGTTTATGCTCGTACACGTTGCTGTCTACAGGTAATGGCCACAAAGTACTTGGTTTCCATGTGTTGTCAAACTGTCAGCCATAGGACTGAACAGTGTAGTGATCTCACCTGAGTGCTGCATGGCAGCACTTGACTTTGATAAACACAATGCAGTGGAGGTAGTGACTGACTGACTGATGCTGAGTTTGCCGTAGCTGTGTGTTCTCCCTGCTGAGACAGTTCAGTACAACAAACCCACACTTGATTCGACTTTGGTTGCTGCTCAAACCAAGCCTGGTTCTCACTCACTGGCCTGAACACCTCCTCTTCGTGGTCACACACCCAGAAAACTTTGGGCGTCAGCCTGTGAATATAACTCCTGATGCTGCTGTCTGCTGACTCACTGCTGCAACTTTCAAAGCCTGTTAGTGCTAACAGTTGTTTTATCTGTTATTTACCATGATAAAAGGTCACTGGAAATATCTGACTGTAATGACCATGACAGTAATAGCTCATTGTGCGACCGTTCCGTCGTCTTTTGTTGTGTATGAGGCTTAATCTGAGCTGAATGTGATAAAGTTTTTGGTTTTTTGCAGTAACAGCAGCAGCGGCGGCTCATACAGTAGCCAGCGTTTCCTCTTGCAGGACAGCACAGCTCAGCTCTGCTCAAATCATTTGGTCTGATCCAGTGGAATGAAATGGAGTTAGAGAAGGTCAGCCTGTGGTGCTGTGTTTCTCACTCTGCTCTAATGTAATAAGAGCACACTGAGAGAGGCATGGATTAGGCTGTAATCCACCTGCATCTCTCTCTCTCTCTCTCTCTGATTTGTTTGCACCAACCTTCTCTCTCTCTTTGACTCGTCTAGTCCCCCATCTCTCTCCCAAACTCAATCAATTTATCTCGACGCTCCCCCCACCACCTCTTCTCTCCTTTTCAACCTCACCCGCACTAGGTTATTGGGATTCAACTACTCTCTCTTTGTCTTCTCCGCTCCCTTTTACTCATCTACCCACTGGGTTTATTAACATTGTCAGTCTGTCTTTGGTTGAGAACACGCTGCGAGTTTTTGATCTATTTCAATGTTGTGATCACTTTAAACCACAGAATTCAGCCTAAATTAATCTGACTGGGAATCTCCATTAAAAAGAAAAAAAAAAAACGTGATCTTTGAGCTACATCCTCTACGTTTTGTGTATTTTTTGGGATTCTAGGAAATGACTGTATTCTGATTCTCATAAAATCAACTGATGGCCTTCCATATATGAAGTAATGATGAACCATGCTTTTAAAACTTCAACCCATTTGATGCAGAACTGCTGTTGATAATAGGTTCTGTCAGTCCTTTGGCCATTTTGTTCCAGATGTAACTCAATAATTATTGAATGCATCACATTCATGGTTCCCAGATACAGGGACACACCTGTGAGAAAAGGCTCAACAACTCTTGAATGGATCGCCATTAAATCTTCTACAGACATTCATGTTTCCCTCGAGAGGTTTCACTTTCAATTTCCCCAACATTTGGTTTAAAGGTAGAGTCCTGAGGTTTGTTCATTGCAGTTTGTAAACAAGACATTCAAACTGGGCCCTTCCTCTCAGGCTCAACTGTGCACACCTCCTGCCCCTGACAACAACAACAGCAGCAGCAGCAGCAGCAGCAGCAGCAGCAGCAGTCAGGGCTGGAAAGAAAAGGAAATACAGTCCAAGTGATGTGCTGGAGCTGCGGGCCGATACACGGCAGCCTCCAGGGCAATGCTGCGACGAGTACGAGGGCCGCTGTGGTGAGCTGGGAAGTGGGTGGTAGCTTCAGATGCTAGCCGCTTCTAGTCCTTTCTGGTGGTCACTGTGCGGCGGATGCTAGCCACTACCGTCAGCAGAAGTTAGCATTGAGCTAGTGGGTGGTAGCCGTAGCGGACTTTCCCATAGAGAATATGTTAGCCTCACACAGCTGCTACTATGGACATACATAGTCTTTTTGAATCCAGTGAAACCCTGTAGAGCATAATATATAAACACAGACATAATACGACTCAGTGCTCTAATCGGAGGTCTGCCATTGTTGTTATTAATATATTTCCAATATTTGTTGTAATTTGAATGAACAGAGGGAAATTACTCCAACAAATTACTGAGATCAGATCAAGTGTCATGTTGCAGGCGGAGATCAATCCAATCCACACACGACTCGATCATGTCTCTTTGATATCATCTCAGGACATCATGAATCAATTATACAATAAATGTGTCATAGAGCAAACTGCACTGCATCCATCACAGTGATTGGCTGAGATGTGATTATCAGTTTGTTTTCACACCAATCTGACTAAAAAGGAGAGAGCAAAGTGAAGTTCCCACAGAGACCCCCCCCCCCCCCCCCCCAGAGAAATAGGCCCTGACAGCTTCCCACTTCTTCCAAACTTCCCAGCACTGAATCCTATCTCTTTTCTCACTAAAACAACAGTGTGTGTGTGTGTGTTTGTGTGTGTGTCAAGGGAGGAAACAGTCCTTTCCTTTGCCTTTTCCCACTAACCCCCCTCATGCCAAGATAGAGACAGCTGTTATCATGTTCCATCAGTGGTATCAAGGCTGAACACAGTGAGCAGAGAGCAGATTTCATTCTTTAAACAGTCCTTGGGGAGGGTCGGGCAGAAATGTGACGGCGGCGACAGCAGTGAATCTGTTGGGAATAATGAAGATGGTGTGTCTCTGTCTCAGTGTGTGTGTGTGCCGAGTCATGCAGACACGTGTTGTGCATTATTATGAGATAATGTGACAGGAACGTATGCACATGTCTGGAAAACAAGGGAGCACTCAATCAAATCTTTATTTTTAATGTCGTCCTACTTAGTTCTACAAACCTGTACAATATGTTCAAATTTGAAAGACAATTGATTTACATTACGACCGTGTGTGAGTGGTACAGTACACACATCCTATTGTGATACAGTATATTTGTCTTCTTTCCAACTGTAGAATCAAATTACTTTAGCTACTCCAATCATCTGATCCAATTTGGAGTCATGAAATAGGCCACTTGACGTTGATCCTGTATTAAAACAACCCAGGATGTCACTCAAAATACAGTGGGGAGTTTCGGCAGGTCCGGATGGGATTTAGCACTAATACCATCTGGACAAGGCCAGAGATTTTCTCTGAGTATTATAGCCCACTGAGGACAGCTTTAGTATTAGCAGAGGAGGTATGGTAATGCAGTTTTACTGGGGAGGGGGGGCAAATCAGTGACTCCAGTTCCCAGTGGGTCGTACAGAGCCGCAGTCAGGTGACAAGATGACTGGATGGATGTGTGTTCAGCAGTGTGGCTGCACAAGGCTGCAGTTAAACATGGATCATCGGCTGTCAATCATGATGTCACCTCCTTTTTCAGCATCAGTGGAGGAGGGAGGGGGCGGGGTTTATCACCTGTACCGCAGCCAACCACCAGGGCCACCGTCTCATATCATACATCTCTATACAAAAGACAGTGATGCTCACCAGTGTTGGGAAAGTTCACTTTCTACATGAACTAGTTCAAAGCTCAGTTTACAAATTTTAAAATGAACTAGTTCAGTTCGTAGTTCATGATTCAAAATTTTGAACTAAGTTCACAGTTTTAAAAATGAACAAAAACTGAGACCAGCAGGAGCCAAATTAACATATGCAGTTAATTAGATAAAAATAAATAAAAGGGGACAAGAAGAGAACAAGTGGAGGCATGAAAGTAAAGCTCTGAGTTAAAAAAAACAAAAAACAGAGAGGAGTGAAGGACAAATAAAACATTTGTTAGATTTATTAAACAGTGAAAGTCATAAAAAATCAATGGGGGACTGAACAAATGAAGAAAGTAAGAGTACATCAAGACAAGGGAGTTAAAAAACATGATAGAAAGTCATTCCAGAGACCAGCAGTCATGGATATATTTACATGGAAATTCATATGTATTTATTGAACCATTCAATACGGCCGCGTCACTCAGGGGTCGGAGCAACCTCCTCATAAAATGAAAGAATGAATAAGAATAGCTCGACTGTGAAACTGAAAGCTGATGCTAATGCACTGACACGACAGGTGGAGTTTCATGTCTCCAACACGACGTGCTCTCAAAATTATGTAAAATGGAGCAGGCTAAACGTAGCTGCGTACAAAATCACTGTTGTTAGACGACCGCATCTTAAAAAGCTGAGAGAAGCACCAGTGACATTTTTCTGTCCAATCCAACAATTCTCAAATCAAATGCTCTAGATTGCTGTGTGCATGTGTGTGTGTGTGTGTATGTGCATCTTTACACACACATATTCCCAGAATACCATGTATCACTGACAAACACATGTTCCTTAAGCTTTATGTCGGTGTAGTTACATGTGTGTGAGTGAGAGGCAGAGCGATGGGAATGAAAACACCTCTAAGTAGATGTACTCACATGTGAAACCACCTGAATATGTATGCATGCTTCTTTACACACACACACACACACATAAACCTGTCATATTCACTCAGAGCTAATGTTCACAGGATGACTGACTGATTTAGAGCTGATGCACCACACCGTTAAACAGGGGAAGTTTGTGTATTCCTCACTTGTACCTGTGTGTGTGTGTGTGTGTGACTGTGTGTTATTTCCCATTCAGCAGCCTATAAGAGGAGAGGATTATTCTTGTATCTACGACTTTGGCCTTGTCATGTGTGTGCTGGGTCGAGGCGGACAGCCCCCACGTGCCACGCCGGGATATTCTGTGTCACTCCTCGCTGATATGCTGACATTTACCGCACCGCCGCTGTCTTTGTGCTGCTCTCATCACCGTGACAGCGGACTTACAGATCGCCAAAAATCCCAGCGCAGTATCAATTTGCTCAGCCAGCTCACAGTGAATGGCAAGGAGCACACACGCACACACACACACACACACACACACACACACACACATACATGCACACACAGATTTCCCGAGCGGTGGTGGAGAGGCAGCGGTGGAAAAAAAAAAACACACACACAAACACACATGGCTGCTGGAGTGGACTGGAAGGGCAAGAGATCTAAAAACCCCAAATTGGTTGGTGTGATAATACCCTCAAAGGAAAATGATTGAAAATTACTGCGAATGACATTTGTGCAGACGGGGGCCCCGGTGATTTACATCCCTGTGATTACATTATCTGGTCCAAAAGAAAAAAAAAAGTAAATACGACAACATGGCTGCTGTGAAGACGCATTGACATGCATGAAGCGTTTCTCATTATCTTTTTCAATATTGATCCTGCATCAAAGGAGCATCCAACAAGCATGCAACTAAGACTTCATCCACTGTCTATCATCTGCTGTAGGCAGGGAATAATGCATTATTAATCTCCTCTTGACACATGGGTTGTTGTTGTCATAAATAGTTTAGAGAGCCTCATGACTGACTCTAATGAACCAGTGTTCAAACTTTACTCATTAATATTAATTGAGGGTAACATATATTTATTGAATTACAGAATGTCTTCCTGTTTTGTAGCATAATTACATTAGTATTAAAGCTGTTTATACCCTTTAACCTACATTTTGGGACAAACATTGAGTATTTGCTTTTTTAAATCTTTAACATAAATATATTTTACAGTCGCTCTTGTTTTTTGTCTTGTATTTTTTCTGTATGTGCTTTACTTTTTGTTGCCAGCCACCTGCAACAGGAAGCAACCACACTGATTTCATACAGTAACACGACATTTACTGTCTGTCTTAGCTCACAGATTTCACAGGAAATATCTCCAGGCACTGAGACAGGACTATCTGATATTGGCTTTTATCCCCCTCGCGAGTGTTGCAATGATATTTACTTGAGTGAAAATGCAAAGAAATTTCATGGTCAGAACTATTTTGATGTTTATTTCAAGGAGTTTATTTCTTGAGCACCCCAAAAGGTCTTATTTCTACTACTACTACTCTCAGTCATCAGTGTTTCATCTCCTTACTAACTAACTGTAGGTCTAACTGTAACCACTAGGAGTGCTAAAGAACACTCCAAACTTTAACTTTAACGTGGGTTATTTGTAGCGTTACTCATTTCATTTTATAAACAGATCGCTCCGGAGTTGGACTGTAGCCGCGCTAACGGTGCTAACTGGTAAACAGATACACGTGGTATCGGATCAGTGCTTGGACTCCAGTAGGCAGGTTTTTGCTTGCGTCATTACAACATCCTGTTTCGGCCATGTTGTTTCGGTGATTAAAGTCTTTAGACCGAAAACCGAAAATGCATTTTTTGGCCATTTTCGGTGCATCTCTAAACTTTAAGAAGTTTCGGTTGTTTTTGTTGAATTGGCCATTAATCAACATTATGCTTTACAAACTATAAAAAAAAGCCTTCAGAAGAAGATTTAGGTCATTTTCCTCACAAAAAACATCGAGGTCTAGTTCACTGTCAGTGTCACAAAATCATGCCGACCTTTACGTTGTTGAAAGAACATTACACTGGCTTTGTTATATGAGCGGCATCAGCTCAGCTTCCACTAGAGATGAATGATTCACAACGTACAGAAAGGTATCTTGTTTATTTACAGGAAGCCTCCCACACCATATCTTCACATCAGCTGTGAATCAGTCTTGAATATATTACACTGTATATTATATGTGAGGCATTGCAGCGATTATGGCCCTGAGTAGGCAATTAGTGCTCGACTTAATCTCAGTGAATGATGCTTTATTTGATGTTATCTCTGTTTGTAGTTACACCCAGTGGCTCAGTAGTGTTACCTATGGCTGTTTCCAGAACAGCTGACAGCATCTATTCTGCAGTTAATGTGGCGTGCCGAGGAGCCACAGTAAAGATAATGTAAAGGTTGTAAAAGTGCTAAAGCTAATTAGCTTGCTGGCAGAAGCTCCTCAGGTGAATGGAGCTGGTTGACATGAAGGACAGACGGGGCTGGAGACTCTTGAAACGACAGAGAGAAGGTCTTGAGTAACGAGCTGTGGCCAAGACTAAAAGAGAGAGAGAGAGAAAAAAAGACTGAAGGTTAAAAGTGTCATGTAACCCGTTGCCAAGTATCAAAGGAGCGGCGTAACGAATATGTGCATCTGCCTCTCAACTATTGATTAGCCTCTGGTACAATATGACACTGTCAAGGAGACGGATCAAGCTCTGCAGTGCAGCTCTAATGAAAAAGTCATCATGTGCCATCTCTCTGTGATGCAGCCCATCGCTCTGCTTTGCATTACAATATTGTTGTGGATAGAAATGTGAGCGATGACTGGAAACACACAATTTATAGCTCAACTTATTCGGTACAGCTGCTCCCAATTATCCCACGTTACCTTTTGGACCTGAACCTGCTTTTTTTTTTTTTTTTTTTTGGTCTATTCTTGTCACTGTTGTTTTCAACTTTGACACCCGATGAAACAGTTTCATCTTTGTCTTGGCCTCACAGCAACAAAACACACGTGTTCCCATGTCGACTACTTTTTTCTCTTGGCAACAACACTGCGTTGTGTTTATGGAAAGGTTGTGCTTATGGCAAATGAATATGATTAAGCTGTTTAATCCCAGCAGCCACAGCAGTCACTTTAAAAAAAAAAAAAAAAAATTCAGGTAGCAGGAACTAAAATGTTGCTGAGTGTTTTATCAATACATTTGAATAAGAAAGTCAAACCAAAAGATTAGGAAAATATGTTAACAATATGTAGAAATTATATCCGCTTTGAAGATAATGTGCACAAATTATTGGTTCACATCATTAAACAAGTGATAGGATTATTTCAAAGGAACATTTATCTAGCTTTTATGATTAAAAAAAGATAATAAGATAATGGTTTAAATGGTCCATCAGTTAGTATATCAGCCAGGGCCTGGGTCATCTGTGTAATTATGTGTGTGTGTGTGTGTGTGTGTGTGTGTGTATATATATATATATATATATAAACATATAAAGCTCAGTCTCCTGCAATAATGTTGCATTATGGGAACAAAAATAGCCTCATGAGCAATCCTGTGTTGTTCTGACTTAATGGTCCACTGAAGGCTGAAAACCTGAAAGCTGTTGCTTTAATAAATAGGCTGTTATTACATGACAGGGTTAAATGACAGTACACACAGCAACAAGGTATGATTCACTTTGAGTCTGCAGAGGAAGCATATTGTTGTGGTATAATTGGTACTGGTATGATATAAAGTCAACATTCGGGTTTGAAGATGTGAAGGTCGTTTTATATGTGAGGGCAAAACAGTTGTGTATTCCCTACATTACATACAGAGTATAAGTGTATTTACTGTCTGTTGGGTTGTCTGACTGTCTACAGTCAGTGTTTCTGAGTTAGTGCCCCCCCCACCAATTTCCAGCAACTTTCTGATGTCGTTGTAAACGCCGCAGCAATTCAAGTCAATGAGAGCTTTTCCACCATGTGCACTGCAGTGTGTCTCCAGTGCATCTCCGGTCCCTCACAGCTCCGGTGGCCCAGCAGAAATACGCAAAAGGTGTATTCCTGCCGGCTCACGTGTCAGTCTAGGTTGACTCAATCGCCCCACACAGGAAGTCAAATGCACAGAGCGTCCGGTAAATCTTGATCGTAAATCATCACTTTGTCAACATTAGTTTCACCAACAAGTAATCAATCAGTCAGATGGACCTAAAACTCACAGGACGTCATGGAGGAAAAAAAAAATCATGGAGGTGGAAATCTGCAACATTTTATAGTACAACACATACGTTCTACAAGAACACAAACTGAAAGGAAAACAAAATCACAGAGTAATGTTGAAGGGTTAGGGTTAGAGTTGGTGGAAGTTGGTGGTTAGTCAGCACTGAAAGTGTTTGGTCCGCCCATATGAACCTGAACCTGAACCTGCAGAGAGTTCCTGAAGGCTGCAGCAATGCGTCTTTTACTGCCACAGAGAAAGTAAACTCATGACAAGCAGGAAACAAGTTCATAACATCTCTGAACCAGGGAGGAAAATCTGTCAAAACAGCCCAGAATTACAGCTGTCACAGACCATGAGCTCCGAGACTGAGTCTGAAAAATGCTAACTGTGATTCAAAGGGAGGGAGGAGAGTGAGAGAGGAGTCGACTCTGCAGGGAAGCGACCTGCCTGCGGACGTCTGGATGATCAGAAGTTTTACATTGCGAGAATGTGAGACGGCTGCAGGCTGCATGATTCACTATAAGCTTCATTTTTACCAGTGGTGTTGTGTGTGGTGCTGTGGCTTGTGAGGAGAAGAAGGATTACCTCAGGACTCTGTCACTGAGCTCGTTTCTGTCTTCATGATGAAGTCTGAGTGCATGGAGGACAAACAACAAGCAACTCCTTAATACCCCCCCCCCCACCCTGATATTATAATCTTTATTCATTTATTTATTTATTTTGGTGGAATAACAAACCAAATAAAGGCATGAAAGGCATGAAGCCTGAGGAAACATGAAAACCTCAGAAGATATAATACTACAACTAATTTGTCTTTGTAATGTATATTGTGTGCATAATATTCTTTATAGCATATTTCTTAGTACACATAAATGTACATTAACATACAGTATATATGACAAGTAAGACATTAGAAAAAAGACACCCAAAGCATTAAATAGAAAAGCATTAGATATCATAATAACACCATCGTGCATTAGTTTCCCCTAATGATAAAAACAAGAAGTCCGTACACACAGAGTCTGTTGCTCTTCAACAAGCTAAACTTTGTTTGATTGCTTAATCTGTGTGGATGTGAGCAGCCAAAGAAAAACTGCTTACCAAAGCCCAGACACACTCGGGTTATTAGTGATTCTCAATATTTAAATTATTCACTGAGACAAAGTGCATCTGTGTTGTTGGGACATATATTTCCATGCAAGCTAAGCACTTTTTTTTTCCTTGGCTTAAATCTTGCTTTAGCCTCGGTCCACAATAGTAATCAACATTCTTGTAAAGTGGAAGCAGCAGCAGCAGCAGCAGTGGAAAAATTCGACCTCACTGATCTATCAAGAAGGAAGCAATTTAATCACAAATCAGCTGAAAGCTTGTAAGGGGGGGGGGGAGTTCTCTATGTTGCCAGGTTTAATCACTTCTCACTCAACTGGTGGCTGCTGAGCTTTGCTTTCTCCTGGATCACAGATTACCTGACAGAAAGGCCACACTTTGTCAGGTTGGGGAACTGATTTCTGGGACATTAATGAGCAACACGGGGGCTCCACAGGGGGCTGTCCTGGCTCCATTCCTGTTCACATTGTATACAGCAGACTTTAAATACAACTCTGAGTCCTGCCACATCCAGAAATACTCAGATGACACTGCTATTGTGGCATTTATTAGGAATGGACAGGAAGGGATTTGATAAAAGCCTTCAGTGACTGGACTCACAAAAACTGCCTCATACTGAACACCTCAAAGACAAAGGAAACGATCATGGCTTCCGTAGGTCCAAGCCCCCTCTTCAGCCAGTGAACACTTGTGGAGTGGACATCGAGGTGGTGACAACCTATAAATATCTAGGTGTACACCTGGATAACAAGTTGGACTGGTCCCTCAACACAGATGCACTCCACAAAAACGGGCAGAGCCACCTCTTTTTCCTAAGGAAGCTCAGATCTCTAAACATCTGTAGTAAGATGCTGCAGATATTCTATCAGTCTGTGGTGGCAAGTGTTTAATTTCATGCTGCAGTCTGCTGGGGAGGACGTTTGGGGGAAAAAGCAGGCAAAGAGGCTGGATAAGCTTGTCAAGAAGGCTGGATCTGTCATCAGAGTAAAGATGGACTCTCTGGGGGAAGTGGTGGAGAGATACACAATGAGGATGGTGGAGGCCAAACCTGAACAACATGGATCATCCACTTCATAACACCTTGATGGATCAAAGAGGCAGCGGTGGTGGATGGCTCCTCTCTCTTCGTTGCAGGACAGAGAGATACAGAAGATCGTTTCAGACCCACAGCCATCAGGCTTTTTATTCTTCTGCAAACGGTAGATGAGCTGACAGACTAATGAATTTCCCTTAATCTGTATCCGTATTCGTATTGAATACTAGGACAGTACAAACTGATCTCCTCACTCGCCGGGCCAGGTCCTACTGCAGGCATCAGGAGAGAAGAAGCAGACGGGAAGGAGAGCAATGGGAGGCCAATGCTGGAGTGTAGTGGACACAACAAGCCTGGGCAGAGGGCTTTCAAAGTCAACAGTTGCCACTGTATTCATAATAGATATCTCTATTATACTGGAAAGATCCTCCATTCAGTGAGTGATGCAGTTAGCAGTGATAAATGTTGCCTCCGCTCTGTTCTGGTGCTTGATGTGTCACTGTTACGACAGGTCATTGAATCAGCATTTCACAAATGTCTGGATTTTTTTTTGGCATTGACTGAACTGAAGGCTCAGTGATTAGATGGTCTCTGTCATGAGGAAACTGTTAAAAGCATAAAATGTTCCCTTTGAGCCGCGCGCACAAAACAAGCATGTCCTTAACATACCCGCCTGAATAAAATCTTAGAAATACAAGTTCAAAGCAGCAATGCTGAGCACTATCTCTCCAGCAAGGTGAAGCTGAAGGAGGAGGAGGAAAGAATGGTGTGAAGGGCAAATGAAGGAATGGAGAAATGCAGCGGCGCCGTGGACAAATGGCAGAGATGACAGACACTTAATAAGACGCTGAATTTGAGAAATGGCGCGACTGAATGACAGGAATAAATGAGAGAGCGAATGAGAGGAATAAATGATAGAGGAGGAGGAGGAGGGGGAGGGGGGGGGGGTAGAGTCTTTCTCCTCACTCGCGTCGGGCCGCAGAGTGTTTTTCAGCCTGTGCAGGTTTTCTGTGGTGGAAGGCAGCGACGGCAACGACGACGATGACGACAACACACTGAGAGAAGAGAGAGCAGAGACACCTTTACAGTTTTACTTAAAAAAAAAAAAAAGGAAGCAGGTGTAGGAACAGCAAGACGCCGGAGCAGAACGAGCTGTTGTCAGTGTTTCCATCCAGATCTGCTCTCTCTCACACACACACACACACACACACACACACACAACACACACACAGGTGTGCACACACAGTTGCTGGAAAAACAGGTGTAGACAGCAAGAAATCAAGTCTGCAGGGTGTTTTTGTGATGTGCATTGTTCCTCCCATAACCTCTCGCCTTTCATTCTCACTGGCTCCGACACACCTACTCACACACCCACACACACCCACACACACACACTTGCTGATATACACACACACTTGCGCACACATACTCACACATTTTTGGCAGAGGCTGCCCTACCTTCACACTCCCAGGTCCCTGGCCCAATTTGAACAGTATCAGTGAGCGATGGTGGCCCACTGGTGCCAAAAGACCTGGGTGTAAAAAAAAACAAAAAAAAACACACACACACACAAAGTCAAGTCATTTTTCACAGCTCGCCTCGACACAAACTTCTCTCCAATGAGAGCTTTGGAAGAACATTTTGCCTCGAAGCATTTTTGGTTTTTTGTGTTTGGGGGGGGGGGGGGGCAAACACACATCTGACTGTTTGCACTGTGTCTCAGAGATGCACCCTGACTACTGTTTTATAAAATGACACACATAACCTGAGGCTGCTGTGAAATCACCTGCATGAGCAGAGGAAATGTCAGTAACCATGATGCATCTGTGTCTAAGGCTTCCTTTAGTTTTATCTCCAGCATCACCTGGTAACAGGTGCCTGGTTTCTTCCCTCTCACAAGATTCAGGTTCAGAGCTTTTATTGTCCCACGAATGGGCGGGGGGATTGATGGATTGATTGATTGATCAGAATGGCTGGTTTCCGTACCTGTCCCTTTAAATGCAAATGAACCACTGCTTGCCCAGCCCCTCTACCAGTACTGGGACTCACAGGTAGGGGTGGTTCTATGCAAGTTCAAAAACTGATGACATCATTGTCGAACAACCAAGGAAACAGTTTGTAAAACCACATGGATTTCAATCTAGGAAGCAAATTACAGATTTCTTCTCACATTTTGGGGGCTGGAAGGCAAGTCAGACACCAAAATATATGTTAAAGAGCCTTCAAAAAGTGGTATTTCCATAATACGTGCCCTTGAATTAAACAATTTCTGTGTTACAGTTACTGTGATGGTTGAATGGCTTGTTACGGGGAGAATGGAGGCTCTCTGCCTTCCACTTCGCGCCTTTGTGGCCGAAAACCAACCTTGAAAGATCAGCACCTCTGACCCTGTGTCCCAGATCTCATCTCGCGAGAAACATGGAGCACTTTATGGCTCTACAACACAAACACGTCCAGTGATCTGTGATCTCTTGTTATCATTACCCACCTTGTTAGACATTGCTCCACGGATTGCCTTCTTGCCAGCTTTGTTGAATTGCACATGGCCAGGTGTGGGGGGGTGGTGGTGGTTAGTGGTTAGTTTTTACGACAGTGTCGTAAAATATGTTCTCTGAAACTGAGGGGGATCTCTGTAGAGAAAAAAGTGACCAAAACAGCCAAAGAAAAGCAACCAAAGTTGCATAGTTAAGTTGAGCACCAGGACAAAATGCATGAACACTCATTGGATGTCCTATGAAGAACAATTCAATGCCCCTACGTTACGTTTACAGACACTCCCAGAATGCAATAGTTAAATCAGACCTTGCACCAAATTAAAGGTACATGCCAGGTCTGTAACACATGATCATCTTTAGATTTTTTTTGAAGATTTCACAGAACAGAAAGTCTGCGAGTAGCACTTTAAGTTTCACCCCTGCTGCTAATTAGCATTTATAAGCACTGTATAAACATTTCATGAATATTTGATAAGACGCTGGTGCAGTTGTGAGCGATGGTTGTTAATATTATGACAACTATCCCACTGTCTCCTGTGGGCACTTGTAAGTGGATGCTTATGGATTTGTAACACATGATGCTAAGTTGCACTCTGGGAATTATAATACGTAACCCTCTTGTTAAAATATACATTCATATATGTCTCTGACTGACTGCTCCAGTTAGAGCTGAACTGCCCTTGACTGTGTTAAAGGAGCATTTTTTATTTCTTTATCTGAGTTCTCGTTCTCTCCATATCTTGCCCCCCCTCCCCCGAGAATTTACAACCACCTGTCCATGCAGAGAGACATCAGCAGCAGTCACATCCCTGCTCTCTCCATAGTATAACAGACTGGATTGTTCTTGTGCTCTTGAGCTCTTACCTTTAGGGCACCACTGATCTCTGTGTACAGTAAGTACTGAACCCATTTGCAAATCTTTGTCTTTTTTAAGATTTCTACAGCGGTAGGATCCAGAGCTTTTTGGAGCTGAATGTCAGGACATGTGGGCCTGAATATGTCTTTGTGCTTTGTCTTTTTCAGACCAGACTAAAACTATGATTTAAGCAGCATGAGCTTTAAGGATCAAACTTTACAGACCTGGTTAAGATTTATTTTAATCTTACTCTATTTCAGTATGGATTTGTTGCTTTAATTGTTTTCTCTGTAATTTCACTGTATATTTCACTGATATATTTGCAGTGCATGTGTTTGTCATATAATCTTCTTATTGTAGCACGTACACATAGACTGGACTTAGATACCAGAGTCTGTTGAGTCCTCTGAACCCAATGAAGCCAATTTGGGTTCAAAGGGGAACCATGCAAGTCCGGTCGGTTTCCTCTGTTTTGCTAACCCTCGTCCTCCCGGCCATGTGCATTTGTTTTCAACGAGGCCGGTGAGAAAACAATCCATGGAGCGGTGGATAACTCTATTTATCATATCTACATTACGATGTGTATATTTGTGTAGTCTTACGGGACGCGTTTGTGTCGCAGTGTCGCTGAGACGAGGGCTGGGACACGGGGTCGGAGACACTGATATTACAAGTTTGGTTTTCGGCCAAGAGACGCTAGGTGGAAGGCAGAGAGCCTCCATTCTCCCTGTAACAAGTTACAAGTCATTTATTTAACCATCACAATTACTCTGAAGCTGGTTAATTAAGGTAAAACTCCTGCATAGCTCCTCTTTAAAATGTTAAACTTTCTTTATGTAATCAAGTGGAGATCTTTAAAGAGGGCGCTGAACACTTGACTTTTTGACAGGAGGAAATCATCTCTTCTGTCACATCTGTCTCATTGTTTTATCAGCCTGCCATGATTGCTCTGTCTTTGCTACTTCCCCAAGGAATAAGTACAAAATTATACCTCACAGCTCCTCCTCTCCAGGGACGTCCCAGAGATGCAGTAACACTGTTTTTTTTTTCTTTCCCCCTGCGGCCATACTCTGACACACTGTACACGCCTAGTGTCGCTGTATTCACTCCCTCCTCCTCCTCCTCCTCTTTCTTCTCCTCTGTCCCCTATTTTCTCCTCCTTTCTTCCACCCCCCCCCCCCTTCTGAAGGTAAACACTGCCAGCAGCAGTAGTAGAAGTGTCACCCGAGGCTGTCGTGTTTCACAGTCTGCAGCAACTGCTCCTCAGCGAGCTCATCCATCCTGCACTCTCACTGCACCATCAGCCTAATGCACTCATTACAGCAGACTCCACTAGAAAGGATAGGATCCTGCCTCATAATCGCTGTGGCTTCTTGAGCAGGGTGATGTAACTGATAGCAATTTACATATAGAATACACCAGAGATATGGAGGCCACGCTGAAGCAGCATCAACCTTTTGATCTTGTTTCCCCCCCACTCTCAAACCCCCTAAAAGAGTATAAACAAGATTAGCATACATTTTGTGTTGCGGTCAGTTGGGACGTGATGTGTCTAGGGTTCTTGTATAATGACCCCATGGAAGTATTGTAACTGATTTTCTGCTGAACCCATTTTTTCGGCGGCCTTTACTAAAATCAAAACATAACTCGGCATCCATCTGCGTCTGGGCTCTTCACTTCTTGTTTGATTTCAGCCCTGATTGCACTGGACAAAGCCGTCCTTCTCGACGCTGGCCGCGGCCCAGGTTGTGTTGAGTCATGAGCAGATTAAGGCAGGGCCGAGTGGAGCCATACCCATTGTGTGGCTGGAGCTGAGCCTGCAACACTCAGTGGTGATGATGGTGAACAGCTGGGCCCGGCATGCCGGAGCCGCCGGCATGCGATGAGACGATCGATCGCTCGATGGCAGAATTTCAGGTCGTCTTTTGGCCGGTGCGGCCGCTACATAGTGGGGAGTGGAGATAATTATTTCATCACAGAGATCTGGAGCTTCTACTGTAGATTTCCACCGGGACTCTGTGGAGGGCAGTAGGTGATGCCTTGTGGTAAGATTGGCCAGGTTATCAGTTGGAGCTCTCTGGTTCGGGGTCCTTTTTTGAATGAATGGATTTTCACTGTATGGGCTGGATAGACTCACTGACAGCATGAGAGTGAGAAGTCTACAAAAAGTCAGCTGTCCTCTATGATTTTTCAATCACAGGTCTTATCTTCTAGTGGATAAGAAATGTGATTCCAAGACTAAGAAAGTCTATACTAAGCTGTCTTACAAGGACATTTTTGATATTGTAGATATATTTTTTGGGGCTTTTACTGCCTTTTATCATGATAGGATACTATAACATACATTTTTAAAGGCCCTGTATCGTTTAAGGTGGATTTCCATGTTTTGTTTTGTTTGGTTTATTACAATGCAGGTCTAGATTCCTCAAGAACAGTGCTAATGCTATGCTACAGCAGACTGTACTTTAATACAGGCCATGTACACACCATGTGTGTCTCTGTTTCTGCTCTCAGGCAACAAAAAAATGGTGATTTATTCATAGTTCATAAATACTAAATGTGATCTGACACAGTTGGACAAACACATTGTAAATATCAGTGTTGTCAGTAACAACATCTGTATGTTCAGCTTACTGACACATTTACTGCACAGCAAGCCTGTGTTTTAATATACATCCACCCTGGAGACCAGTGCAGGACGTATAGGAGTGTTTAGGATAGAAAAATACAGTTTTATTCTGAATAAAGCTGAAATTTCAGTCTTAGATAAGGAGCTGATTTCTTCACCACAAGAATCTGTGTAGTTTGAGCATCTTAAGCAGGTTTACCCTCTGTATGACCTTTACCAAACTCTTTCATACTTTCAGCTGAAACAAATAAAGTTAACTTGATTCCCTGTAACTGCCAAAGCAAAACGAGGTTACATGAGTGTGCTGTGTTCAGAAAAAAGAAAAAAAAAAACACTTTCAATATAGTTTGTTTTTCATTAAAGTTGTATTTCCTCAGAGTCTGAGTCTGACTGGCTCTTAGGCAAATTTACACTCACTCTGTATATTCTATTGTGTGGCTGCTGTTAGATTTGTTCTGCTTTCTTGACCTTAGATCTAATAAACCTTATCCGTGGTCAAAGAGAGTGTCAGCGAGGCGGTGGTCTTTGTTTCATCATGTTGCTCAGCTGAGTGGAGAACGTCCTCAGGGGCATTAATGGGGGTCATAAACTCTGATACGGATATTTGAGCACATTGAACTCTAACTGGCCTTGCTCAGACAAGGACACATGCACTCCCCTGAGGCTATTTCCATGAACAGAATTAGAAAATAGTAACTATTGATTTCTGTCTGTGTTTAATGTGATTGCCTCGGCTGTTTGTTAATGTTTAGCAGCATTTTATCTCCTCCTTGGTTTCTTTCTTCCTTGTTTTGGAAGTCAAAACATATAAATGGCTGCATCCCCTGTTCAGTTTTATATGTGGCATAGCAAAGTTGCTCTAGCACACTTCTATGGGGGCTCAGTTATCAGCATTAAACTGGAGCTATAATTGTCCATAATCTAAATGTAATCCACTGTCAATATGCCAAAAAAAAAAAAAAGATAGGGAAAAATAATTAATCCAGGCTTAGACTTGTAGGCCCTACTTACTGTTAATGGTCTAAATCCAGTCACTGTGCACAGTGGTGACAGACAACAGTAATGTGGCCTTACAGTATTATACAGTAAATCACATAAAGATAACGCACAGAGGGTTGTAAAGACTCCACAGAGGAGGCTTTGAGGAAGAAAAAAAAAACCATGACACAAAAGATTAATGTAAATCATAATTAAAATCCCACACTTTATATTGCATCATGTCATTTCCTCACAATGAACACTTTATGGATGCGTTTTTACAACTTATGAAGGAAATAGGAGGGAGTTCATCATCTTGGAAGAAATACATGTTGTCAGTTTTATGTCGCCGCTGTGAAACTCGATCTCCTTTTGGCTGCTGTGTCGGTTTTTAAAGCGTCAAGTGAATAGTTTGGAGCAGATGGAAAGCAGTGGCCCAGCTGATTAAATGGACGTGTTTGTGTTTACTATAATGTTTTAAACTTGCGCTGCGTTCGCTGCCAGTTTGTTATTGATAGTTTGACACTTTGCGCAGCAGAGCGTTTGGCTCCGTTCCATATCTGAGGGTTGAAGTAATTGACATGTCGTCCCACTGGGGTTTGTGATTAAGTTTATTGACACGTGGGGGGGTTGGTGGTGGTGGTGGTATTGCACACAGTTGGCAACACTAACAGGCATTTCAGGCTTCTGAGACAAAATAGTATTGATGCATTCAGGACCCTGGACGCTGCTGTCCAGTGAAAATGCCTGGAGAGAGGGGATTAAGAATCATGGGCACAGAGTTTATGTTTCTGTATTCCCAACACTAAAACAATGGAGCACTCCTATAAAACACTTTAATATTTACCGTGATATAACACTAAAAGAAACAATGTATGTGTCCATCCTGGCGTTCTGCAGCACGGTGCCGTATATTACATTTCTCACATTTGAGCACAGTCCAACACATCCCACATAATAAATATAGATGTGTGCCGGACTGCTTATGCATATATTGCAAAGTTTGGTTCCTTCTTGCACCGTCAAGCTGCAAGAAAATAAACAAAGAAGCGGGCCATCCATAGGAAAAACATAGTTTATTTATAGGGTAGATGAAAGGAAAAAAAAATAATGTATGGTATGATGCAATCAGAAATGTACATGCACATCATTTCATCTGCCTTATTGGTCTTTAAAAATCATTGCCAGGGCTCGTGGAGCTGCCCCCAGACTCATCTTCTACTCCTGAGTTCATTACCTACTGTCACGTGTGCATGTCACGACTTTGACTCAGAAGCGTAGAAGACAGCTTCTGTCACAGTGATGATTCAGTGCAGGCCAGGACCACAATGGAAATGAGCTGCTTTAACTTTTAGCACGTCATCAGTCAAATTTATGTCGGGCACTTACTTTTTATTGTGTTTACTGTTCCTTCTTGCTCATGTGTTGAGGTTGTTTTGAAACTGTCTGATTTTGTTTGTTTCTTTGTTTTCTGTGTGCACATGTGAAAAAGTCTTGTTTAGTTTATGATGGAATGAAAAAAAAAAAGCAAACACACGCTCCAGAACATGTCAGCTGTTGTAGATATGCACTCCTTCAGGGCCCCTGTGTGCTGTACCAGGGGCCCCCGAGCAGCATGTTCAAGTCAATGTACAGGTGCCATGACGTGAGACTTTGATTGACAGGTTCAGTCCTCCAGCCTACACCTCTCTCGCCCTGTCTCTCTCTCTCTCCCTCTCTCTCTGACACACACACGCACACATGCACACAGAGGGTGGGTGTTCACTTTGTTACAAGACAGTGGGATGTCATTAACTCTGTGAGAGGAGCCTTTAATGTAATTAAGAGAGAGGCGACGATGGATGGGAGGTGGTAACCATGAGGTCGAGTAAATCATCTCACACCCGTTCCGCAGTCACACACACACACACACACAAACACACTCCCGCCCCCGTCTCTAAACCCCCGTTGAGAAAGTGTGTCTTTAATTAAAAATCCTCCATCCGGCATACACACACACACACACACTGAACAACGCTACTCTAAGTTGCTAAGTCTCGCGCTACAGTCAGAACATGCCAGCTTGATTAGTATTAATCCTTATCTCCAAAATGGACAGCTTCTCAATTGTGTTTTTTCCTCGGCTGGCTAATTTCATGAAGAGCATAATTACAGCATTTTCAATTTCAGCCCTCTGCAGAGTTATGAGGCTGACAGTCTATCTCTGCACTGCAGCTGAGAGGACTGGAGTGTGTGTGCGTGTGTGAGCGAGCAAGCGAGTGAGCGTGTATCCGTGTATCCCAGAGTGCCTGTGGATGTGCGATTCATTTTTTTTTTTTTTTTTTTTGCATCTAAAAATGAGAAGGAGAATTAGCAGGTTATGTGGGTGACTAATACAAGAGATAATTTGCTGATGCCAAATCCGAATTGGAAAAGCGGCTGAAATCATGACAACTGTGTAAACTGCATGTTAGACAGCAAACAGGGTTGATTTACTAATAATGGCAAGTGAAAATATTAACTTCAACGTGAGTGCAAACATTTCGGTGCCAGCGAAGCGCTGCCTGGTCCAGAATGTGTTCAGTAACAGTGTGATATCCAGTAATCTGATTTACTTGCTGTCTATCCGGTGTGTGTTCCAACGGTAGGAGGATGAAAGGCATGTCAGCTCTGATTAGAGCTGCTGAACTGGCACAGTTTGACTAAATATGTGTGTGTGTGTACTGATGCCTGTGCTTTGGTCACTCTCCAGTAGGGAGATGCGAGCTGCCCTAAGGTAGTGGCCATGTTCCCATCCTCCTCAGCTCCTCCTTTCATCTCCCTTCACATCTTTCTCTTTCCCCCTCCTTCCTCTCAGCGGTGCGACTGTTTCCTACCTGATATCTCTGCATTCACTCCTCAGTCAAACGCTTGGTAAACAGCTGCCACACATATCTATGCACGTATGTGCGTGAGCAGCCTGTGTGTACATCCGCATGCAGGCGGCTCATCAGCGATGCTCTGTCAGCTTTGATAATAACTTAGGGCCCTGAGGCGCTGTGGCCCCCAATACTTTGTCACACTCCTCCAGCTCTGCAAACACGGCCTACTGTTGCCAGCAAAGCAGCTCTGCCTTCACTGATAATGAGCTCTGTGTCCTCAAAGATAGTCGGCTGTGGACAGGTGCCAGGTTCCCTCGAGGGGGGCGAGCGCTGCAGGACGTCTGACACCAGCAGGACAGCAGCTTAGATCCTGAGCACACATTCCCACTGACTAATAGAGAGTCATTAATTTAGACTTGATTAAATGAAAATGTAATGGCGCCCAAAGGGGAAGTTAGTAATCACAGGCAGAGGAGAATAAGGTAGAAGGAAAGAGTGAGACAAATAATCTCAAAAATCAAGGAGGTCGGTGTGAAAAGTTTTACGATGTACAAGTTGGATCGAGTCGATCGTGTGTGTGTGTGACTACAAGAAAACCTGTTTTGCTGCTGAAGATCATGAAGACAATTCATTATTCCAAATAAGCAAACAGTGATGATAGCTTGGCAAATAAAGCAATAAAGGAACAACACTGCGGCGGCCATATCCATTCATTTGCATCTATTAGTTTTAAATGCCCCCCCCCCATCGCCACCTTGGAGAAGACTTCATTCTAACCATAAATCTACCTCTTAAGAGCCTAATGTGACGCGGAGACACATATTTAGCTAACAGTTTAGCGCAGTAATTAGCGTTGGTGAGTTCTCTGCCTCTGCCAAGTGCCAGCCGCCCAACATCTGTTCCTGCGCTGCCTCCGGGATCAGCTCTCCTCCACCCTCGTCCCTCCCTCCTCCACCAGCCACATCTTTGGCTCTCAGCAGGGGTGGGTGGGGGGGAAGGTGGTGGCAGAACACTTATCAGGTCTGGAGGGAAGAGGTAGGCGGAGGAGGAGGAGGGCGACAGGTCTGCAGCACCCCACCTAACTGTTCATTTGAGCCTTAAAGAAAAAGGGAGGCCCTCCCCCAGCAGTCACCTTGACCCCAGTCTCCACCATCAGCTACAATTAACCCACCAGGAGCGTGCAGGGGGCGGGGCGTCCGGGCTTGTGCGCCATCAGCACATCAGCATATTCAGCCTGATGTGAAGCTTCTGCACTTGCCTGGGTATATTGGATTTATTTCCTGCTCCAGCGGTGATGGATTTTCCATTTGCTTGTTTTGTACGCTGGTGCACTATTGAGAGAAGCCGCACATCGAGACTGTTGCATCTTCCGTCACTCCCTGTCGCACACCGTTTGCTCAGTGCCATTTTATGATTTCGCCTCTCCCCCGGCGAGCCATGCTTCTCCATATTGTGGGGGCCCATTTAACTCTGATAAGTCATTGTTCAGGCAATACGGAGCGGGAAGTCTTTACGGCGCGCAGACAGCATCGACACCCCCTCACACCTCCCTCCCTCCCTCCCCTGTTCTCTCATTTTCTGCTCTTCCCTTTTCCCTTCCTTTACTTCTTCTTCATCATTTTGCCTGTAGCTCCTCTGTGGGCAAAATGTCATTTCAGAGCCCTTGCCCCCTCCCTCCTCTCCTCCCTCCAACACAACAGGAAGGAAGGGAGGGGGGGTGAGGTGAGGTGAGGTGGAGGAGATTATGACAGAAACAGGATGAAAGAGGAGAGAAAGGGGGAAGCGGTGGAAAATAAAGTTGCTCTTATCAGAACTTGCCAGGAGCAATGCACACACAAAGCTGCTTGGGAATCCAATTTAGTCTTTGCTGTTAGTTTAAGTGATATCAGTGCAATTAGCCGTCACAGGTCAGAGTGTGAGCCCGACGTGTTAAGTGATTTCCTCAAATCCCACAAGTGGAAGCACGGAGGAGGAGGAGGAGGAGGAGGAGGAAGAAGAAAAAATAAAAACAACAAAAAAAACTTCTTACACCAACTCCAGTCTTCTTCTTAATACGGCCCGCTAAATGTCAGCCGCCTCTGGGCTCTTTTGTTTTGCCTCTTGTCAGCTGCTCACTCTGGATTTGAATAGATTTTCCCTCTCTGTACATCTGCACAAGGATGACTTTGAGCTTCATGTAACTCAATTTTGCTGTGTGTTTTTTTTTTTTTTTTTTTTTTGGCTGGGTGGGTGGGGTGGGGGGCTGAGCTGCAGAGGGTGTCGACATGTCATGGGAGGAGACGGGCGCAAACAGCAGGAGTGTGCTCGGCGTTTTTCATTACAGCAATCACACGACAAGCTTGTTTTTTTTAAGGATATTTTTGGGGCTTTTTGCCTTTAACTGACAGGATAGTTGAGAAAGACAGGAAATAGGGAGGCGGGGGGGTGACATGCAGCAAAGGGCTGCCTGATTCAGGATTCAAACCGGGGCCGGTTGCAGAGGCGACTGTAGCCTCTACATATATATCGGTTTTTGATAGAAGCCGTTCCCAACCTCATCCAACTCATGGTCCGTTTTGGAAAAGTTGAGAAACGTTGGGTACCTACATGTGACCTTGTAACAACAGTGCAGCCGAAGCATTCATTCTCAAAGAGCTTTTTATTTTAATGATTTATAATGATGGCAGATTCGGGGCTGAACTGAGAGCAGGGAGAAGCTCAACTCTTGTGTTTGACGGATGAGAGCTCACTTGTGGATTCACCATCTGTCTGTCGACTCTCTTTTCTTTTAAGTCTTCCTGTTGCGGACCAGCTCTCCATGTTGTTCCTCTTTTAGCACACAGTTAGACCAAGACAGCAAACAAGTGCACAATATGTGGCCCAGCTTCCATTTATTTTATGTCTTTTATTTTTATATTTGTTTTGTTTTTTAATTTCAGAAAGTTGTACTGTTTTGTTTTGTACACGACCTCTGTTGGGAACCAGTGCTCTGAAGTGGTGATTACATAAAGTGGAAACTCATGATCATGATCTCATCCAGGATGCTTAAACAGCAGACACAAAAACAACAAAAACAACAAAACAAAAATAAAGTTGTTTCCATTTGCCTCTCAGGTTTCGTTTGGACATGAAGTTCACTGAAGTTACATCGTCATCATCCAGCCTCTGTTAAGCTGATACGAACTGTCAGGTCCACAGAACGGAATAAATTAGATGCTTCAAAGAAACAGAGCAGAGAGTTGAATGTGAGTCAGAGATACAGAGGGAAGAGAGAAAGAAATAAGGATTTCATTATACACATCAACATCCTAATGTAATACCACATGGTTTCCTTGTAATCGGCTCTGTGAAGAGGGAGAGGCTGAAGACTTCATGTATTCCCATTTCAACACATTACAGTCATATAAATTCATATTATGTCCACCGGTCATAATTATTTCAACCTCGTTTCTGTGTGCGAGCTGTCAGCCTGACAGACACCGAGTCTGCACGCTGAGGGAAACATGTGCTTGTTGCTTGTCTGCATCACAAAGGAAAACAGACACTACAAATGTGGATTTAAAGGGATTTTTCTTTAGTACAAACCAGATTTCTGCCTTTAACACACCAGGTAAACATTGTTGACTGTGGTAATTCTTCACCCTCTCCTCTCATACACCTCAAATCTAGCAAACACTCAACCTAATTTACACTCACACATCATTTATTCTCCACCTGGATTTCACCTGACTGACTGTGATTAACAGTGACTTCATCCCTCCCCCTCCTTCTTCTCCCCCCCACCCCCCCACCCCTTCCTCCCTCTCTTCTTCCTGGTCTCTAGGGGAGATCTGCGCATTCAACATCCACGGGCTGGAAGCTCCGTTCAAAGCAGTGGTGCTGAACGGTACGTCTGGCGAGGGCCAGCTGAGGGCCCGCGGCCTGGTGGACTGCGAGTTACAGAAGGAATACACTTTCATCATCCAGGCTCACGACTGTGGTTCAGGCCCCGGGGGTACGGAGGGCAAGAAGTCCCACAAGTGAGTAAAAAGACGGACAGCAGGGTTCAAACAAAAGGGGCTTTTGAAGTCTGACAGAATGGAAAAGCACATGCACAAAAACATATATATGCATAATTCATACGAGTGGGATTTCTAAGTTTGACTTGAGTGTGAATTGCAGCTTCTTTAAAGTCAGTAAAAGCGACGACGAGTGCTAAACTAAATAAACAGGCTTTTTCATAATGCATATATGGAAGCGCTTGGGGTAAATTATGTAAAGCTACAAATGAGTACTGTATAATTCATCACTCGTTTAGACAATGGCTGAAGTCCGATCACATCGTCAGTCAGAGTTACACTGATATTTCAGAAAAGTTTGTGTGCAGCCTGAGAGGCAAAGTGCTGGGTAATGACATGCTGCTGGTTCAGTTTAAATCTCTTAGCACAAGGAGAGAAAATTGAACGAGAGTGCGTCCACCTGCAGGGCCACCGTCGGGGATGTTGGACCCCATGACGGGATATCACACTGGGCCCCACAACCTCATCACCACAGGCTACATGAACCCTGCAAAATGTGACTGTGCAGACATGCATGCGTACCTTTAGGCTCTCAAGGTGTTTCTGAAAATGAAAAGATAAAGAAAGTGTTTGATTTGTCAAATATTTTATCAGTGATGACAGATTAATGATTTAATAATGAAAGAAAATAACTTCTCAAGGACACCTGTCAGTCACAGTGCCCTCCACATGTGGCACCACTGTGCACTACAGCTTGAACCCAGCTCGCTCTCCAAACACACGTCCACCTCCGCAAACAGCACTGGACTATTTTAAGGAGGTCAACTGATAAAAACAATTTGTCACACTTGTTGGCTCGACTGAAAGCAGCTTCAGTCTGAAATTGCTCTCCATGCAGCCTCTCAGACAACCACCTTTGTCCGCTTTATGCCGCACATCTCCCCTCGCTGTTACCTCTCAACCCCTTCACCTCAGCCAACAATGGAGCCAAACACAGAAATCCATCATCTTGTCTAGCGTATAGATGCTCACTCACACACACATGCACACACACATACAAATGCAACAGCAGCAGAAAGTTGCGCGCTACTGATTTTAAATTTTCACTGACGCTTGAAGACTCCTGCTGCTATAATTCGAGGTTTAGTGTGTATACAGTGAGTGCGTGTGTGTGTGTAGCCTAAGTGTGTGTGAGAGAGGCTTTGGTGTGTACAAGGCAAACAGGGTGATGGATTTGAGCTACGATTTCCCCGCTGCTGCAGGGGTGGATCTAGAAACTTTTTAACGTGGTACAAGATTTAGTGCACAGATGCAAAACTGCAGAGCCTCTTTGGGAAACGAGTGAAAATTCAAACCCTGGATTTTGGAAATGATAAACATAAACATGATCAGATGTTGTAGCTAACAGTTAATGACATATAGTGGCAGACAGTGAGTGGTTGTAAAACTTTTGGACATTTCTGTCTTTTCAAAATAACTTCTATGCATCTGCTGCACCTACAGGATGTAGAGTGTTATCTCTGCAACACAAACACAAAACGAGGAGCCTAGCATAGCCTCACCATCAGGAGGGAAATGTTATGATTCACCCAATAGGCCACGTTTGTTGTAACATAACATGAGTTACAGTCAGTCATTTTACTGATGTGAACCAGCTTCGACAATTTAACTCTTCATAGTAGATCTACTGTTGTAGGAGCTGACCCAGACTGTAGCCACGAACTAGCTAACTATCTTTAGCTGACAGCTAAAACATTAAACTCTGCCAGAGTGCATCAGAGATATCGACACAGATTCACAGTAAACATGATATAAGTTCAAAGAGGTGTGTGTGTGTGTGTGTGTGTGTGTGTGTGTGTGTGTGTGTGTGTGTTGTCTGTGTGAGTCTATATAATCGGGTGATCGACAGCTTGTTCTTGATTGGAGAAGTGTTTCACATGACCTGTGTTACAACCATCCGTGGTCTCACCTACATACAATCTTGGACACAGACTTGTACAAGGTCATTTGGCGTCTTGGATTTGAGTACTGTTGACCATGTTTAATGTCCCTTTTTAAACACCCAGGTATTCCTCTTTGTCACAATATTACTTTCTATCAACATGCCTCACTTGCTGCCATGTTGCAGACCCTGTTTGGCTTGGCACAGACAGACCCCTGGCGCTGGAGGGCAAGTGAATTTAGGGGACACTTTAAATGGCCTGTCCTTTTTGCTGGCAACCCTCAAAGGATGAGGCTGGCCTTTTGCCGCACCGCTTCCTCGCTCGCTCCGATTTAGAAGAGAAGGAAGAACCTTTTGCCCGAGGCTGTGCTCAAATTACACATGACACATCAACAGCAGAGAAGGAAGGCAGTCAAGAAAATTAGCAGCTAAAGAGGACAGGGGAGAGGATCAGGAGTGACACAGGATGAGTTTAAACCTATTCTTCCCCCGCTCTGCTTACCACTGGCTGCTGGCCTACTTCTCCCTCCTGTAGGCTTTTTTTTTTTTTTCTTGGCTGGCTGCAGCTCAGCTCCTGCTGTGTGACTCCGTCCTCCTCTCTGTCAGTACTTCTGTCTCTATGCCCCGGCTGTACAAATCTCTGCAACCAAGTGAAATATTGTTTCCACTTTGAAATGCCAGGCCAGAATTTGAATATATGCATCATCCTGCAGAGCCAGTGAAAACACTATATTCCTCTTGCTCTCGGTGACTTCTTCAGACACCACAGTAACATGAGGGTTGATAAACACTGACATTAATAACAGGCTTTTTCTGCACGAACAGTGATTTGGCAGCTCTGAATCACGTTGCTTCACTCCTGCCTCCTTGAGATCGTTCGACTTGGCTGCCTGTGTAAGCTTTAGTCACATGTCAGCAAAATGTAAAAGCTGGATGAATTCACCTTAAACTGGATGAGACTGTTTCTGCTCGGGTCAGCTCTAAATGAAGCCCAAATTAATCCACAATACTGTGGGGCTGACATGTGCCAAATGAACAATTTGTACTGAGCTGTGAAGTATTCTCAGCCTTTTGTTGTGAAGAGCCATAAATATTCATTTAGCTCCTATTGGTGTAATACAAAAGTGATTCAGCCTAAACATTAACAAAACCTTTTAAACTCGTGTCAAGTAGGCCTCTCTGGTATTTTTTAAATTAGGTTTTCAGATGGGTCTCGGAAGCATTAGAGCTTTTTAATCAAATTTTCCTCCTATTTTATCATATTTAAAGTACACACCTACACATGTTCCCATAGTTATTTGATTTATTATCATTGAAGGAGCGAGGTTCTGACCATACAGATGGACAGTGCAGTTGTCATAAAATTGTTTTTCGTACCAGGCTTTGAGCATCTGCTATAAAGTCAGGCTTTTTATCATAGAAGTCTATAGACATTGACTCACTTTTGGAGTCACCCTCAAGTGGCCGTCTGAGGAACTACAAGTTTTTGGCACTTCTGTTTCTGGCCTCATTTTTCAGCTCTTGACGTTGCCTCTTGTTTCCAGCTTGTGTATCTAGATACCAACTTCTCTCTGATCTTTATTTTTCTTGTGAAATATGAAATGTAGTTCTGTAGTTCTTTCTCATTACACCTTGAAATATAAGCTGGAATAGCCTGTGTGGCAATTATTTTTCACTCGAAACTGCTCGTACTTCCTACACAAGAGGCCACAAGTATGAAAGGAGGTTGCAACCCTACAGAGGTATGACGCCACAGTTTTAGGGGTAACATCATTACCAAAGAGATCCTGAGGTTTTGCCATGGCTCCCCTGAAAATTTGAGCAGGAGTCTTTAGATTCACCAGTTTGAATCTGGGGTGGAAAAAATACAGAATATTATCTCGCTAATTAGCATCTAAAGATTAGACGTCTCTCTGTACTATTTGTGCCTCACGGTTCCCCACACACCTTTCTCTATGCAGTTGCTATGGCGTAATTAGCCATAAGGGACATCTCACTTCCTCACAAACATGTCATGTTCATAATCCTTCCTGGACTTGTACCTAAACGCTACCCAAGCCTGACACACTGGCCCAGGCTTATGTGCTTGAAGGCCCCCCTCCTACCCCCTAGGGGGGCGTGTGCAAATTTTGTGAAATGTAACTGTGACACACAGATGTTTTTTCATGTCCGTGCAGCCGCACACAAACACACACTCAGTGGTTGGCAGCGTGGCAGTTATTAAAGTCATCATTAGTGAATCTTAGAGGCCTGCATGTCCTAACCTCGCAGCAGTTTGGAGAGGCTAATTATCTCAGCAAACAGCAAGCTGAAGGACAGCCATGCACACAACTCACACACACATACACAACACCCAAACACACTCACAAGTCCCAAATGCTGAGTCAAATTCACACTGATATACCAAAATTTACATATAAATAAGACAAATACCGGAGCTGGGGATAGATAGACCGATTTTGCATCTCATAACCACATGCACGCGAACTCACTCACACACATAGACATGCAGCAAAAAAAAAACAAAAAAAAAACACAGTCAATATTAACAAAGAAAAGTCACTTCTTTATGATTGAAGAACTGAGCCAAAATCTGTTCCTTGTTAACATAAGCTGACAAGATAAATTTCTGCAGTGAGAAGACCAGGGGACTCCGTGCAGACGGTGCAGCCCTGTCAACGTTTCGGTGCTTTATTCTACCAAGAATCTTAACTTCTCACTTGTCACATTTGATGCTAATATGAGTGAAACCTCATTCTGTCAAAACCTGTTAGTAGACGTGATTATTATTCCTGGTGAGAGAGAGAGAGAGAGAGAGAGAGAGAAAAAAAAGAAACATCTAGTGTAGGGATATGTTGTTTATCTTCAGCGAACATAATGTAATGGGAGAGTATAGTCTCTGTGTTTCAATTATGAATATGCACCACCAGGAACTGCGCCATCTGTGCTTGTCTGCTTCATTTACCGGAGGAAAGAAAGTGGCACCCGCTCCCCATCCTAGATTCAAACCACGGCCACGTCAGATGTTTATCAGCAAAGTTGAGCAAATGGACATTCAGTCGTTTAATTATGAAGAAATACTCCTAAAGATGTGTTAAATATGAAATCATTTTTTCCACCATGTGGTTAAATGCATTGGAGATTGCAGCCTTCCAAGTCCTTTGTGCTCCTCTGCTCTGTTGCATGTTGGTCCAAGCCATCCGTCAATGATTTGATCCATACTGCCTGCCGTTAAGCAAGCAGGATCTGGCATGAAGCTAAACACTGAACTGGATTACCATGCATTATAATCACCTTGTATTGAGATTACATTGGCTCCTGTGGAGCTCTGCGCCATAGTGCCTCGGGGTGCTAGCTGTTGTGGAAGTGGGATTCCCTTGCATATTGATGAGGTTACCATCCTGTGTTGTGTTGTGCATTTGATCCCGTTGGTATAGTTAGGGTTGTTTATTTCCATTCTAGTCTTACACAAGGAAATTGATGATTCAACCTCTTGGCTAATTCTTGACAAAGATTAATTGAGTCCTTTGCCTTTGTGCTCTGTGTGTGTGTATGTGTGTGTGTGCATGGGAGACAGTCAATAATGACTCTGTTTGAGTGGCTGTGTGTAGCTGAGTGTTGATAAGTAATGACTGCAGATGAATATGTAATAAGCTGGGAACAATGCTAACCTTGCATTAACATGCATCGACTGGCCTTAACATGCAGCTGCAATCTGATTGCGTCTGTATATGATTTAGCTGGACGGAAATCACACCTGGCACTTAAATACGTCTCGGCTGCACTCCACTGATTGAAAACATCTCCTTATCTTTTTATCAGATAAACAGCATTTTGTTTTATTTGTAAACGGTGCTACAGGGAACTGCTGGGTTATGTAAAGTCCCCAAGAATCAAGGGAATATACTCTAACACATGTAGCCTGTGAGCAGTGGAGCGGGACAGTCTCTGCTTAAGAAAGTGAAACTCTAGTGGCAGCATCTTGTATTAACTGTAATTTTCTTCTTGTAGAGTTTGTAGGTAACTCAATAACAAGAAAGTTGGCATCATCTGATATACAACTTTAGATAAATGGATATTTTAGTGCCCAAATCTGTCAAGCCCTGAACATGGGCCGGCAGTAAAGAGATGTGGTTGGACTGGTCAACAAAAGGACTCTTTTTTAAAAAAACATATTCTAATACTCAGTGGATGTTTGCAGGAGTGAATATGAGTGAGGAAAAATGCAAATGAAACAGAAGTTTAACGGAAACTCAACTTCATTTTGTGCTTCTTACACAATTGCATGTAACTTTGTGAATTAGGAGTTTGACCCCATCTCAGCTGTCTCATCAGAAAGTAGATTGAAAGTAGATCACATATTGTCTTTGCAGCCAACTGTGCAGAATGTATCAGATCATTTTATATAATAACTGTTTCTAAGTTAAAGTAGCACACAGCTTGACGCCGGTCCGACCGTTTCATGTTAGCAATCCTTAATGTCATGTTCAGTGCAGTCGGGCACTCACTCATTAAAAAGTGTTAATGTTCTTCTGGCTGCAGAAACACTTAGGGTGCTTGACATGAAGGTTAATTTTAAAAAATAAAAAGGTCTTTGACTTTCTAAGTGTCTTATATAAACTTAATTTATTAGCCACATATGACAGTTGTGCTGCATTTAAACACGTAGTCCAGTGTTACAGTAAGTGGAGACGAGGTCTTTGATTTGATTTGCCTCCCTCCCTCAGGTCATGTAGCTTGTTTAACCTTTGACTCGTCTCCAAATATCCACCCAGACCACCCCCACCCTTCCTTGCCTCTAGTTTTTATCCACTTTGTCCAGTGGTGTTGTGATCATTCTCACACCCCTGGGGGGTCACTTAACCCCCTGCTGTCTCTCCGTGTCACCCTGACTCATTGTGGACCCTCTGTTGATGAGCTGTGGCCTGTCACAGGCGGCCATGGATTCAGTTTGGCAATGATCCAGCGACATGAAAAGACACACTCACAAGCACACTTAGACACACACACACACTTGCCCTGGAGAGCCAGGCATCTGTTTCATCCAGATGTGAAGCCATCAGCAGAGAAACACTCTCTCTCTTGCACGCTCACAACGAGACATATTCACAATTATTGCATTTAGTTTTATATCATGACTTTGTGTGCATGAATATAAAATTGAACACAAATGCACACACACACAACAGTCCTTTCCATACAAGCCCCAGGGGAACTGAACATGTGTTTCCTCCCTCACCACTGGGGAGTGCAGCAAAGCGGGGGGGTAATGTTTATGAGCGCGCGTCATTAATATGACAAAACAAGGCTGGCTGAGGGATTTACTGCACACACTGGTGCTGCCATCATCCGTCAGGTCTTCCTCCCACCATCTTCTGCTGCTGTTAGCATCACCATTAACGTCCCACCAACCCTAATCCTAAGTGATTAATCACGTCGTGTAAATGTTCACTTGTGTTCTGTACCTGTTTCAGGTGATGGAACAAGTATTCAGTTCCTGTTAGAGGTCCTGGAAAACCCGTTTTCTCCAGCAGCTTCTGATTATGACTAACGATCCTGCATGAACACTCAGTTTTCTGCCAAATAGGGAACGGCTTTTGGTTTTACACATGGCAAATTCCTGTAAATATGCCCTGTGATGCAGGTGAAGTGGGTGTGGCTTAGACAAAAAAAGTGAATGCTTCAATAAGACACAGTTCTGCCTCATTTGAATCAACTGTGAATTGGGGGGAGCTGAACTTTCAACCCTTTGTAACCACTGAAGCATGTCCATCTTTACACTTTGAATTCAGTAATTGCATCATGACTCATTAATGTTATAATTAAAAAAATAATTATCAGTGGAGTTTTCATGCAAATGCAGATTTACACAGAGAGAAATTGGAACTACAGAAATGATTAAAGGCAAATCAAGACTCAAGAGACTGAAAGAAAATGAAGGAGTTGTGTAAAATAGATTAAGTTTAATTAATTTCAACAACTGCTCACGGGTTAAGCAGATGTGTAAAGCTATAGATTCTTTGCACTACGTTTTAATTATTTAACTGGCTTTATTATTTATTGATGCATCCGGTTACATTTTGTCTGGTTTGAGACTCCATATGTTGGCTAGATGCCCTCATTACTTATAACTCCTTCAATTATAAATGCATTGAAAAATGACACTAGTTAGATTTAATGATGCAGATAATAAAGGAAGAAAACGAAGATGAAGGAACGTGTAGGAGGAGGCTTGTTTGGATGTATCTTGATGATGATAAGCTCAGGGATGCAGGGTGGAGTTAATAACCACACTGCATTAACACCACAGGACTTCAGAGTGTCTCGAAAAGTGCTTACAGATTTTTTTTTTTTTTTTTTTTTTTATGTGAGGACCAAGTTTTAAGTTCCCAGACAGAGCTCATGATTAAATTACTTTATATCCTTTATGCTGATTTATTATTATAATATATTGCATTTTACACAATGATCTGTGTTTTATATGAAAAATGCAAAGTGCAAAGTAACTATACTTAAATGCAGGCGACTCAAAAGTACAATAATTACCTGACTTGTACTACTACTTCAGTAAATCTACTCACTGTCACCGCTGTCTGTTCCATATTCCTTAATCCTTTTCCCATTTTTTCACCACCTTGTTTAAGCATTTCTGTTTGTATTAAACCATTTAACTGTGCATCTGCTTGTGCACTGAGACTCAAAAAAAAAAAAAAAAAAAACAAATGGTTTCCAACGTTTCTGTACTTGTGACAGGGACAGATAAGCCAGTGTGGAAATCCATTCTGCCTGAGCTCAGCCTCCCCACGGTTCCTCTCTTTGTTGTCCAGTCTCCCATCTCCAGCCGACCACATGCTGGAGAGATATACACAGCTTCATGCAATGGCATAATTTCACCGTCATTACCGTACCCAACAGCTAATCACATAAACCACATACTCATCTCTGCCCCTTTGTCTCTTTAAGACAAGCAACACTTTGGCTCTGCGTTGCTAAAGCTTAAAAATTCTTATTCCTAGCCCAGAGTCATCCATCAGCAGTTGTCAGTCAATGAATCGAAGGATTGATTACGCCTACTTCTATTGCCTTCTGGCTGCTGTAGAGTATTGATGACATTTTTAAAGTGATGGATCTTGCCTTTTTTTTTTCCCCTAATGTGCAACTGAACATGAATTGCAGCTGATACATCGTTTATGGAATGATTAATAAGCGTGTTTTAGCTGCACATAGGGACCTGCATATGAGCTGCACAGCTGAGGTAGAAGAGGAGATCCAGCAGATTATTTTGCCACAATCAAAGCAATCCATTGGGTCAGGTTAGATAGTGTATAACATAAAGCACATTGTGACTGCTGGTTACCAAACTAATTAATCACTAGCAGTGAACTCTGCCCTTAACGATCCAAACAATTATTTGTGAGGCTGCAGCTATTAGACATTGTGCCTTCTCTTGCCAAGCATCCAGCCTAATGTCAGGGACGGCCACTGTGAATACTGCGACTGTGAGTGGGCATCAAACACATATACAGCCTTGTAAGCCATTTATGGCAGAGCTTTTCAACACAGACAACCTCTACCAATCTCTAAAACCACTTTGTTCTTTTTTCTCTGTCTTTTCTCCTTTTGATCTTTTGTGGTAGCAAACTAGTGTATTTAAAACAAAAACAGAAAACCTTAATTACATTTCCTGATATTGGCCAAGAAAGATGGTGGCAGCATGACATTTTGGGTTAATGCAATAATAATTCAATTCATGTGCAGTCAGTGGTGAATGCTTATTGGATGTTTTGAAATGTCTTTAATGCCATGCTCTAGTGATTTAATTTTGCATTCCCATAAAGTTGAAGGACCCACAAATTAAAAACAATGAATTGTCAAAATTGAAACATTAGAGGCAAAGATACCCTGTTCACAACCCTAAGTCTCAACCGTTGAGCCTTTGCCAGTATGAATCAAGCACCTACACTATTGAGAGACTGTGGAAAGGCAAATGCTAACATGCATCTTTGTTTTTTGTTTTATTGTTTTTTTTTAAGCATGCTAACATTTATATTTGACTTAAAACCAAAAACATATAAATGTCAGTGCAGTTATTCTTGAGTAAAAGGCAGCAGTGGGTCATCAGAGTCATTAGGATTCATCCTCTGGGGACCATTAAAATTTTGTGCCTATGCAGCTGATAGTTTTCACTTTTTGCAGACGATACATGATTCTACACCAAACCCCACCTTCCCTCCTTCTGTTGCCCCCTACAGGGCGGTGGTGCATATTCAGGTCAACGATGTGAACGAGTTTGCCCCTGTGTTTCGGGAGCCCCAGTACCACGCTGCAGTGACAGAGGGCAAGATTTACGACAGCATCCTGCAAGTGGAGGCCACAGACCAGGACTGCTCCCCCCAGTACAGCCAGATCTGTAACTACCAAATCACCACAACCAGCACACCCTTTGCCATAGATCGCAACGGTGAGTAGACAGAAATGTTCGTAATAACCATGAAGAAATCATGATATGTTATGTCACCTGGATGATGATCTATGCATTGCAAAGTGTTGTTGTGTACCAGTTTTCCTCTAACCTGCCTCGTTTTTTGCTCGTCTGCATCATTTATTGAAATGATTTCCCACATGTCCAAGATCTTCCAAATCAAATTTGAGATTGTTTTCTTCTTTTTTCTTTTTTTCTCGCTCTCCCTCTGCTCTCCATATTAAGTAGAACAGAGGGAGAGCATTTCTGTCATAACACAGGGACACATTTCTGTCATAACACAGGGACACTTAGGATCTAAAACTCCCATCCCTCTGCACATATCCTCTTTACAGCCACAGGAGAAACACTCAGACTCAGTCATACCGCTCATACACATACCTGCATACACTCTGGCAACCAAACTTAATACTCTGTCAGATGTTTCTCCCTTGGGTAAAATGTGTTCTTTGCTCTTTCCAAGGACAAAGTCAAGCTTTGCCCAGAGAGCCATCAGTCTCCACAAATCAGATCACAGAAGCCTGTGCACAAGTAAACATAAAAACACACAAGCACTCACACACCCCGACAAAGACAAATGTGAAGTGAGATTTTTGTACACTCTCAGATAGCCTCTCAAATATACTTGACTTTACTGTATTGCTGCTTTTTGTAACTTTGCTCTTGAGCATTTTTCTACAAATAAAAACAGTGTCACTGCCACAAGCATAGACATATGTGAGAGACCCACAAACTCCTACTCATATAAATGTCTACTACTGACCTTTCTGACTATGTAGTTGACACAATGCAGGGTAGGTTTAAATAATACTCCTTGAGGATACACTTGAGTCTTACCACTGTTAGACAGGCTATTCAAATACAATGAATTGCCAGAGCTCTTCTGAGACTCTTTTTTTTTTCACTTCGGATACACAAATGCAAAGGACATTACTGTTTACATTTTTGTTGCTGTCAACCACCGAGCATTGGCCACTGCTGAGGTTTCGCAGTGAAAAAGCTGACTGGATGATGGTAAGGGCACCGTGAATGATACAAGGGTGGAGGGGTGGGGGGTGTTGGGGGGGCACTGGAGTATTCTCTCTTCTCTCTCCATTTGAAGGGGCCTCGCTCGACTATTGACCACGGAGGAAAAGGCCTTGAGAGCTCTTGAATTCGAGAGCACCTGAGGGAGGGAGGAAGTAGATGGAGGGAAGAAAGAAGGACGTTAGCTCTGAGAGTAAAACAACAATAAGAGAATCATGGAGAGAGAAAAGTAAACTGCTATAAACCAAACAGGAAGTATGATGGTGGGAGATATTCTTGAACCCAATAACAAGTATTGTGTGTGTAGCCTGATATATCATATTCCTCTGAGCCACAGAGCTCAGAATGAGCCACATTGTTGTCTGGGTATCATGATCCTTCATTAACACAAACAGACACTCTGTAGCTCATTTAAGTCAAGCCCACACAGACCATTATGCTACTCTGTAGTGAAACTACTTCATAACATTTAGCAATCCTCTGTGTAATATTTGCTAAAAACCAGAATATCCTGCTTTTGTTAAAGCTTGCTTTTAATCATGAAACTATACATTATGCCTTACGTGCAAATATTAGCATGTAGCATGATTAGTAGCACATAAGAAGCTGTGGGCTTGTGGTTGAGAGCAGGTATTAGCAAAGACATAACATTTACAGACTACTTCATTGCTTGTTAGCATTTTCATTGAATGTGTGGGGGCGACAGGATCAAAACAGTGTAACTATACTAGCAGTTTTGCCTAGCTGTAGCTATTTAGGCTTTAAATAGTGACATTAGCATGCTATCATGCTCACAGGGACAATGCTAATATGCTTATGTTAAGCAGGCAAACAGCATGCTAATATTGTCATTTATAACGAATTATAATATAGTCAACTGAGGCTGTTGGGAATTTCATTTGCAAATGTTTAATTGGACGGTTAAAATCTCGATCTGATGATGATTACAAGTCAAGGAAAAGCCAAAGTCACCACAGTTCATTCTGAGGCGGACATGGCTATCTATAGACAGTTTTACTGTTGCAAATCCAATAGTTCAGACATGTCACTTAAAACTGGAATTGTTAATCTAATGGTGGAGTTAATAGAAAAGCCAGTGGTATCCATCCTCTGAGACTCTTGAATGAGTGGTAAATTTTTCATGGCAATTCACCCAGAAGAAGTGGTAATTTGACCTAAATGGTGGACTTACCACACGACCAACAGACCAGAACCGTGCTGCATGTTCCTGCATATTCCTACATGGCCACTGGAATTAATTAACGCTTAATAAACCTGAACCCTTGAAGAAATATAACTGTAGATCTGTGATCTGTTAAAAGTTTCCCACCTTGAACAGGAGGGAAAGTTGAAAATTGTTGAGAGATGAATTAATAAACAGGTTGTTTTCATGCAATTTGTTGACGCCATGAAAAAAGTTGTCCTCTAAACAAAGACCAGTTGACTAAGCAGTGTTAGGTAACAGTAACTGTGTAACAGTAATTATAAAATGATGATGGAGGGAATTGACAAAGACAGATGCGGAGTTGGTTTGTTCCTTGTGTGTGTGTGTTTATGTTCCTCTGATGGAAGGGCAAATAGAGAGAGCAAGATGGAGGGTAAAGTAGTCATTTACTAGCTGGCCACCCTTGCCAGCAGTCACAGCACGCACAGCCTGCTGACACGGATAAGTTGATGTAGTAATTGAAGGAGCGGGAATAGGAACCTCCATCATGCGGAAAGGTGTGAGCGTTCGCGCATATTTGTGTGCGAGTGTGTGTGTTAGGAGGAGAAAAAAAAGGGGGAGAGCGGCGAACACAACAGATGAGGCAGCAAACAGTGAAATGGGATGAGGCTGCAAAACGGTGAAGACAATGATGTGCATTGAGAGGGAATGGGAAGGTTGGAAAAGGGGAGAGGAAGGAGAGGAAGGAATCCTAAACAAGCCGAGAGGGAGACAGAGAATTGGCGATGAGGAAGAGGAGGAGGAGGAAGGGAGGGCGAACAATGCTGTCCTCATATGAATCATATTTAATCCTCCCACTCACACACTCACATTCAAACATACCACATTATCAGCATTCAGCTCCCTCTGCACCTCTCTTCCCACAATACAACAACCTCAAGAAGCATCTGGGTTGTTATACAAGTCCGATAAGTCATTCCAGCTCCATTTCAACTCGTAGCCAATGAGGCCGGGTGGTGTCTCTGTTTCAAAGCTCTTTGCACTCTGCAAGGGTTTTCTGTCAGGCCCCCTCCCTGCTGCGTGAATAGCATTGTCATTCGTCTGTAGTGGGAGATTCATCAAATATTAACAAACACATTAGGACTACAAGCGGCCCCTTCATGCGCTCAGACGATGCAGGAGACGCTCAGACACTGGATGTGGTCTGGGTGCTGATTGTAGTGTGGAGACAAGACAGTTATTTGTTTCTTTTCAGCCTTTTTTTTCCCTACAGCATTTTAACACCAGGGAATCACAGTCAAATCACAGCCATGTCCATTTTGATACATAAACCCTCTCTTACACAGCTGAGAGGTTGTACTGTAGTTTCATTTCATGCGCTTGATGGGTTTAATAGCACAGAAGGCCTGGCGGTGAATTCCATCTCCATGATTTTGATTATTTCAGACTGAACTTTGAAAAAGGACGACTACATTACCCACAGTTCAAATCAATGCAGACTGTTAAAGGGATAAAGTTTGGTGTTTCTTGATGCGGGATCATGTGAGGTACTCATGAATAGTTGGGACATGGGCTTAAGTAGAGTCTATTCAGCATGAACAGGGCCACATTTTGAGAAACTGCCAACGAAACAGTCCAACATTTGTTTACATGTGTGCTTCATGTTTGTTATGTTGCATTTTCCTTAGGCGCTATATTTTTTGCCAAGCTACCGTATACCTATGCACAAGCACACTTACAGAGTGCACTGTAATAGAAATAGGTGCTGTCAGTAGACTCTCCTAATTGGCAGTGCACAGAACATGAATCTACTGCAATTAGCTGTACCAACTCTTAATGAGTATGTCACACAACTGTACATAAAAAAACCCCAAACAATCCCTTTCATGGGGAAGACAGATGGACAAGGCACATCAGTTTTAATGTACACCTTTAGCACCTTCAAAAAAAAAAAAAAGTGAGACGAGTCACAGCGTCAGGAAGCAACAGGATCGTAATGGAAACGTGATCTTAATTCTGAGAAATATTAGCACTAATCAAAGCACTTGTGAGAGATAGAGGCCACCTGTCATCCCGACCACGATGCCATTTGTTACAGTGATTATATTAAGGCATCACAGCTAATTTGACAATGATATATAATGATGGTTTGAAATTAAAATTAAATACCCATTACTCATGTATGCAAACACACACACAGACACATGCAGCGCGCTGTATAGGATAGGCAGGGCAGAAACACACCACAAATAAGTGTGTGTTCGCAAAGTAGCCAAAAAATGCAGAGAGCTGCACAGCAGTGAAGCTACAACTCATTTTCCTCGAGGCACTTTAAAGTGTAAACTAAAGTTTAAAGTCACATCAGTCAGTAAACAGAAGACAAGTGCTTCTTCCAGTCATTGGGCTGAAGTAGAGGCCCATTAAGAATGAATGTGAAAGTTGAGAGTAGCAGTGAATATGGCAACATGTCTGTTGCGCAACGCTTACAACTACAATAAACACAAACTCATTTAGTTGTAAAAGCTCACACAGCCGTTTTATGGCTCCATAAAGTCAGACTCCAAATCACTGATGACTGAGTGACTCAGCTCTGTGTCTCACTTACAGATTTGAATGTGCAGTATTTATGACAGACGAAAAGTTTCTGAATCACTTCGCTCGTTCCACCATATTCCACAACTTACGTGAAGAATGTTCTCAATTAATGGTTTTATTCCAAAGACATTAAACTACAGTACATCAACTTTAAAGCTGCAGGTAGATATTCACCAAACGGGCTTTTTACCTGCAGACTTTTTGACTTATTGTAGTAGAAAAATACAGGTGTCACTAAGGAAATAAACTGAAAATTGGCCATGACAGTGAGCCAGTAAACACAGCACCAGGGACGGGGAATTAACTTCTAAGTGCTGCTAAAAGTTTTGGGACTAAAACTGATAAAACACTGTAGAGAAGAACTTTTATAATGGAGCTGAGAAAACAGACGGATTGATTTCAGTAGCAACTGTTTCACAAAGGGGAACTATTGACTTTCCGCTTGAAATGACGACTTATTTAACGTAAGAGTTATTCATTTATACATTGATTGCAGGAGGTGATTATGTAAAGTAATGATTTGTCAAATAGACTGGAGAATAACTCTGATAAAGTTCATCGGTTCTGCAAGCTGCTTTTGTTTCAGTGGATCAGTAGCAGAGAGTTGCAGAATCCATCGTGTTATAATCATATATTTTTAATTGTTTGCATTTACTGGGGAGCTTATGTGATCCTTATTAACTCTCCTGGTAGAAACAGTTGCTTTAAAAAAGTAATTAGCATCATATTTTCCCAAAGCACTGACACAATAAAACACATTAACCTGCTGCAGCTGCCTGATTTTGAGTTGCTCTTAGTCCTCATTTAAAACTGTAATCGGATAAAACCACCAGACGAGACAGGAAACACTTGCATTTACACTTTGCCACATAGGCTATCTGTTTCCATTGGCCAGATTACAAATCTGACTGCAATCTGTCTGGTGACTCCTCAGCTACATGCAAATCCTTGCTGGCCTCTCTCCAACTCCAAAGGCTGGTGGTACCTCAGAAAAAAAAAGAAAAGAAAAAAGAAAACACCAGAAGAAGAATCACATGTACGCTTCAGTTACAGTAATACTATTATATCAAGCATTAATTACATGACACCAACTCGTGGATGAGTGACATTATATTATATGGACTAAGAGGAACACAAAACTTTTATAATGCTCACAGGCTCTAACTCGTGCTGATTAATACTCTGTCACCCACACATATACAACGCCCCCACATCTCAGCTCAGCTCTCCTCCTATCTGAGTTTCTGCGTAGAAATTACTACAGCTGCTGTTTTCCTCTTGTGTTAATAGATAGATAACAGAGGCTCATTTCAGTGTAGTGCCATCTGCCATTATCACAAGGTAAAAACTCCACAAATGTCACAGTATACATTTCCTAAGAGTTCAGGTTAGATGCATTTTAGGTAGGTGGATGCATTCACACCATTTCAGCACCTGGATAGAACATGCTGTCTGGTTTTAATCAATCTTCACTACTTATTGGCTGCTCCTTAAGGTCTGTGGAGTCTGCAGAGTCTGCAGGTTTATTAGTTGCAGTTTGTAAACCCAACATTCAAACAGGGCCCCTCCTCTCGGGCTCAGCTGTGCACGCCCCCTGCCCCTGACAGCAGCAGCAGCAGCAGCAGCAGTTGCTGTCAGGAGAGCAAAGAAAAGGAAATACAGTCCGAGTGAAGCACTGGCGTTGACGGCAACAGAAGCCTCGAGCGACATGCTGCAGTGAGTAGGAGGGTCGTCACGGTGAGCACGCAAGCGGATGCTAGCGGCGTATGCTAGCCGCCACCGCTAGCGGCTGCTAGCGACGAGCTAGCGGATGCTAGCGGGTGTTAGCGCTCGGGGAGTAGCTTCCACCGTTAGCATCTGCCACCCTGGGGCCAGCACCTGTGGCGGCTAGCAGGGCCTACTCGTGCTTCGCCTACACTCTCCCACCCAGAAACACCAACACATCAAAATAAAGGCAGAGGGGGGTCGGGGACTCTGCAGACACAGTCACCACCACACATGAGTAGAAGCCCATAGGCAACGATTGGGAAGGATTTCTTTTGTACAAGTCTGTGTTTTGTTTTTTTAGGAACATCCTGCAGACCTGTAAATTGTGAATGTGTGTCCTTAAAGGAGCTATTTGTTAGTTTTTGTCATGCAAGACAGCTAATGTTAGCATCAACAGTGTTTACTTTGGAGAAGAAGAGACAAAACTTTACTTCCTCACCAACAGCTGTCACCAATAATGAAAACCAACACTAATGATGTCTCCATCATGTCTTGTCTCCTACTGAGGTTAGCATGCTAACAAGGTAGCCACATGTCCCATGGCGCTTCCTGTCTTTCTCCATTGTCCTTAAAATATAAAGGCAAAATGCCCAGAAAAAGATGATTAAAAAAAGAAAAGGAAACCATCTTCAGCAGCAGAGAAAACTTAAAAATAGCCATTTCAAGTTAGAGTTCACTTTCCCTTTATATATACATCAGCTGTTTAGAAACTACTTTCAGTGATAAGATGATTTATAAATACCGTCCAAAAGCCCAAAACCAAAGTAGCTCAGTGGAGTCCCCTATCATTAATTTTACTGTGACATGTCAAGATGCTGTGAAAAAGGCCTATTGCTGCAGACAGGAACTATTCCATCTGCCTTCATAAGGTGCTGCATATTCACCTTTAACTTGCTAAATTAATTTCAGTTGCTTACCACCCCCTCCTCCAATGATGGGCAATTTCGGTGCATAAAGAAAATAAAAACAGGTTGGAAAATAAAGACCACACCAACAACAACTAGACCGCTTCATCTCCTCCAGTGTAACCAGACAATAGGAAGACATTTTCTTCACTGACATTAGGTGAAGTTTTAGCTTTTGAAATATTAAACCATCGAGCATTGCAATTTGTGGCTCTCAATGTGCCAAACTGCTCGGCACAAATTATTTTCATTGTGAGACACAATGGAGGCGGTGAATTTACTCCACAATACTTCATAATGAGTTTGCTTTAGAAAAGAACCTAAAAAGCTTCGGGTTGAGTTTGACCTCGAGCGACTCTTCTCTCCTCCGTCAGGTAACATCCGCAACACAGAGAAGCTGAGCTACGACCGGCAGCAGCAGTACGAGATCCAGGTGACGGCCTGGGACTGCGGCCAGAAGAGGGCGCTGCACAGCGTCCCCGTTCGCATCGATGTCAAACCTGTCTGCAAACCCGGCTGGCAAGGTAGGATGTCACTAAACCTGTTTGTATGTACAAAGATGTCAGACTGTGTGATGTTTAAACAACCAGTTACTTGTGTGTGTGAAGTGCGTGTGTGCTGTTGTGGTACATGGAGTAAGAGCAGTGTGGCCTATTATTCTGGGATTTGCCTATTACATGTCATTACTTCAGTGTGTGTGATCCTGTTTATCTCTAACTGCGTGCTAGTCCGAATACTTCATTCTTCTTCGTTTGTGTCATGCAGTCTGGGTTTCTGCCTGTACAGTACTATCTATAGTTCCTTCTCTCCTTCTTCTACATCTCCTTCTCTCACTCCCTCCTTTGGTTTTCCTTTCTTTCCCTTCCCTGACCCTCTTTCTCTCCCTGTCTTTCGCTCCTTCCTTTCCCGAGGAATTGGGCTGTCAAGAGCAGCTGGTGTGATCAACGGCACTTTACTAAGAGCAGCGTGACACATCCAGCGCGGCCCTTAGCACATCAGAAAGCAGTTGCGGCAGCCTTAACAAGGCCCAGAGTAATGCAAAGACAAAGTGTCCGCACAGTGTTGCAGCAGCTCGAACAGATCTTGAGGTCACTGTGAATGGGATTTACAGATTTTGTCAGAAATGGGAGCAGCATCTTTGATGAAAGACAAACACACACACCTGTAACCTTGTTCAACTTGTGTTGTTCTGCCATTAGGTCAGGAAGTAGTTCATGTGCTGGATTTCTTTGGCATGTGGCCATTTCTCGTCCCTCAGGATGTGATGTTAGTGAGCTGGTGATAAACACCGATAAATGAGGAACCTGGCAGGGGCTCAGCGGCAGCCAGTAAACGCTGCAGAAACTGTTAAGTCGTTTGGCTCCTGTTCAATCTCCCAATCTGTGTTTTCTCAAAACAAGTGACAGCACATGCCTGTAGGTATACTCCTCAGTGCATTCAGAAAAGATGCACCCTTCCTCCTTTTAAATTTGGCTCTGGTTGTGCCATATGCTAAAATCATTTTAATATGTTTTCCCTAATGAATCTACACTCACTACAAATCTATTAAATATGAAAAAGTATTTAGACCTTTTCTTAAAATTTAGTTCAGGTTCCTCCCATTTCTCTTCATGGAGGAACTGCCTGCAGAGCTTAGAGACAGGATCGTATCGAGGCACAGAGCTGGGGAAGGCCATAAAAACATTTCTGCTGCACTGATCGTTGCACAGTTCACACTGGCCTCCATCATTCACAGATGGTAGAAATCTGAAACAACTGCAATTCCTGGCTAAACTGGGCAATCAAGGGAGAAGGGCCTTGGTATGAAGGGTGACCAAGATCCCTGATCATCACTCTGGCTGCTCCTGTGTGGAGATGGAGAAACTTCCAGGAAGGCAATCATTGCTGCAGCACTCCACTGATTCAGGCTTAATGGCAGAGGGGCCTGAAGGAAGCTTCTCCTCTGTGAAGACATGAAAGATGCTTGGAGTTTGCAAAAAAGCACCTTAAGGACGGGGAGACTCTCTCTCAGTCATCACCTGCCTGATACTATCCCTACGGTGAAGCAGCGTCGCACTTCTGGGGTGTTTATCATCAGCAGGGAGACTTCTGCAGAGTAGAGAAAAAGTTAAACGCAGCAAAAGTACAAAGATATCCACAGTGGGAAACTAAGAGTGTGCAGCACCTCACCCTCCACCTGGATAATGACTCTAAGCCTGATGTCCTTGAGTGGCCCCACCAGAGCCCCGACATGACCCCAATCCGACGTCCCTGGACAGACCTCAAAATGGCTGATGGTCCTCGTTCAACCCGACCAAGCTTGAGAGGATCTGCAGAGAAGAATGGCAGAAAATCCTCTAATCCAGGTGTGCAAAGCTCGTTGTGTCAGGCTGCAATGGCTGCCAAAGGTGCTTCGACTAAATACAGAGTAAAGGATCTGAATACTTAATGAAAGTTCATGTAATATTTCAGTTTCCTAAAAGATCCTAAAATTCAGCTTTTTGCTTCATCGTTAAGAGATAAAGTGTAGGTTGACAAAGGGAAAAAATACTTAAACATGGAGCAAAAAAAGTGAAGGGGTTTAAAAATAATCTGAACACACTGCACAGAAATTTACTTTTCAGATCAAGTGATCCATTTTGCATTAAGAAAATAAATGATTCAATGAGGTCTTGAAACTCTAACATTAGTGCTGTCTTATCTAAATAATTTCTTAAGATGGGTTCTCTTTTGCAGGGCAGTCACAGCTCCAGACAAGCTACTGGTTTTAAAATTCGGAGGAATTAAGGTCACTGAATCAAACAGTCACAAAGAAGCAATGAAAGAAAAATAAGGTCAGAAGTTCATCCTCAGTTCTATGAAATGTAAGACGAAGAAAGTCGGTGTGGTAGTGTCCTGTGTAGAGTTACAAGGACGATGGCAAGTTTCATCACATACTCTATCAGTTCTACATAGAAATGGCCAAACATTTGGGAGGCACATGCTGTGCAGTGGCTTCAGAAAGCATTCAGACTCCTTCACTTTATTCCACACGTCATTGTGTTGCAGATTTAAAATAGATAAAATTTCCAGTTTCTTCTCTTCCATCAGTCTGCACTCAATGACCTCTGCTGACAAACTGACAAAGTTTTTAAGAAGTTTGGACAAATACAAAACAGAAATTTGTCGCTCAGGAGAATATTCAGAGTCTTTATTTAGTCAGTAGAAGCACCTTCGGCAGCTTTGATTCTTCTACAAGCTTTGCTCCTGGGTTTGGACAGTTTGACCCGTTCTTCCTGGCAGATCCTCTAAAGCTCTTCAGGCAGATTTGATGCTAAGAGCTTGTGTACGGTTGTCTTCAGGTCTCTCCACTGATGGGTTAGACTTGTATTGAAGGTCTGGGCTTTTAGAGACTGATCCTGAAGCCATCCCAACATTGTAGTGACTGTTTGCATCAGTTTGTTGTTTTTTGAAGGGTAAAGCACATACGGATGTTTGTAGTTCTGCCCAAAAGCTTCAGAGTTTGATCTGTTTCATGCTCCAAAGTCCTTTAAAAGCTGTTTGGCCAACCTTAAGCAGGCTGTTGTATGACTTATACTTGGTTACGTAGATTTCCACCTATTCACTGTACAATGGAGGCCAGATTGATGGTCATCCTTATGGTGAAATTGTTCCATCTCTGCAGAGGACTGTGTAAGAGTAGGCGACCCAGTTCTTACCCCCAGGCCCTGCTGGTTCTAGACTTATTCCATTTCACAGTTATCGACAGCTCCTGGGGAAAGGAAAGCTTTAAAAATGGCTTTGTGACCTCATCTGTGCCTCACCACTGTTTTGTCATGGAGGTCTACAGAGAGTCCCTTGAACTTCATTGTTGTTGTTCACTGATTGTGGGACCTTATGTGCACAGGTGTGTGCCTTTTCTGAATGATGTCCAATCAATTCAATTTGCCACATGTGCACTCCAATCTAGTTCCAGAGACATCTGGATGATATAATAGGGCTGCACCTGGCCACAAATTGGTCATTAAGGCCTATTGAGTGTACATTGATGTGGAAAACTGTCCAGTTAAATTCAAACCTACACAATAACATGTACAAAAAAAAAATAAAGGGTCTGAGCTGCTGCTGTTTTTATGGGCATATGTACAACTTTATTATGAGCATATCACACATACATTAACACGGAGAACAACCAGGGCTGTCATTGGTGTAGAGGGTGACATTAACTCCCTCTGTAGGCTCTCAGCGATAATCCTGTCTTTGAAGCCTGTTTGCGAGGTTGAGTGCATTTTTCAAATTAGGATTTTCAGCACAAGATTATGGAGAGAAGATGCATACACACAAACACACTCACAGAGGCACAGATAGACTCTCCCCCGATGAAAGAGCAGTCGTCCCTGTGAACATTGTTTGGCAGCAGGGATGAAGGGAAGGATGGAGAGGGAGAAGTAAATGCCATGGCCACAGATCAGGGGATATTTAATGGGGCTCGTGTTGAATTAAAGGCAGGCATGCGTCGGCAGGAGACTGTGGGAATGTCAAAGACACACACACGCACTAAGTCACACACACACACACACACACATGAAAAGATGGGCTTTCTTTTGGTAAAAAAACAGTAATCTGTCTGTTCAAATTAGCTATGGCCTCTGGCTCTGGACAGCAGGGCTCAGCTGTGTGTCTGTCCTCACTAATCGCATGTCCTCACTCAGCTGGTGGAAACCCCTTTACTGAAGGGTAGTGCCTGCACACACACACGCACACACACACACACAAAACCACAAAAACTCACAAAGGGTTGTAAAGCTGTTTTCATGAGCATATCAGATTTGTTTGTGACTCTTCTTCCTTACAGTTTGTTTCAGCAGGAGCACTTGTCTTGCTGTTTCAGACATCAAAACCATGCCTGCACTGAGTTTCTGTGTTTCTGCAGAGGTGCCCGATCACCTGAACTGCCTTCTGATAGGTCAACCTTCAGCTACAAGCCTCAGGTGGTAACAAGAAGCTCACGTGATATTCTTCAAGGCAAGGGAAGACAGCTTCATTCACATTTGGGGCTAATTTCAGTTCTGTCGGTAGTTTGGGTGCAGCTTGCAGCTGAATACTGCTTCACCCCGGTCCCATCTGCGTTCTACAGTAATAACTCATCATTCATGTATTCTGGACCTAAACCATTCAGTGTTGAAATCCAATTCTATCCTATGGCTCAGAGGAAAGACTTGGAGTAAGTACTACTGTGACCTGCTATCTGTCCTGTGCTGGAAATGGTATCTTGTATCGTATCGTATTGTATCGTATTGTATCGTATCGTATCGTATCGTATCGTGGGATTGCCCAATCTGCCACAGTGGGTACACCTGTGTTTCTATCAGACTCCAGTCAGAAGAGATGGATAGGTTAGGGGTGTTAGGAGTGTCTTGTTGCAGCATCCCTACAGCCTACTGGCTCATACTTCTCCACTTTTGATTGTGTCTCCACCAGGACCAAGGAAGGGATGAAATAGCAATATATTACGAGTATACAGCTGGCACCTACTGAAAAGAGGAACTACTGCAGAGGTGGTTTTGCGTAGTTTGATTTTGTCACCATGATAATGTCTCAACTATGACCATAAAATGACAGCAGAGGTCGATGGTGTGTGTGATCCAATATATTAGTATTGACTCGTACCATTAATAACAACTGGACATTTCCAGTCACTTCAGTCCTCTCAGTATAACATTCATATTGTACAGTGGTGGAAAAAAGTTTTCGGACACCCTTAAAATTTTACACAATCTCAAATATTATCATGAAATATTTGTTTCAAAAGCTGTGGCTGCGTCAGACAGACACAAACACATACAAATGATATTTTTGTTTGTTTATTGTTCACAAGAAAAACTAACAAAACTAAATTCTTGACAGTTTCAATGTGTCAGTTCTCAACATTGTCGGCTTCAAAGTCAACAAATGACAACAATAACAATTTTAAGTTTGTAATGGCTTTTTTAATATTTGTTTAGTATTTTGGCTGTGACTGTGCTAAAAGAAATTGCACTTGAAAACCTCAGAGTGATTCTCAATGCAATATTTCACAAATGCATGGGGTGTCTTTTCTCCACCACTGTGTATGGTGAGTTGTTTTTGTGGCATTTTAAAACACTGAAATCACACCCTGGCTCTGTAATCATCAGACTTGGAGAAAGACCAAACTCAAGAAACTATATATCTATATCTATATCTATCTATATATTATTTTTTGCTTGTCCATAACAATTTCAAACTTGTCTCTTACAGTCAATATCCTGTCTTGTCTCTTCATCTCTCTCCTCCCCACTGTCCACACAGAAACTCATACACACAGTAGAAAAAAACCAATAATGGAATGAGTGGACAGAAGAGAAGATAAGTGACAGAGCAAGCAGGCCGCTGCAGAGCCTCTTCTCCTCATTCGATAGGATGGTTATCAGTTTCATTTGGTGTAATGCAGTTTGTTTCTAACAGCACAATAGGCAGTTGGCAGTGACAGAAAGCTGTATATCACTCCTACAGCCCAGAGACGAGCAGTTTGAGAGAACAGACGGCTGCTGAAGACGAAACCTCCCTGTTTCTGTTTTCCTGTTCTCTTCCACTTTAAGTGTAAATACAGTGGGTGTCTTTAGATTTGTGTAAGTGTCAACGTGAATAACCTTAAAATGAATATCTAAACCTTGTTCTGTGCTTCTTTAGGTTAACTACTGAGTATAATCATTGCTCATGCTAATGTGACATTTTCACTGAAGTAAATAGGAAAAATGATGCAGAAATTCTGCAGCTGATTCTGTATCATGCACTGAAATGTCATGTAACACCTTCCCTGTGCTCTCATCAGTCAGTTAATAAGGAATCTACTGTTCCAAAGAAATAACAATGTGCAGGTGAGAAAGTTGAACACAGGCAGTTTCTAAAAAAAAAATCGCGTTTGCGATTTTCATCAAACAGTCAGTGATACAGAGTGACATAAGAGGGGGGAAGTTAAAACGGTGGCACATACTTTACTGCTGATGCAAACTGGACGTTTCACACTGCAGCTGCCTCACATTGAAAGGGCTGAACTGATGTAACACACAGTGGAAATGAAATATATGTCACTGACTCTTACATCCACGACTGCTCATCAGGAGTGAGATTGATCATTGGATGGTTTTTCTTTTTGTCAGCAGATCCACCAACACTGTCGCTCGTCTTTTTCCTGATTAGACCATGTCAGAGGACTGAGTGGGCACAGACGGAGCTTGACTGACACCTGGTACCTGGTACCTGGTACCTGGTACTGTTTTGGTCACACCTCAGCCCGGGTCCCAAGCGAGCCGAGGCGATACTAAAATGTGATGTCAGTCGACAGCCTTCCACTGATTGGCCAACGAGTGTCGTCACTGGAAGCGTCACAAGTGTGATGTCCAACACGAGAATCAAACTCAATATTTAAACACACCGTGGCCTGTAATCGAGGTCCAGACGAGTGTGTTTGGAGCTGACAAGAGGATTGAAAAAAGAGAGCTGAACGGAGTCGTGCTATGACGACCCCGGCCACGAAGAGGAGGAACCTCAGCTGTAATGGAAAAGGGCCTAAACCAAGTCGAGCCGAGTAGAGCTGTAACTGTGTAGGGGAAAAGCAGCATGAGCCAGTGTTGTATATATGAACACAAACAATGTCCGTATATTTGATGTGTAGTTCCATGTGAAGCTGCAGTAGTTTGGATGAAAGCTGGAATGGGAGCATATAGTTTTTTGACCACATTGTTCCTCCTCCAGCTCATCAGTGGCTTGTTTGACATGCAGAAGGAAAGACACCACACACAGTGTTAGGTAAAAATGGCTACAACATGGTCTTGTTGTTGCAGACTCAACACGTGAGGGAGAACCAGCCGTTTTCTCAATGAGCAGCTACATAACCTGCGCCTGGTGGCTCAGAGACAGAGAACGAGTAAGGGGGCGGGGGGAGAGGGATGGACATGGCTGTGTCGTGGCCATCGCCCCAGCGGAGCAGGCTCCACAGCCCATTCTGGTTTTATGTGGCCATCATCTCCCTCACATTCGTCTCCCTCTGCAGCAGAGCTACATTAGCTTCGGTGGCACAGCTCTGCAGATATCATGGTTTAAACGCTGAGGCAGCAGTGGGCTGTTGCTGGCTGGTTTTACATGAATAACAGAGTTTAAAAAAAAAAAAAAGGTCATTCCTCAAGCTTGATGTAGCTGTGCATTTGAACAGCAGTCACAGGAAGCAGCTCGTCTCCCAGTCAGTTTATTTGGAGGGATTATGTTGTATAGCTTTGTTTCCTCCTCTGCTTTCATCGGAGATTATAATATGCTAATTTAAGTACTGTCTAAGTCTGAGTGATTAGCTCAGATCTATAGACACTAATTACAGACAGCCTGGAATTAAAGTGCATCTGGTGCTGCGTTTAGAGTCTCAACTGTCCAGTCTGATCCCTCATCTCTCTCTTTTATCAGGTGATAATAAATGTACATATTGAGTCTGCAGCTTTTTGTATTACATGTATTTTTTCTACAAACAATCATAGTGAATTTAACCTCTGTTTACTGCATGATTACAGGCCTTTCATAGACCTGTCACGGGTCAATTTCTGTTCCCACCTCACCAGTCTGTTGTAGTTATTTTAGGCCATATTTGACTTTATTACAGTGAGGACAGTGAGAGAGAGAGACAGGAAGGTTAGGGGAGAGAGCAGAAAGTACCTGAGTCAGATTCGAATCCAGGCAGCTACAGTAAAGACTGAGCCTGTGTATGCGCTACCATGCGTAACCTGGTAGACCATCACCAGCTGTTTGAACTAAACTACACAGAGCACAAAGTCACAGCTGATGGCTTCTCTGAATATCTGAACCTCCTCCTGTGAAGCATCACTTCTCACTGTGCTGCACAACTGTAAAAATTGTTCCTATTGTCTCATTAAACCTGCTGTGCTCATCTATACAATACCTGTAAGATCCAGTTCTGTTCTGCACCTACCTCCACAACAGCTGGAATACAACACACACATAGAGTATCAACAGTATTACACACACACACATCTACAGTGCCACACACAGCTCAGCACATGCCTCGAGTGGCAGATTGTCACACTGACGAGAAAAGAAATCTGCATATTCATATCCATCCTTTGTGTTTGGAGAATGGCTCTGAGCTCTGTGTATGTTTGTGTGTGTGTGTGTGTGTGTGTGTGTGTGTGTGTGCGCACATACTGTAAAATAACATGTTGTTTTACTGCAGTTCTGGTTTTTTAAACTATGAGGGAATAATTAGAGCAAAACAACATGGGTGTTAATATTTCAGATTAGTGTTATTTTTTCACTCTCCTCTCTCAAGAGACTTTATTACACGATGAGACTTTTTTTTTCTTGTTTGTTTTGACAGACGTGGCATGGTTTTACACATGTAAACCTGTTGTGTAGGAGCATCCATACCATTCCTACTGCATACATATAAAAGATCGATTCAAATCATTTCACTTCAAAGGATAAAAAATACAACAAACAGACACAGAGCTCGACACCAACTTAAATGAAGACTGGACTTTTCAGACTGGATTTTTCTTTAATATTTTTGGAGGAAATGATGTCAGAGACTCAGAGAGACACAGACAGTGACACTGAGTCAGCAGGACAGTCGGTGTGCAGTGGAGAGCCGAGCTCAGGTCCAGACTCTGAGATCGACGGGCTCTCTGGCTTCTTCTCTCTCTGACTTGTATTTTCTGCTCAACTCTTCAGGAAGCCATTTAAGTGTGTGTGTGTGTGTGTTTCTCTGTGTGTGTGTCTGGCAGCCAATAGTTGTGATCTCTGATAAGAGTAGGAAGAGGATGAATTAAAGAGGAGAAGAAGAAAAATAAATGGCTCTGCACTTCCTTTTCCCATTTCCTCTAACCACCTCCTCCTCTCTTGCCTCCTCTATAATCTCACACTGAGGCTTTTCTGGCTGCTGCTCTACTCTTTTTTCATCCCTCCTCTCTGGGTTTTCCATTATTACTTTCATTGTTTTCCTTTTTTTCTCAATGTTTCTGTGTCCTGCTTTTTTCTGACTTTGTTCACACCCCTTTTTATTCTGTCTTTATTTCCTGTCATCCTTTCCTCCGTCCCGTCTGTCCTCTCATCTCTCCATGTTACGTATCAGTTCTCCCTCCTTCGTCTGTCTTCTCTGATACAGTGCTAGTTTGAAGTGGGACTGCAGTCGTCTCCGTGTAAATCACCAGTCACCAGACCCGCCTCTTACTCCACTTTTCACTCCTATTGCATTACACCATAACACACACATGCACACACACACACACACACACACACTTTCACAGGGACATGAACTCTTCCAGCCCTCGTCACTGATATGAGGCAGGAGGATGAGGGTCAAAGATGGGAAAGGGGCTGACATCCTGTGTTCACTTTAATCTGTCAGAGGAGGGCAGGGGCAGAATGGTCGTGTGTGTGCATGTGTGTGTATAGTCCAGGCATTACTCATGTTGTGGCGGCTTGTCTTCTGTATGAGGAAACAAAGCAAATCCCCATGACATAAATCATTACATTGTGAGGTCAGAGTCAGGTTGGCCCGAGGTTAATGTTAGGGTAAAGGTTAGGTAAGTAGGCAGTAGTTATGGTTGTGTGTGTGTGTGTGTGTGTGTGTAGGATTCAGACAGAAAGAGGATGGGGAATCAGAAAAGAAACACATGCACACACACACACACACACACACACACACACACACACACCTACTGACAAACTGCAGGCACACTTTGTTCACACACAGTTGCACACACACATACAGAACCATATGGACAAAGCACAGACACAAAGACACAGAGTGATTACACTTCTCCAGTCCCTGTCCCGATGTCTGTTGAGATTGGAGTTTCCCTTATAGTGCCACTTCAGTGTCAAGGCGACACTGAGCGCTCATGAATCCAGAGACAAAGACAGAGGAGAGAGAGAAACAGGCAGGAAGTGACTGAGGGAGAAGAGTGTCAAGGAAACGAGTAGAGGGAAACTTTCTACATGGCACCATCTCATTTAAAGTTGTGCAGCACTTTGACCTTGACCTCTGCAACAAACTTTAGTAACTACAGAGAATCATGTTGGAAACCTGCCTCAGAGCCTGTTGCAGACATGCTGCAGGGATTTAACAGCATGTCCGAACAAGCCTTTAGATCCCCTGGGGGGCTGCCCTGTGAGGAGATTGAGGATGTGAACGTGTCTCGAGTGGTTCACTCAGTCTGCTGCCACCGTGAGCTCAGTGAGAGAAGGTAAAGCACCTTTTTTTTTTTTTTTTTTTTTTGCAGAACAATTTTCAGTGTCTCTGCTTTAACCACCCTGGATTAAGCTGTCATTTTCACTCAGTCCTTAAAAAGGAGCAAAAGAATTAGTTTCAGTCTGGACATGAAATTGGGGTCTTTTAGGAGGCTTCCCACACAATCCAGCAAAGTGAGAGACGATGTCATTTCATTAGAAATCAGCCCATTAGACTCTTTATAAGAGCACTGTAATGGAAATATGTCTCTGTCACCTCAGGTTCTCACACTGAGTCACCGCACATCTCCAATTCATGCTCCAATATTTTGAGATGTGGTGATGAATAATTACATTAATCACATTTATTATGTTGCCAAACTTGTTTTTGACATGTTTGTCATGTTTTCTCTTTAGATATACCAAACTGTCCTGAATAGAAGAGCCCAAAACCTATTTTGATGGTTAGCAGTGAGTTTTTGTGGCAACGAAATTTGCACTCTGAAAATGTAGGGGATCTCTGTAGAGAAAAATGTGAAAGAAAGATAGTTGGCTTGGCCTTTCTGGCTGCCAAAAGAGTGATTCTGTCAAACTGTAAAATTCATAAACCAAGGTGTTCCTCTGTGGAGGCGTGCATCTCTGAATTTTTTAACCTCTTGGGTGTGGAGCAGGTGGCAGGTGTGCTGAATGACACAGGGTCTGGGACTGGGGACATTTGTATTTGGCTGCAAAGCTGCTTATCGTTGTTGTAAATGTTGTTTTGATTGATTCTAAGAGTGGATGAGATTTCTGTTTTTTTCTTTTTGGTCTTGTTTTGAAATGTGAGTAACATGCACTGTATATTCTGCCTTTTTGTGGTACAGTTGTGAAACACTGTTTCGCTGTCGTTGCTGTTGCTCTTGTTGTGTGGTCTGGTCTGCTTGTTTTTTGTTGTTCGTGTTTCTCAGGGTTGATTTATGTCTTACTGTCAAGTACAAACACTTTGAAGACATGAATTAAGAAAAAAAGAAAAAAAAGCGAGCAGACTTTCATAGTTCCCATTTAAATCACAATGCAGTGATGAGCCTGCACCAAAACTCCTGTTTCCTTCAACTCCACTGACCGTTTACCGTTTTCATGCCGTGTTACTTTTCTTTTGGGTTCACTCTTTCAGATTTCACCAACAAGCTGCTGTAAAACACAGTGTAAACTACCAGCCCCAGAGCCAACAGACACAGGTGCACACAGAGTCAGCAGTGAGCTGGTGAACATGAAAAAGCAACTAGAGAGCTGTGAAGACCCAGGTTGATTTGTCAGACAAGTTACGAGCCTGTGAAACATCTTACATATGCCTTCTATTTGCAGCCCTGCCATGATAACCTACACTGATCATTTGTCTATAGATCAGCTACCGATCACTGAACAGTACAGTTGCTTGGTTCTTGGTGGAATCGACGTTTGTTCTGATGTTGTGGATTCACTTGGCTCTTACTAGTTGGTTTTTTTTTTTTTTTTTTTTTTTAGATTTACCATTATAAACGGGGACATTTCTGAGGACAGGGACAGGCCACCAAAAAACGGGGACGTCTGGTCACCTTACTTTTGACAGATTTACTGCATTTTCTCTTCCTTGGCTACTTGGTGATTTAGTCTCTGCCATGTCTGTAGCTGGTAGTAAAAATGTTCAGAGAAAGATTTAAACCAATCTGGTAAAATAAATCAGCACATATGGGAGTCCTTGGAGGGGGGAGAAAGAAGTCCTGTGAAATGTCACTGATATGTAGATTTTTGCCCGAGAACATTTAAAGAAACAATCTACCTCCTTTCATTTTGTGTCTTGTCAACTTTTCATAGAAAAGGAAAAGGAGCAGAGTGTCTTATATCACAGAGAGAGAGAGAGAGAGAGAGAGAGAGTGCTTTTGGGGCATTGTTGAGAAAGAGGGAGAGAAAGGGAATGATCGCCAGCAAAGACGAGGAGAAAATAGAGAGAGGGGCGACTTTCTTAAGATAGATGAGGACAGGTGGAGAGGAACAGGAAAAGGGGAAATAAAGAAGGAAAAGAGGAGGCGAGTGCTCTTTTAAATGGAAATTGGCTCTCCCTCTGATGGCTGGGACGAGTAATGACGACCCCCCTGACTACTTGAAAATGGTGTCAGCGTTTTTACATGCACACACACACACAACATTCACACAACCATCATCTTCAGTGTCCACACATCTACATGCAAGTTTAAAAACATGCAAGAACTGACTGATCACACACACGTATACACACTCATGCACAGCCCCCAGCGCTGGAGAACAGCATGAAAGTGTGATGATGCATCATTTTCTTAAGCACCTCTATCCATCTTCCCTCCCGCATGCTCTGCTTTTTTTTTCACAGCCGTCAGTTGAATGAAGACGCTGGGAACTTGCCTCAGCTTATGTCTGTACATACACATGTGGATGTGTCTATATACACAGAAAAAAACACAGAAAAACTGAAGGAACATCTACTGGATGTGTCAATTTTACAGCCACAGCGGTTGGTGAATCTCAGTCTGGTGGAAAGACTTGAAAAGTAAAACATGTTCCCTCTCACAGCAGAGTCACAGAGTCTGTATAAGACAGCTAATAAACTGGAAATCCACTTTAATGATGACTTTTTAACTGGACCTTCCAGAGCTCAGTGGCCATGCTACGACGCCTCTGCAGAACAACTTCTCAGTTCCAGCCGTTGCTTCTGGCTCCGTCTGCTCTAACTGTGAGCCTGTGTGCAGTAGATGCCTCCAACAGTTTGATTCATTAGACTCCAAACTATCACAGCTCTGATGTCCTTAATCCATTTCACACAAGCGATAAAGCTGTCTGAATTATAACACAAGAACATTTAAGGTTCAGAATCCTTCAAACAAAGCAAAAGATGCAGCAAGAAAGACCAAAGATAAAGCTCTGACTCCCAGGAATTATGTTCATGTGCAAGAAAATATGTTTTGTAGAAAACACAATTATGACTGGATTAGATTTCTATTTGCATAATGAGATTATGTTGTTAATGTAAATACTAGGGAAGTTGCAAACACTAATACTTAATACTGAACATTTTCAGTTTTAATGTCACCAGACAGTCAAAATATCTGACCTTGCAGTACGATATCCACATGGTGTTATTAAAATGTTTAATGACAGGATTAACGGTTAGAAAAAGACTGTGAGGATGGAGATGTGACGGTGGGTGCAGGCAGCAGTGACGCTGCTACCAGGAAGATGGTGAAGTTGCAAGGTTGCACAGAGACAGAGATAATTAACAGCGCCTTTTCACACAGTGGCATTGCACTTGCAAAAATGTTTTGTGTTTTATGATAAATAGAAAAAGTAGAGCTTGAGATCTAGGTTCACATCCTGTGTGCCTTTTCACCCAGTCAGGTGCTGCAGGAAGTGAGTGGGCGTGACGCATTGTTGGTTTCAGAGAAAAACAACAAAAAAAAAACTGGATACAGATGAGTGTGGTTGCAGAGAGAGTGTGAGAAACTGTACTTCAAAATTTCCTGAATCAGCATAAAAGTAATATAGACAGAATAAACTGTCAGTGTGCTTCAAACAGCCACCTCATGACCATGACCCCCTAATGATAATAATCATTGCAGTGCTGCTCGTGTCAAATACAAGTCATCTGCACAGTCATGGTTGTGCTGTTGCAGATCATGTTGCACATTCCAACTCTAGATGCACTGCTTTGTTCACGCGTTGGAGACTTTCATCAACTAGATCAACTTCAATTCTACAATTCAGTCAAGTGTATTGTTTTTATTTTTACCTGACCTTTTGTAACAATGACAGGTCAAACTGTGTCTTCTTGCAGGACTTTTGCAAACAATGTAAAGTCTATTCTCTGCCAGGTTGTGTATATGACAGACAGTTGGCATGCATGCGTCAAATCATCTGTTGCCACAACCTGGCAACCTCACAGCTCGATTCAAGTGGTGTGTGTAGCTGCTGCTGCTCCTTGTGCAGGCAGTAGGATATCCTGCAGGTTAAAAGCCCAGATGATGGCAGGTGTTCATGTTTTATCAAGTGCAGTACATTTACATTGACAGGAGGCGATGAGTCGAGCGCCTTATAGATACAGAGAAAATGAAGACAGTTGAATCAAAGCCAAGTTTCAGATCATAACGCTGTTGGCATGTAACATCGTCTTTTTTTTTTTTTTTTCATATGCAGGTTACAAATACGCATAAAAACAAGTTCACTTATGCTGCCACATTTTTTATTTTATTTTATTTTATTATTTTTTTCTGCAGCTGTTGTTGTTGTTGTTGTTGTTTTAATGATCACAGGAGTTTGTACTCCTGCACTGGTGAACCAGCTCCACATGGTCGTTTTCATGTGTGCCTCACTTCCTCTGCCTCTTCGTCTTCCTCTCATATTCACAAAGAAAGGAACTCTTGGGCGTGCTGTGTGAGTTCTGTTCAGTGTACTGCAGGCAAGCACACAACTCAATAGAGACCAAATAGCTTCCTATTAAACCCACACTGTTTGCAAGACAGCTGGGCTTTAGTGCAAGTCTGTGTGTGAGTTATTGTGCCTGTGCACCAGCAAGTGTGTGTGTGTGTGTGTGTGTGTAGTCAATGCATTTGTACTTCTGTCTGCTTGTATGTGGGCATCTGAATCACAAGGTGCTACTTTTTTTTTTGGGTTGGAAGTCTGTGTGTGTGTGTGTGCGCATGTGTTTGCCCTGTTTGTACTGTCAGGGAGCTCCTGCTGCACCTGTGAGTGATCATCACCAGCAGAGACCTCCCACAGAGTCTCTTAAATAGGAATAAATTATTTAGCAGGGGCACAAATGCAGCTCAGCAAGATTACAGGACCCACTGCTTCATACATGACAGTGAGCCTTGGAAAAATAAAGCCTTTAATGATGGCTGAGTGTGCGTGTGCGCAGTAACAATGCCCGACGTATAACAGCCTGTCAGTCAACAGACTCAGCTTTACAATATACACATCAGCTAGATGTGAAATGGAACTAAAAACTGTAGGTATGTTATTATTATTATGCATATAATAAATGATCTTTGATAAGGTAATAATATCACAACACAAGATCTGTGTAACTGAGGAGGAAAATGCACCAAACAAAGATCCAGGTCTTTTACTTAATACATTACAACAATGTAAAAAAAAAACAAAAACAAAAAAACAACAACAATCAAAAACATAATGTCAAAATGCTGCATTCAAAATCTTACTTGGTACTTAAAGGTCCCATTTTTTAAATGTCAATCCAGCTCCACTCTGGAGCTCTAGCAACAACAGGCCAATGAACCAATCAGAAGAGAAGAGGCTTTGAACCTCTCCTCTGATTGGCTGACTGTTTTTGTTTTGTTTGAATGATTGAATAAGAATGCAGGAGATTTCAGGTAAAACACTCAGAGAAACCAAATCCTGCAAGGTTTGATGGTGGTCCAGGTGGGCGGGGCTTGGTGATTGCTTTGTTGTGACATCACAAAGCTAACATGCCCTGATGGCTTATTTAAAGGCTCAGTTTCTGAACACAGGCCGTGTGCATTTCTCTGTGTACTGAGGCTTTGATACTTTCACAGTGTTAATATAGGACCTAGAGCTGCTTTATGATCAAAAAACCCATGGACATATGATATGATATATTGTGGGATCTTTAAAGTATCATACTAGAACAGTTATTAAAAATGCATTCATGTTTAAATAGCATTTTCACTTTGTAGCTGTCGGTGGTGAAGAAGTGCTTGCTGTACACTGCTGTACAGCTGCCTACTTATTGCATAGAAACTCAGGCTATATTTTATATAAATATAGATTTCCCTGTGTATGGTACAGAAGTATGAAGTATAAAGTACCATTAAAAAAAAGAAACAAAAAACTCACATTAAGTACAAGTACCTCAAAGTCCTATTAAAATACAGAACTTGATCCAATACACGTTTACTCTCGTCTCACTCTGCAATGATCAACCTTGTATCTTTTCCTTGAGTTATGAAAGCCTTTTAATTTCAATATGGTGTGTGTGAAAGGGCTTAAATAAAAACAGTCCATAAAGTAAAAGTCTATAAAGCCAGAGTCTACTTAACACACACACACAGCAATGTGAACACGATGCCATTATGTCACACAGTCATAAACTGGTTAAAGGCTGAACTGGCAGCAGGGCAGAACAATTCATCGCAGTCTTCTGCATGAAGAAAAGAAAGTAAATATCTCTGCAGCATAACAGAAAGGAGCAGTATAGGTGTTGGAGAATCAATACAGTGCAGAAAGACATTGTATTTTCTCATGGACTAATTCAAGTTTTCACTGGAAAGTGCGTGTGGATAATTTCTTTTATAACCAGCTCAGGTTGAGCACATCACTGTGTGAAAACGAAGGCAGGAGGATTTTCTCTGTATCTTCCAGAAATCAAAGCGATGATAAAAGTTGTCACTATATCAACGATTTCAAGACATGGATCTGCGTTTTTTGTTTTGTCAGTGTAAACACACTTCACCGCAGACCAGTGGGTTTTGGCAAAGCACCTTTCCCATTACACTGCTGCAGTGTTTTCTGTTATTAAAGATAAACGCCACCGTCAACCATATATCAGTGGAATGAGGCTGTTTGTACGAGCCTTATCTAAACCTAAACTGCTTTGCCTGGTTGTGAGTCTATCTCTGTTCATTTTCCTCTCTTTTTTTTGTTGTTGTTGTTGCTAACAGCTCATATTCATACTTCAACACCCCGACCTCATGTCTAAACATCGAGGGGAGTCATGGCTCTAAAAGAAATGTTGCCTCGTGGTGGGAAGGAACATCTGCTGCTCTGCTTGGTCTTGGTCATATGTTTTCATGATCTTCTCCGGCTCCGCTCCTCATTTGCCTCCTGACCGATGACCTCCATCCCTCATTATATTTGAGGCAGTGCACTTCGCACCCTCTGTTTACATTCATCATGGCTTCTGTCGCAGTGGGGTCACTCCAGTGCTGAACTGGGCCCATTACCCAGTGTTTTACAGTAAACCGTAATGGATGCCATCTAATGGGAATCAGTGTGGCACTCATATGAGGATGATTTGAAGGCAAATGTAAAATATCATCATATCTAACATGACTGGAAGGGTCACTGGAAGGGTCACTGGAGGTTTCTGGCCACATGGGAAATTTAAAAGAGGAGGAGGTGTGTGTAAGACTGTGGCCAAAACTGTTGCCCTCCAGACTTGAGGTTGCCAGTCCCTACGCCACCGGAACCGTGATGATGTAGTAATAGAAGGAAATGTGTCTTGCTTGGATCTGGCATCATGCAACAGGGGCCATTTCCATTCAGTTTAGGGGTAGGGCATGGGTTCTCCCGCTTCAGTCTAAACACATGTGCATTAGTTCAACTGACAAGTCTTAAATGCCTTTAGGTGTGAATGTGAGTGTGTGAGGTTTGTCACTATATGTCGGCCCTGTCCAGGGATTGGCTCCAGCCCCCCACAACCCTGCACAGATAAGCTCCACAGCTTTGATGAATAAGTGCACATTTTAGTTTTTTGGATTCATGTATTTCAGTTACTTTTATTGAAGTCTCTGATTTCAAATTGTGCATTAAGCAGGTTATTCGAAAACGTCCCCAGAGAAGCACTTGACTCTTAAGCTGTTAAATGCTCTGCGGGGTTCACCCACTGTTCTCTCACTGTGTCCGTCTGGTGTTTACTTCCAGCAGGTAGTTTTCGGCTTTTTAAGGTTTCTCACTGAAAACAGCTGCATGGAGGTGATGCTTTGACAGCTAAACAGCGAAGTCACTGCAAGATGTGGAAAGTTAGTGGGAGCCACAGAGTCTGTGTAGATTTATCACTGTGAGTGACCCCCTCTCATATTGTCACACTGTATTGATTATAAAGGCTCAGTCTGTCAGGAGCCAGTGAAATAGAAAGAACCCACAGCTAAGAAGAGTGTGTGGCTTCAGACTGACGCTGGCTCAAGTGCAGCAACAGAATCTCACTGTTAATCAACTTTTCATGCTCTGTTTCTTTTTTTTTTTTTTTTTTATTGCTCTAAGCTCTTTATTGTACTAGTCTCCTCCAGTAATGTTGGATAGTGAGAGGTAATGACATAGCAAAGTAAGTATTCCCTACAACACTTAAAAACCACCTAGAAATAAACAGTGTCAAGCTTCAGTAAACGATTTGATAGGCCTACAGGCGACATCCCGAAAAATGCTCTTCATTTGGGGGTATGAATATGTAAATTGCATATTCTAGCATTTTGACAGAACATATCCATATGTCTGAAACGAGTGGGATTAGTGTGAATGAATGCTGGTCGCTGCCTCCTGCAGACAAATAAACTCCACTCCACCTGTGTGAGATTAAAAACTATTAAAAGGTGATGAGAGCACAACCCTCTTAATCTGTCCTCCGAGTCGGCACCATTTATTATCCCCTCATGTTTGTCCAATGCTCTCCTACACATAAACCTTAATCATCCACTTCCACACTCCACCCAACCCTTCCTCAACCCATATCTATATGCACACTCTGTCCGCAACCCATTACCCCCTCATTTATCCTCCACTTTCCCACCAAACCTTCCCATGAATCCTTAACCAGTGTCCGTCTCCCCGCACCCTCCCCTCTGTGGATGGGGAGCCAGCTAGGCGGTGTTGAAGCCGAGTCCTCCAGTCATTTGACTCCCACTTGTCAATGGAATATGTTATTACCTGGGCACCTGCTGCACCCCCCCCTCTCCAGCCTGAGTCGGAGAGCGGCAGCATCGCTCAGTAACTCAGCATGGCCCGGCAAAAACAAAGGCCAGAGAACACATCCAGCTAACTCCCACTGGATGACATGGTGTTAGTGGCTTTTAGTATGGATTATTAATCACTGCATTTATTATAATAACAACAGCAGTGTGGACCAGAGTGCTCTAGCAATGAATTACACGCAGGGAAACAGTACGAGCGCCTCCTAAAGTTCACCGATTAACATGTTACAACTAGTTTGTTTAAAATGAATTATGTGGCAGACTACTTCCTGGACGCAACTTGTAACTTCTTATCATCAACCTGAAGCTGCCAAACAACCAGCAGAGACTCCAGCCTCAGGTCAGATTCATCTGAATTCATTTTTGCCTTCGGACAGAGTCAAGATCCCTGTTCCCCTGTTTCCACTAAACCTATAACGTGTAACTTTTCCGCATTAAAATGTCCAAAGATGACTGTTTGAGTTGTGTACTTACTTTATTTTTCATCATTTCTTGCTCACTTGTCATTGACGTCTTATCCCCTGTGAGTTTTTAATCCATTTTAAGCCACATTTTTAAGGTACAAAGTAAAACATTTTTTTCTTTGCATCTAAGTTATCAGAGGAAAAAAGCCAAGCAGGCAAATGTTAGGCAGCTCAGCTCCAAGACATCCTGTCACCGGTTTTTTGATGCCAGTTTTACCCCCCTGGTGATTATATAACACAGCTTATGATTCAGCTGAAGGAATCTGAACTGAGAGAAGTTTACAGTAAAACTGGCGAAGACAACAACTCCCATGATGCCACACTACTTTACACTGAACCGACGGTGTCAATCTTCTCATCTGACTTTGAGGAGACAGAGAGAATAAGTAGTATTACCCAAAGTGTCAGATTATTCCTTCAATGGCACAAAATAGGTGGAAAATTAATCAAGGTCTGAAGCCAGGCCTCCAGTTAATGGTCAGAGCGAGAGAGAGAGCGAGAGAGAGAGAGAGTGAGAGAGAGAGAGAGAGAGAGAGAGAGAAGCCAGTGAAAGAATAGTAAATGAAATGTTTGGTGTGAAAGTTACAAGGAACCTTTTTAAGAACTCTCTCCACATCTCCAAGGTTAGCGATCCGCTTTAGCATCAAACACAGCCTAAATGCTGCCTGCCTGCTGTTGTTGCTTTGAGCTTTCAATGTGTGTCATCAGTCAATGCTGATGCAACCCTCTAAGGGCTCTGCAGGATAAGGTGATAGATATATAAAGCAGCAATCAACAGATGAGAGGACAGAGAGGTGTAGACACACACACACACACACACACACACTCAGCAGAAATACACAAATCAGCAGAGCCTCTCCTTTTGTGGTCGTGTCCCTTTTTTGCGCTCATGAATGTGCTTTTGTTCTCGTTAAGCGCACACCATTGTTTGTGCCTATTCTCATCACAGCCGCTGACAATCCCATAGTAACAGTGCTTCAGCAGCCCACGGTAATCGCAGTCTGGTGGAGGTAAATCAACTACGAAACAGATGCAGTGTGTGTGTTTGTGTGTGTGTGTGTCAGTGCAAGGTGCTGAGTGTGTGTGGAAGCGAACATGGCAGATTTAACAGGTCACAGAGCAACAAAGAGCCATTCCTCCTCCTCCTCGTCTTCGTCTTCCTCTTCTTGTCCTCCAGTCAGTTTGGCTTCAAGTTTATGGCTCTAGCTCCTGTTTTACAGCTGGACAGATAGAAGGACTGGTGGCAGCAGTATCAAAGGGAAAGCATGGTTGAAAGTTGGACGCCCACTGACTGATTTCCATACATTGTTATTATTATAAAAAATCTAGTCTAGGATATGAATACAGAGAAATGCACACAGCCTGTATTCAGAATCTGAGCATTAAAACCAGCTGTCAGGACTGTCACTTTGTGATGTCACAACAAAGCAGTCATCAAGCCCCGCCCAACATTGATGCCCCAGCCATCCTACCTTCAATGATTTGGTTTCTGGCTGTTTATACTTTTACTGAATCACACACGAAACAGTCAGCCAATCAGAAGAGAGCCTAAGAAGAGTCTCTCTCTTCTGATTGGCTGACACCGACCTGTTGTTACTAGAGCTCCAGAGAGAAGCTGAGAGGGGAGATGGAAAACTACACTGAGATGGTTTTTGTTTCTTCAAAGTACCCAAACTGAAATGTAATAACATACTGTATATGTCACTGTGTAAAGAGTGATGTCATCATATTTGTCACATATGAGGAGATACATTATTTTCATACATATACATCCTCTGGATCTATGTAGATATGAATCATATCTGTATGTACATATGAAAAGAAATTTGTTGCAATTTCTTTTCTTATTTGCATATGTGATGGAAATGTGGGAAATAAAAAAGTGTAACATATGGGACCTTTAGATTTTGAGGTGGTAAACTTTGCTTTTAAATATTGAGTTTCCTGCAGCTATTCTACGAAGGAAGGGAACTGGAACGACAAGCTTTCTGGAAAGAGATATGCCAGGTGCTCTTTTTATGGAGATAATGAGTGAGATGGGCTCACTGTAAACAAGAATCATAAAAACACTAAACTGGCAGCATCACTCTGCGGCACAGTCTCATGTTATCTCTGCCAGAGACTGTGCAGACAAACACGGATTCACACCAACAAAGGCAGAGAGAGCGAAAACATCATCGCCGCGCAAAATAATAGGCTGGACGGAAAACACAATTCACATCTGACAGGACAGACAGTGAAGGGATAATGACTACTGCCACTAATGCAGGTACTGGACTGCACTCCAACAACAATGCAGCAATTTTATTAGCGGGGGCCCATTCTGCCAGGGGGATATTGAGTCGTGATGCCAGAAATATTGGTGACAGTGAATGATCAGAAATGTCAGTCTTTTCATTTTTTTTCATGGTAACTGAAATACACAAAATGAGACAAGACTGTAACAACAACATTCAAGTAGGCCTTTGACAGTACGATAATAATCTGCAGCCAGTTGGAAAACAGACTCCACCATTCAGCTCCCTCTCTCTGCCTCTCCTTTTTTCCCCAGGTTGGAACAAACGAGTGGACTACGAGCCTGGAACGGGCAGCAAGCAGCTGTTTCCTAAGATGCACCTGGAGACCTGTGGCGGGCCGCTGTCGTCAGTGAGGACCACGGTGGAGCTGCAGACCAGCCACATCGGAAAGGGCTGCGACCGGGAGACCTACTCTGAGAAATCTCTACAGAAACTCTGCGGTGGGTTCTGCAACGAAAATAATGTTGTTGTTGTTGTTTTTTTCTGTTACGAATTGAAAACCATAATCGTTCTTGTGTGACCAAACTGAAAAACAGCTTAGACTGATAGTGCATACCTGGCATGTAGCAATAAATCACACGGCAGCTGGTCCTGTGGCTATTTGCATGGTGGTGGATAATGTAAGAATACACAGTAGAGGGCTGATCAAAGGTGGCGTCTGACTGAGGGCGGCAAACTGAAAGTTAACACATTGAATTAGAAGTAAGCAGCGGCTAAAAGCATCAGTCAAACCCATGGTTTGGCGCCATTTTCTGCCATTTTTAAACCAACATCTGAAAGCTCTTGGCCAGTGTTGGCTTCTCATCTCCACTGGTGTCCCTGGTAAACCCCTGTGCTAAATGAAGGCACCAGAATTGCAACTTAAAGCTGTGTCACTAATGATGTGACAGAGCGAGGGCATTAGCCACCCCAGATGCTACCACGCTTTCTCCTCAGTGACTGATGAGCAGCCAAGCTGCCGTGTCGGTGCCCAGAGCACCAACAAAGCAGCCGAGCCTACCCACTCCCTACTCCCCGCCCACACTGCACCGCCAGCAGGGGGGCTGGAGTCATCATCTTTGACTAACGGCCTTCACGAGCCCCATTCCAGCTCATCTGAATGCATAACATCCCCTCGCTGCCTCCCCAGGCTCCCAGTCCATGCATGGTTTACCACTAAAGAGCCCTTTTCAGGTACCTCATAATCATTATCTGATAGGGAATAGAATAAATTGTAATTGCTTTTTTAAAGCGCAATCAATTTGAGATAATGTACAAAGACATCGGGCAAGAAAAAGAGGCTGCGACTGCGTCCCGGAGAAGTCGATGCGTATTTATTTACTGAGGGAATCTAATTACTGGAGTCACATTGGCATGAGTAAGAGGTGGAGAAAAATGCAGCTTTAAAGACGAGACAAAAACATCAACCAGTGTGCTAATGTTGTGTTATTAGCAGGAACAGACAGCTGCGTGTTGCATTTGTTTGCCTGGACAAGGGGGGACATGGTGAATTCTGACATTGGTTGTTTTTTTTTTACCCTCAGAACAGCAGGTTTTTTTTTTCCATGCTGCTTTGATTTATCACCATCCGTAAGCTGTTATAAATGATTTATAAATGTGCTTTAAACACATGAAAAACATTCTTCAATGTCGCACGGTGGCAAAGATCGATCGGCAAGGGCACGTCAAATACGTCGAGGAGCAAGGTGAGCAATGTGGCCCCAGAAAAAAAAAAAAAAAACGTTTGTCAAGGTGACAGTCTGAACACACAGATCGTTCAGGACGCTACGTATTGAGGTTAGTGTGTCAAAAGAGTGATGGAGCTGCTTTTAAAGGGAAGAGGAGCCAAAGGGAACGGGATGAGTCAGTGCAAAAGGTGATGATAAGTGTGTTTTGTCAGGACGTATAGGGATCATTCTAAACTTCCAGTGATTGGCCCGGCTCACAACAGACATTATATCCTCATCCTCCTCCTCCTCCACGGCTCGTCGCTGAGTCCTTTCTCCTCCTGTTATCATTGCACTCGCTCAATATGTCGCTCTGTTTCCATAGAGGCACATTTTAGCAGTTGAGCTATGTTCTGAATTTGTGAACGATGACTCACATCTCTTCCCTTTTGAAAGTCAGTTTCATTTGCTATGAATCAATAGCCACATCCTCCATCCATCTCGCCCCATTGATTACATATTAAGCCCTGCCATCTGCCTTACTCATAAGTAATCATAGCCAAGGTTAGGCCAATATACGCAGCATATCTGTGGTGATTGTTATTGACACGTCTCTTCTGTCGCAACTCTTATTTTGTGACCCCAGGGGCGTCCTCGGGCAGCACTGACCTTCTCCCTGCCCCCAGCGCTGCCACCAACTGGACTGCTTCCCTGGTGACCGACAGCGGGAGGGACAGCGACCTGATCTTCCGCTTCGATGGACGGCAGGCGGCCAAAATCCCAGACTGGGTGGTGCCGCAGAATCTGACAGACCAGTTCACCATAGCGACGTGGATGAAGCACGGGCCCAGTCCTGGGCTCAGGGCGGAGAAGGAGACGCTGCTGTGTAACTCCGACAAGACAGGTGCGTAGGAGTCACTGGTGTTCTTAACAAACCCCATGACAAGAGCAAAACCAATAATGAATTGATCGCACCTCTTTGTGCAGCCACTGTCTGGTATAAATTGTGTATAGCTGCTCCTCAGTGAGTTGCATTGTTGCACAGTGTTATGCGTTCCTTCATTATAATGGATATGGCCACTGTGGAAAAGTGTTAGTCAATCTCTGCTACCAGAAATACTCAATAACACACCGACTGTGTATTAAGACAGATCTGAACAGTTCCCAGCAAATTCATTCTTTAATTATTTGTGAATATTTGTTTGCAGTTTAAATCTGACGGTCCTAAACAGAATAAGGAAGTGCAGACTTCAGCCGAGTGTCTGTCCAGATTTCATATCGGCGTTTCTCATACAAGCCTGTAATTTGATCAAAGTGATTAACACCACACACCACAAATCAAGTGAGTGGATTAGTCGATGCCGGGCGGGCCTTTTTATACACAGTTACCAGGACAGTGCAATAAGTGGAGATGTGGCACATCACAAAAACACCTGGGAGCAACAGGAAGTCAGTCGTTTTTTTCAAAATGCAGCTCACGGCGTCGTACAGAGGTTTGGGCTCCATCAGTAAACAATGACACGACGAGTGGGGCAGTAAAATATTCTGTCACTGCCTCTTCCACTTTATTCCTCTGTGTCACAGGTAGTTAAAAATGCATAGGACAGAATATTCCACACACACACACACATATAACCCTTTCCCTAAGTAATATAATGACAGAATGGATGATAATCTTGGTGATTGGCCTGTCAAAGTTAACAGGATAATAACACATTAAAGCTAATTCCCTTTGACAGCACTATTTTGAGCCGTACTTAACCCACGTTCTATGATACTGACCTTTGACCTGACCTATAGTTAGAATTGTTTGTCTCACAGTCGTAAGCTAAACTGAAAACAGTTTCCACTCAGATGGAGCCGTTGTGTTGTTATTGTGTGTATGTTTATTATTGTTTTTCATTGTCTAATAAAGTCACATTTGCATAAAGCAGCACATTTGACCATTATTAACACTTTGCAATTAATCTTGATGAACTATTTTAACCAAACGACAATTCCAGTCATAACTGGATAAATAATCCAATCAGATGGGGGTCTGTGGTCCGACTAGTCTTTGGCCCTCAATGTCAAACAGTGTGAGAGCCGCTTCCCTAAAGTCAACAACATGATGACGTTGACCCCAAAAAGGGACGAGTCTGTTTTAAAACCCCAGTGAGACAAGTCAGTGTGAGCCTGTTTTCACTCTGACAGTCAGTAGATGTGATGATCTGATCGTCCTCCTTCCTCCCACAGAGATGAACCGTCACCACTACTCGCTGTACGTCCATAACTGCCGCCTGGTGTTTCTGCTGAGGAGAGACTTCACACAGGTGGACACGTTCAGACCGGCCGAGTTCCACTGGAAACTGGAGCAGGTAGGAGGCAAATGTGTAAAAACACAGACAGCAGGAAACCCGTCTCCTGAGTGACCTCGGTTCGTGTACGTTAACTCACCTTTGTGGATTTGATAAGTAGGTTATGAGTCAGTCTGTGGATTAAACATCCACTGGGATTTTTTTATCCACATACCTTAAAACTATGTATGTTCGTCTGTATCTCACACTAATGCTACAAGAAATAACTTTGCACCGTTTGGTGTGTTTTTTGTGTGTGTGCATGACTTCTCAGTGCTTGGTTGCGCTAAAAAGCCCGACCTTTAATTAACCCCAATTAATACAGAAAACTCTTATATCACTCTCCATAATAACCGTGGAGTTTTTAATGACTTTAGCAACTTTTTTTTAATATATATTTACAGCCATGAGTAGTTATTTTTTTATTTCTTCCTCTTGCCTGACACATTATATAAAGATTTCTCTTATGAATTAAATATATCTAGAGATAAAACACTGCGTTCACTGGCATGGGAGCAGAATTTGAAATAATTGATTGTGGGGTCTTTTCTTCTTTCTCAGAGCGAGACTGGAAACGCGTCCAAAATTGGATCTCTGCTTTGATTTTAAAGTTAAAATATGCAATTTTGTCGTCACTTCTGATTCAGATTCAAAACTCCAAACAGTGATTTTAGTCACTAAATACAGTCTCTTGTCACTGTGTGTCATACAAGACAGAAATATGCTCTCTCTATGGACATGTATGTGTGTGTGTGTGACAGCAGCTGTGTGCTGATTGAGGATCCTGTCTTAAAGTCAGACAGGTCACGTCGACATGTGATCTAGAGGGAGGGACCCACAGCTGAGCCAGGACGACCAGGGCCAATGTGATCAGACAGATCACTGGTGTCGCAGCCAGAGAGCAGAGGTCGTTTGTGTGTTTTTGTTTCTTTGCTAAATTTCAATTAATTTTGAGGAAACATATTCACACAGTGAGTGTTTGTGTTTGTGTTTGTTGACCCGGTTTTGCGAGCAGCTACATACAGTCCAGCCACAGAGTAAATTAAATTCGATCCGAGCTGAACTGATTTTAAAACCTACATTCATTCAGAGAATTTACATTAGATCCCGTATTAAACAAAACACAAAGATTCTCAAAGCCACAAAGTTAATTATCTTTCACTGAGAGGTGTGTTTGAAAACATACGTTAAAGTGACAGACATCGATAGCAGATGTGAGACTCATCAGCTGTGAGTGCCTCTCCAGTCGTCTCCTCTCCTGCTGATTGCATCACTTCAATTGCACGACTCACATACTCTCAGTTAATCTTTCATTCATGCAGTAGAAATAATTTAAGCTCATAAAAACATCATTTCTGGACCGGGCCCTTTTGGTATTTTGATCATGTAGCTGCTGAAGAACAGCGGGAGTCACATTTAGTTGACCACAGCTGTTCTGTGTCTGTTCAATATCAGACACAAAAATACTCTATAAAAGAATGTATTATGTTATAAAAGGAAATAAACAGATTCAGTAATATTAAAGGAATGTGACTTATTTATTTATTCGTTCAGTTTGATCCCCAATTAGTCTCTACCAAGGTGGCGACAAGGCCTCTGGTTTACTCAAGTGAACATTGCATCATAATGTCAAACAATAAAGTAAATTAAAAGGGGAACAAGACAGTAACAACACAAGCAAACAGTAAAACAATGATGTGATTGTGTCAGTGATTGGGTTTAAAGGTCACAAGGACTGTGTGTGTGTGGGTCCAGGGCCGTTTTAGGTTTGAATATAGATTGTTATGTGTGTTGTGTAGCAAGACTATGGGTAGATAGAAGTATATGTGCTGTGTATATGTGGTGTCTGCTGTTGTGGTAGATTCCCCTATAGTGGCAGGCCAGGGAGAGCTCCAGAGGTCAGCCAAGTTGGAAACTACATTTCCCACGATGCCAATGGAAGCAGACAGGTGTGTGGGATTGGGAATCAGGGCAGAGGTGAGACAGACAAAGAGAGGCTGGGAGGAGAAGAGACCAACAAAAGCTTTGGAAGCTGACACCTTGTGACTGGAGAAGGTTTTGAGTATCCTACATTTTGAAACTGTTGGTACCGGACTGAGGTCTTTAAAAAAGAGACTGAAAAGAAAAACCTAAGGAGTTGAAACAGAGGTAGAAAGGTTTGGTTTAAACAGAGACTGATCATTTTGAGTTACTAAAGAAGCATAATTAAAGCTCAACCTTGTGTTGAGCCACTCTTTTGGTCTGATTCCTTCACGCTCCCCTCGCAGCCTCAGATTGATACTAAGGTGCATAAGGCACAAGGTACCCTGTGGTTTGTATAAATCAAGTAGACCTACTGTATTACTGTAAACCTTTGTCTATGCTTTGACTCAGTGAATCGAATGGAGTGTATCCATGGTTTAACAACAGTGGCTTGTTATGCTAAAGACAGACCTATTGAGAGGTTATTCTTTATAGCTGTGAGACGTGTGTCTGGACTTGGATACAGTTGCCATGCTGGTTTCTGACTGACAAGTTGGTGAATAGATGATGCGTTTTTCTTCCATTTGGACCCTGAAGTTAACGTGAGGATTCACAGTTAGAAAAGACTGAGGTTGGTTTTAGATTTGGTGCTCTTAGCATAGCCTGCAGTTCATGAACCCCCCCCCCTCCATTCTTTCCTTTAACCCCTGAACACATTTCAGGCACAGGCACTGTCTTGCAGCGATCCTGGTAGATAGTCAGTGGTTTTTCTTCATCCCTGTTTTCTTGTTTGTTGGAAGTTAACTCTCTGTAAGTTGTTCTTTAGTTTGTGCCGTCGGTGGTTTAACAGAGAGACACTGGATGTGAGTTCATTCGTAGCCTTGTCTTCAACTTGATGTTTTTTTTTTTCTTTCATTATCTAAAAGTGATAAAAGTTTCCAAGGATGGCGGCGCTGTGTGTGTGTGTTTGTGTGCAAGCTGCACAATAGTAAAGCACTTTTTAAAAATCTCCATCTCATTCTTTTTTTCTTTGTTACATCTTCTTCTTCATCCTCTTGTTAATGGTCGTCTCTTCAACTCCAGGGCATGAAAGGAAACTTTCATTAAGTCCCTATCTCCCCTCCACCTTGTCTCCACTTCCTCCTCATCTGCTAATGTCCTTTAAAACAAAATGAACCTCCTCTGAATAGCTCCAACCCAGAGAGCTCCTCCAACGGAAGAATCTCCTCCTCTCCCCCACGCTGGTTCATCGCAGCAGTTATAATTAATTTACAATCCAATCAGGCATTACAAGCCACAATATAATGACTGGAACAGGAGGAAAAAGAAAAGATAACTGCAGATATTAGTTTTACCTGCTTTTAAAAGAAGAGAGTGTGCTATCTCTTAATAACAGGCACAGTGGTTGGAGGCAGTGTGGCTTTATGTGTACAGGCCTATTGTCTGCACTGCAATTCAGTATTTTTAAGCCTTGCTATCTGTGGTGTGAGCATTGTTGAGTGAGATGGCCTGAGGTTTTTTTTTTCTTTTATTGCCTTCATTGAAGAGCTTTTGCATTGAGCGTGTATTGAACACGTCTTTTGTCCGCGGTTTCATATTCTTTAAACGCAGACTTTCATTCAGGCATCTCAAAGAAGTAAGACCGTCAATCTTGAACATGTTCTCTGCATGAATGAGCCTCGGCATGTGTCGGAGCTGTGTGGAAAATTGGATGCGGTGTACACATCTGTGTGAAAAATAACATCTGCCACACGCAGGTCGTAAGAAGAAGGAGAATGAACTCTGTCCCACTGAAATAACTGATTTAATCACAAATCGTCTGGAAGTTAATTAGAGAGCACAGTGTGGACACGGTGTGGAGGAAGCTGCCTGGTGTGTTTGTGTGTAAGTCTGCATGTGAATAACAAACAACTGCAGTACATAAAATGTAAAATGTCTCTTCCCATCCCTTTATTGTCATTATTGAACAGTTTTTACCTTTGGTTGATAGGGAGAGTCAGAGACTGATGTCAGTTTCCAACCACACAAACAAAAAGTAATTCAGATTTATCCTTGAAACCTTTGATTAAAAGTTAAAACTGAAAGAGAAACTTGTTTCTCTGCTAAACAATGCTCTTATTGTTATTGAACATTATTAGACTGATATTATATTGCACTGGGTTGGTCAGATATTAGCTAGCAGATAAAAACAGACTGACTGAGCACCATTTCACACCTTTGGTGCATTGTGTAATTTGTTATAATCTTTTCATTTAGAGCGACTTTGGCTGAAACTTCCACTGTGTGACTCACACAGACGATAATGTGCCTGCAACACTTGGGCAGAACAGAAAGCTGATGTTCCAGTGATGCAAAACTGAATGCACAGCCGTATAAAGAGCATGTAACAAGTAAAGATTAAATGAAAACAGATTAAAAAAAATACAACAAGCTTTCAAATGCAAACAATATAGGGGGAAAAAAAGGACACTGGGTGTAGTGAATGAAGTTCAGGCTCTGCAGTGAAAACATCCACTTTCTCTTAATTGGGCTGAATTAGCATGACTAGCTCTGAGAAGAGCGAAAATTATCATCACAAATAGAAATGTACCAGAAACTATATTAGTCTGTGACCTAACATACGTACAGGTCAGTGGACACATAAGCTGCTGGAGCTAAGAAAGTCTCCTGAACATCTTTATGCAACACACTGAGGAGGATAGAGCGTACCACTCTGAGAGGAGGAGGGGGATGCAGAACAGTCCAACTGGTTGGAAAAGAGAGCTGTGATGTGTTGTTCCTTGGGGTATTTGGACCAAAGCATGTCACAGACATGTCTTTAAGACACCTGGGAACTATTTTAATTTGTGGACACGGTGCAGAATATGTCTCCTTTAATTGACAGGATAGTGGAGAGAGACAGGAAGGTAGAGAGAGGGATTGGGGAAATGACACACAGTGCAGATCGGCACAGTCGGGAATCGATCTGGCAATCACTGTGTTGGGCATTGCCAACATGGGACATGCTCTTAACCACTCCATCACGGAGCAACCCCCAACAAACTGCAGTCATTACCAGGTCACCTGGACAGGAAGTTGCTGACTGACATAGGATATTGTATGTATTGTATTGATTTGAACATACAGCAAAGTGAACACCATCTTGAATATACCTGAATATTTACTGTTTGTGGAAAAATGCAGGAGCGAGAGCAGAAATCTGAGAGCAGATGTTTCACCACAGCACTGAAGGACTCAAACTGAAGCTCAGGACGCTTGTGCAGCAACAGTGTGCCTGAGTGCAGACAAACAGTTTTGTGCAGGAGCAGAGAAGATTTACTCTCATGCAGGGTCTATTTGAGAGCGAGGGCAGGGTGCTCAGGGAGGAAATAGTGCTCTCAAAAGGAAACATCACGCTCTTGAATAAAGATGGGAAAGAAACTCCATATTTTTCTGTCATGTTCCACATTTCAAGCCGCTGTTCAGTGGTTCATGAAACGCTGCTGGGATACATGTTTGGCCCATTAGACCCATAAAAGATAGTATTTCTGTTTGAGGCTGGCAAATCTTGGTTGTCAGTGGTGTTTCATTGCTTCTGTGTTTCTGCAGAGCTTTATAATGTGCCCCACGCAGACAGATAAATGGAAATGCGGGGTGTACAGTTTGAACAAAGCCCGCACTGTTTCCTCACCTGACAGGGCAGAGTGACTTTGGCAAGAGGAGAAAATCAATGAGAAGTTACCCCGAGCCTCCGAGCTGCCAAAAGAGCAAAAGGATAAAAAAAAAATAAGACTGAGATAATTGAGATCTAAATGATGTCTCCACCAGGAGTCTAAATTGAATGTGGAAGTGACATTGTTGCCTTCGGCTTTTCCCTGGAAAACAGTTTAGTTTTTTGTTGTTGTTGTTTTTTTTTAGGGGAAGCAATCAAACAAACTCTCATGGGGGGCTTTTTCAGATTTCACATTGGTCAGTAGGAAATGAGAAATTTAATCAGTGGCTTCCCATGTGGTGTGGTACATATGATAAATCTGGCCTGTGTGTTCTGATTGAAGTCGAGAAGGTTAAGCTAATGAGACAGTGGCAGCACGAGTGATTGTTTACTCAGATTGTCTGGTTTATACTCCAACATTTAGAAAAGCCTGTATTCAGTTAAAGGTCACATGGTGGTGTAAAGGTGTATGACCATGTCTTTAATGATTATAAATCAGATCTAGGTTCTATATTAATACTGTGAAAGTATCAAAGCTTCAGTCCACAGAGAAATACACAGCCTGTATTCAGGAAATGAGCCGTGAGGCCTTGCTGTATCGTTGTGATGTCATAACAATGCAGTTACCAAGCCCCGCCCACCTGGACCCACCATCCAACACTTGCAGGAATGCGTTTCTCTGAGTATTTCACTATCTCTCTTCTGATTGGCAGTTTTGCCTGTGGTTACTTGAGCTTAATCTGCTCTCATGTGATTCATGGAGCCTCAAAGTTACATCTGCACATTTGTTAACATGATGCATTTCACTCAATCAGTTATACAACACCTAGAGTGTAAAATATATGCATGTGATGAGTTAATTCAGTCCTGGGAATATCCTGTGGCTGTGAGCTCTGATATCAGTAAACCAGGAAAACGGTCATGAATTTCCTAAGACACTATTTTGTTTGAAAAATCCTGTCGAAATAATCGAGGCTCATCTCAAACTCCCCGGAGATTAAACTCACTCCTCCAACTACAAACGGTCTGGGAGGATAAAAGCTTCAAATCCAAATGATTTCCCCCCCAAGTTTGAATATTTTTTCTAGTTTCACAGCAGCATGAATTTAAGATGTGGGTGAATTTTGAACATCATGGACCACAGCATCATCCTGTGAGAGTTAAATACAAAAGGTTTCCCCGTCTTCCGACTGTACAAGAGTCAATCTGTGTTAAACAATGCCAGAGTGTCCCTTCAGTCATGACAATAAAAGATGGAGATGGAGCATTTCTTTCTCCTCCTTCTTTTTTTTTTTTTTGCAAGCCACTTGGCATGATCCTCCTCACACAGTTGCCTCGTAACAAGTCCAGGTTTTATTGTGGAAAGGAAGATCTCCTGAGCACCATCCAAACACTGAGCATCTGGCATTTTCAAATTGCTGATGTGCTGCTGTCATCAGAAAAAACCCCCCAAAAACGGCTTGTTAGTAAACTACGGGACGTTCAGGGACCTGCTCCTCCAGACGAGCTTATGAAATGATGTTGTTTTTGCCACAAAGTCGGTTGTTGTTGTTGTTGTTTGCATGAATACAGCGGAGGTCTACACAACATCTGTCTCACCAAGAGAAGGAGGTGATTGTGAAACACACACACACACGGGAAGTCACTGAGGACCAGACTTGGTACTATGGAGCTCACACCAGCATCACAGGCGGAAATGATAGCACATGCAGCTGTCTCCGTCTTTGCACCAGATTAATATGCAAATGAGGGTGGTGCGGTTTTTAATCCACAAACACAGCATCACACACATGAGTGAAATAAGCAGCATGGTGGTGATTTTAATAAATGTCCAAAATGGGCAAAAAAAAAAAAAAAAAGAAATCACAGTTTCTGTGTTTTCTTCGTCTGCTTTATCCTCAGACATCAGGCTGCGGTAGTGGCCTAGTTAACAAAGAACAAAGAGCCTCAGTTTTTTTCCCTCCGTGTTTCAGCTCAACAACTGACGAAGATGTTTTAGATTTCCATATTTTACACAAATCCTGCAGCTGGTGTCCAGCAGCAAGAGAGAAGAGACATTTAGCAGATCTCTGTGTGTCGTCTCTTATCTGTGCTGCTATTTTACCTTTTCTCAGTGACACACACGCACACATACACACACACACTCTCTCTCCCTCCTCATGGGAGGGTGTGTGTTGAATGATAGATGACTCTTACTAAAGAGCTCGCTAAATTTAGAGCTCTGCTGCACCACTGGGCTCCGAAGTACATGATGGGCACACAGTGACACACACACACGCACAGTCACACACACACACACAGGTTTTTGAAGGGTCATCGTGACTGTCTGTTTGAAGCACATGCAGTCTTTTGCCTCATAGAGTTTCAACCTCGATACTTGTCCTGTCACTCCACCTGAGCCATTTGTCCCTGTGCACACACACACGATTTCATTTGATTTGTCACACTTTGTTTTCTTTTAAGTATTAAAGGAGACATATTCTGCATTTTTTTACCATTGTGTCAGTTTGAACACCTACAGAGTAGTTCTGTGTGATTTTCAGCTCTACAAACTCCTTAGTTGTCTCGTACGGATGTCAAGAAAAATCCTGATTTCAACCACTATGCAGCCACTTCCTGAAACGCTTTGTTTTGGTTGCTGCCCCCCCCCCCCCCCACTTTCCTCTGATTGGCTTGCTCAGTGGAGGCCCATGTGTTCTTGTTTACCTTGCATTGTTAAATACATACTAGTTGCCTTTACAAGCATGGACAGCTACGAGGTGCGTGTTGTGTTGGACCCAGAGTCTGGGGAAGGAAAACAGTTGTGATTTTCTGTGTAAGTGCCATTTGGGGGCGGGGCATTGTGGGCATGTTTTGGGCAGATCCCTTGCAGGTTGGGCATTTGTCCTAATTGGATGGTATTTGCGCAAATCTTACGAAGATCTTGTTAACGAGCGTTCAGAGAGACTGGAAACCATGTGAGATCTCATTGGTGGGTTACTGCAGGACCCCTGTAGCTCATGTTGTGCAGCTTTGCAGAGGTTCAGCATGGACATATGACATTACAACATTGTATGGATGTTCTGAAATATGGAACAGCATCATATGTCTCCTTTTAGCTCCTACAGATGTGTTTTCATGTGCCATCGTCCAGCTCTGGATCAGGACATGTACACACACACTTGTCCAGATCATATGAGCCTCTGTGCATGATCGTCCACACCTGAAACCTCCTCCTCTGGTACTCGTGCTGCAAATATCCACATTAAAACCAGGATTTATTGTGAGCAGCGGAGTAGCCATCCCTGGATTTTAGATATCGATTGGTCAGCCATGCAAAAGAGCCTTGTTTGTATTCAGGTGGAGGTTCTTATTGACAGCAGGGATCGATAATCAGGAAAAGATGAAATGACAAAGAAAAAAGGAGCAGAGAGGGAGCGAGAGAATGAAGAGAAAGCGACAGAAAAGGAAGATAAAAGAGAAAAATAAAGATGGGAAAACTGTCCTCTGATTGGGACACATCATCGTAGATCATATTTCGAGGGGATGTCAGAAAGACACAGAAGTAGTAGATAAAAAAGATAGATATCAGTCTGATATCGCTCAAAACACAATCTGTTCTTCATTTGAATAATAATTAAATCATAATTTCATAAGCCTAATTGAAGCAGGCAGGTTTTGTTGTGGCGATCCTCTCAGAGTGATTTCACTCATTCATCACAGACATTATCTCTTCTCATCACATCGTGCCGCTCAGCCTCTCTCAACCTCCACCATCACCGTCTGCATCTCAAATGAAATCAGCCTTTTATTACAAACAGATTTTTCCAAAACTGCATTCATGCATTTTCCCCATCATTTCTATTTCTTTCACATCCCACCTCTCTGCAGATAATATTACCTCTGCTTTATGAGAGTGGGAAGGGAAATACTATAGATCTGAGATAGGTGGGGGTGCTGGAGAGGCCACTAAATGACAGGGTGGAGGAGCAATGGCTTTTATTACTGTGCCTGGCTGTGACTCTGTATGTGTGTGTGTGTGTGTGTGTACATTATGTAAGTTCACACTTCACAGGAGCTCAACTCAAACTTTAGTTCACACATTAAAATGAACTAGTTTATGTTCATTTCCTTCATTTTTTAATGAGCTGCTCTCAGATTTACCCCCCCCCCCCACTACACCCCAATCACAATACTGTAGACCACAGAATCACAGACAAAGAAAGTGCATGTTTTTATGATTTAAATAACATGTCATGAAGCATATTTTTATAATGGGTAAGTGATTTTGCCACAGAAAAACAGCTATATCTATGCAAGGCTTTAGAAACAAGGTGTCAACAATGATGGACTTTGAGAAAAATCTAGCCAAAGTCCACCAACATTAGTGACACGTTCAAGTCTCAAAATCTTTATTACACCGTCTGAAGTCAATTGAAACTAAATCTGGAAGCTATTTGTGACAAGTCCAAGTCACTTGTGCTGAGACAAGTATGAAATCGTTCAAGTCTGACGGCACTAGTGGTGTCGTAACTCCACTAGCGGTGGCAGCTAACATCCACTGTTAGCACCCGCTTCCGTGCTCACCGCGATGGCCCTTCTGTTCATTGCAGCACATAGCGACAGCCAGCGCTTCACTCAGACTGTATTTCCTCTTCTTTGCAGTCCTGAGCAGTTCTCAAAGTTTTGATCCCTCTGTGGAAAGTTCAAGTTTCAAGTCATTTTGGAGAAGTCAAAGTTAAGTCTTAAGTCTCTGAGTCGTCCTTTGTGACTTGTCCAAGTCGGCTCTGAAGAAAAGACTCAGGTCATTTGAGATGAGCTTGATCAAGTCAATCACAACCATGACGTTGTCCATTGAAAACCTGGAGTTGTGTTTGGTGTCTTTATTCCAACTTGAGTCAAGGTCTCCTGTACATCTCTCATATGTTATTTCTGTGTTTGTGTGTGTAGGTTAAATCTATATGTCCATTGATTAGAGCTGATTGTTTGTGTCTATTATACATACATAGGCCTGTGTGTGTGTGTGTGTGTGTGCATTGTGCAACATTGTTCACTCCTTGTCCTCGGTGTGTACATGTTTGTTACTGAGCATCAGAGAAACTGAAGAGCTTTGGTTTCACTTTGTGGCAAACAGGAGCACAAAAGCCCAAATAAAAGAAAATAACAGCCCAGTAAAAGCTGCTATTTGCTGCCATTCATCATATTAATCTGGACAAAATGGCTTCGGTGAATCCCGTCTTCTCCCACAGAATCTCTCTTCACCCTCTCCTCTCCGCCCTTTTTACTCTCTATCTGTTTCTCTTTTTTTTCTCTCGCTCCACCGATTTGTCTCACTTTCTCACCAAATAAGACTCTCCAAACTCTCCTCCAAGACTTTCTGCCTGCCCAGAAAGTTTTGAAGAGGGGAAAAATTTATGTGCAAGTGTGGCTCTTGCCTCCGACTGGCTACAGCACTTCCTGAATTGAGGGTGGCTGTCAGAATGTGCGGCGAAGATTTATTGTGCACATCCCACCCTGACCTTAAGTGTGGTTAGAGAAGAGGGGTGAGAAAGAGAGAATTGAAGGGGGGGGTGTGGAGATGGAGAGGCGGACGAATAAGTGAGCCGAGTGGAGGGCTGGTAAATTTGCCGTAGGAGTATCGGCAGTGCACATGTTGTCAGGGTTTGGGTAATCAAGACGAGGCGTGTGATGGATGTGGTGTGGCACCAGACGAGATGGCACGATTCTGCTCCCCCAACACCCAAACCCCCCCCCCCCAGTCTGTCTCCTCTCACTGCTCTGTTAAAGGTCTGTGGCAACTTTCACCGCTGCTTGGTTTGTACTGACAGTTAAAGCCTGTGGGACCAAGTCTTTTTTTTTTTCTTGCTGAGGTTGCTGTTGTTTCACAATCTCTACACACACACACACACACACACATATGTACACACACACACACACACACAGTCATCCAGATTACCTCCATGTCACAGTCTTTTACTCCATTGTGATATGTGCTGCTGTATTTAAAGTAGCATGTGCAGATATACTGGAGCCACCAGGAGACAGTGACTCACTGCGTCTGCCAAACTGATGCAACACACAAACCCCGGCATCGTGCATGCATTAATAATGAGCGCAGGCCTTCCTGGGAAAACAGCAAGATTTTACCTCCTACACGCTATGATTACTGCACTTGTCTCTACCTACCAACAAGTTGTTGAGCAGCATCGGCACCAGAATCACCAGGCAACATGAAACTTTTCTTTGGAGCCTGAGTTTACTGAAGCATTCTGCATGTCTCTGGAATGAATATCTGCAAAGAGAGAGCAGTGCAGTCATCATCAACACTGTAAGCGGTAGCTATACATGCACAGAGAACTTTATATTAACACTCAGGAGATTCTCCCTTTGTTGTCAATACATGCTCGGGTTGAGGACGCAGTCATGTTTACAAGATGTTGAACTTAGTAAATGTGAAGCTGTCCAGGTTTTCGTCATACTTCTAGTTAACTGTTAATCGATTGTTTGGTTTGTGAATGAATATGCTGAGAAAGGGGCATATCGCCACCTATCGTAGCAGAGTGGGACTTCAGCGACTAAATCCATTCCCCTCCTGTACTTGGGACAAAGGCAGTAGTCTAGTTAAATGTCTGCATCTAAATGCTCTGTCTGGCTGTGGACCATCTTTCAGTGCCCATATCAACAGGTTAAGAGTCGACACACTGCCTATGTGGATCTCACCTAGAGTTGTCAGTCATCCTATGCAGTGAAGGATTGCCCTGTTTAAAATAAAATGTCTGCATCACGTATGAATCAATATGGGACAAAGTTTGTCCCATATTTTTATAAAAGTCATTACTTCAAAGTGATGTGGGTAACGTTAAGTCAAGTAAAACTAAACCTGTTACAGTCGACAAGTGGATTAGAGAAGTTTATTAATGAGACGGATGAGATCTGTGTGCAGCCGACAGCAGCTGTACATATGATTAAAGAAACTATGATTGATTGGTGCTCAGGGGCCAATAAACATTCACCACATCATTACAGCAGCAGCAGCAGCAGCAGCCAGGACTGTTGACACCAGGCAGAGTCCGTGGCTTCATGCTGTAGAAACTGCTGTTGCTTTTTTTTTTTTTAGGTGTGTTTGTTTTTCTCACCACTCTGAGACTGCTGAGTGTGAAAATCCCAGGAGATCAGCAGCTTCAGAAACAGTCAAACCCACCTGTCTGACACCGCCTTCACCGCCAGTCACTGACATCACAGTGCTTCTCTGCCCGCATGTTTGATGTGAACATTAACTGAAGCTGCAACATCATTGATTGATTGATCGATTGATTGGATAGTTTCATTATATAGCAGGTGTGCAGGTGATCCTAATAAAAGGCTCGTTGAGGAAAATATTAAACCCATTTCAGACCCACACCAACTGTTGCCATGGCACCAGTTGGACTTCCTCCAACCAGTGGAGCCAGCACCACAGAGGAAGTGACCTGAGGCGATGCTGTGAAGTTGCAATTACTCAAACAGGAGACGCCTTTTAAAACAATTTAAAGTCATTTTCACTGTGTTCCCAACGGACCAAACAATTTTCAGTACGAACAGCGTGATCATTTCAACCACTTTTTTTTTTTTTTTTTTTTTATCAGTCTTTCTAAACTGAAAGCAAAAACGTCTCACAACACCCACACGTGCATACATCATGTGCACCTGCAGGCCTCACTGCACACAGTGCCTCTCTAGTTTCACAATGAGTGGAAAGAATTTTTTGTTGTCTTTCTTCTATCTGATAGGCTTTTTCCCAAGGCAGTGAGTCTTAACGCGCAAAGTCATGCCGTGGTGAGAGTGTTTTTCGAGGGCACTCCACAGAAAGGTTAAGTTGTTTACTGTGTTCAACGTGCGCTGGTCACAAACCACAACAAAAAGCTTCTCGCCTGCAGATATTTTTCAAGCTCAGTGTCGCTATTTATGTCTTTACCAGTCCTCCCTGCAATGTTTCAGACTTATCTGCCGACCAGACGACGCAGAATCTGTCCACATCTGGCTGATTAGACCTCTTTGGTATCAATACTAATGAAGCTTATTGAGAGTCAAAGAAGTTGTGTTTCCTGTTCTGCTCTGATGAGAAGCTTTTATTGTGAATGAACTGTTAAACTTCTGCATTAAGCTTTACTTGAATCAGACAGAGCTAAGCTTTGATACAATAGGTCAATGGTTGGAAAAATTAAAACAGCTGTGTAACATAAAGATAAAATGGTGGGTATTTTCAAAATAAAACATACACTTGAACTGATATTAGCTTTTGCAAATGTCTCTGTACACTCTGGAAGCACGCTGATCTGTAATACACTGACTATATATAAATACCTCACACACGCCCTCCGATCAAATAAGCCAAACTATCACTACTAAGGAGATGAATTCAAAGCCAGTCAGCCTGTATTCATTAGTGTGCTGAGAAACCTCCCATAACACTGCCATCGAACATCTCGGACATTATTTCACTGGCTGAACTGTCCTTGGCAGACATCACTTAACCCAGCTACAGCCAGGATTTTGATTGTTTTGTCCTAATTGTAGCCCGAAGGTGTGATTAATCTGAACACTCCCTCCAGGCTCCTCTGAACCTTCAAGGCCTCAGTTAAAGTCCTGCACATACTGTACACAAAGTCAAGCCCCCGGTGCCGGTGTGAGACTTTAGTGCTCTCCTATTGAATTTCAAGTAGTGAAATAAATGTTGCGTACTGACCTTTTTATACTCTATCAGTCCAGACTTGAGAATAAAAGAATGAAAGGAGGAATTTTCAGGTCATGTCTCATACCTTGAGAGCAGAGCTCCTCCATCCCATCCATCCAGCAATACTGAAACCCAGAGCGCTCTCTCTATGCAACCTGTCCCAGAACATCATAAAACACTAGATGCTGATGCAGACAGTGTCAACAGTGGAAACTACAGCTGCAGTTCGGCGTTGTGGGACGGCTGCTGAGACGCTCAGCTGAGTTTCCAACCGGGGGTGCAATGAGGTAATGACAGTTTCTGTGAGTGAATCTTCTCTGTTTGCTAACAAACCCAAAGTGAAATACGTTAGGGACGCTTACATGTGGGCCAAAGTGCTCCCAAAACTAGTGCCAAGGAAATTGTGGAGAAAATGTGTTTGTGCACGTGTTTTCAGACTGACTGATGGTGATGAGGAGTTCAGTGTGATAGACACAAACCACAGCTACCAAATAAAACACCCATAAGGTTTGTTTCCCATTCAGTGTTTATTAAACCCAGCGGTAAATGGCGTCACGCCCTCATCTGTCTTGCATATGAACACAATAAAAAGCACAAATCAGTTCTGGATTGGAGCGGGACTTTGCTTCTTTATTTACTTTTTCATGGCGCAGAGAAACAATGAGATATTCTGAAAGGCAAGAAGAGTCAAATGAGGTGTCACAGCACAATGAGGTGGCACACTGATGGGGAAGTTATCGTCTCTCCATTTGACTTAATGCAGACGGAGCCTCAATCTGCAGTTGGTGCATGTTCAAGTCTCTTTTGTTTTGTGTTTTCCTGATTTAATGTCAGCCTGGAAATGTCCTCCTGTCGGCTTTTAAACCTTCTCTATTTGTCTTATTTGTTTTCCTCTGATCATCATAGCACTTTGGTTCCTTTGTTCTTCCTGGTTTTCAATCAGCTTTCGCAATCCACGGCAAATTATAAAGGAAACATTTAAGTCAGATAGGAGGAAATTAGACTGTGTTTGTGGGCTTACAATTTACATGACATAATGTTTATGCCAAACATACTTTTTTTATTGCAATAAAACTAACCCTTTTCTGTCATGTGCCTATTCCCATTATAATATTACAGTGTTTTATTGCACCATTCTTGGCTCTGTGTTCCCTTTAAATTGCCCCCTTAGGTAGAAATAAAGTTCACCGGATGTAACTGATTTAGATGTTTTGGGCAAACAGTGTGACAAAATGAATATGCATAAGTAGTTATTAGCAGGTCAGGTCTACACTATACCCATGAGCATTCAGACTGAGACAGACTCTGATCAGAATCATTGATGCCGATTAAAAACTTGAAGTTCTGCAGTTTTGTAGGGATAGTTCAGTTTTTTGTCCGCCTGCCTGCGCGGAGGAATACTGAGTGAGTTGGTTTGTTCCAGATAAACTAACTTTTTTCCGACCAGCAGATGCACTTTATGTCGTCCTCTTGAACTGGTGTGTTATTTTGAGATGGGACTTCTCATAGGCGGCGAAATACGCTGATTAACAGTCCCCCGTTCACAGCCATTTACTGCCTGTGTCTTGCTGCAGCACAATGCGCCAGTACTTCTCAGTGGGGGGGGCAGAGACCTTTCTACTGCAGATATTATACTTAGTGGCCATTTATACCTCATACAGCCCCGCTTCAAAGAAACTGAACTCTCCCTTTAAGGTTCACATTTTTCTCTGCAGGTTTTTATGGATGCTTATTTCCAACATCTATCTGAGATAATAATATGTTTTGAAAGTTTAAGCTTCCTTGAATCCAAAAATATCCTGTATCATATATCCTCGTGTTCAGATTGAACAGAGTTATGATTCCCAGGAGGAGTTCGCTTTTTGATGCAAATTGCTGCAATTAGTTGATAAGGGTTTTAAAGTACCTTTAATTGCCTTACCAAGCTGAGGGTCACAGCCTCCGCTGCAGCCACTGACCGTGATGATGATGCAGCTCGATCAATGAGTCAAACTTTGATAAGTGGCTTCCAGTTTGTATAACGCTGCCATGCACTTGTTGTTATTGTTGCTTCTGATGCTGCTTTTCTAGGAGAGTGTGGACCACAGTGACGGATGTGTGCGAGAACAGACCAGACATGATATCAGTGAAGGTCAAAACATGTTGACAGGCAGGAGTGTCATCATTTTAATCTTTAATCTAAGTTGTTGTAACATAAATTTCACCTCACATCTTGATTGCTGTGTTATGACAGCGTGCCAAAGTGTGCTGATTTCCCAAGATGCATGAGAGACAAAAAAAATGGCACTGGCTTTTGTTACTAACTTTTTGTTTGAATTTTTCAGAATGAGTGAGTGCACCAACAAAACAAACAGGTCCTACAGGTGTATATGTGTCCAGACCAGAGGTGTGACAGTCATTTTGTCTGTGTGAGCGTCGTGTGACAGAGGAAAAAAAACAAAGCGTTCAAGGACATTGCACGTTGCAGGATGAGCTGCTGTCAGTCACCAGAATGAGCTCTGTTTTTATTTTCGTTCCCACAGGACCTTGTCCACTGCCCGTGTTTGCTACTGATGAAAGGAGATACTAAGTAGGTCACCGAATCCGTCCAATGAAAGTCAAACATCAGCCCATGTGGATTCATGTTTACAACTTACGCTTCGTTTGTAGCAAATGAGCCTTTAATGAACCAAGAACAAGGAGGCTGGTTAATACTTTTGTTCTTTTCATCACAGAGGAAACAAGAAGGTTTTTAGGCCAACTTAGAGTAAACAAGCTCGCAACCGGTGGTGTCAACTTGACTCAAACCCAGGACGCTGAGTGTACACATAATACTGTATGTACTACTGTAACCTAATGAACCACCATTGCACTGTATTTTTCTCCACTCAGCTGCTCCATATAAGCCCAACAGGGTGAGTAAGTCAATGTGATCAGTCTCACTAAAATGGGCATGCAGCCTAAAAACCCAGTGGATGTTGTGTGTGTGTGTGTGTGTAGGTGTGTGTATATGTGCCTGTGGCCCATTATGAGCTTATGAAGAGGTCATTTGGCTGTTGACTCCCAGTCTCTGCTGGGAGCGGCTGTATAATTGCCATTCTAATTAGTCACTTTTGCCAGCCGGTAATTCATAGTCACCTTCAAGTACTTCTCCTACACACACTCACATACACAGAAATGCACTCAGGACATCCTGTATAGACACACACACACACACATCAGAAACGATTCCTCTGCTTGCACTCTCTTTTTAATTGTTTCTTCTATTTTTGTAATTATAGGCTCTCAGACACCCAATTTTGGATGCCCACAACAAGTGACATGATAATAGTTTCCATGTTGACACAGAGCTGATGATGATTTATGGCAATTATGTGTTAGTAAACAGCACTGCTGCTAATGAATCTGGAGATGAAGTATTTTTGATGCCAGACAAATGGGCCTGTGCTTTTAATGATAGTAACTTATAATTGTGCTTTTACACAACAGTTTGTGACAACATGTCTGATGATTTTTAGACACATTGTTGGAACCACTTCATAGCATCTGGGGTGTAGCAGATATTAAAAGAGATTCAGCTTCAAACTTATTATTATTTGGTGGCCCAGTTTTCCCTCACTCACACACCACTTGCTGTAGTACAATATTAGGGGTCCCCGAGGGGTAAATGGGTTAACAGGTGGTCCCTCATATTAGCAATAGTTGCACTGACAACTATACCAACTACAGACACAATACTGTTGGACAGAAACATCCTTAAGTAAGGCCCATTGACAATGTGTGCTGTAGCTGGTGTCTTCCCATTGTCTGCACATGAGGCATCCAGGGTACATCTGTAAATGCTTGAGTCTGCCAATAGGCTAAATGTGAGGCGTTTAGGGGACATCTATAAATTGTGGCATCTGCCAATATGCAGCATAGTCAGGGGAGAGCGGGAGAACGTTGCTTTTCCTAAGGTTCACTTTGTTACTGTGGATTTAGCAGAGACAGATGGATACTTAAATGGGTTTAAATCTCCAAAGAGATAAGATGGAGTTAGTAAAAAGCACCTTACTGCTGTACCAGGAGAAATGTTTGTTACTTCCTTTTATTTGATTTCATATCCCTTCAGCTCCTGGTCCAGTCATTACCTAATGATACTGTCTGCAAAGCAACAGCTCTATAGTTGATACTTGTGGTAACAGTTGTATCATCAGTGTCTAGGCAGGCAGAGTCTGGTACAGAGCCAAGCTACTGTTTCCTGTCTTTGTGCTAAGCTAAAGCTAACTGGCTGCTGCCTGTAGCTCCATTGAGCAAATGGCATCAACAGATGGCACTCAGTCTTATCTAAGCCTCAGCACAACTTCACACATATGTGTTTAAAAGAAAATTCTTAAGAGAATAAAAGTGACCAGTTATCAAAATGATCCACGTGAACTAAACCTGAATGAGAGGTCAGAATGTGACGCCCAGGATAGAAATTATGGCACGTTGATCAATTTATGTTTTATAAAGCAAATTGCTGATCATGTCAGACTGATTTAAATCTTGGTCAAGGACAACAAACAGTACGAGGACAGTTTACAGAGGCAGTGAAACTGGAGGAAACTCAGCAGCAGTGACAGCAGACGACTGTCTGAGGTGACGGTGCTAACCACTGATTGAATCTGACTCCTGATTGTTTATCTTTGTAGATTTTACGTGAATCTACTGCTTTTACACACAGAGGGTTCAGGTGGCTTAGCATCATTACACTGGCTCCTGCCTAACAGTTACAACATTAACTTCACTTAAATGGTACAAACTATATCTCCTTTCTTAATAATGTGATCATTTCCAGGTCCATTTGGTGCCTTACCACTAAGACCACCCCCACCCCCCACCCCCATCCCCTCAGCCCACCCCTCCTCTTAACCAATCCAATACATTCATTTTACACCTCTGCTTTCACTTTGCCCTCACACTAACTTTCTCATTTCCTCCCTGGCTCCTCCTCCCCACCCCTTCTTAAAGTCACCTTGTTTCCAATGCTCATCAATCTCTGTTGTGGATCCTTCTTCCAGGAGGCCCTATAGGACCCCCCCCCCCCCCCCCCCCCAACACCCAGCCTCCACCTCTTTTACTTCCTCCTTCTGCCACCCTTCCCTCCCTCTCCTTAGTCTTGTTCCCCATGTCCACACTAGATGCTAAAAATAACCTCATGTTTATAGGCATTTTTCCTGTCACTGTCTGGTCACTGCTATGACTTACCCATTCATTAGAGACACCTGCACAATCTAATGTGATCGATAACCAAACTCACTCTTTGTGATGCTTATTAACTGTTCAGTTTTACTTAAAGCTGATCTATGCTTCATCCCTGGCAGTGAGGTTGGCATCCGGTATTTTTAATCAGGATATAAATAAAATGTTTGATGGATTTCCGAGGGACCTTCATGATGTACAGAGCATCTTGGCATACAACAACAGGAAACTGTTTGGCTGTTGTTCTTATGCTTTCTTAAAGGTCAGGGGTCATTTGTATGAAGTATCATCTGGCCGTGTCTAAAAGCAAAATGTTTAGACCTCTTTCAAGTATAGCTTCACTCAAAGACCGTCGTCGTAAAGAGAGGGTGCGGCGTGATGAATGGAGCATGTGGGAATAACAACACACACTTCTGGACAGTCTGCTGTTATTGGCATGTGTGGTGTTGCATAGTTTGCATTGGATGTACACACTTCAACTTTGATGTTAGAGAAGCACTTCGTAGAGAATACCGCATCTTTAGGTTGCCAAAACAGCAGGTTTGATCATTTATTCCAAAGCTTGAAGCAATATATGTTTAATATTTCTTCTTACAACTATCCTCCTGTGACCAAATTACCATTGATGACAATTCTCTCCTATACCTTAAGGTGTAGCCTAATTAGCATGATGTTCAGAGAGATCAGACTGGATGATCCACCATACTGCCAACTGTGCTACTGTGCTATTTTAAACCGCACCACAACATTAACATTTGACATTGACATTTGAAAGTGACACATGACAATAAAGCACGTTAGATTTTACACACCTGGAAAAACAAAGTCATCTTCTTGCTGCCTTTACCCTACTTGTATGAAACAAATTCTTAAAAGGGCTGATTGTCACTGTTGGAATTACATGCTGTTTGTGCCCCTGCTGAACGTTAAATGAGGAGATCAATAGCACTCAGATATCCTATGAAGCAAGAACCAGTATTGCTGAGAAGTCCTTGGTGACTGCTGTGTTTACATTCGGCCGCGATTTTCAGAAAATAAGGTAACAAAAGAAAAAAATCAACATCAAATCAGACATAAATGACTTTAAGTAGCATAATCACAAGTCTTTATTATTTTCAAGTATCTACTTTGACATCAATATGCAAGTAAGTCAATTTTTTTATTATTATTATTATTTTGGCTGTGAAAGTATCAAAGTAAAAACAACTAAAGAGAAGTAGTGACCAAATGATGAGTGACGCTTTTTTCTGACTAGTAAGAAAAACTAGCAAAAATAGCGTGAACTGGATGACGTTAGCGTAGATGATGATGATGATTTGTTTATAGTTGAGATTAACAGAGGTTTTTACTGTAAGATCTGACAGCGTTAGCTGGCTAGCAGTTACGACAGGGCCTGGCTAGCTCCTCCTCTAGCTAAGCTAAGCTAACCATATGTTGCTAGCTTAGACTGACGCTTCAAACTAATAGCAGGAAAGCAAATACGAGTATTTCCAAAGTGTCAAACTTTTTCTCTAATACTTTTGATTTTGTTTTTCAAAGTTGTTGAGTTGAGTTTACTAAAGGCTGCGGCCTTCCTCACTTTTCTTTCCCCTCCCTCTTTTCTCTGATATAATTTACCCCCTCCCCCTCCTCTCTGTTTCTCTCTTCTTCCCTCTCTTTCTTTAATCTCCGCCCTTCCTCTTCCCCTCACCGTCATCTCTGTGCTCCCGCTGATCTCAGATCACCCCCCCCCCCCCACATCCCTCTTCATTCTTCTGCCGTCTCTATCTTGTTCCTCCATCTCTTGTTTGAAGCTAGAGGGTTGGGTTAGGTGACAGATCTCTTAAAGACTTTCAACTCCAAAGGACTTCAGGCAACAACTCCCACAGTCATGTTCTAATGGAGAGACAGGCGAGAAGAAAAGAGACCAAACAAACTGCAGAGAGACAGAGTGAGATACAGCGTGGTGGTGGTGGGGTGGGGGGCAGATAGCAATTTTGTTTTCTTCTCGCCGTCGAGTGCCCCAAGAGATGATGAGGGATCTTTGATGTGTGATGTTTCCGTTCTCTACCTCCTTCACTCTTGCTTTCACTTTCTTTGTCCTCTGGTTGTTTCATGTCCTCCTCTACTTTGTTTGTGTGGTTATTTATTTCATTCATTCCTTCCATCTGTCAATTTGCATCAGGCAGAGACACAAGGAAAGTGGAGGGGTTTGGGAATACAAAACTTTTTGCTTTGCTTTCATAAGCAAGGCGAGCCAGAGCCGCCGCTGCTCTCCGTAACTTTAACTTCGGCTTTGAAGTTTTTGAAGTCGACAATTAATGGCAGCGGATTGATGTCTCCGCATTCATGTATGCGTGACTGTTAGTGGGTGGGTGTTATTACAAGTTGTATATCCTTGTGGAATCGCTGTCTCACGCTTTCTCACACAAACACACACCCCTATATACACTTAAGATTGTGTACACATACACACACACACACACACACACACACACACACACACACACTCTCTCTCAGTGGCCTGTGCCTTTATTAAGATGTGATGTAGCTTTGAGGTTATGCAGCAGCGGATGATGATCCTTTGTGTTATTTCCAGATCGTAAGTGTTTGATTTGTTTTTTTTTTTCCAGTGGACACCACCAAACAATAATCCACAACAAAGTTTCAGCACACATTTATGTCTGGTGTCTTCCCCATGTGTAGCTCGGCACCTGTTCTCTGGAGTTCAAATCCTTTTTCTAACAGGATGCCGAACTTTGTGACATCTCTGTCGACTGGAGTCTGGATCTTAAGCGCTCACACTCCGTTCAGCTCGACTATGACTAATTTAACTGTCTGAGCCAAGTCTCTCATAACCTCTTGGTTTTGTTTTAGTGCTGAACTTTTTTTTTTTTGTCTGGCTGTCTATGTCTGTTTTTAACAAGACTTACAGTCTGTTGCCACACAGCAGCTCCGAATGCACCACACAGGAGGAAACAAAACTGTATTAGTAAGGGACTCAATCCAGACAAATGCTTGGGGGCCTCCAAAGGTAAAATGGGCCCCTGATGCCCCCTTGTATTGCCAGTTTATGGAATGACAGCCATAAACCCACGCACACCTCCCATAAAGACACTACACAGTGCACAGCTGTTGCCCCTAACCCTCACTTCAGTGGGGTCCCTGACAGTGTGAGCTGCAGCTATCGATTTCCTGTGGTTGAGGGACATCTGTAAGATTTTAGCCTCTAACTATAGTCTGCATGTGGGGTGTATAGGGGACATCTGTACATTGAAGTGTCCACCAATAGTCTGCTATCAGCGTTTTTTGTTTTTTTGTCAATGGGTGTCTTTGTTTGGGCTTTAGGTAGGATCAATGTACAGACAGGAAACAACCCTGCATGAAGGAAAACCACAGGTCTGTATTGGCGTCAGCTTTCAGGTTCAGGAGAATGAAGGAAAAAGCTTTGACTCATAAACTGATGCTTTTATCAGTGGCTATCACTCGATCGTCCACTCTAACTGTTGTGAGATAAACCTCAAAATTACCACGTCCCCATCAGAAGGTGAACTACCACGAATGAGCAAATACGCAGTTTGAACCATCACAGCACTTTTCAAATTGATGACGCATTTGCACTGCAGCAGAAATGTAGCTGCAGGTTCAACAACCAGAGAGACCTCTGCACCGTCCTCTCTGCTGTGCCAACACAGAGATGAATATGAATATTTATTTAAATCAATACAAGGTGCTGCGTTTTCTCCTGCGGTGCTTTTATCTGTCTAAGGCCACTGCCGGCCACAACTGTTCACTGTTTTTGCAGGATGACATTCAGAATACCAGGCAACAATCTCATTACCACACTAACTATGTCAAAGGCCCATTGATTTTATGTTGGCAAAGTTCCTTAGCTCTTAGTGTTGCTGAACCCAAAGCATATCCTGTTAGCAGAAGTATTGACCCCTCAGTAAGTTTGAAAAGTGGCTCTTTAACATTTGCTTCCTCCTATAAAGAAAAAAACATCTGATTTCAGCTGTAATTATGTCAAATGTAATTATCACCAAAGCCTCAAACCACTAATGCTTCAGCCAAAACATCAGTTCCTCCTTGTTATTTTGACGATTTATTTATTATTTTACACATTTTCCAAGCTAATGAGTCATGCTTATATGATGAATTTAAACCTCGACCTTAAGGAGATAAAGTCTATGGTAACATTTCCACCTGCCTGTGCAATTTCTCTCCAACTTAATATAATAATATAAGTATTTGAACAGATTTTCAGCTCTTTGCCACTTATCTAAAAATATTTGAAACCAAACTGCTCTCCTCCTCCTCTTTTTTTTTTCCTTTATCCCCTCTGGTTTTTTCCAAAAGCAGTAGCGACATGTGTGGCCATTTAATTTCCTCCCTCTCTCTATCCCGGAGAGGGATCTCCAACTGGGACCCTGACTGGGCAGAAGCCGCCTCCTCATGGGTGTGAGCGCCGTGCCGTTTCCCTCCTTTGAAGCCTGCGAGAGGAAGTCACCCACAAGGCGTTCAGATCCCATATGGGCTCCGAACTCCAATTGAAATATTGAGCTGCAGAGTCAGGGAAGAAAGCAGCAGCGGAGCACGGGAGGAAATAGACTGCATGTGTAAATGTCAGAGGGATTAGTGTATGCATGTGTGTGTGTGCTCACGAATGTACATGTACAATGTTCATTACATGTGGCAGCTGGGTAATAAAACGTAACCAGACTGAGAGAAAAGTCTGTGAAATCCAGGTGATAATGCAACAGGCACGTTAAAGATCAAGAGCTTGAGTAAATGACAAGACGGAGCCATATCCTGGAGACACACTGAGATTGTAATGTGCAGGAATTGCAGGTGGAACAGTACAATGTGTGTGAGTATATGTCAGGCATGGGCAAACTATTCCACAAAGGGTGTGGCTGCAGGTTTTCGTTCCAACCAAGCAGCAGCACACCAGACTTGAGTCATTCAATCAACTGATCTCAGTCTTCAGACAGCTGATTGGTCAAACTGTGTGCTCTTGGTTGGCTGGAACAAAAACCTGCAGCACACGGCCTTTGAGGAATAGTTTGCCCATGCCTGGTATATGTCCTAATATCCTAAACAGCGAATCAGCTGGTTATCACATTATCAGTTTCAGTCTCGTCTGTAGCGCCATTAAAAAGCGCAATCTGATTATCTCCCCCCATTCACTGTGAGCTCTGACTCAGCAGCTCAACATGCTGCATATGTGTTAAACAGCTGTGCAGAGCCATCACCAATAGGCCAGATGTTGTATCTCGCTCCCCCAATAACAGCGAAAATGAACTAGATTGATTAGAACTCCCATCTGCTGCGTTAGCACAGTGTTAATAAGCAGGTTGTGAAGCGCCCTTCATTAGAGAGGGAGGTTACCCAAGGCTAAGTGTGCAAAGGATGTCCCATGTTACATGAGAGGAGCTGAGAGGAAGAGGTGAATGACTGGCCTGCTGAGGAGAGGAGGAAGAGGAGGAGGAGCTGGAAGCAGAGAGAAGGAAAAGAGAGAGACTGATGCACTCAGACAAACACGCAGACACGAGTGGGCTTGTTGCAATCGATTAAAATGCACAGAACACGGCAGGGGAAGTGGTCAAGCGTGCCGGAGAGCGCCACAGTCAAGCATTTTTCAGCAAAGGTGGATGTGTTAATGTGCTAATGCATTTGAGTAAGTGCTCAGCACAGACAAAACCATTCAGCCTCTAAACTTCACCAGCCAAGAATTAATGTAAAAAAATTACTCATCCATTCCCAAAGTGGAGCTCTAACAGAAAAAACTATATTCTTTCTAAACAAGAAAACAGACCGTGGATACTTCTTCGTATGGGAGGCGGAGAAATAATGAAGTGTGGAAGAAGAATGGTGGGGAAGACAGTGAGAAGTCTCGGCAGGGAAAACAAAGAACTTCAGTTTGTAATTGTTGATCCCTCAAACATCCTGCCTGACATGATGAGAGACACTCATCATGTGGCTGAAGACAGACAGACAGACAGACAGACAGACAGGCAGGCAGGCAGGCAGAGAGCTAGAGATGGGCTCGGCTACTGAGTTGTGCATGGAAGTTTAACAGTGTGTCACAGTGTGTTTGTGTTTGTTGTGTAGATGTGGAGCAAACAGGAAAACAAGTAAATCAGTCTGACGCCTGTACACACGCGCGCACACACACCATTTAAAATCCTACATTAATAAGAAGTCAGTTACATCACCATCAACAATTAATCTGTCAATCAATCTGCCGTCTCCACCACATGCACCTAACAGGAGATGTAACAGGTTGTTGCAGCAGCCTGACATCACAGTGTGTAGTTGGGTGTTGATCACTAGGGGAGTATTTGTTCCCAGAGGAAGCCCAAGGCCAAGGTGTTCTTCAGTGTTGTCAGTCTGTGAGCCACTCTTGGTGCAAGCTGATGGCGTCGCGGCTGCGTTAACCTTCCCCTGTGCCTTGATTGTTTCGTCTTTGATGCGGTTTCACAACAAAAACGAGGAGAAGAAGAATTTTACATTATTCACACATTATATAAGGTGCGATATGGAGTTGTGAAGGAAATGTAATAAATCAAACTTCATTCCTTAACTTCCTGTAAAAGCTGTTTCCAGCTAGAACCAATTTATGATTAATAAGGGAACCACTGGTTCCAGATCAAGGTTGGGAACAGGTGAGAAATCTTTGTACTGACTATTAATACACAGATTTACATCAATCAGGCGACTGCAGTGCATGTAAACATGTCCACATTAATGTTTCTCTGACAGTCAACATAACCTGGTTTAGTAGTGTGTCAAGTTCCTGATTTTTGTTTTGAAGTGTTGAACCACAAGAATATATATTTGTAATTTTACGAACTAAAAAGCGACTCACTGTAGTTTTACATCTCTCAGCTTCTCTCTGGAGTTTCAGTAACAACAGGTTGGTGTCAGCCAATCAGAAGAGAGGAGGCTCTGAGTCTCTCATCTGAACGGCTGGCTGTTTTTAGGGTGATCCAATAAAGATAGATCAGATTTCAGAATAAAACACTCAGAGAAACCAAATCCTGCAAATCCAGATGGGCAGCTTGGTGGCTGTTTTGTTGTGACATCACAAAGTTACAGGAAGTCCTGGCTGCTAGTTATAAGGTTCAGTTTCAGATCACAGGCTGTGTGCTTTTCTCTGTGGACTGAGACTTTGAATATTGAACCTAGACCTGATCTGTGATCATTAAAAGTCATGGAAATATCACTTTGAACAATATGGGACCTTTAAGTTCACATAGTGGAGAAGGTCTATCTCATATATTCACATATTTTAAGGTGTGCGGAATCTGGACCGGGCCCCCTGCATCAAGAAAAGCATTAATCTTACATTTTTCATCATTTATATTCTCGTACTCCTGAACCTGATCTGGCAATAAGACGACCACAAATAACCCTGTTTTCTAACTCTCTCTGTTTCTTTCTCTCATCCTCAGATCTGCGACAAGGAGTGGCATTACTACGTCATCAACGTGGAGTTCCCAGTGGTGACGCTGTATGTGGATGGAGTGACCTATGACCCTTACCTGGTGACAGATGACTGGCCCATCCACCCCTCACAGATTGATGTGCAGCTGACGGTCGGGGCCTGCTGGCAAGGTGAGTGGGGCAGAGCCAGGTAATGATGATGATAATGATAATGTAGATGCTCCGCCACTTTTCTTTAACAAAATGCGTTCGTCCTGCACATAATTAAAAGTGAAACAGTTCAAGTGAGGCAAAAAGTTTTAATATAAAAGTCGGAGGTATTTTGGCTTTTGTGCCGATTGAATACCACAAGCGAGTTCAAGAATATAAATAATACCATCTGAAGTATTATTACTAAAGGAGTCATTGAGTGTTGAACATGTTCTCTGGCCTTGAATGAACAATGTAATTAAGAAGAGCACTTAGTCTGCCTTTGACAAACGATTGAAGGGGCCTGAATGAAGGCGTACAATTAAACTGTCCTCCAAACTGATAGCTGCCACTAATTGCACAAGGGTAGAAGAAAGGGCACTTTTTTCACACGGCACAGCCTACCGTTGATTCGATAGCCTAAATGAGACTGCTCACTGATGCTTAGCCTCAGATAAAGAGTCAAGATATCTTTCTGTGTGGGGAGCAGGGGCAGGTCATTTTGCGTCGCTTTCATCTGCGACGGTGACTCCCCCAACCCGCCCCACGCTCTTCCTCCCTCCGTCCCCCTGCTGCCCACTTCTCCTCCTCCTCCTCCTCCTCCTCCTCCTCCCCCTCCCCCCCATCCATTTCTTTCATTGAACACTGCAAGCCTTTAGGAGGATTAAAAGGGCCTTGAATAGAAGACGGAGTTCAGAGACTGTTTCTGCTTTTCTAGTTTGGTGCTAAGCCACAGTGAAGAGTTGTAAAGGCAAGAATGAATTCTTAACATAAGCCATTAGCCACAGAGACTTGCCTTTTTATAAAGAACTCAGAATTAAGTGTCCAGCATCTTGATTGCAAACATGCCACAAAGATGAGCTCATTCATCGTCCAACTGGCTCTTGAAAAGCCTCGGCTCAGAGCTGTGAAAAAAAAAAAAAAATCAACATCTGCAGAAATTCTCTCCCCGACACTGGTGGAGAAGCTGGTGGAGATGTGACATGATAGGCTCCACACATGGATGGCAGAGTAAATAAAAACATTTGTCAGCTCAAAGCAGTGATATTTTTTTTGTGTAATACTTAATTAAATTTCACGATGTAGTTTCATGGTTCATAACACTTCACTGGCCAGTCAGCATTGTCTAATGGAAACAGATTCTGCCCTGACCACAGCAAATAAATATAATTTAGAATAATCGTAACGCAGATATTTGTCCAAAGAAACCATCCCAGTGTGACCGGGTGAGCTTCAGCCAGTGTGTTAAAACCTGCCCCAACCTGTCAACGTGGGCTGCCACATCACATGAATCAGTTTTATTAGTTTATTAGAGTTTTACACAGTGTCTGCACAGAAGGCGTGAAACGTGGGCAGCATAGCAGCAGCAGCAGCAGCAGCAGCTGCTCTGGTGCTTCACATGTGTCTGCACAGGAGGCGTTCAGGGACAGCAGTGAGTTAGCTATGTGCTTAATATGAATGAAAATAGCTTTAGAATATGATTCAGGTTGTGTTTATGAACATCTGTCATGTCTGAAACATTAAGCTGCCTGTGCAAGCTGCTGTTTAAGTTTAAAGTGTGATTTCTGCCTCTGTATAAGCTTGGCAGACTGTCCTCCTGTAATAGTTACATTTTGTTGCTAGGCGACATCTAGTGGCCATAAGTGGGAAAAGGTCCGGTTGTGTAGAATAAATAATGATAAAGTCAAGCTGAAGACAATGTTGTGGTGGATAGATGAGTCAGTACTTCACATGACACAGTAGAACAGTGTTCGATTCCAATCTGAAACCAGGGACCTGATGTTTTATGAGCATCAATCAAAGTTTTTAATGTAACAAAGACGACAAAGATGTTGAGGAGGTACTCACTTTAAGCCAGGTCATGATTTGGGCTCATGATCTAATTGAGTGACTGGTGGGTGAGCACATGCACTGAAGTCTCAGCTCCACATAAACCCCACCTCTTTGCTCATGAAGACATACAAAATCCTCCCCAAAACCAAAAAATGAATTAAAAAAACATGTTTAGCTGATCAAAGCCTTCACATAAAAACAGCTTAAAAATGAGAAAATATATTTTGGTCTCAGTGAGTTAAAACAGAAAACAACTGTCACTCAACCTGCAGGCGCCTGTTTGTGGACTTCATTGCTCATTAACACAGATGAGGTGGTACAGTTGTTACTGAGACTCCCTGCAATTGCAAAGCCTTGATTTCTCTGCCTTCAATATGCATTTCCATCAGCTCCTATTCTCTAACAGAGGTGCTGCCCCCACCCATCCGTCTTCCTTCAGCTCAGAGACTAAGTGCTGGCATTGCACTTTTCACGCAGTTAACTTATATTTTACCCCCTGACCTGGAGGAGTGTGTCCACGGGAGGCAGTCACACAGCGCGGAGCAACACACTCATCTCGTCTCGTTCGTCTTTTTTCCCCTCAACTGTGTAATCACAGGCTGGTGCTGCTGCTGCTCTGCCTCCTGAGCCTCCAGCAGGAGGCAAGAAGGAAGACGCGTTGATCGTTACACACATGCACATGCACTGAAACATTAATAATATCTCTGCATATGTGCAGTGTAATGAATAAATACAGACACACTGGCGCTGACACAGGTAAACATACGATAAATCACGGAGCTAAGTGAGGCCATCGCTCACACTTCCACTTAACTAATGATGCTGTATCCATCTCAGCCGATTCCTCTGCAGTCTCATCTGTTGCTCTTTTGGGAATGACGCAAATAAAGCAGAGGGGAAAAAAAGGGGGTAGTGAAGATCTATAGAGCAAGGAGGGCTGCACAGAGCACAGCGAAGAGAGCTGACACCATGTAAAAACCAGCCTCTGTAAAGTGGAATGATCAGCGGTTTTATCACCCGTATCATTCCCGCTCCGCAGCGTCTCCGTAATCCCCTCTCCCTCTGCCTCTCTTTTTTCACCCTCTGTCTGAGACCCTTAATGGTTTCTCTGGCCACGGCCTAAATTGATAACATCTGTCAGGGAGGGACTGAGTGTATAGGTGGATATCTAGAGAGAGGACAGGAAATGGGGAAGAAAATAGCAACTGAGTTATAAGGGAAAGGGGGGGGGGGTATAAAGAAAGAGGAAAGAATGGGTTTGGCATATTTTGTTCTGTGAGAATCCAAATGTGATCCTGTGTTTTTACGAGATAGACTCCGTTCCCTGATTATCTGGTTCCTGGCTGGCATCGGTAAAAGCAGGAAGTGGCTGTAAATATGCAGGAGATGGCACTGAATACACAAAATAACTGTCGGTATTGTACTGAACTGAGAGGAAGAGTTGGATGACCGGCATCCCAATGAAGTGAGACTAGTGAGGACCAACAAAAACATTTATTTACTGTGGGCACTGATACACAGTATCATAACCATGAAATGCATATGTTAGCACTTTTTTTTTTGCAGAGCATGGACATGACTGATGTGCATGGTAAGCTTTCTATTGTATATGGCACATAAAGCAGTTTATCATGATAACAGTGGCAGATTTACCACTTAGCATTTCAAATAAGTTTTGAGTCATGAAAAACAAAGGGGTCACATTTACAGTCACTGTAGTATGGGTTCATTCCCTGTCTTTTATTTTGAAGTGTTGATCCATACATTTTAGGATTTAAGAACTCAGACCGTCCAAATGCAGCTCATATAAACACAGCAGGTCTTTGGTTAACACTCAGAAATTGAAGTCTGCAATAATTGGATGTTAGGTCTGGGTGGGCGGGGCTTGGGGACTGTTTGGTTGTGACATCAAAGTTACGTAAATCCCAACATCTCGTTTTAAGGCTCAGTTTCTACATGTAATTCAGGCTTTGTACATTTCTCTGGGGGTTTGATACTTTCTTGTTTTGCTTTATAATAAAAGAAATACACTGGGATCTCAATTTAAACATTATGGGCCCTTAGTTCACATAGTGCAAAAGGTTTATCTTATATAGTTCCAGTACCTTTGTACAACATGGGTGCTTTAAAGAAAATAGTGTTGTTGTGTAACAAGGTGGATCTAATGAAGTCCTAGTATTTTTATATAAGCTATATGGAAAGAGATGAAAGCCAACTCTAAGGATGAGATTAGGTCATTTCTATTTATGAATACATCTAATTCTGTATCTGCCTGTTCAAGAAAAAAGGCTTCATTAGTCTCTCGTCTATTAAGGCAGACAAGCAGATGACAAGCCACTGGGTTAAAAGGGTCCCCTGGGTAGATCACATCAGCTGGTAGGACTCTGTTATCTGCTCCAGGGGGGATAAGGGAGCTCTACCCAGCTCGCATTAGTGCACAGTATAGCTGTAGGTCAGCAATCGTAGGGATGAGTCTAAGCTGAAGGTCCGTCGTCCATTTCTGTCACATTTTCACCCCAGGAAAGTAGGGCATGATAAAGAATTTCCAGCAGTGGTCAGCTGCGCCTCCACCTGCACCGACTGACTTTTTCACACCCAGGAAGCACAAGGCCAGTGATGAATGTGCTTGTACCATTAGCAGGAAATTATGGGGTACCTGGGTCGAGCCTGGCGATGTCTGATGAAGCCAAGGGGTTTTCAAATGACTATTTCCCAAACTCCTGTTACTGTTGGATACAACAGAGCAGCTCATCAGTCACCAGCCGGATTGCCTGGTGCACAGACTAAAATGAACTCCTCCAGCAAACAGTAGGAAGGACAACACTGGGTTGATTGGAACTGGATTTGCTGTAGTAACCTACAAGTGAAAGAGTCCCTCAGCTCCTGGGGGACACCTTGGATAGCAATGCCTTGTTCAATCTTTAAGGTTTACCCTCATCAAGGTATAAAGGTTTTGCAAGAAAGCCTCTGTTGTCAAGGTTATGAGAGGCTGTAGCGCATAAATATATGTATTTATACCACCGTCTCCGATGTCTTTTATATTCACTGATAGTGATTTAATAGGATCAGCATATATTGAGATAAACGTAGACAAAGCTTGGTCAGTTTTTTGAGAAAATGTAAGGTTTCCTCTGACATTTCCTGCAGCCATGTGGTTTACATGAAAGCAAGTCTCACTCGTATAGTTGCAACACTTTTAAGTCATGAAGGTCATGCATGCATGGGTGAAACACTCCTGTGTTTCGCTGCTGGCAGAGCTGAGGTGTGGGTTTGACTCCTGATAGGGGAGCAGAGTAGCAACTGACTGAGACAAATTTCACTGTCAGTGCTTTGGCCTCTTGTGCATCTATCATCCACAGGTCCTCCAGTGCCCACGTATGACCCTTCAGGTTGAGGCATGGACACCCATCTGCCACCATCCCACAACACAACTGTATAGTTTGTCAACCAGGGAGGCCCACCTAGTGTTTAAAACTGTGACTGTGCAGAGCTGTGAGGAAGGTTTTTTTTTATGGCCACAGGGACTCTGGAAGAAGTAAGACAGATTGGTCCCATTACAGCGATTAGATGGGAATAATCAGAGAAAAATTGGCAGAGCTGGCTGAACCAGATATAAATTGTACAGGAGGCCTGTAGAGGTAAAGTGATCACTACAGCCTGTTCGCCATATGCAGGGTTGCGGCAGTCCAAGTTGTTTAGCTGTAAAGGGACGTGTGACCCAATAAAATCTGTTGTATGTGGGAGGCCACTCAGCACACAAACATATGCCCCCCCCCCAATAACCTGGTGTCGTCCAGCCAGGTAGAAAAGTCAAGACAGGTGTCCACAGGATGCTGCAGCAGGGTTCAGATGGGATCACATGTCAAAGCTTCTGCTCCTCCGACGCTGGTAAATACCGTTTCAAACAGTTGAACTTAACACTGTTGGATAATGAGCTCTGTCTCAGTCCGTCTTTAAAGAAGTCTTCAGTAGTATAGGAAGTTGTGTCTTTTCTTTTAATTCTTAGTAAACAGACAAGCATGCACTGGATAATAAACACGGCAACTGACACTGGGACAAGACAAGATCATGGAGAAATGTTGGCTTTTAGACAACGACCACTTCACTTTACTCTGACACCCAGCTGCGGAGAAAAGTCGAAAAAGAATATAAGTGATTGTTGCAGCTTGCCTCCAACAATCAATTGGGGAGCAGATGTATGAGGGGACAAAGTGTCACCGACGTGTGATGAGAGAGGCGAGACAGATAAATTGATCAAGAGACACTTTCTTGGTACACACCGTGATTATATCTTTGCCCATCGCTCATTGCCCACACTGCATCCTCCAAATGTATCTGATCTATGAACAAGGTCAAGTTTTTGTTTTGGGATAACAGATGTTATTAAATGAGTGAGTTCTATACCTTTAGTGCTTTGGTGGATTAAAGCCAGAATTATGGGAGACAAGGGAGGAGGAAGTTAAGAAATAAATAAAAGGGAAGGAAAGGTGATGTCTTCATAGCCAGAGCTTGTAACCCTTCAGCTAATGAGTGGTTTGGAGACGCTTCATGGTTGTATTGACCTTTCTGGAGTTCAGAGGACAGACTTTAAAAGTGTTGACTTTTTCCTGCTCAGCCGGGGTGGGCCGGCTCACTAACACTTGCACTTTTGCAGCAGCACCACAAAACATGCATCTTAAGGCCAATTATAACCATAATTTGGTCGCCAGGGCTCATAATTGATAATAATATGACTTGACAAGGTCACTCTGAGTTTGATGATCTCATGTATAAATGTAACACAATGGTGGTGATTACTGTAGATTAACCTTAACCCAGGAATTTAATATCTACTGCGAGGTCTCCGTGACTCATTTTAATGGTTTATTAGAAAGAGGAGCATCAAGGTATTCTATTAAATACATTTTACTGTGTGTGTGTGTTGTGTGTGTGTGTGTAGGTGGGGAGGTGACCAAGCCACGATTCACACAGTATTTCCGGGGCAGCCTATCAGGACTGACCATCCGACCTGGGAAGATTGAGAGCCAGAAAGTCATTTCCTGTCTGCAGGCCTGCAAAGAGGGACTGGACATCAACTCACTTGAGAGTCTGGATAAGAACATAAAGGTATTTACACACACACACACACACACACATAAGAGCTGTTGTCAGACTTCCAGCCCAGTCACATTGATACAGCTCATATTAGTCCTCAGTGAAGAGGAAGAGCATTTAAAGAGACAGAGGTGATGCTCAGAGGGCAAAACCACACACCCACATGCCTGTGCACACAAACACGCAAACTGGTGGTACACATACTGTTCTGCACACACAAATGCAAAATACTCATTTATTTTTCATTGCTACACATCGCTCCTGGAATACAACAAAACAGCGCTGGTACTTCAACACTGAAAACATCGTCCCTCCGCCCTGTGCGACTTCACAGTTGGATCAGCATCAGGCAATTTTCTGTATTTCTTCTTCAAAGTTTTTGAGTCAAAGTTTCAAAGTGTGCACTCAGTGTTTTACCTGAAATAGCCTCTGTATATTCAGTATATGTTTGCTCTGTAAGTTAATCTCAAAGGAACAGTTTGTCATTGTATATTTATACCAGTGTTATTTGAAAACAGGAAATCTCTGCAGACAGTGACAAGACAACTCCAGGGAGGTACCTCTTGTAGCTGGAAATTATAGTCCCACACATAATCAGTCACAATCATCGTGTTATTTTGGGAGGAGCTCTTTTACTTTTCCCAGTCTGTCTCTAAGCTAAAGCTGCTCAGCTGCTGTGCATAGCTTTGTATCTACCAGGTGTGGCAGTGGCATCAATCTTCTCAGCTAACAGCACATACTGTAGCATGTTTGCTAATATGTCGCTTGGTCTCTCCAGCAGCAGTAAAAGTCTTACATTGGTAAATTAAACATGCATTCTCCTCTGGTGAGTGCACATGCAAAAAAAAAACAAAAAACACAATCAATGATACTGCACTACTTCCTGAAATCACCGTAGGTAAATTCATTGAAACTCCTCAGTTACCCCACCTACCCACCCCTTCACCGGCTCAGCTAATCCATCTCCCTGCATTGTGGAAGATAGAGGTCAGACAAGATGGATGGGGGGTTTGTGTCGACTCAAAGCTCCACCTCCTCTCCGTCCACCTACCCACCTACCCACCTACCCACCCAAACTCAGCCCCTCTGACTCTTTTTATATCTTTCCGTCTCTCTACACTTCCCCTTTTCCTCTCTCTAGCTGCTCTCTCCGTGCTGTGATGCAGCACAGAGATCTTTGCCAGCCTTTTGTGGAGACAAGGTGGGATGAGGTGGGGGGATGTGGGAGTGGAGAGGAGGACAACCTCTCAAGGGCCTGTGTAGTTTATCTTTTGAGAGCTATTTCATTTTCTTCTTCGCCGCACACTAGTCTGGCTCCCATAAGTCCTCAGGGGGCTTAAGGACAGCATTTAGCCAAACAGATGGAGGGCTGGCACAGCACAATCAGAGGAGAATAGCATGGAAAGGAAAGGAGGAGGTAGAGGCAGGTGGCAGCAAGTATAGTGACAGAGAACGTAAAATGAGAGGAGGCAGCAGGAGAAGAAAAGGTGTAAAGGGGAAAATGACAGGGAAGAGAGAGTGTGTGGAGAGCCCCATGGAGAGCTGAAATACTGCCAACCTGCTGCTGAGAGCCATTTGAGGAGATGGGGGACCTCGGTGTAGCTGAAGCAGGAGATCACTTAACCGTCTTCAAAAGGAAAGGCCTCAAACGCTGGAGAACACACACCCCAGTCAAAGTACACTTGATGAGAGAATTCACTGACTGTCCTTGAGCACAGTGATTTAAGGACCCGTGTTTTCTCCACATTTTAGGGCCATTTATTTTATTATTATTTTTCCATCATGTCTTCTAGGCACACGTACGCTGCTTTCCATTCATTTCCATCCAGGATGAAAATCCATCTACAAAGGCCTGGAACCACCTCCAAACAGGTGATCCATCACAGTGAATATCAGAATCCCACCGCTGCTGCTGCAAACAATGTTTGCTTTGATGGATCATCTGATGCAAGCCACTTTCAAGTCTGCAAATTGATGTTCATACAACTGTGGAGTGAAATGAATTGAAATCAATGGCTGCAGGAGAGTCGCCATCACCATCTGCGTGAATGGTGTTGACCTTAAACTCCTGCACTGCACCAAAACACCAACAGTCCAGAGATCTGCTTTTTAAGTTCTTGGCAAGAATCTGTATCATATCTGGAGATTTTTGGATATGACATCGTACATTACATCATATCCTGGGGTATTTTGCACAATGACATCATATATACAGGTTGTGATTAATTATATTGAGCGATAGGTTTTACTTCTACTACACTCTGGCTTCTATATCAAAACAACAAATGCTAGTTTTTGAGAGTATGAAGGCCTTTATCACTAGAGGCAGTGAAGTCAACTGTCTTGAGCTCTCCTAAACGTTCACGCACACTGTTTATTTCCTGTTTTGTTTTTTGTTTTTTTTGCACAGTTAATTTATGCCATTTGGGGATATCCTTCAATGAATCAAAATAAGCTGACATGATTAGACATGACTGCTGGATGTGAAAATAAACAGTATGTCAGCTAGTATTATTTCTTATACTATGTGTTTTAAATGTGTTGCAGTGCCCTCTAGTGGCCATAAAATCAATTAATGCAGGTTTAAGATGTTCTGCTCCATTAGTTAATATAAAATTTTGCTGTCATTGTGTCTAAATGTGATTTTTAGGATCTTCACTGTTATCATTTTGTGCTTATCTGTGGTTTTCATTTCTCCAAATGAGTGTGTTTAATCAACCGACCACACAGCAGATCTGGGCTCTGGTTTTATTCCAGCACAAACAAACAGCTCAGATTGGAAGCTGTGGGAAGAAACCAGCTCATTCTGGCCCAAGGGGCTGCTGCGGGTTAACTTGGCCCTGTAATTGGCCGTTCAGTTGTGTGCACAGATTTCCTGCCGGTGTCGCCACCTGACACCACCACATCAGGAAGAACTTACCATCAGCTGGTTCATCTCTGTCTTCCTCTCTCCAATAGTTCCACTTTAACCCCGCCCAGTCCATCCTGGTGATGGAGGGAGAGGACTTGGAGAACATGAACACTGCCGTGAGGAAAGTTTCCTACATCAACTCTCGTCAGTTTCCGACACCAGGGATCCGACGTCTGCGCATCTCCACCACGGTCCAGTACGTAAAACACTCATTTTTTGGTTATTTATTCTGTTCTTACTTTCATTCACCTTCTCTCTATCTCCCTCCCTTATCTACATCATCGTATCTCTTCTCTCAGATATGAGTAAGTATGAACCCTCTTCGACGCCTCTGTCTGGCGTTAAGGCAACACTAGAGATATCACAGTCTGACTGACACATCCCTTATCACACAATGATCCAATCTCCTCCTCCTCTTCCTCTCTCTCAGCCTCCTCTCTCTCTCCCTTTTTCCGTTTCTCCTCTCCTTTGCTGTCACTTTCCTTTTCCTTTCATACACCATTTTCTCTTCTTTATTGGCACCAGGGGCCAGTTTTTACATTTTCATGTCATGTATTAATAATTCTGCCTGGATTTTGCCAAGAATAAAGAATGAGATGAGAGAAAGAAGAATACAAAAAGAGGGAGAGATTGTATGGGGAGAGAGGAAGAGAGAGGAAGAGGCTGGCTGGTACAACAGCCTCCCTCAGTGGGTTACCATTAAAATTCATGATTGTTTTAAATATATGTAAACCCCTGCAGCAGAGCCCAGGGGGTTCACTCTCCGCCCTCCTGTTGGGTTCGATGCACGGCTGCAGGCCCAAGAACTTCATCTAACACAGCAGAAGCGTATGTGTTTGTGTGTGTGTGCTGCACACACTGCTGGTGATGAAGCACAGTCATCGCCGCGAGAGGCACACCAATTATCAAGGAATACATTATGCTAATGATGGCTAAGCTTGCATCATTGCTAAATGTTGTTTAAATTAAGTTTTTCTCGCCGCCTGCTGACTGGCCTGAGAGCTGCTGTAGCCGTGTGCACGTCTGAGTATGTGTGTGACTGTGTATGTTTATATAAGTCATGGAAACAGTATGGCTAGCGTGTCCGTATGAGATCACACGCTCATGAGTCATTGATTAAGTGTATTCGAGCTCCCACTCTGTGGATTTTACACTCACATCCAGCAGAGAAAATAACTTCCCCTCAAATAAGTTATTTACACTAAGAGCCAGAAGCATGGCCTCTTGTCATAACATACCAGCACCTGCTGAAAAAAACCCAAAACAAAACACCTCTGCTCACCGCGACAAAAACATCAATCTGCACCAGTAAACTCAGATGCAATTAAACTTGTTTCTTGTGAACACTTCATTATTGCAATTACTGCAGACACAGAGAAAACACTGACAGTTAGCTCAGAGCTAACCTCTGTGAGCTCTCCACGACTGACTCATTCCATTTTATATTCAGAGACCACACGCTCATACAGAGCAAACATTCACGCACGCTGCTCACCTGCTGTATGCAGGTGAGCAGGGATAGTAGATATATAGCTTTTCTATCTACGATAGGAGACACCCACACAACACTCAGAGTACTGTAAGTGTGAATAACCGGGTGGGTAAGTGTAAAAGACGATGAGCGCAAATACGTGGAAAACACATTTTAATCGCAGTCCAGCACCTTCAACCTTTTTACAATCCAGATTTGACTTCCTCTACTTTTCTTTTACACTTGTCAGATCTGGTATGTGTGACTTAAACATGATTGACATTTCAGGTCACATATTGTTTAAATTGAGATTTTCATATGTAGTGTGATAATAAAGCAGATAGGGCCACTCTGTAAGATAAAGCTTTCCCACTATGTGAACTTACAGGTCCCATATTGTTTAAATTCAGACTCCCATGTCTTTTTATAAAGACAGATTATGTTTAGATTCTATATTAATAATGTGAAAGTGTTAAAAGCCTCCGCCCACATAGAAATGCACACAGTGTATTCAGAAACTGAGCCAGCCAGCCAATCAGAAGAGACAGTCTCAGAGACTCCTCTCTTCTGATTGGCTCACAAAGCTGTTTTCACAGGAGCTCCAGAGAGAAGCTGAGAGGGCTGTGAAACCACAATAAGATAAAATGTGCATCATATTTGCTCATTTACATATGTAGTAAATTAGATGGAAATTAGTGCGGGTTGTATCTAGTGGTGCTAATTGCTCATGTATACAATATATATGAGACTGACATTATGTTATCATGACATATAAATAGATCAACATGTTCAATCTGTCAACCTCTTTACTGCAGTCTCTACATTGTTATTATTGTATTGTTGTTCATATCAACATCAGCGTGAGCATTAATGTCAACCAAGACGGCACAAATCTGAAATTAACTGTTAGACCAAGAAACAGCAAAACAGATCCTCGTGTGTCACATTACACTGATTTAGTCCAATGAATAATAATTATACAGTGAATAAACACACTAAAGACCAGTAACAACACGTACAGTAGAGGTGACAATAAAATCGTGTTGATATATGATGTGGTGCTCTCACATCTAATACACCTTGATCCTGGATAGATCATAGTCAATAAACTCATAGATATAAACATACACACATCTAGTGTTTGCACTGTTTATCCAGAATGTTAGAGATAAAAGTTAATGATGCGACGTGGTGAAGTGAAGTGGTCCAGGTGCTGAGACAGTAAATCTGTCTGTGTAATTAATGAAATTAGATTTCGAGGCCTTCACAGGCGGTTTGTAAAGACGGTGTTTCTGGCTCTTTGTGCTGCAGCGTGAGATAAAAGATTGAGTTCAGAGATTGATCACAATTTGTCAGTACAATGAGTGTAAATGTTTTCAGTTATGCGTGTGGGCATGTTTCTTTTTGCAGCATTTTTTTTTTTTTTTTTTTTTTTTTTGACATTTCAGTGTAATCGTCTACCTTTAGGTATTTCATGTATCATGGTGTGTTACAAATCACAGATCTGTGAAGTCTCAGCTTTTGTCTTTGGCTTTGTGTGTCAGAGACTGTGTCTGTGTGTGGTGTGTGTCTGTGTGTGTGTGTGTCTCTGTGTGTGTGTGACTTCTGCTTACAGCAGCAATTTCCTGTACAGAGCCTCATTGATAACACGAGTGATTGAACTTCCAATTTGTTGTTTTAGTGCTCCATCCAGAGCAGACAAAAGCAGAAAAGATTCCCCTCCACTGAATTACTTGCCCTCGGAGCTTGGAACATGGCCTCCCGCCATGACATGTCAGCAAGTAGTGCTGGGGGTAAAAAAAAAAAAAAAAAAAAAGAAAAGAAAAAAAAAACAACCTCCCCCTCGCTGCTCCAGACATCAGTCAACACAAATAAACAGAGGTGTTAATTAATTCATCCGAATGCAATTAAATTTGTTTCGTGCCTAATAACTGCAATTACTTCAGGCAACTAGAAAATAAAAGTAACCAGTGCTAATCTTTGCAGCGGCCCTTTTAGGCTCCCTCGTCATATTTCTTTATAATTAAGTTGGACCAGCTCCAGGTTTTGTTTTGTTTTTTTGTTGTTTGTTTTGTTTTTGTTTTTTTCCAGCCCGGCGCGCCCATGCAGCAGCCATCTCTCTGCGTCACTGAGTTTGTATCTCCCACTGCTGTCAAGAATGGCTTAGTGCCTGAACAGTGAACAGACGCACACACACACCACCAGTCGTCTCTGCCACAGGAAAGAGAAGAAGAGACAACACGATGCCCCCGAAACCCCTGTGTTTGTCTCCAAATGTGGCCTCAGACAACTGCAGAGGATTATAGGGACAATAGTTAGTTTGTCATCCAGCTGTCAGGCATCATCAGCCCGTATTAAAGCCACTAAGTCAGCTTTGTGAATGTGTAGAGCTACGCCGGAGGAAGGTCTTTCATGAATCTTGGTCTTTAGATGTTTTGGTCTCTCTGAAGACAAAAACAAAAGAAAAAGCTTTTGGAAATTTTCTAAACTTCTTTGTGGTAGGGCCGCGGTTATTTCCGGTCATTTTTACAGCTCCTGGAAAAATGCGGTAGATCCAACAAATAGAATAGTTAGACCTATTACAACAGTGGTTTCCAGCTTTTACTGACTAATGCCCCACTTGAAAATTTCAAAAATAGTTAAAATAATGAGCTCTCCGAGTGGTTTTTACTTAAAGTAATAACAATCAATCATTCAGGACTGGACTGAAAACAGGGGAAACATAGGAAGGGGGGGGGGGTCACTTGTTGATTCATCCTCTGTCTTTCAATCCTCTTTTCTTTTAATTCCTCCTTTTACAGACCAGCTTTTCATTTTGTTTTTCCATTTTTGCCATGGACGTATCTTTTAGCGTGTAATCAGACAAATTGTACTGTTTAGCAAACGATTTGCCAGCTAACTTGCAGTACCTCCCTGGCCCACTAGTGGGCCCCGGTCCACAGGTTTGAAACCACTGCTTTACTACTACTTTTCCATACTCAAGTGTCCCTCTTATACTGGTTATAACCTTCAGTGTGCAGCGATGCCTTTGACTCCTCAACACACACGTCTGAAAGCAGAAGTCTATAACCTGGATGATGCATTTAACATTTACACAAATCTACAAGTCTGAAACTCATATTTACAGTAATTCTGAAATGACTGGAATGCAGCGTAAGCCAAAATACACCCTCTCATGGTGCAATCATTTTTACATTGGTTGCACGGGGGGTGTGATCACTCGTCAGCTGGGCAAATGTTTCACAGAAAAACCTCCATGTTCACCTGACGTTGAGCCAAATCTCTTTTTACAGCCATCTCCCTCCAGTTTTTCCATCTATTCATAAAACATTTCACTCAGCCAGAGACGGGAAAACATATGGAGATTTATCACATGGATTTATGCATAGTTCCCGTCAGAAAATACTGGATGCATAACACCAGCATGACCACCATCATCACGCTCAATACCCTCCACCCCCCAATCACGCTGATTTGTTTGAATGCTGCAGATCTGTGTGTGTCTGTGCTCTCGCTGTGCGTCTGTATTGTGAGCTCAAGTCCTAGAAAGTCGATATGTGTTCACGCATCCATTCAAGGCTGCCCGGCGAATGCTGTGCATTTAAACACATGCTATCACATGCTGACAGACGGGCAGGGGAGGCAGACGGGCACGTACGAAAACCCAGCATGTACACACCGCTTCAGGTCTGCGTCCGCTGCCCGAGCACTGACAGAGCGTTTTACCCCCTAAATATCTGCATGCACTGCGGTTTGGACCGGAGCTTAACAGCTGTGGTTTTAGTGCAGCCAAGAGGTCTTGTTGCTGTTGATAAGCTTTATTAGCTGCTGTAATGCTCCACCGTTTTACATTCTGATGCTGTCTAGGTGTAGAGCAGCTCGTGTGAGGGCCAGGCCTTTTATAGAAAGTCCTCAAGTGCTCCTCTGTGCCCTCTGTCACCTGTCGATGCTGTGTATCAACTCAATGGCCTCTTATCTTGTTTGCAGTGAATACGGGCCAGCCAGGTCGAGCCGCTGCCAGCAGAGCAGGGTTGATCTCTTTTTGTTATTATTTCTCACCCGGCTCTTCTCTTTCTCTTTCACCCATCTACCTGCAGGTGTTTTGGTGAAGACACTTGCATCACCATCCCCGACATCGATGCAGTGGTGATGGTGCTGCAGCCCAGCGAGCCCAGGATCACCATCACTGGGGTGGAGAGAGTGAGCCGGCCGGTGTCCGACCTCAGAGCACCGGGCGGCATAGCTCTTTTCCAGGACCTCCACATCATCAGTACAGTGACCAGGGCAGACGCCACAGCACATCACACAGGTATGGATTGTAATCAACATCCATCAACATCTATCACTTCACCCCTGATATATTGCTGTTTAAAGCTGCATATTGGTCACTTGTGCAACTTTTTTTAAATGGCAGGAAACAACACTGTAGTATTTGTATATGGTGCTGTCTGCCAGGTTAGATGGACTGTATTGAAGATATGGGTCTCAATGTACAATTGTAATGCAACAAAAGTGTTCACATGTGATTCCTAGGTAAATTTAACAGCATAAAAGAGTTTATAAAAGACCTATGAACACCACAACTTCCATAGTTTTGGCCTGAGTTGCATCAACACGGCTCAGCGAGCAGATTGAGAAACAGAGGACAGTGGAGGTAACAGCAGCATCAGGAGGCTGCTCAACATAAAACCAATAACAGGAGGTACAGTGGAACATACTCGAAAAATGACACCACACAGCAGTTCACTGTTTACACAACCTTCAACTGAAAACAAAATGACAGGTAATTGTTCATCTGTGGAAACTGTGTGTCTCTGTGACTGATAAGACGATGTAAATCACATTGCATGAAGTCGGCTCTCTGTGGTGGGCGACCGAGAAGAAAAAGCATCACTCATAAAAACAACACAACAATCGAGAAGAGGAACTTTGCCAAGTAACACGAAAAGAGGCTCGATGAATGTTGGCAGCAGAGTCTATGTTCAGATCAAAACAAAATAAATGTGTTTGGATCAGATGAGGTCCAGCATGTTTGGTGTGGACTCAGCCAGGACCACCACAGTGGCTGAACAGCACCAACCACCGTGAAACATGATGGTGGGAGTGCGCTTGATTTGACTGCAGTAGAGTAAAAGGTGCGGGGGGTATGACAGGTTTTATACCTCAATACTGAATGAAAAGATGACTTTCAGTCTCTTAAAGGAGAGAGGAGCGGAAACTTCCAACAGTGCAGTGCAGTGCAGAGCAGTCATTCAACACGTGTGAAATAACAGCAGCAGTCTCAGTACAGATCAGCGGGCGCAGTTGCCAGTGTGTTTTTAAAATTAGCGTGTTTCATTCTTGAGTCGGACGTCACGCTCACAACTCTTCCAGTGACGACGCTCTGGCCAATCAGTGGAACCCGGACTGGAGTACCATAGCCACAAAGCTGGAGCAGGGCAGAGGTTAGCATGTGGCTATCTGGCAACCTCAAATCTGGAGGGGAGGGGAAGAGGAACCAACGTGCTGCAGTGGCTTGAATTTGACTGCAGCAACAGTTTTGACCACAGTCTTACATACAGCTCCTTTAAATCCAATAGAGAACATTTTACAAAAGGAAGGTAGAGCAACAAAACACTTCCAACAAAGAACAGCTGAAAATAATCATCTGTGAAGAACAGAAGAACATCAGCCATGTCTGGGAGGCTCAGATCTGTCCTTCAAAATAAAGGTAGAAATACAAAATATGTAGAAAGGGAAAAAAAAAGAGTGGAAGAGCTGCCTTTTGTTGCAGTTGGCTTAATTACTCAGACATTTCTGTTTTGCAAATCAATTGGCTCAATCCTTCCTCCTGTAGCTTTTGGCTAAAAACAAATGAAACTATTAAATGTGACCTTTCTGTGATATTGACCAGAGGTGTTGTCACACTCTCCATGAGGAAGTCTGAGCGAACTTCAGATACAACGTACCGTATCCCCCCCCCAACCCGGACAGGTAGAAATCTGTCTCAACTTAATATTTCAGCAGTTTTTCATATTGATAATGTGCTCACTCATTCATGAAGTCCCATAGCCTATGCAGTGCCACCTGTCTCACTATCAAAATAAAGCTTCAAAGAAAGCAGAACGTCTCCTCACGCCTCGCGAGGCTGCAAATCAGCAGTCGTCTCTTTCATCAGGTAGGCCTGCACACGCTGCGAGAGACAAAACAAAAGTTGTTTTGCTCTCTCACATTGTCAAACTTGGTCGAAGTAAAAGTTCTCAAGTCTCCTGTCTTGAAGTACGTACTTGTTAAGCAGCATGTAACTGCACATTTTCCTCTGGGAGACGTATTCAGATCCCGCACTTAGAACTATGTCACATGACAGAAGATAAACACGCTCCAACTTCTGTTTTATTGTGATTTGAATGCAGGAGTTTATGTGCAGTGATACCAGCAAGAGTTGCTCTTAATAATTTTAAGGGGAGACAAGGTTAGCTAGACAAGTTTCATATTTCTTTAGGGGCCAACGAGTGTTTGTACCTGTTGTGTTTGCATGGGGGGGTCCTGTACCTCCTCCCTGAGTTCAGTAACACGTAGCGTGGGAACTGTCCGATAGGATGTTTGTTGTCTCTTGCAGGTTGAGGAGAAGCAGGTGTTACCATGATTTTGCTTGCTGTCTTGACCAGACTGAGGATCTGACCTTTAGATTTAACTGAGACTAGATTTCCAGCCCAACTGGTGACACCCCACCAGAGAATTGACTCTGTTGTTGCTCTGTAGAAGATTAACTGTGTAGATGATGTTTTTACAGAAACTAAACACCTGTAATCTAACAGCACAAATCATTTCCATGTGTGCTCCAATTCAGGTTGATGTCAAGTCCCAAGAGCACTTGTGATTGGATACATTTCTGTACATGCTATAAGTAAACAGAGTAATTTCATTAACCCCAGAAGGTGTTAGATTTTAAAAACTTGAGCCTTTTGAATCAGTTCTTTTATGCAAGATCCTTTATGTAAAGTCTAAGGAGCAGAAGGGAACACATAGGCAGGGGCAGTAGTACAAGCACTAACAGGCCACTCACTGGGTCACACCAGGAAGTAAAACCAGGAAGCTGATCATTTTATTTTCACATAGGGAGACAACTGACCAATGGACACAATGACACAGCATTAAAGCTTTTTTATTATTGTTGAACTGTGGCAAAATTTTCCGAGGGATTTAAAGTAAAATAGGAACCACACAGCAGAAAGCTGTATTATTATATTAGCAGTATTGTGACTGATGCATGAACTAGTAACAGAAATGTTGCACTTTGTCTGCTTTGAACAGGAGCGCTAAAATCCTACATAGCCTCTAACTATAGCTGTACTCAGTTAACTATAAGGTGCAGTATTTGACTTTATATTGGTGGAAAATGAACATCAAATGTGAGCAGTGAAGTACCACAGGAGTGATCCTGAATAGAGCGGGCTACTTGAGTAAATGTACCACGGCTGAGGACAAGTGGTTCCTCTCCTCAGCAGTAATCTGCAGTGCAAGCGAGAGTCTTTTGTTCCATGCAGCTCTGCTGGCCTCGCCAATATGTTGGGGAAATTAGTCCGTCCCTCTCCATTCAGGCCTGTGAGTATTAGCCCCTCCACTGTTTCTATACCCTCCATCTACCTGTCCCTACGTGACTGCAACCCCCACCCCCTCCTGCTGAGTAAGACCTGCCCCAACCAGACCACTCAACTCTCCAGGTCACACCGCCTTGACCGACAGTAAATGAGTGTGACATTTAAATCCTGGCGGCTGCAGTGTTGTCCAGTGATCTGACCACCGAGGCAGGCAGGAGCGGCCCCAGCTCAGCCCGCCGGGCCCCGCCGCTCACAGCAGCCAATTAGGCTCAGATAAGCAGACCGAGAGGGAGGTTTTAGCCCTCCATTGTGCATAATGCAGCGCAGGAAGAAGAGCAGGAATAGGGATTGCTTTCAGGAGTTGGTGGAGCTCTTTCTGCTGGTGAAATGGAGACTGCAGCTGGGGGGAAGAGATTAGCTGAAAGCCAGAGAAAGACACAGAAATGGCAAGAAAGAGAGAAGAAGAGATGGGGAGAGTGTGTGTATATGTGTGTGTGAGGGAGTGGCGGCACGATGAAGTTCCATAATGAGCAGATTTTGTGTTCTCTCGAGGCTTAAAGGATTCAAGATAAATCACATATTTCTTTTGCAGGGCATGCAGTAAGTTTCTTTTGGACCCTGCTAATCACCCCCTCGCCCTCTTCCATGCTTTGTCTCTCCCCGTCATTCATTTGTCTTTTTATTGAGCCTGCTCAGCACAGACTCATTCCCCTTCTCTCTCACACACTACACTGTCTATTCAAAGCTTTATTCGATGCCTTTACTCAAAGCAAGGTCATCATTTTCTGTCTTTAACTCATCATCTTTAATGCTCAATGATTTCAGGGTCGTTTTCTTCTTCTCTCTGTCCCCTTCTGCTTTTACGTTTCTTTGTTTTTTTAAGTTTCCCTACTGCTCTGCACTGGCTCTGTCTTCTATGTGATTCCTTTTTAGGAAACACTCAGATTTTCTTTTCCATCCCACCCACACTCAGGCTCTTTTTTGACGATTTATCAAAATTTTTTTAAAGATGATATATTGTACAAGAAACAGTCTCACACAACCCACCCACCACCGCTCCATAAAACAAGGTTAGATACAGTACTGTATATAACAGCTGTAAAATGCCCACCCACAAGACCATTGTTGGCAGTAGCCTATGACCACACAGATTGTTTCTGGGACTGCCCTGCATCCAGGATTTATTACAAGCCTGTGTCGTCTGTGACACTTTTTAGTTTTCTGTTCATGTCTATTTGGCAGTGAACACAAGCAGGGCACAGAGATGAGTAAGTAACAGATATAAGCCTCAGCTGGTGCAGCTGCAGAGAAATAATGTTAAATAAAGAGACATTATAACAACTTATTTTAGTATTTATATATATACTAGTTATATATTAGTATTTTAGTTATTTTAGTAAACATTTGCCTGCTCATACTTGCATCTGTAACCTGTCCATGTGTATATATGACTTTCAGATTTTTGGTTATTTTGTGAAATAAAACAGTTAATAAACCAATCATCTCTGTTACATATGAAGCTATCTTAATTTTGCTAACAGTAGCTAACATAGCAGACATGTAATTAGCATTCATGTGAGATTGTGTAATTCATGACCTTTTTTTTTTTTTTTTTTAACTTTGTCATGTTCTTGTTGGAAACTATCTGTATCTTTAGTCACTAAATGATCCAGTGTTTTCACCAGCTAGCAGCTAACTTTGGCTGCTTGCAGACTACAACTTCCAGGCAGCTAAATCAAAGCAGCCAGCTAACGAAAGCAAAAAAAAAAAGTTCCCTGCTGCTGTTTGCACCTTTGAAGAAAGAAATGCCTTCATGCACACAAACAACACAACTTCTGGAGCACAACTTTACTTCTACCTGTTTTGCTCACTTTGCTTCACCCCCCCAAACTCATCTCCCTCCACTCCACCCTCAGAGACCCTCCTCCAAACACACACACACACACACAGACACACACTCCACATACATCTGTCTTTCACCTTTGGGAAGCTGCTAAATGGGCATAGCTGGTTCCCTCCCTTGGGAGCACAGTGAGGGAGATGGCTGGGTAGCAGCGAGAGGTGAAGGCTGGTGCTTAGCAGACTGTCAGCGCGGCCCAGCAGCCACCTAGCACTGCTGTGATGGGAGGCGTCTGAGGGGACTTATTACTAAAGCAGCTCATGGCACTGTCTGTGTGCTGAGGGTTGTCGAGTAATTGGAGCCTGAGAGTCAGAGGAGGTATGTTGTGTCTTGTAGTGTTTGAATTATGATTCCTCTAGTGTCCAGGGTTTTCTTCCACTCTAACATCTTGGTGTGGCATTAGCTGTCATGTGACAATTAAGGCTTCATATGTTTACACCAGACATGTTTACAATTTGATGTCATGCATTAGTTTGGTTCAATTTATGAGATGGGAGCAACGGCATCTGAACAAAAGGAAGCACACTGAGGAGTCTGGAAAGTGCAGTGCAGTTCATTAGAAGCCAAAACACACTCCAACCAGCCAAATATAGCAAATGACCCCAAACACAGTGTTTCACTGCCAACAGTTCCTCATGCTCATGAAAAAACCCAGAATAACAAAACAAGACGAGGGCAAACTGAAGCTGATCTTCCTCAAGGCAAAAGTGTGTAACCGTTTGCGTATCTGTGTGTATGTGTGTGTGTGTGTATAGCACGTCGACCTGGGGTCCTGGAGGAGATCATTCATAACTTGGACTACTGTGATATCCTGGTGCTCGGGGAGGAGCTGAGGCCAGGGCAGGAGTCTCTTCAGCTGCAGCGGAGCGCTCTGCTTGGAAAACACCTCGACGCCACCAACTCCACCTCTGGCATGTCCATATATGGTAGGTTACCATGATAACAACAGCATCAGACAGCTGGTCGCCATGGTAATGACTCTCCTCCTCCTTACCAAACTGACAAACATGCTACTGGTTGTTCCGTCGTCCCACCTGACCCCTGACCTTTCTTTGCTGGTCTCTGTCGTCCTCACAGGTGTGGACTCCATGTCCAACTATGAGCAGGTGATCAGACAGGTGCGTTACTTTTACTGGCAGTCCGGACCGCTACTAGAAAGAAGATTTCGCCTCACCTGCTCGGAGCTTAACGGACGCTACACCAGCAATGAGTTCAACCTGGAGGTCAGTGTGCAGCACAGCTGGACTGATGTGGGGGTTTGTAAAGCTCAGCAGAGGTACAGATCGTTTTTAAGTTGCACAGTCAAGTCAAGAGTCAAGTTGCAAAGATTTTTATGCCAATGTTTCATATTTCCAATCAATAACCACTCTGGTATTAATCAGTGCAGTGAAAAAAGATGCATCAATGCATACCCATAAAACTGGAGGAAGACAAATTACAATGACAACAACAATTAGTTAATCAGCGTTAATTTATTGAGTGACAGAATATTAATGTTTAATTACGTTGATTTCTCATGAATTGTTTTAGACTATTTGGCTCCAGATGCACAGACATGAAGAACACGTGCTGTTCTTCATCCTATTTGATGGTTTAATATATATTTTTAGGCATTAGACTGTTAGTTGGAAAGAAAACTGTGAATTTGAAGGTGTTAGTTCAGTTTTTCATCATGTTATATATAAAGTGTAATGCCTTGTTGAAGTTCATTAGTGGAGAAAATAAATGCTAGATGAGGTGAAAATTACAGTAACAGTTTATTGCAGCTCAGCTGGCCTTAAAGAGTGAAATCATAATGGACTTTTATGGAAATTATGAAACTTTCTACAGTAATTAAAGTGTACACTTTTATTTAGTTTGATGTCCTGAGTGCTGACAGGAACAAAGGACGAAACAGAAATGGCAGATCTAACCCACTCTCTTTTATCATAAGATACATTTTTCAAACACTTCTTTAGAGACAGAAACCAGTAACACCACTAATGACAGTCAACAGTAAAGTGCATAAACTGACAAAGTGGTGGAGCTGAGTCAGCTCAGGTCTCTGGCAGCGCTTTCACTCTCAGAGCAAATTAACAAACCTCAGTAGGCAAAATCCAGCAGCCACACGTTCACCCTCAGTGGGTTGGAACATGAAATATTCTGTGAAAACTAAGCATGCGCAGGAAGACCTTTCATTTTTGAGCAGCTCAACCAAAAATACCAAGTCTTTACAAACCAATGGTGCAGAGTACATACCTCAAACAACAGAACTTCGCTCAGTGAATCAAACACAACCAAATCAAATACGCAAACTCTCACTGCATTACTTCATCTCTCTGATTTCTAAGCAGATTTAATAAACATTCATTTGCAGTGGTGTTATATGTTTTCATATATTTGACTCTGATGTGAATTTCTAGATTAATATTTGGTATAAAATGTGACTTTTGGATGTTGATATTCAGTCGTTATATTTTCATATTCATCAGATTTGGTGTGGAGATCAGTTTGAGTGACTTGATATAAAATGTGAATAAATGCAACCAGACATGAGTATCACTCAGCGTTAAAAAGCCTGATCTAGTTTCTTACCAATCCAGTCAATGAAAACCTTTGAATTTCTGCATCACTTGAAAACAACCAGGGACGTGTCACCCTGACTCAGCCTGGTCCAGCATCAGCAGAGAGCGCTTCATATTCCTAAAGTGTCTCTGAACAGCTCCACAGTGAATCAGGCTTTTCCAGCAGTCACACACACACACACACACACACACACACTCTCCACCTGTCATACACTGTTGAAAAACATCAGCATCACCCCCCCCACCCTCCACAGTCTGCACAGACTTCTGACCAGTTTCTACATTTCCTGGTGTTTACTTGAGGGTGTGGACAAAATGTTTTCCCAAACAGGTTGAACCTTGAAGACTGTTGAGTGGAAACTGGTTAACATTTCTCCTTGCTGTCTTGGTGTATTGAGCTGACTGTGCTCCCCCCAACACACTCACTTTTCTCACACCCTCCTTTTTGCAACCCTGGACTTTTAGGCGTCAGAGTTGTTATTTTTATTTATTTCATTTGGAGCCAGAATATTTCAGCTGCATGAGTCAAGGTGAATGTGTGAATAGGACTGTAAACTGTAAACTCACCTGTACTGCATCTGTTCCCAACACAGGTGAGCGTACTGCACAGCTCGGAGCCCGGGGAGCATGTCAATCATATAGTAGCTCCGCCCCAGTACATGCAGGTGGTCCACCATCCGTCCATGATCCATGGCCTTTACCCCAGCCACAACTCAGGTAAGAAAACACACACTCTAACGTCTCCAAATCCTTTGTAGAAAAATATGTTTGATCCATTAATTTTGTCTTTTTATTTCTTCTATTTACTGTCACTGTCACACACCTGGGCACATAGGGCAGGAGAGACATTACCCGTTAAAGATCATGGATGTAAGATCTGTTGAAAATATATAAAGGATGAGACTGAAGCAACACCTGCATCTAGGACATGAGGATGAGCGCAGATCTGCATTGAGCAAATACACATGTAGAAGCTAGTTTGACAAAATGTTCATGGGCATTTGTGAAAGTGACAGACTGAGGGAGACGTGACTGTGAAACCACTGTGAGGGTTTTTTTAATGACAGCTATCTGTCCTGAGGTAAACCTGGGTCGAGCAAACGGAAACACTTCTGGTCTGGTTTGTTTCTGTTGTTGGCGATGAGACTACAGTGGTCCTCTGATACAGAGGCGGTGTAAACCTGTCAGATGATGCATCGGTCTCTTCTGTAACACGACTTATATGAAGTAAAGAGAGCACGGTGAGGAGGGGGGAGACCTTAGCCTTAATCCAGCACAGGAGATTTAATTATTCATTAGACTCTAATGGATCCTACTTACAATCCTGGAGAGTTGTGTGGCTGGTGCTGTTAACAGCCCAGAGAGTCGGGGGAGGGTGGGGTGGTGGTGGGGGGGTTGGTCTGTCTGGGAAAAGGAGGTCAGAGGAGCAGAGAGGATGCTGGGTGGTTAGACAGAAAAAAGAAAAAGTAGTCATGGTTCCAGCCATGACTACTGTTTAGGCACATGAGAATGTTTCAGCTGATATCATGCTGTATGTAGAGCAGCATTGTGTGTGTGTGTGTGTGTGTGTGGACGTGTGTGTGTGCACGCAAACACTCAACCAAGTTATTCGGAGCGGCCGCGTGAAGCTTCACTCTGAGGAGGATCAAAGAGCGTGGATTTGGTGTGAAATTCTCGGGAACTCGACTGAATCAAATGATCATCTGAGAAATCCCCTGCGAGTTTCACCCTTGTTCATTAAACACACTCACACACACACACATAGATAACCACACACACACACATACATGAGCAGAGGCTGGTGAAGAGAGGGCAGGGCGAGAGAAGCTGTGTTATTTCAGTAGGCTGGAGATCAGAGCAGAAGAAATAAACATTTTAGATCAAGTGAAATCCCTCAGAGTATGTTGTGGTTATGCTGCTAAATAGAGCCTATGATACGCCCCTGCTCTTATGTGCTGCGCAGAGACCAGAACATAAATGTGCTTTACTTCTCCAGACGTGAATTAGAAACAATCTGCAGAGCCGACACACAGCTGAAATCAGCCGGTTGGTTCTCTAATCTCTCCTCCTGCAGGTTTTATTAGTCTGAGTCCGACCAGCAGACCTTGGACACCGACGACTCTGAAAGTGTAAACACGAGGAAAGTCATTGTGTGTCTTTTGAGGAGAGTTCACTTGAGACCACATATATAAAAAGATCCAGCATTTCAGCTTTTCATTTCACACTAGTTGACATACAGAGGTGAATACAAATCATTTTCTTCTTACGTGTCTCTGCTGCTGACTGAATAAAAGTGAGATTCATTATGTCAAACAGCATTTTCTCATACTTAAACTATCTTACACATGCCCACACTAACAGCTCATTAAAGCTCTGACGTGACATTAACATGCCAACAGGCTCACAACATAGGTGTAGAAAGTTTTCATTAAAGTTGGATTAAGGGATTTCTGGAGAAAGACTTTTGATATTTAAACTCAAAGGCAAAAACAAATTCATCTCCTGCAGCATGGAGGTGGATTCTCTGTCACAGCTCATCTGCTTCAAATCTAACTTTTACCACAAAAAACACTGAGAACCGGGCAGGTTTTTTTTTTAAAAAAGAAAAAAAACAGATTTTCACAATAATTAAAGATCACAATCATCAACAGAGGAGCAATATAGTGTAAAAGGTTAAAGAGGCTTCCTGCACAAATACATCAGGAGGAAAAAAAACAAAAAATCAATAGGCTATTACAAAAAGCTGTCGATGTCAAAGAGACTAGAAAACCATAATAACAGGCTGAGACAGGCCTGAGCCACAGCAACACAAGAGAAAACTGTTATTTCAGACACAATATAGACACTGTATTTCAGTCTGGAGCGTCAGGCTGACAGCCAATCACTGGAGCCGTACTGTATGTCACTGATAACAGAAATATATATAGTTGCACCTCAATCCCTGTGTTTGACATGTTTGTTTATTGTTTGGGCTCCGGCTGACCTCAGTGGCCTGTCGTGTGGAAGATAAACAACAACAATAATAATAATGATAAATGTGAAGGTTTATTCATTTTTATTTTAATCTGATCTCACTGGCACCAAACACTGATAAAACACTGCTCATCTGCTGTAGCTGACATGCGTTAATGATAAGAAAACATTATATTCCCACCTGATACATATAGATTCATTTTGTCCAGTGACATTACTCATCTTTGATGTCACTTCCTGTCCCTGATGAGCCTCTGAGGTGTTTTTAAATTACAATAACTGAAGTCGTAATGGACTGATTTGGGAGAGGTAGTGTTACGTCTACAGCCGTATCTACAGCTGTCAGAAGCAGAGGATGAAATGTGTTGTATTGAATTGTGTTTAGGAGAAGTGCTGCTCCACTGGGAGCTTCGTAAAACTTGAGAATCTTCTTATTAAATTCGAGACGCCCAGGTATCGCTGTGATAAAAAATTATGTTCGATGTCAAAGATGGTTAGGGAAATTGTGCCCATGAACATTAAAAGTAAATACAGAGGAATGAGATTAATGATTACGGCTAGATATTTGTTACACACGGACCTGAACCTCCACTTCCTCCTGCTGCAGAACCTGCAGCTCATCATCCGTGCACTCGCTCACACTGGTCTCTGGGCTGTCCCAGGACGTGGCCTCAGTCATGGTAGTTTGCACAATGCCTGCTTTATTTATCCAGAGCTGGGGAGTCAGTACACAGTGTGTATGAAGAAATACTTAATTCAGTTCAGTTTTAGACAGAAATAACTTCTCAATCACGTTGGGACCAAGACAATATCTTTTTTTTAAATGAGCTCCGCTGCCTGTGGGGAAGTCGATATGTTTCTCTCTCTCAATATTTCAGTTGTCTAATATTAGGCTGTGGCATGATGATGTCCAAATAAACTATCTTGTTGATGAATAAAGTTATTGAAGATGATATTTCTTAAGTTTTGCTTTTGCTACGTGGCTAATATTAGCATTAGCAGCTGTTCACTCACCAGTCTTGAAGAACCGTCGTGAGTTCAGCATTAGACTTTGTTCCTTCACTCACCTGTTGGACAGCAACAGTAACATTAACTCTTATCTCCATCCCATCTTCCTTTTTACTTGTGTTAGCATGCTAACCAGCTAGCCTCAGCCTCTCTGCACGTAGCTCTGCTCAGATAACGTATTATGACCTGTTGTCTTGTAAATAACGAGTGAAGCTCTCAACAGTCCCAATCTCCAGCTCATCATGTTGAGAGTAGCTGCTTAACTACATGTAACGTAGGAGACAACTGTTGTTAAACATGATGAGTGTCAGCTGGTGAAGGCTCGCCGCTGGGCTCGATCTACACTCCCAGGCTCCACCCCATCGCCTTTTCTCTTTCGTTACTCGAGCGTTAAAGCGAAGCCAACAAATTTCATCAGTCTGGCAAACTGTCTCCTTTGCTCTTCCTACAGGGCATTGTGTATCAAATGCTGAGCAGTTTGAGACAGACAATGACATTTGGAAATAACAAAATAACGACTCAACAAGTGTCAGAAGCTTTACAAAACAAAACGGCCTTGAACACAACACAAAAACCACTGATCCGACAACTGCAGCTTTTTTTTTCCTTTTCAGTTTCTCTCACCCCGTCATCTTCTCTCCTCCCCCTCCTCCTTGTTTCCAGGCGTACCCAGCGCTGCCACGGTGGTTATTGTCATGTGTATCGCCGCACTGGTGGTTGTCGTGGTGCTGGGCATCTACCGCATTCACCTGACCCACCAGCAGGAGGTCAAGCTGGCCGAGACAGCTAAAGAAGCGGACGCGACCTGGAACGACTCGGCTCTGACGATCACAGTCAACCCAATGGAGGTAGGACGAGAGGAGATGCTGAGTCAGAGGCAACGTTATTGTGAAATCTTGTTTTTAAAACTAACTTGAGTAACTTCTTATCATTCCCTCTTATCACAGAATCTGGAGGAGCCCCAGGCTGCAGAGGAGGAGGTCAGCGAGGAGGAGGAGGAGGAGGAAGAAGAAGAAGAGGAGGACGACGATGATGACGAGGACGAGGAGGAAGAAGATGACATCACCAGTGCTGAGTCGGATGACAGCGAGGAGGAAGTGGACGTCCAGCTACCCAGGATGCAACGCTCAAGCAAGAAGGGCCAAAACTGGGACAAAACAACAATATCTTATTGAACCCCCCCCACACACACACACACGCAGTTAAACACACACACAAACACACACATCCTGCAACACGTCTATAATCAAAACCTCAAATCAGACAGTTCAAACAAAAAGACTTTATGTGATGTTGTTGATCAAAAAATGAGGTCATATCTCTACTAACACACACACACACACACACACACACACATAAACACACACTCACACACAGTGCAATGATTTAACCATAGCCTTGTCAGAAAACCTCCCATTTTCTACAGCCGATAAGAAACGATATGACACTAAAACTGCTCGTCAATCTAACGACTCTCATTCTTCTTAAAGGGACAGCTCGGCAGAAGTTAGCTCATCCCCTGACAGATGGTTTTCCTCTCCCATTACAGTCCGCTCCACAACGACAGTCTTAAAACAAAACAAGTTGTACAAATCCCATCTCCTCAATTTAAACCTCCGCAAAAAAACAAAAAACAAAGAAACAACCCATCCAGTTCAGTTTGATGTGTCAGATTCCACAGTGAGATTTCTGATGTCCCACGAAAAATGCAAAACAGTCTTTTTATTTAAGGAAAAACTGAGTTGCAAAAGTAAAGAAACTGACTATTTTTTGGTTTGTATACTTCATGTTATTTATCAGTCTTTATTCTAGCCTCTGTGGCAAAGCCAGGTGATTTTACAGAAATAGCATATTTTCAATGGTACTCAAAAACAAACAAAAGAGAAAAAAAATAAATAATCGGTGTGCTGTCGCAGACGTCATGTTGAACTAGCCGAGGGGTCTGAGTTCTGGGTTTTTGGGAAAGACAGAGGAGTCTCCTTGTAAATTTTTATACGCTCCTTTCTTGTAAATACTGAGTATAGTAGGTGACCCTCCCACCCCTCCTCCACCCAGAAACCCCCCACCCTCCTCCCTCCACCTGTACACAACACCACGTCACCTCTCCATGTATATGTACACGCCCCCTGCCCGAACCCTTAGAGAGTCTTGACGGAAATGACCCCTCAGTCCTCTGTGTGTGTTTCTAGCTCAGTGTTCAAATCATTCCAGCTGACGGCGACTTGGGTTTTGTTTTGGGACGGATGTGCCGCTGTCTCCGCGGCGGCTCAGGAGTCAGTCGGCAGTAGATGTGCATGCAAAGAGGTTTCCGGCCTCCCTGAGTCTAAACCAAACAGCAGGGATGCAACAGAGAAGGGAGTCCTCTCACTTATCCATGTTATGAACCACCATATTTACTCCGATTGAAGTTTTTATTCTCAGGTGCATCTCAGTTCTCAGTGAGAGGGAAAGCTACACCACTACTTCCCCAACCTCACTCCTAGTAGTCATTAATGCTGCATTGCAAAGATGTTGGAAAGTCAGAAGTCCACATCCTCTGTCTACAAGCAGCGACACACTGGGGCAGCCCAGATTTGGACGTCCACATTTTTCCCCTTGAATTACACCCAACAACAACAACTATAACTGTACTTTTTAAACAGTAAAATATAAACTATAGCATAAATATTACATATCAAATATTTTAATTAAGATCTTTAATTATATAGAACTATAATATATGTTTGTGTGGACAAGCCTGGACCATTAGAGCTGCACTAATCAATATTTTTATATTAATAAAACATAAATTAACTAAATGCAATATGGAAAAGTATCACCACACTCTGCAGGTTCACCTAAACTCTACAACTCTGTTGCAAAAAGCAAAACATGTGCACGAGAATTTGTGACATGAATGTTTTTGTTCACCATCTTCTGTTTTACGATCATCACTGTATGACATGCAGCAGCAAACTGACATGAGATTAGCAACTAGCTGGTGAGCGTACCGAAGCATTTAGCAGCTAAAGAGACATTTTTCTCGGGAGTTGTTGTAAATTAAAAAGAAGCTGAGAGAGAGTGACTAATAGACTTCTTAATGAGACAGACACAACTCCACATGAATATTTATGTGTCTACTGGCTGTGTAATTAACTACTAAATTTAACATATCCACCTAGACCGCCCCCAAGTGGCCAAAATAAATCCATTAATGTATGTTTAACTCCTTTTTTTCTTTACTTATCGATAGTGACACAGTAAATTTGGCTGGTAACAGCAGCCCACCTGTTGAATCAAACACGCATCTTTAAAGCTGCTCTTCATTTCACATCCATAATCTATATTTCTATTCCTTTACCCTTTATATAAATGCAATGAGTGGCTAGCTGATGCTACCGAACACCCCCGAGTCAGATTGAGCTGTCCTGTGTGGCCAAGAAGGTAAAGAAAACTTAACTCTCCTGATTTCTTTTCCCAAGTTCGGCGACCAGAATGCACAAAGAGTGCAATTACAGCTCACCGCAAGAAACTCAACTTTCTCCCAAAACTTCTAACTTTAAATGAAATGCAGCATTAATGGAAAAGATTTCAGTCTAGGGAATGAAGTCACATTACATAAATCCCACTTCATTAGCAGCACTTTGGGGCCACAGACTTGTGAAGTTGCCTGGTGCAACTTAAAGATAAAGGGAGCGAGAGGTGAATGCATTTAGCAGCGTCACAATTGACATAATGAGAAAAGAAAAAAAAAAAAACCCCAGTCAAAGGTTTCTTCACCTTGATGTGAACGGGCATTAATCTCTGGCTGTGGCCATCCCGAATCTAGTCTGTGTGTATTGTTTGAAAGCCAAGACTTCACGAGACAGATGTGTGAAGCTGTGGTCAATAGTCTGTCGCTGATAAGTCAAGGTTTGGGTAAAAAAAAAAAAAAAGTCACAAACACTGGAAACGTGTCCTGCTCTAAACCTGTAGACTGCTGTGCTGTTGGGTGTAGCTGGGAGAAACCTACTGTATGTGTATACTGTAGCTCTATGTTCATGTAAAGATCTCATATGTTGTTTGAGAGTTTTCCTCATCTACTGTGACACCTGGTCTTGTGACGTCACCTCATCACGTGCATCCCCCCACCCCCACCCCACCTGTTTTTGGTGGGTTTTGCATCAAGCCCAGATCCCTAATGTTGTCCTGATGTTTGTTTTAGATGAGAAGGACGGTGAAATTAACATGAAAACCTTGTATAATGTGTTGTTTTATTTTTGTTTGTTTTGTTTTGTTTATCTTTTTTCTTCTCTGGACTCTTTGGTCTCTTTTCCTTTGGAATGGTCACTACAGCACTTTCTGTAAATTGGCCAATAAAAAGTTGTTTTGGAAACTAGCTGTGGGTCTCATATTTGTGTGATCGTGGGAGGTTTAATCTTCGGAGTCTATTATTTGATTATGAAAGTTTAAAATCTTATTATAGAAGTGAAAAAAAAAAGAAACTACAATCAGTGTGGGATAAATGTGTGCAATCAGACTCTCATTATTTATGCAGAGATGCTTTGTACGTTAGTGAAGTTGAAAATTACTTCACTGAGGATATTATCTCCAATATTATCTCTGCGTTTATGCTTCCAGATGAAATAATGTTTTGCTGACCTTGTTTTACAGAGCCACTCGTCTCATGACTAAAGTTTTATTTCACATAAAGCCAGAGGCACTTGTCTTCAAAGACATTGTTTTAATTGAGTGTGTTCATCCATTCATTCTCTTAACTACTTATCCTCTTCAGGGGAAGGTGCAGCACTGATCCCCACTGGATTATGGGTACAGACGCAAAGGGTTGGAGAATTTCCACGTTAATTTCCTGAAACTTTCCATGGGAATTCAAGATGAGGAATTTTAGGGAAATATTCAAAACTGGAAACTGGAAATTTCCATGGGAATTATGGGATATTATGGGACCAGCTCTAAGATTAGATGAAGCACTCGATCAACACCAAACAGGCAGCACATACAACAACCTCCAGTTTTCCCTGTCAGTCATACAGAGGAGGAAAGGCTGCTGGACAGATTTTCATTGTTCTGAGCAGCATCTAATCCACTCTAATCTAATTTTATATAATCCAATACAATCCAATCTAAAGATGTGTCTCAACCATATGCACCAGGAGCTTTTAGCAACTAGTACCTTTAGTACCTGGTACTTTTCCTCAGGACTGTTTCTATCACAGCCTTGTGCTTCGATTATGCAAATCAGGCCAGTGGTGTTGGTCAAGACTAGGATTGCAAAAGGGCGGAAACAGACACAGACATAAACATTTTGTCATAATCAGACCTCCATACAAAAGTTTATTTTCTATATTCAGATGTTCTTATCCATGTACATTCTCATTCCCTTGTTGAGTGAAAACCTTGTTATTTTTTTTCCTGTTATTACACTCTGTTAAAGCACGTACATCATACAGTAAAGCAAAACAACTGTCAGATGTTGAAAGAAGTAGTCCTGAAAAACGGGCAAAAGCATTAGCGAAGAGCATGGGGGCCAACAACGGAGATTTCTTATTATTATTATTATTATTATTATTATTATTAAGAGTTAAAAGTCAGAAATTATTTTTGAGAAAAAAGTTTTTTTATTTTGGAAATTCTGAGTTTTTTCTCAGATTTTTAAAGTTTTTTTCTCAGATTTTCTGAGTTTTTTATTTTGGAAATTCTGAGTTTTTTCTCTGATTTTCTGAGTTTTTTATTTCGGAAATTCTGACTTTTTTCTCTGATTTTCTGAATTTTTTTCGCAGATTTTCTGAATTTTTTATTTCAGAAATTCTGACTTTTTTTCTCAGATTTTCTGAGCTTTTTCCTCAGATTTTTTAAAGTTTTTGTCACAGATTTTTCCATGTTTTTTCTAAGATTTTTTGAGTTTTTTTCTCAGATTTTCTGAATTTTTTTCTCAGAATTTTTAAGTTTTTTCTCAGAATTTTTAAGTTTTTTCTCAGATTTTCTGAGTTTTTATTTCAGAAATTCAGACTTTTTTCGCAGATTTCTGAGTTTTTTTCTAATGATTTTTCAGTATTTTTCTAAGATTTTTTGAGTTTTTTCTCACATTTTCTGAGCTTTTATTTCAGAAATTCTAACATTTAACTCAGAATCTTAAAAAAAATAATAATAAAATAAAATATTACAGTTTCACTGTGTTGCGAAATTCTGATAAAATTCTAAAAATTCTCAGAATTTTTAAGTTTTTTTTTAAGATTTTTTTGAGTTTTTCTCTCAGATTTTCTGAGTTTTTATTTCAGTTTTTTTCTAAGGATTTTAAAGTTTTTTTCTCGGATTTTTTATGTTTCTGTCTAAGATCTTTTGAGTTTTTTCCTCAGATTTTCTGAATTTTTTCTCAGAACTTTTAAGTTTTTTCTCAGATTTTCTGAGTTTTGATTTCAGAAATTCAGACTTTTTTTGCAGATTTTCTGAGTTTTTTTCTAAGGATTTTTAAGTTTTTTTCTAAGATTTTTTGAGTTTTTTCTCACATTTTCTGAGCTTTTATTTCAGAAATTCTAACATTTAACTCAGAATCTTAAAAAAAAAAATAATAAAATAAAATATTACAGTTTCACTGTGTTGCGAAATTCTGAAAAAATTCTAAAAATTCTCAGATTTTTTAAGTTTTTTTTTAAGATTTTTTTGAGTTTTTCTCTCAGATTTTCTGAGTTTTTATTTCAGTTTTTTTCTAAGGATTTTAAAGTTTTTTTCTCGGATTTTTTATGTTTCTAAGATCTTTTGAGTTTTTTCCTCGGATTTTCTGAATTTTTTCTCAGAACTTTTAAGTTTTTTCTCAGATTTTCTGAGTTTTGATTTCAGAAATTCAGACTTTTTTTCGCAGATTTTCTGAGTTTTTTTCTAAGGATTTTTAAGTTTTTTTCTAAGATTTTTTGAGTTTTTTCTCACATTTTCTGAGCTTTTATTTCAGAAATTCTAACATTTAACTCAGAATCTTAAAAAAAAAAATAATAAAATAAAAATTACAGTTTCACTGTTGCGAAATTCTGAAAAAATTCTAAAAATTCTCAGATTTTTTAAGTTTTTTTTTAAGATTTTTTTGAGTTTTTCTCTCAGATTTTCTGAGTTTTTATTTCAGTTTTTTTCTAAGGATTTTAAAGTTTTTTTCTCGGATTTTTTATGTTTCTGTCTAAGATCTTTTGAGTTTTTTCCTCGGATTTTCTGAATTTTTTCTCAGAACTTTTAAGTTTTTTCTCAGATTTTCTGAGTTTTGATTTCAGAAATTCAGACTTTTTTTCGCAGATTTTCTGAGTTTTTTTCTAAGGATTTTTAAGTTTTTTTCTAAGATTTTTTGAGTTTTTTCTCACATTTTCTGAGCTTTTATTTCAGAAATTCTAACATTTAACTCAGAATCTTAAAAAAAAAAATAATAAAATAAAATATTACAGTTTCACTGTGTTGCGAAATTCTGAAAAAATTCTAAAAATTCTCAGATTTTTTAAGTTTTTTTTTAAGATTTTTTTGAGTTTTTCTCTCAGATTTTCTGAGTTTTTATTTCAGTTTTTTTCTAAGGATTTTAAAGTTTTTTTCTCGGATTTTTTATGTTTCTGTCTAAGATCTTTTGAGTTTTTTCCTCGGATTTTCTGAATTTTTTCTCAGAACTTTTAAGTTTTTTCTCAGATTTTCTGAGTTTTGATTTCAGAAATTCAGACTTTTTTTCGCAGATTTTCTGAATTTTATATTTCAGAAATTCTGACTTTTTTTCTCAGATTTTCTGAGCTTTTTCCTCAGATTTTTTAAAGTTTTTTTCACAGATTTTTCCATGTTTTTTCTAAGATTTTTTGAGTTTTTTCTCAGATTTTCTGAATTTTTTTCTCAGAATTTTTAAGTTTTTTCTCAGAATTTTTAAGTTTTTTCTCAGATTTTCTGAGTTTTTTTTCAGAAATTCAGACTTTTTTTTCGCAGATTTCTGAGTTTTTTTCTAATGATTTTTAAGTATTTTTCTAAGATTTTTTGAGTTTTTTCTCACATTTTCTGAGCTTTTATTTCAGAAATTCTAACATTTAACTCAGAATCTTAAAAATAAATAAATAAATAAAATATTAGTTTCACTGTGTTGCAAAATTCTGAAAAAATTCTAAAAATTCTCAGATTTTTTAAGTTTTTTTTAAGATTTTGAGTTTTTGTCTAAGATTTTTTGATTTTTTTTTTTTTGAAGAGAAGTACCAGGTACTAAAGGTAGTAGTTGCTAAAAGTTCCTGGTGCATTTGGTCGAAAGGCATCTTTAGATTGGATTATATTGGATTAGACTGGATTGGATTAGATGCTGCTCAATGAAAATCTGTCCAGCAGCCTTTCCTCCTCTGTATGACTGACAGGAAAAACTGGAGGTGGTTGTATGTGCTGCCTGTTTGGTGTTGATCAAGTGCTTCGTCTAATCTTAGCATCAAGGACAAGTCTGCGCCGCTGTCGGTGTGATTACTGCTTCGCCGTCCAAATGTTGAAGAGGACCTACTGTGTGCATGCTCTTGTTTGGTTTCAGGACTTCCTCTTCCCGAGCAGCTTGGCAACGGATCAGTGAATGGAGTGTGAACTGCTGCTCAGCGACACTCAGAGCTGCTCACTCTCATCTGCAAATAATAACACACCGACAGTTACTGTGTGTGACAAACTCTCAGTCAACTGACCCTGAGACGGATTTTTTTTTTTTGGTATATAGAACAGCTGATAGAGCTCTGCTTCACCATGGCAACAAGTAAATATAGATGATATAAGCTAATAAAGAAAATACAGTTAAAACACACTCATAGTCATCACTGATCCTCTTCCTGGAAAACCCTTCTGGTCCATCTGTGTGATGGCACAAATCTTCCTTTTTCAAACTTCACTGAAAAGCCAAAGAAGTTTTCTGGCCGATAAAAAACAATATTAACAAACTGAGTAATTTGATTGATTTGAAACTTATGACTTAAGCTTTGGTTACACACAGATCTTTGGGGTTGGGCAGGAAACAGTTACAGTTGATGTCAGCGTGCATTTTCAGGTAATCACTCTTCTGTACAGTAACAGTACATGGTAAGATACAAAGCCTGGTGAGAGAGACCATTGCTTCCATCAAGGAGCTGCTAGACAGAGGAACTCCAGCTGATCCTGCTGGAAACAAGTCAAGACTGGAGCTGAGAGTCCACCTGAGGAAGAAACACATAGAAAGTGCATTAGCGAAACCCCAAAACCCTGGTATTGAAAGTCATACTTTATTTTTCTCACTATTGCAGCGTGAACACATACCAGGCTCAAAAACCCTCTTTGAGTTCTGGGACTCACACGCTGAATATGATTTTAAATTGCAGGTTTGAAATATCTGTTAACTTTTTTTTTTTTTTTTTGGCTAAAGTGACCACATCTTTAAATTATAACTGGATCAGTTGAACTCTGCATCCTTTGGTTGTTTTGTCAGTAGTATCGACATATAGATCAGACAAGACTTAAATAAAATAAAATAAAATAATAAGAATGCAACATCAATACGAAAGGTACTTGTATATGACTAAGAATATTGCACCAGAAAGGTATTAAGTACGATGTGACAGTGGCATAACAGTGATGAGGTGCTGTTACAGAGTCGGGTGGATGATGGGATGAAGGACCTGAGGTCGCCTTCCTCCCCTGACCGCGGGTGTAGGAGTCTGCTGCTGGTTGTGTGGGACAGTAAAACACAACATCAACTCTCTCTTTGCTGGGGCTGCAGTGCTGTCGATTAGCAGGAGAATATCTCCATCTAGTGGCTCTAGGTTGTACTGCAACATCTACACCCCACAGCTTTTGAACCAGTGGTGAACGCTGTTAGTGTTACAGCTCCTGTGTTTTCTGTCCTGTGCTTTTCACACACCCTATCACAGCCTACTGAGGTATTAATGATCTCAGTTGTGATTTCAGCCTTGAGCTAATTAGGGATTAGCTTTTTTCTAATTCAAAAGTGTTATTAGAGCTCAACTAGCTGTTCTAGGAGCAGTGTAAATGATGACACCAGAGACTCGCAGCTTGGATAAAGTGGCAGGAACGCACCAACTCATTCATTAAAGCAGAGATAAAATGGTTGTGAAAGCTTTAGTTTCCAGGGCAGAGAGCAGAGCGGGGAGAAGCCCCAGGCACTGTCATCTTCATTCTCACTTTACAAACACTACGCCTATGTATATCACCTTTATCCTTATTCATATTACTTACATAAATAATGCATGGCCGCAAATAGAAACAGTGTATTCCTATGTTTCTCTACACTCTTTACGCATATCAAAACCTTAATTGTAACTCAGCAGCGATGAAAATACAACAGAGGAAAGTCAGGGTATCTACCTCACAGTGATTTATTTGTGAACCTGTGAGCATGAGACGAGAGCAGGCAAGTGAAAACAAAGGCGGCGAACCAGAGGTGGGAGCGCAACATACTACTGTAGCAGTCGTGGTATTTTAAAGTAATAAAAGACGGTCACACAGTGGCTGGCAGCTGGTGTACGCACTGATTTTGAAAAGTTCAACCACAAGGCCTGTGCACACTGGAGAGTACGAAGCCAAATGCAGCACAGCTTTGTGTGTGTGTGTGAACTTTGTTTCCACAGCTAAGCTTGACCTTCGCTGTATCACTGGTCCAGAACTGGTTATTAACATTTAACTATAAATAAATAAATAAAATAAAATAAGGAATTTGTTCTTCTTAACAGACGTGGTTTGGGGTGCCTTGCACCGGAGCGTGAGGGTGTAAATGTGTGTTTAATACACTCCACACAAGGGCAGCTCACATGATGCAGAGATGAGAACGACCTTCAGCCTGTGGTCAAACTGCCAGCAAGCAGCAATATGGATGAACTGAAGTGAAGAAGAAGGGGGGGGGGGTTTGGGTTTTTCTTTTTTTTTTTACATTGTGGGGCTCTTTGCACATGCACAGAATGAGACTGAGCTGCAGCTCCGGGTCTTATTTGGTTTTCTCAGCCAGAAGATTTATGGTTTGTTTGGACATTTCATTAGCATGCATAAAATAAATTTAATGTGTGCACTCCTCACTCCAAATCCTCTTGTTTCCAATCTATATTTCCATTTCAGTTTTTAAGCAATATACTTAATTACTGATCACAAACAATATAATGGTCATTCAGGTTTATGTTGCATGGCAGGATGTATAAATACTAAAACACCCTTGAGCATAAATTAGTGTTGTAGTCAGTCAGAGGTGAATTTAAAGTGCCAAAATTAATAGTACCAGTCTTAAAAGTGAATTGATTTAACATGCAGACTGTGTTGAAGTTTTCAAATAGTCAAGAAAAAGAGTTTTAAGCTCTGGGATTTAATGTTCCCTTTGGCAGAATATGTAGTTGACTCATCTGACTCCTCCATTCAAGAAGCTAACTGTAACTTTTTCTCTTGCTACAGAGCTAGCGTTAGCATTAGCAGCTGATTGTTTACCAGTCTAGCAGAAACGAGGTGAGTTTAGCAGTCAACATAAGTCACGTGTGTACTCACAAAGAGATGTCTCCGGCAGTGGAAGGCGCCGCCAATGTTGACAGGTTGTTGTACGACTTTCACCGACGTTAGCATCCTAGCAAGCTAGCTAGCCCGTCTCGTCGCCATAGCCTCCAATCTGCTGAGAAACGGCGTATTTTAACTTCTTGTAGGCTACTATAAAGACAACAGCAGCGAAAAAACACATTCGGCAGCAGATGGAAACTTTAAAATATTATGTTTTTTATGTACACGGGCTTGATCTTTGCCCTTTTTATCCCCCCCCCCGTGCAGCCGCTGGTTGTTTGAACGAACATGTCAAGCAGCAGATTCCCCAGGATTGTGGAGATGGGCGTGGCTTCAGTGATGTCACCCATAGGTTTACGAAGAGCGGTTGAAGGTCAAAGTGGTCGCCATCTTGGCAGCACAGAAGCTGGCGAACTTCTGCGTAAACAAAAACTGGCTTGTGACGGCCAGGTTTTTAAGCCTTTCTGAAATACCCCCGCCATGATTGATTGTACCAATAGGAACTAAAAACGCTTTTGTAAAGGCTGGAAATATGTTTATTTAGTGAATTTGAGAAAGTGCAGTTGTTGGTGGACTTAATTTTTTAGCCTTTGAGGTTACAGTGTGAAGCAAGGTCGTAGGTTGACGCTGGTTAACCCCTCCAAAACTAAGTGGACTTTAGTGATGACGACTGAATGTTTTTTGGTTTTTGGTATTTACAAAATCAAAAAATGGAGCATCAGGAGATGGTTCATTGAGAAAAATCAAGAAATATTAATGTGTTTTTTCATCCAGCATCAACATATTGATATTCAGTGGATTAACTAGAGCTGCAGCCAATCCACTGATGCATTAATAACGTGATGTCATTTCAAATCACAGTGGCTGCAGGTTAGTAACCTACCACAACTACCTCCAGACTAACACTGTTAACAGATGGGCTCTCTCCTCCTCACTGACAGGAAGCCTGATACTTGAACATAATGTGGGCCTCCAGGTAGGCCAAAGGTCAACGTCTATCAAATGTTAGCATCATCATGGAGAGGCAGACTCTGTGAGGACACATCAGGATTATCCACCATGACTTCACTCCAAACTTAGTGCAAACAAGTTCGCTCTTCGTAGGCTACATCACATCATAATTTCTACTCAGATATAATTGTGCTTGCAAAAAGAGACTTTTACATACTTTGAATGTTTTGCTCAGGATTATACAAATAACACCACATACTCTTCCACCTCCATTCACAGACTCTGCTGGCTCTCTGCGCCCGCTGAGCTCCTTCAGTGGACTACACGTGATTTTTTTTTTTTTTTTTTTTTGTCGAGAAGGGTCTGATTGGCAGAAATCCTTCACTGGCACAGACATCGGCAGGAGGCAGCACCCTCTGATGATTGGAAGCAGCACTGCATGAGGCGCAATGGAAATTATTTGACCTGAGACATAAGCCAGGAATAAGAACAGGGGATATGTTTCAGAGTAAACACCAAGCCCCAGCTCTGTATAAACCTCCTAAATGTCACTATTTATTGGGGAAACGATTCCAGCTCACCTACAGGGTCTGAACCTCTGCTTTGCCTACGAAAAAAGAAAACCTCTCCACCTTCAAGCTGCTATTTACTGACATTTGTGGTCACTACAATCTTTAACCCTCTCAGACCTCCACAGTATAGTTGCATTTTCACATCAAGTAGGAGAGGGTAAAGGCTAATGGAGGTTAAAGGTTAAAAACCGGCCTGATGGTGGGCAACCACCTCAACAACATTGTCACCATGACAGAGAAATGTGAAGGCTTCAAACACCTCGTCATGTGTTGAGGCCGCAATTGCAAAGTGACACATTTCACATTATATCAAATCATTTGATAAAAATGTTGATTTAAGATACTATTGATGACAAATAGCAAAGGTGCACAGACTAAACTGTGTGTGCTATGCTCATCGTGCACGTAGGTGAACCTTGAATTAAGATGAACTTTGTCTCCTCAGCAGAACTTTCATGTATATTCAAAGCTTTCGAGCGCACTAAAGCCTTTTCTTAATCACCTCGTAAACAAACCCGCTCAGTGGGTTGGGATTACACGTCTGGCTTTATGCTATAAAAAGTTCTCACACTCCAGTGGGCAGCAGCACCACACTCACCACTTGAGTGTCAAGGACGCACTAATCCACTCTACTCTAATTATGAGGCCACCAGAAGAGTGGTGTTTAGAAAATGAGTTATGCCGCTCTGAAGGATGATGAAGCCGATCGCAGAGAGGAGTAGCTCTAGTTTGTGCAAACGTTTACAACTGGGTTTAAGAAATTAAAGGGGAACTCAGGCAGTTTTAACATTCAGGACAGTTTAATCACCCTGTTTTGACAAGTCTGAGGTAATGACACCAATGATGTCATCAGGATTGGACTTCTTCAGCATCATCTTCAGCAGACAGCCTATCAGTCAATAATCAATTCCTCAGTCAACAGAAAATCGATCAGTAATAATAATCATCTATCAAGCAAAGACGATCAACAATGTGATGAAAAGTTGTATCTGTAAACTGAACATTTTACGGGTTTTTTTTTCATTTCTGAGGACAAAACCAGATATGTAATGAAAAGCAGCATAAGATCAATATTTTAACTTATTATTTCTGGTTCCAAACTTCTAACACTGAAGAATCATTGACCAACCTGCAAAATATGTTTTAATTTTGTCTTATTGGGGGTTTCAATTCACAAGGGAAAATGGCATCTGAACTCCTTCTGAATGCACTGATACTGACCTTTATTTTGAAAAATATTATTCTGAATGCACTGATACTGACCTTTATTTTGAAAAAAATATAATTTCTGTCTACTGTGTTTCTCCTAGCATTAACAGTAAAGACTAAAGACCCTGTGAACTTAAAGCCACAGTGCTGTAGTATCTAGAGACGGCCAGTAGGTGGCAGCAGCAACGTAGCAAACACTGATTCCATCTCCTTTTGGTTTCTCAAGCTTGAGTCAAGGCCACATGTGGGGTCAGGTGCTGATATGATGTGATGTGATTCTGGTCTTTTCATCTGAGCTCCCACACACATGTGATTGTCTATGATCAACTTAAAACTAACATGACAAATACACACACCCAGACTTGATCAAAAGGTGACCGTCTATTCAACACCCCCCACCGTATTTTTTTATGGATCCGGTGAGTAAGAGTCTTTTCTGTCAAAGAGCAAACACCTTACGTTGAAATGAAAACAAGCAGGAAATCAGCATTTAAGGTCATGAACCCTAAACGCTTCCTGTTGTTGGCTGCCTGCGTATTTACATAAGTTGGAGGGGACGGAGTGCTGAGGAAACAGAAGTGGCCGGTGGGCACGGATGACATTGTTCACTGCACACTGACGCCATATCTGCAGTGTGTGTGTGTGTGTGTGTGTGTGCAGATAGACAGGATTTTAAAAAAGACTTCAGGCCCAGAGTCAGTGACAGTGTGTGTGTGTATCGCCCTGATGAGATTATGAAATGATCCTCTCAGGCACCAGTCTGGTCAAACTGTCAATATGTACACAAACACACACACACACACACACACACACACACACACACACATGAGACCAATATATTCAACATATTCATCCACATGAGACACAGCTGTTCTGCCTGTAGGCCGTGGCCAGTAATTAAACCAGGTACATGTGTGTGTGTGTGTGTGTGTGCCTGTGGACAAGTTATCACTAATTTTAGATGCACCCTTGGAGTAAGGTGGTTTGTTTTTGCCTAACAGGCAGCGGGTGACATTTGAAAAGGTTGAGATAGCAGGCAGGAGGTCCAACAGGAACCCTGGGAAAATATTAACAAGCACACTGGACAGGAACTTCTTACCAGCTCGTTTTCACTTCTCACTTACACTTTTTCCATGCAAGAGCTATAAGAAGGAGAACAAAAACGAGAAGAGGAAGAGGAAGGGGAAGAGGAAGAAATTACACCTACCACCTGCAAATTCTGTTCTTTTTATTTCCGAACAGAAAAAAATAGACATAAATAACAATAAAAATAAAAAAAAGTTGAAGGTACAGAGAGAGAGAGAAAGAGACAAAGATGGAACTGAGGAGATAGACGGAGGAAAGATGAAGAATGGATAAGAAAAGGCACCACACTGTTATTATTGGGCCTCACACTGAGTTCTCCTGCTGTGACTGTGTATGTGACAGTGAGATAAGAGTATGACTCATGCACATCTTCACATAAGGCTCGTACAGCGGCCAGGTAACACTGAACACCACCAGCGCCGCCGAAATTAGACTTCAATGTTCTTCTGACCATTTATGTGCTCATTAAGCTGCTGTTTACCAAACACAAGGGGCATTCAAGTGCAGCTCCTCGCCTATGTGTCTTCTGTTTTTGTGCCTCCATATATTCAGCGGTAAAAAAAGAAAAGGAAAGAAAAAAAGAGACTTCGATGTTGAAAAAAGAGAAAAAAACAACATAGCACTGCTGAAAATAGCCCTCCTTTCTTCACTTGTTCCACCATCACCTTCTTGAATTTCCCTTTCCATCTTTATGTTTTTTTTTCCTTCCCCATTGTCAGTCTCTGTCACCCTACAGTACCCATCTTCCCTCAGCTTGGCTCGCTCTCCCTCACTAATCCCCTCGCTCCTCCCTTTCCTCTCCTCTCCTTTCCTCTCTCTGGCAATCTTTTGTTCGTCTTCTCTACTTTTTTTTTCCCTCCCGATATCAGCGCGCTGTTCCAGCCCGGAGAACACTCTGTTCAGGTATCTTTTAAAAGAGTGTTTTGAGCTGTGGGGGCTGATAGCTGGGTTGACAGAGTGCTGTCACTGACGCTGAGCTCTCACTGCTCCCGCTGCACACAGTCGAATCTACACTGCCTCAGTAGATTCATCAAATGAACAAAAAGTTACTCTTTACATCACATCTGAGGCCAATTTGGTTGTTTTTTTGGTTTTTTCAGTCGTATCTCAACAAAAATAAACATGAAAACTCTCCCACTGACTAATCTATTCCCATAAAACACTATAGAGAAACTCAAGTTTTATTTGCCCAACCAGTCCCAGTTGTGTTTTTGATGGATAGCTGGATGTAAACCTAGCTTAGTAGTTGCTATCAGAAAATGGCAGGAAGAGCCAGGGCTAGCTAGCCGGTTAACATGGAAAAATGTGACAGAAGACAGGGCTTAGTGAGAACAGGGATCAAACTTGCTGCTGAAATCCCAGTGTTTCTTCTAGACTGCTAAGTAAACAGCTGCTAAAGCTAATAATTCCTATATAACTACAGCAGAAATGCCTTTTAAAGCCAAAACAAACCCTGTTAAGTCAAAGCTCGGAGGGCTGCTGAGTAAACTGAGGTGTCTGTTGGATTGTCAGTGTGTAAGTGAGTAAGTGTGTAGTGTAACACCATGAACAGTCCTCACCCGTGCACCAGGGTCGTCGTTTATCTCGGCAGCCATCTTGCAGCCATGACCTCCACGACCCAGCGCAGATATGAGCAGCTCTGCAACGCATCAGCAAATGACAAGTTTAAGTAGTTAGTAGCAGGTGGTGGTGGTGTAAATTTCTGTGCTTTGGAAAACTCAACACTCCCAGTGAACTTCAGTGCAGTGTGCTTCGCTGCCAGTTCTGTGCAGGACAGATCTGTGGGAGTGGGCAGATTGGGATCGCTGTCTGTCACAGTGTCTGTTTAATGATGGGCGACCGTCAGCAAACAGCACCAGAGTCAGAGTCAGCACACAGTGGCTTTAATTTCTACCAATTTCCACTTTGTCAAGACTTTGACATTGAGGACTCACACACACACACACACAGTTTCATTTCTGAAACTGTCAACATTTGAGATGAATCGTAAACTCGAGCCCAAAAAAGTGGAGAAAACATGGAGGGACAATGCTTCTTTGATGTCGCTGTTGCTGGATTTGATTTGATTGCTCGATCATGAACACAGCGAATCGCTTCCCTAAAAAAAAAAAAAAAAAAAAATCCTCCAAGTAGGTCAAAGAACCATCCTCCACTTTGAGGAATTTGTCCTCTGAAGATATCGCTGCGTGTGATCTCGAGGAGAGACCCAAGAGTGAGGAGAAATATTAAATGTTAGCTTTTACATGACTTACCAAGCAAAGCGGGCGCAGGATTTTTCCTCCATAAATTATGGATCTCTGCTCGTCTCTGTGGCAGACAACCGGGCTCCAACCATCCATCTCCTCTTCAGCTCACCCTCCTGCTGCTGCTGCTGCTGCTCTCCATATATGCATATGTATAACATACATGTATAGGGAAGGGAGGAAGGATGCATGAAGGCACACAGTAGCCATCGCTTTATCACCAGCAGTTCTCATATAGCTGGACTTACCTTCAACTAAAGCAAGTGAGGCCGAAGCTACAGAAAAGCTCTGTGATGGAAAACAGAGATGGGTGGATTTAAATAGCCTGAGCAGAGCAGAGTAAAATGGAGACAGGAGAAGAGGCTGACAGTATGTGGAGGAGGCAGAGGGAAAGACAGCCGGAGAAATTGAAGTGAAGCTTCACTGTCAACAGGAAGCTAAATATGGATCCAGCAAAGCCAAGTCACTTTTAACCAGATCACACAAAGTCATTAGCCTTAACTTTCAGGCTTGTTCAATAATCATTTAAAGGGCTGGACCCTGCATTATTGAAGAGCACTGAGCTACAGCTGGGGATCAATTGCAGGGTCTCTCTGGAGTGACTTGCATTTCTGTGTTTTCGTTTTGATGTCAAATTGCTGGCGACTACACACCGCAGGGCTCCTTTTTTTTTTCCAGCCACATATCATCATTAAAGTCAACAGGCACATTACCATTGTCATGATTAAAGAATTAAAATGTCCCATGTCCATCAATTCTGCTGCATCAGTGCAGGTCACCCTCCCCCTCTCCTCTCAGACGTGGCTAAAAGCAGCAGGAGCTGTGCCTCTCAGTGCGATTATGATATTATCAACACAGGCCCGGCTGCTCAACATTAATGGGTTTTCTGTTGGCAGTGCCAGGGAAAGCCACGCTGAGCTGAACTTTGATCACACAACAGGCTTTGTTCTGTCTTCAAAGCCTGTCCTGAGATAGAGAGTCCAGACCGGAGCTGGTTTGCCATGACACGACAGCACAACCAGCATCTGGAGGCCTTGACAGCAGCACAGGGTGTATCCATCACACTATTTTCTGTTCATAAAGTTACAAGATGAAGACAAACAAATATGTGTTAAGCTAATTAATGATGTTTCTAAAAGTTTAATTGAGAATTTGAATAAATGAACATTGAGTTATGAGTAAGCTGTGCAAGCAAAGTGCAAGAACCTGCAGTTCCCCAAATGGCCACACGAGGGTGGATCCAAAAGTGAGTCAATCCCCATAGACTGTTAACTGTTAGCAGATAGTCCCAATAGCCAATTCCCTTCTTCATGGGGGTGAAGTTTTATATAATTCATTTGAGTCTTGAAGTTCTGCCACTTTCAGGTGAGCTGGGCCTCTGCCTCTTTGTCTTTTTTGGCATTAGGTGGAAGTTCAGCACTGCCAAGATGGCGACAGCGCAGCAGCTCCCTCTGAGCTTCTTTAAGGCTCTTCAGAAAACTGTCAATGATGTTTTCATCCATCTTTATATGCAATCTCTAGGTTAAAGCCAAGCAAGTTAAGTGCTGAAGAAAACCCATCTTCAGTTTTATCATGATTCAGCAGCAGGAAATGATGAGACATACTGTCACTTGTTGCATCATATCATAAAATTCGCCTGGTTTCACAACGCACATACAACTGGATATCATCAGCATAGAAACGCGATGAATAATATTCTCCAGAGGTTAGAGAGACTAAAACAGATCTGAGGATCTGGGGAGGCGCAGAATCAGACTGATTCATTAAATGGTAGCAGAACCATAAATGCTGCCCAGATGCCCCAATCCCACTACTTCAGAAGATCTAGTAAAACATTAGGAACTATGATAAAGCATTTAAAAAAAGAACCACCAAAATGCAGTCTGCACCATGATCTCATTACTGTCGTCTCTGGGCTGTGTTTTTTGATGGAAGCCAGATTGGAGTTCATTAAATAAATTGTTTCCTCTACAAAAACACAAGGTTTTTATTTTTTACAACATTTTTCATCAGTCAGAGAGAGAAAGAACAACTCCAGATTAGACTATAGCTCTGGGGCGCAGCAGGATGTAGCTTGTTGTTGTTTTGTTCCCCCGGCATAGGTTGAATAGAGGTGACTGTGATCTGCACCTAAGAGGCTCTGAAATATTCAAAGCAGCCTGGCAAGCGTTACTATAAGAGTCCTGAGCTACATCACGATGAGTGTTTGAAAATAAAGCAGCAGATGTGGAGCACAGTATGCTTCAAAGTAAACACATTCACCATCGGCGAGGAAATGGCCACTGTGAAGACCAGGTCAAGGATACACGTAGGCTGAATGACATTAACAGCACAGGTGGACACGTAAGTGTTGTATCATCATTTACATGGAAACTGAAATCACCTCTCTTCATTACATCATAAAACCATACCAGAAATAAAACTTGGCTTTTGCACAACACATGGGAGTTGTCCTGGGAATTAAAAAGAGGAGAGCATTGAAAATGATTTAAAAAAAACAGCACAGGAGGCTCGTGTTGCTTTTCATTTACCTCAGAAATCTGAAGTCAGAGCTGGGAATGAGCAACATAACATGTGTACAGGAAGATGTTGCACAATTGTGTCGGTAAGGCTGGAAGAAAAGGACTAAGTGGCTAACAAACAGTGTGATGTACATCTTCTATTCATCGTCTTGGATTGAGACCTTGGCCCAACTGAAGTGCCTCCCAATTTCTGAGTTAAAATGATGAATTCAGTGGGCGTTTTCTGATGATGTTGCCGACTGGGAACTTGGAAAATCCAACCTCCGAGTTCTCATTGAATGCACCATTGGTTTCCAGATGGTTTCCAACATTATAGTAACAGAAATTAACAGTAAAGTGAGAAAGACAAGCTTTTTGAAATGATCAACTTCTAGCGAGGATGGTAAGCCAGTTAGCTGGGTATGCTGATGTTTGTAGCTTCTGTTTGAGCAGACAGACTCATTGATTAACCAAATCCTTTGCGCTTTTCTCTTGTGTTTTTAACAAGGTATTAAAAAAACACCTTCCAAACTATTTATCTATCAAATTGCAGTCTGATGCTCGACAGGCTGCTGTGGCTGCTAAGCTGGACAATCCCTGTTCAGGGAGGAGGTTTAGCGAGTGATCAATGAACACGGCACATCGACAATCCTGTAAGTTTGATGACATTAAAAAGGATCACAGACAGGAGGCAGTGTGAGTTTAGCTGAGTTTATTCTTATTCACATTTAAAAGAGTCTAATGGCAGCACATTCTCCCACCATCGGAGCGAGACATCCAGTCCCACAGAAAAAAACACAAAAAACAAGAACATAAAAAAAAAAAAAAAAAAAAAAAAAAAAAAAATCATTTTAAGACAACAAATTTCAAATGTAAATCCAGGATTAAAAACCCCACATGAGGGTAAAACGGCAGGAAATAAAAATAAAAAGCAGCATTTAAAAGTTTTTTTTTTGAACAGGGGTGAAAGGAGGAGGGGTGGGGGTGGGGGGGTGGGGGCGCTGTGCTTTGTTTGTGTGTGTGTGTGCTGTCTCAGAGCAGGCACATTAGCAGTCGAAGACAAAGCTTCACCTTCAGATCAATCTCTATCAGCGTTACAGGAGCTAAAGAGCCGACAACGGCAGGACGAGGTCCTTCGGGTTCACCTAACAAGATGGAGAGGGAGTGATGGAGACACAGAAAGAGAGAGAGAGAGAAAAAAAAAGAAAGAAAAAAGAGACAGAGAGAGAGCTGGCAGGAGAGAGAAGGAATTCAAAATACTCAAAACAGACTTGAATTGTGTTGGGAGTCTGTAGGTGGGGGGGGGGGGGGGGGGGGGGGGTGCCCATTTGTCAGTGACTCGTCCTCTCACTACAAACACTGTGGGCTTTGTTTCTGTTCAGTCACACATACACTGTATACATGTAATCCATGAGCGCTGCACTGTATACACACCAACAAAAATAGATCTGTGTGGACTTTCTCCATCTCTCTCTCTCTCTCTCTTTCTCTCTCTCTCTCTCTCTCTCTCTCTCCTCCTGTAGCTTGAAGGGATTGTTGTGTCTCCACAGAGCCTGCTGTGTTGCTGGAAATATAAATATACATACCAACATGTTTCAGAGGAAGCTTCACAGAATGTGTTGGGTAAACTGTCGCCTTAGAAAAAACCCCCACAGCACTGAAGGCCTTTCTCACAGAAGACATGGATCATACACATATGTGTCAATATACATATATATGATTAGCAGGAAGGTGGATTGCAATATTCTCTTTTAATCTCTAACTCTTTTCATTTCACGTCTTCTGGTCAGGAGAGAAACAGCAGTCAGCAACTAAAAGAAAAAACAACAACAAAAAACAAACAGAAAGCTGAAAACCAAGAGATTAAAAAACAAAAATCCAAAATGGGGAACTCCCAACTGATGTAAACAAAAAAACAAAAACAACAACAATGAAAAAAAAAACCTCTCAGCGCCGTCTTCACCACCTTTCAACGTCGTAGTCCAACGTCCTCAGCAGATGTCTGATGGTTATGATGAAGTTCAGTTTGGAGGCTGGTTACAATAAGTGGACTGCAGCTTCCTCCCATGTGTGTGTGTGTGTGTGTGTGTGTGTGTGTGTGTGTGTGTGTGTGTGTGTGTGTGTGTGTGTGGTCACTGGTACTGGAGGTAGTTCTTGAGAGTCTGTGGCAGTGGCAGTGTGTCGATGTGATGGATGCGCTCTCTGCCCAGGGCCAGTCGAGCGACTCTTCTGCACAGGTCCATGAGCGGCAGTGGCTCGGCTGTGAGGGGGCGACAGTGACACAGAGCATTACTCAAAAATCACAGTTTAAAACTGATGCTGCACAAACACAGGAATCATCTCTTTATCCTCTGCACACTTGTTTGCTGTCACAGTCTGGTGCCTCCATTATAATAACAGTCATCTTTATTTAACACCTTTCTTAACAAAGGTACAAGGTGCTTGTAGAGATTAGAATAAAATAGGACACATTAAAGAAACAACAGCAAACAATCAAACACCAAAACCTAAGAAACAGTGAAGTCATGTGACCCTGGTGTTTTAAAGACACAAGTTTTATCATAAAAAACAACAGAAGCTAAATAAAATGTGAAATAGATGCACCATCCAGAATCATACAATAATATCATGTTACATCAGCTGCTGTCATGTGCAGCCTTATGTAAAGTCTTGATAAATGTTTCCTCTGAAACATCTGATCACAAGTCACCACACTGCTGACCTCTGATGACTGACCCCTGATCGTCATCCGTGAGAATATGACGCACAAACAAACAATGTGACAACAACACGCCTCTGTCTCTGGAAGGAGAAAAACATGCTCAGTGCACAGTGTCAGCACACAGATGTATGGCCAGATGTGCATCTCACCATAGATAATAATCTGAATACGAGTGAGCGGATGGAGCTGCAACACAAGCAGCAGATCAACAGACCAGTTCACACGCTGGAGGACATATCAATGTATAGACACATCGAAAAAATACCATAAAGTCAGTCACCACTGTGCACACTGATATAAACTCCTTCATCAACAGCACAGCAGCACAGCAGCACATCCGCACCACTGTTCACTCAGTAGTGCAACAATAACACAAATATGATGGAGACGTCTGTTGTTCCTGCTCATGCACACACGGTTACTGAGTCTCGTTGCCGTGGCTGAAGTGTCAGTGACCTCATAAACCACAGACGGTCCAAACGAGCACAGACTGTGTTCAATTTCCTCCTTTTTCAGCCGTAGATTTAATTCACTGCTTCTCTAATTTCCACTGCGATCACCTGCATGTTAATGGCACGTGGGAAGAGAAGCAGCTGCAGCAGCGAACAATATTAAAATATTCACACTACACACACAGACCAGCCATCAGTGCTGTCAGTGTGTGTGTGTGTGTGTGTGTGTGTGTGCCAGCAGAACGTGACAACTTCCCTCCCACCCAGTTTCAGAGGTAAGTGCTGTCTATGCATGTCAGACAGACAGACTCTTAACTGCTGCCCTGTTATGGGATGTCAAGCTACTCCACCTGGAAGCACCATCTGCTGGAGCAGAGTTCCTGCTGCTCAGAGTCCACGTCCACACTGTGTGAAGGGCATGAGCCGCAGCATTAACGCATGCAAACAAGTAATCAACACACCGGCCAACAGGCTAAGAAGGAAAAAAAATGGAAAAGAAGAATTTGTTGTCTTTTCTGTGAGCGAGTCTGACACATGAGTCCTGTTGAAACCACAGCAGCAGCAGCAGCAGCAGCAGCAGCAGCAGTGGCCTTGATGCAGTAATTTATTGATAGGAACAATGTTTTAACAAAGTTTTCTTCAGGGCAAAAGGCCTTGAAATGGCCCGATCAATAAATCACGGCATCAAGGACGAGTGAGATTTTGCATCTGTGTTCAGTGTGTCTCATGTGCTGCAGAGTCTTTTTAATCTCATCTTAATGTTGCATGACTTTTTAATGTTGATTCGCTTCATGTTTCACACAATAAAAGACACATTTGCTACAACAGATGAAGGCTAAAACACACACACACACACACACACACACACACACTTAAACTTGACAGACAAGTCTCCTCTGTGACTGGCCGAGCCGTTTCTCTGCACACAGTCTATTAAAAGTCCACCACAGGCCCACAAACAAACAGATTATAAAATATGTGACGTCTGGTCTGGGGGTGCGCTCGAACCCACCAAGACACCTCAGGCGTTCCTCAGGGCACGAAGCGCGGCCCCTGTGGCGACATGACCACCGAGCACTGAACACACAAACACGACTAAAAAGGCAACAGGAGCTCATCAGATAAACATCGACTGCTTACACAAAGATGCTTATTAAAAACAGAAACGTCTCTGTTAGGATAATTGATGATGAACTTTCAAGCGATTCATCTATTGAGGGAAAATCCCTTGTTTTTTTTTCCTCTTTGTGATGTTATTTGCAATTAACGGTGATATTTCCTCCACTCGCCGAATTCCTCGGCCGTGGTCTGGAAAGTGACCTTTTGAAACAGCAGCGAGGGGAAATAATGAAATCCACCGGTGAGCAGCAGCTGACGGAGCTTTCAGAGAACGGAGCGCTGCGATGTGGATTTACTTGCCTCCCCATGTGCTTAATGAAAAGCCTTTGTAAGAGCACCGCGGGGACATGTGGCAGAGCGTGGATTCATTTGTACTCGCATCAACGTTGGTGAAGTGCCCAAATCAGCGAGACGTGTTGAACGGGCTCGGGCCGACGTGTGTGTGTGTGACGTGAGTGCACAGCTGATGATGCTTCGCAGCAGCAAAAGAAACACTTGGCAGGACGATCACATCACAACTGTGTGTGTGTGTGTGTGTGTGTGTGTGCAGGCAGAGGCAGCTTCGCTTTTTAGCACATCAGCTTCCAAAGTCAGAAAGTACAGTCTAATGCAGCTGGTACTTCATCCAATGACTGTGTGAACTCTGCTCTCATAAACAGAGGACATGAAGATCACACGCACACACACACACGCACACACACACCCTCTCTCTCTCTCTCTAGGAACCTCCAGGGATGGATGTCCTTTCCGTTCAGGCCTGACAGCGCCTATCAATCAGTCTACCCTCATATCACTTGCTCATCAGCACAACCCCCGCATATAGGTAGTTTCCATAGTAACCAGCCCATGTCACTGCACCGGGAGTGTGTAGTCACATATGCACATGTTGCATGCATCTCGAGTTGATGTCTGTGTTGCTATTTAGTACGAACACGGTTTAACAACGTCATCAGCAACGTCAACAACAACAACCACTTCTTTTTTCCTCCTCCTGCCTTCATCATCAGCACCAGAAAAAAATACAGTCATGAGACATTGGGTGTAAAGTGCAAGTGCAACACTTTCATATGTCAGAGGTGAAACACGGCGGCTCTGGCTCTGCAGTAACGAGACTGATGCCTCTACAGGCGGCTGCATCGCTCCCTGGAGAGCAGCCAAGCGACGGCGCGATGATGCTACAGACTTCCTGAAATCCACCAGCCGTAGTGCCCCCCAACCTCCCCGCCACCTTACACTGCTGACACAAGCTGGTCTCCATGGTAAGGGTTGCCCTGGGCGACATGTGGTCCTGAGGTGCACACCATCCATTATACGGTAGGACAGAGCGACAACACTGTTAAGTGGCTGTAGCTGTGGTGAAGAAAATAGTTGCTAGTTAACTACTTAGCACTTCGCGCTTTTATTTTGACAGGCACAGTGTAGAGGAAGTTCATGGAGTGAGAGGTAAACATGCAACAAAGGGGCTAAAGGTCAGAATCCAACGTTAGCGTGGCAACTATGTCAAATGAATCTGGACACGTCTGGCTGTGATTCACCGGCTCATATCAACACTATTGATCATATAGATCATATTTCCAATGACAGATATTCCTCAGAGGCTTCTCTGCTCCGATGCAAACTCGACATACATCATTTACATAACATTTACATCACATGAGCTCTCAGAGTTTACATAACCAAAGTGTGTATGTGTGCCTCCTGCCTGTCATCTCTCACATATTAAACCCCCTGATGAACAGGCAGCTTTAATAATTCATCCAGGCTCATTATCTGGACGTTCTTCAGTTGTGGATGTGAAGACTGGAGCTCTTCACTCATCGACTTCATCTCTCCATCTCCAGCAGATTCATCTACTCTCTCTCTCTGTAACGGCCTGACACTGGATTCTGACAGATATACGACATATTAAAGAGCAGATGAAATGTGTGTGAGAGAGAGGTTCAGGATGACTGATGGCACACACACTCACACACACACACCTACCTGACACTTTATTGAGAACAAAGTGGAGGGAGGAGGGAGGAGGTTTTGGGACGGTGGTGCGTCAGCCAGTCTGGCCTCACTCAGGTGAGATGCTTACAAACTTCCCTACAGTTTCCTCTACTCTCAGGCCTGCAGCCAGTTTAATTCACTGTGCTGTGTGTGTGTGTGTGTGTGTGCGTGCGTGCACTGAATATATAGTACGACCCAGTTACGTCCTGCTCTGGCTCATATTTCTGGCACGTGATCCAATTCCCTCTGCATTCAGCTCCGCCCCCTTCACACAACATGCACCCAGGTAACAGGAAGAGGGCGCAGACCCCGAGCCACGCTCACCCCGTGGATTAGCATAAAACTGCTGGGGACCGTCTGGCCTAGATTTCACATGACACCTAGAGCCTCTCCTGAAGGTGTGGCTGACACACACACACAAACACACACACCCGGGCACCGTAATACTGCTCACCGACAGGTCAAAGGGGGGAAATAAAGAGAGGAGAGGGAGTGTATCCTGGGACGGACTGAATTAGGTCAATGATGAATGAGGTGGGGGAAAAAAAAAAAGAAAGAAAATTGGAGCAGAGCGGTGAGGTGAGCATGAGGGGCAGGGGGAGAGCGAGGACACACCTAATTGGAAGACGCAGGTGTCCAAATTGAGTGGTCCACTCAGGGCGGAAGGTAAATTGCTCGGTGAACTCGTCCAACGCCGATCTGAATTCCTTCCACTGACAATATCTGACTTCCTATTACCTCCAGACCGGCAGCAATTTGGTCTCTCGCTGCTCCCTCACTGTTATAGCAGGCAATGATAAACAGCACAGTGCTCAACTACTACACACACACACAGACACACTTGTGAGGATGACACACTTATCCATGGAGAGATTTCTCGCCTGAGGTTAAGCAAGTTTTTGACTGAATCTAGCCTCAGTATTTATCACATGAAATTCACCAAGTCTCATTTACGTTAAATTCGACTCACATAAAACAAATAATATTTGAAACTCAGACTCACCCTGAATGGTCTTGTTTTTCTGAACCAAATTACACTTTTTACCTTTCTGCTGCTTCACCGAGCTGCTGGACAGTAAAACACTCATGTGTTGTTCGAGAGGAGGAAACTGTGTGATTAGTGAATGTGACTTAAGTGCCAAACACACCAGCAGTGGCTTTGTTAACACAATAACAGGGCACAGGAAACTAATTCAAGAGGGCTGAAATAAATAATAAGTAGGAAAAGGGTGCAATCATGCCAACAATACGCCACGGCTGCGTTCATTCACTCAGTCAGTCAGTCAGTCAATCGGTGCTGCTGGTGAGCTGCTCTCTAAAAAACCAAAGCCACGGGGTAACAGGGTTAGAGTTAGTGCAACAAAACGTGACAGGAAACAGATGCATCAGTTCACACAAAACAACACATCACAGCGCATCACAGAATATGAGACAAATGAGTGCAGAGTCACAGACCACAGGTGCATCGTCACATTTTTACCCAGTCAGTGGGAATAAAACGCTTCGAAATTAAAATCATTAACTGATGTATCTGGGTTTTAAAATCGTCAACAAGCAGCGCTTCAACAGGACCAATGTGGTTTAAAAAGAAGAAGAAGAAGAAGAAGAATATGAACTTGATCACCTGTTGCTTTGTTATGGTGACGATAATAACAATCAAATGTTATTGGGGCTGAGCAATTATTGAAATATTATGAAAATGTGCATCATCCAAACCACAGGAGCTGCACTTGTTTGCTCACAATAAGAGCCTCAATAATCACAATTTTGTATATTCACAGTCCTAACTGATGTGGATTAAAATCTGAGCAGGACGATTAAACTCAAAGATATCACACATGAGATTTAATTGACATCATGAGACAGACTTTCCACCTGAGATTTACCAGCTGCATCATGCTCACACTCGGCACAACACCGACTCTCTGCCTCGCTAATGGTTCTGAGCTTTTCTCACGCTCTTGACCACATTCACCCATGATCACTAATTATCTAACAGCACAATGTAAAACAGTAAGAATGTGGAAAAACAAGCCGAGACCAGGAGATTTCGTCCTACAACCTCCCACATAAGCACCCAGTGCGATCACATGATCATCAGTCAGCCAATCGTGAGAGGGTTAATTATGGTTTTTCCACGGTCCGCATCTCGCGTCGCCTTTATTTTAAAAGTAAGAGTGCACGCGGCACGCTATGATTCCCAACGTGCATCATGCTCTTTCTGAGAAGATAAACTGCACAAACTGGATGATTCTTAAATCCACTTTCTCTGGAGCCTCTGCATCAGTTCGAACACCTCAAGTCGCAGCTTGTATCTGAGCTGTGTAAAACACTGCCGGCAGCTCTGACAGGCAGAGAGGCCACGCATCGTTTGCATAGGGCAAGCCCTCGGCCGACACGACTGGTGAGCCAGCGTTGAGCTGCTTGGTCAACAATTAACCACCCACCCAAAAAACAAAAGAAAAAAAAGAAGTTTAACCGTCACCACAGCAACTGCCACCACAACTGGGTGTGTAAACACTGAAAGAAAAGATTAGGAGGAGGAAGACATTAGAAAGGAGAACAGAAGGAAGGAGATAAAACACAAAAGAGAGCTGGAGTCAAATAGGGTTCATTTGGAAAAAAAAAAGGGGGGGGGGGGGGGGGGGGGTTGAAGGAGGGAGGGAGGAGGATGAGGAGGAGGAGTGTGTGAAACGCTTCCCCCTCTCTGGTCCATCTCGTTCTGCTGTGAATGAGTTTGTCTGAGCTTGTTGCTGCTGAGCTGTTAGGAGGAGGAGAAAAGTCAGAGGCAGGCTGACAAAGACTCATCATGTCTCGGTGGGGGCGGGGCTTTCAGGTGTCTCTGTGACCGAGGGCTGCAGGAAACTGCATTAATGCACTGTGGTATTAAAGGGACAATACAGACTGAAGAGAGAGAGACAAGGGGGGTATTTAAGGATATTTATCTCTTCTTGTATCTGAGTGAGGATAAAAAAAGTTGGAAGAAAGTGAACAAAAAAGAAAAAAAGTGTGACTCTTCTTTTGAGGATGCATGAGAGGCGAGGCATGGGCGTCCATATTGATGCCTCTGCTCTTCATCATATGGAGGAGTGGTGTAAAGCTCCTATCAGCAGACAAGCCACTTCAGATATCCATTAACATCACGTATGTTTTCTTCACTATGAATAATGGGTATTGTTCACGGTGGCGCTGTTATCAGTCGTGTGTGTCATCCTTAATATCGACACTCAGGAGGCAACAAAGAGAGGAAATCTGAAGTGAATGATGCGATGAGTTAGCACCATTAGCCGCTTCCATTAGCAAACTGTTTTGTCGTCGCCAAGCTTCATTAGTCAAAGCAAGAAAAACATTTGGAGATCAAACGATTCACGCGACGAGCATCACCGTCAGTTCTACAGGAGAGCGAGAGCTGATCTGGTCTGATCGTGAGCCGACTCCCTCATACCCGTTCCTGGGATTTTATCATGTTTAAGGACCGGCCTGTGGACGGCTGAGATAACTCTGTTTATCGACAGTAAAAATCATGTTTGGTAAAACAGGAGTGCAATGACTCGCATCACAATGATGATACGGGCGCTGTGATGAAAGTCCCTTCACCACTTATTTACACAGGTTGTGACGAGACTCAGAGCTACGATCGTGAGTGTCGTCAGCTCCACCATCAACTCTTGATTTTCCAGTTGGCCTTGAAAACCCTGTGACGACTTGAGTCCTTTGCAATGTGTTTATTACACATGTTCAAACTGCAATGACAATGAAAACATAATTTATAGATCAGCACTGTCTTATATATAGTTCAGGTACATGTGCTCCACTTCAAGTATCTGCAGTGGAGAGTCATGTGCTGTTATTTAATTATAACTTGAGTGACAGTAAGAGGACTGGTGAGGATTAGGGCTGGTGCAACTCCTCCTACTTATCTTACATTCTCCTTAAACATGTATACTACATAGTTATTCAATATGATGAGTCTACATTTGATGATCTTTCATATCAAATGTGAGTTTATATACCTTCCATGCATGTTTCATTCATTTTTCCCTGGTTAAATCTGTACTGTCCCTTTAAGAGAACACACCCTGGCCATTAGCGTCAGCCTGTGTTGTTGTGTAGTTCTCATGACCGTGTCCTGTCATGTTCAGTTTAATATGTTAGGGAGGAAAATGCAGTGGGTTTGACCTGTATGTGACACGTGTGTGTGTGTTTTCCTGACTTCAGCACAGTGGATCTTTGTGGCGTTACATCAGTCCGACATGTGAGAGCCATGACCAGTGTCTGGGTCACATAAGTGGAAGAACAGTGATCGTTCAAATGTCTGAAACCATTAATGTGTGATATTCAACCGCCAGCTTTTAAAACACACACTTAAACACCTAACTTGACGTTTCCCACAATGCAAGGCCAGACACTGAGCTCAGAGGCACACTGGGACATCCTCCAGACTTCCTCTTCCATTGGCTGCTGTCCACACACACTAACACACACGCAGCTCAGAGCCACGGACGCGGTGTCCATGCCTCGCCATCAGCGACGCCCCCGGCCTGCTTTGTGTCTTTGTGCAACATGAAGACTAATGCGTCGGGGAGGACCGAAGGCTGCAGCACAATGTGAGGTGCAGTTGTCACGACTGAAATGACTCAACTAGTTGGAATGACGACATTTGGCAGAAAAGTGTGACAGGGCAGAAGTAAACATGCGGAGGGGCGAGCTGGCAGGGACGGGCCGATCGCTCTGCTGTCTGCAGGAGAGCCATAAACAGATATTTCCAATTACATCAGAGAGTTGGACCCTGTTTTCTTGTTTCTGCTCCATGGGTGTGTTAAAATACAACTGTCTGGAGACTGGGGAGAGTGCTGTAAAGAGATAGAGGGAAGCCGACTAGAAGCAGAGAGCGAGCTTAAGCTGCTTCCTATCGGTAAACAAAGCAGCCGTCCCCTCTCATTGTGGGCTTTTTATAGATCAGCATAGACAGAAACTGGCACTGAATATCAATCCTCCAAAGCTGTCTGAAGAAAGAAGGGAAAAGGACAAATCTGGGAGGAAAGTCCTCTCAGTGTTGCCTTAAACCTTCAATCCTGCAAACTCGTGCAGAGCCAAGAGGAGCTGTCGTTAATATTCAGAGACTGACAGTGAATGAAAAATCTCCTTTAAAGCAGCAAAGATAGATTGAGACACACTTCCGAGTTGACGACCTGGAGGGCAGAAACACAAACCCTGATTTTCAGGACTGTCTGCACAGATCGAGGGTTTAAGTCCCTGCCTCACCCTGACGAGGCCTCCCAGCAGAAAATTAAGTGATTATGGGAACTAAAGAGCGGTGAAAACAGTACTGAGAATCATTTACGTCTTTGCTTTTCCTTTCAAAACCACCACAGACTCTATCTGTCATTTTATTCTGCATGCTCGACACAGTGGACAGTTCAAGAGACATCAGAGACATCACCTCCTGCCCAGAAATAATCTGCCGTGGCAGAGCTATTTGTGGAGCTCTTTACTACGGAGGAGAGCACATGCAGATCGACTTGCAGGATGGAAAATCCAAACCAGCATTAATATCCTTGTGCTGCTGAACTGGCCACGATCATACCTCGCTGTCCTGGGAACATTTTCTTTCAAGGAGGACACATCGATACTGCAAGGACATCTCGTCTTGCTGCAGAGATTGTGAACAAACTCCTCTCGTGAATATAAAAAGACAGAGTACAGTGTGTGTTTGCTTTGTGCTGCCACTTCAAGTCGACACCTGTAATGTGAGTTTTTTAACAGAAAAACAACAGCAATGCTACGGATGATTAGAAAAACTCTTGAATGCCGAACCGTTCCATCCCTAATGTTTACCGCTCTGATGATAAGCACCAACGGTAAACTGACATCAATCAGACTGGAAAGGTCACAGAGATAAATTTTGACGTTGAATACGTCTGAAGGAAAAAACTTCTACACACAACAGTGACATTTCACCACTTCCTGGTGAGAACTGATTTTTTTGGATAAAGAATGCAGCTTCCTGTTGCCAAACAAACGGCAGCAGGAACCTGCAGGTGCTGGAGGCAACATCTGGAGAAACTTTCACATATTTTCCCAATAATTTAACATTTTATATCAACTTCTAAACCCTGTGGAGTCACATTAAGATATCAAACCTTCACTGACTTTTCTTTTCATGTGTGTGTGTCAGAGTTTGTGTGTCACTTACGATCTAGTCCGTTGACGTAGCGAATAGAAACCTCGCAGTGTCCCCACACAGCACTGACGATGGGATACAGTCTCTTGCCCTTTAGCCCTCTGAAAGCCACTCCCAGATACTGTCCGTCCACCATGAAGCTCAGCGTCCCTTCGTCCATGTCTAGTATTACCGTCAGAGAGTCCGGGAGCACAAACGACTCGTCCGGCTCCAGGAAACAGGGGTACGTGGGCGCCGACGAGGACACGGGTCGGTTCTTCCCGTCGTGGTAGAGTCTGTTCCGACCCAGGTCCCAGCCCCAGGACTCAGAGTCCGAGCCCACCAGGGCCATGTAGCCCACTGAGTGTAAAGGCGCTTCGGCGGTGGCCACGCCCACCACGGCGTGGGTGCCTCTCTGTCTGGCGGGCCAGTGGATCCTCCAGACGTGGAGGCCCCGGGTGTAGCCCACCCTGCCTCGGATACAATCTGTGCTCTGTGCTACGGGGTGTCTGTGGAACGTCAGCTTGTCGTCCTCCTTCACGAAGACATTCAGGGACCGGTCGTCGGGGTTCCAGGCGTGGCGAAGCTGAGCGTCCGGACTGGCCGGCGGCATGTCCAGCAATAAGTCCAATCTGGGGGGCCGGCAGAAATCTGGGCCACGCAGTTCACGCCGCACCGGGTGATATGAGGGCTCCCCTCGGACGTCCACCGACTTAATACTAGCTGAGATCTTCTGGCCCATGGCTGGGAGCGTCCGGGGCAGGAAGGGGCAGAGGAGGGGGGAGATGGATGGACCGAGGGTGGTAATGAGGGGGCGGTGGGTCCTGACGTTACCTCATGGGCGCAGCAGCAACGACGGGGTGGGTGCTGGGTGGAAAGGCGCTGCTGGGACACACGTCTCTTCAGCCCGGAGGAACCAGACTCCTGAAACACAAACAGGAAACATGTCTCTGATGCATCATGGGAAATCTTTACATTTCTGTAATTACCAAACTGACAGGACGCAGCGACTGATGGATGTTTTCATGCAGACCCACAGTGTGATATGATGAGAGAGGAAGCAGGTTTGAAGTTCATACAGACTTCATGCATTTTATTTTGGAAAGTTTTTTTTTTTTTTTGCATTTTTGCCAAGAGTAAAAGAGAGAGAGAGAGCGAGAGTGAGAGAGAGAGCGAGAGAGAGCGAGAGCGAGAGAGAGCGAGAGCGAGAGAGAGAGAGAGAGAGAGAGAGAGAGAGAGAGAGGATGGCTGCAGGCCACATTCAAAACGGTTCAGACTAAGCCTCCATGGTAAACGCTCCATCAGGTGAGCCACTGGACTTGCAGCATTTTTTAAAATGGGAAATGTCGCTCCAATATTGATGCTCCAACTTCACACCGAGCTTTAAAGCTGCAATGATTCGTTAATGAACCAAATGAACCTTTTTCTGTCCGTTTTTCAAAAAACACTGTCAGAAACACTGAATTTGTTGCAGAGAGTTGCAGCTGCTTGGATAAAAACACTTGAAGATCATTAAGCTCGATAAATAAAACACTTGTTGTTTCAGGTGTGTGTACGTCACACACACACACACACACACACACACACAGAGGCGGGCAGGAGCAGAAGTGGGAATATGGCATCGACAGCACTGGCTCCAGGCCAGAGCTGCAGAGGAAGAGGAGGAGGAGGAGGAGGAGGAGGAGGTGGTGGAGGGGACATGGCAAGAAAGGAGAAATGAAGGATGAACTTCTCACTCTTCTGGTCTGAAGTTGCCAACTTAAAGAGCAGATAAACACACAGTTGAGCTGTTTTTTTCTGTCTCGATGTATCTGCTTGTTTGTCGCTTGATACCTTGACAGTAATTTGGGAGGAAAGAAAAATGCTGTAAAGAAAAAAAAAGAGCTTGCAGCAAAATCCAGCCATGAGAGCTGGCACACACACACACACACACACACACACACAGACACACACAGACAGACACAGGGAGGATTTGCTGAAACATGCTGCTGACTTCAGTGTGTGTGCTCGCTCTCTGTCTCTCTCTGTCTCTTCTTGGCCAATCCCTTCCTCAGCGAACAAACAAATGTGATGCAATTCACATTTTTATAAGTTTCTGAGTGAAGAACTGTAACTTGTTCCTGTTGAGCCTCCTCACTCTGCCACATCCAGACCTGATGCACGACCGGCTCGAGAGTGGCTGCTCCAAATCTGCTGGACTGACATCAGACCTTCCTACAAGCAACCCCCCCCCCGCCCCAATGTTTGTCTCACCCACCCCCTCACCCCCCACCTCCACCTCCAGTTCCTAGAAAAGGACTCCACATGACTCTTCCAGGGAAAGTACAGAAGGGAACTGGTACAGATCAACCAGGGGAGGCTTGAATCACACACACAAACACACGCACACATGCTGTGTATGAGTGTGTGTGTGTGTGTGTGAGAGAGAGAGATGGAGTGTAACAGATGAAGGGATTGAAACGAGATTTGTTCATTTTACACTTTGAAAGGCAACAAACACCAGCTTTAACTCGACAACCCTCCGTGCAGACACGTCAACAACGACTCGGCACAATGTTTCCTGCATCTCAATAACTTCACAATTACATTCTGAGTTGCAGCTCTCAACGTGCACACCTACTGCAAGTCACTCATTTTGCACGACGACACTGTTGCACGGCCACGATCAGCAGTAATAAGCTCTCTGCTCTTCAGCCCGTCATGATGCATGGAGCCATTTCCCAGACAGATGAAGGGACCATTCATCTTACAACATGATTCAGTCAGCGACATCGTAATCAGCCATCGACCACTCGGCTGACATTTTATTTGCCCCCCCGGGCCCACCCCATATTGCAGCTGATGTACAAAGAGATTTCACTGGCAACTCTTCAAGCATTCAACATCAGTGGGGAAACACTGGGCTGAACAATTAAGAGGAGGTGGAGAGAGACGTGGAAAGGAGGATAATGAGCTGTGGGTTTTTTTACATTTTCATGCAGATTCACAGCCACCAATTAATCTCGAGAACATGCCGTGTCATAAACTGTATGTGTGCGATTCAGCCGCAGCCGGACCTGGATGACACACGTCTAAATTTATAGTCCGTCAGTGTGGTGTTGTGTATCCCCCAGCACTTCAAGTAAGTGTACAAGGGTCTTGTCTGAGTTGGAGTCCAAGTCTATTATTAGGTGTGAGGTTTTTTTAAGTATGTGTAATAGACTTGTCATAGCGTCGGGGAGCAAGGGCTGCTGGGAACCGGAGAATCAGATGTTCCTCTGCTTTATTCTCTGCAGAGTTTCAATATCGCAAGAATAAATTAGAAAAAGTGACTCAAGAAAAAAAAAAAAAGACTAACTTAGCTCGTCTTGACAAATGGAAATGATTTGTGCAAGTGAAAAAAACAACAACAACCAAAATCTAGATTCTTCCGGATTCAGGCTGCAGCAACAACTGGTGTTTCCAGCCAGGGGGTGTTTTGGAGAGGAAGCGGGAGGCAGGGAGAGAAGAGGAGGTCCTGTCAGCCTCTCTGAGAGGAGCCCTCAGGGGAGGTTTGATGCCATCCACACGGAGCTGATGACATCCAAAAACTGCTTCCAGCTGTTGAATATCAAACTTAAAAAAAAAAAAAAAATTCCTGTGCTTGACTAGCAAGTGCTGCACGAGTTGCTCCACACACACACACACACACACACACACACAGCTCATTGTTACAGATTGAGGCCTTTTATCGACAACATCTGCAGACGAGAACAAAAACAAGGCTGTCCAGGGGGGGCGAGTGGTCGAGTGAGACAGACAGAGATAATTTCAGCGCTGTCATCGGCTGTTCCGAGTCCAACAACTCCTGACGATGCACATGATCAATGCAGCTGGAATCAGACTTGTTTATTGAAAAACAGAATTCATCCATTTTGGTGGCTTGATTTGATGTCACGCAATTACAGTAAGAACAGAAAGCAGGTATTCTGTGGGACTGGAGTCTGCTGCCAAGTCTCATCCTCGTTTACGTATGACAAACTTAAAATTAACAAAATAAAAGCATGAGTTATACCTCAAACAGAAATTAAAATACCTCTGATTACATTACACATCGTACTGTTGATGCACTGTATTGAAAAATTGCATTTTGGATATCGGCCATCGTCGGCTGAAGCCCTGAGAAGCTGACAACTTTAAATACTGACATGTCTTATATAACTGGAACGCTCACTGAGGAAGTAGAAAACATTTACGGAGGTGAAATTATAACCAGGAGTCACTTATTTTACATGAGCGCTGGGGGGGGGGTGAGGAGTCAAGGTCATGATGTGGCAAAAAGAAGACATGCTGTGTTCACACAATCTGCAGAACCAGTGAAAAGTGAATGAAAGCACATGAGCAGCAGATGGATGTGGTCAACTCCAAATCCTCCTGATGTCTTCAGTTACCACATGCAGGTGCCTGACATGTACAATCTTCACATGTAGCACCTGCGATATCGATGCACTGTGCAGAGAAAATGAAACAACCTCACCCTGGTGGCTGCACGACACCTGGAGCCGATGGATAAGGAGAAGCTGGAGGAGCTGGCTTGATATTAAAAAGGTGAGTGCAGGGGCAAGAAGAAGAAGAAGAAAAGAAAGGAGACCGGGGAGAAGTTCAGAGCCGTGTGGAGTGTCAGCGGAGAGATGAGAGGCTGGAAGAAGCAAAAGAGGAACATGAAGGAGAGAGCAGAGCCCAGAGAAGTGATTATGGAGGAGAGAGGCAGCGATAGGGCAAGAGAGAGAGAGAGAGACAGGTCGTGATGGAGGGAGCTTGGAAAGAAAAGTGCAAGAACAAAACAAAAAGATGAGAGAAGCAGCCTGAGTCATCTCCCTTGTGTTTGACTTCAGTTTATCTGTCCCGCTTCCAAATAAAAAAGATGAGCCCATTGATTTCCCTAAGCTCCGAGGTCAGGACGGACGCAACATGACGTGACGTGATGTGACGTGGAGGATGAACTGGAACCGTTTTAAGATGCAACGGGTTCAGGTTCAGAATCCACGGCATCGAACCTCTTATCTGCAGCAAGGGAGGGAGGGAGGCAGTGACATGAAGAAGGCTGCTGGTAGCGTGACAGCCATTGTTAGCATATCAAACATGCACAGCACAGCCAGTATTAACACAAGCAACCCCCACCCAAACACACACACACACACACACACAGATACATGCATATACATGGCTTAAGGGCAGACAAATGCAGACTGGTAATGTGATGACTTTGAAGTATCACCCACTCACACACACACACACACACACTCTTATCTGCACACCGGCATCGGAAAAAAAAAAAGAAAAAGAAAAAAAAAAGAGGGCCAATCAGCTGGGGGCGATGACGACATGGATATGAGTGTGTACACGTCATCCCACTGGGACAATGACAACAAACTGGCAGGAGAGCTCAGGATCCATTACAGGAGGGATGAATAAACACTTTACAGATGGTAACACACACGTCTGCAAACACAACAACAACCAAGTGTGTGACCTTTCCACTTCCTCCAGATTGCAGTTCCACTTCCCTCACATTTTAAATAAAAACACGGAATAATTCAACTGTTCAACGAGAAAAGATGAATGAGGGAGAAGCAGAGTGAGTTTAAAGCTTTAAGCAGTTTGTTGATCAACAGGTGACATGGACGATAAATAATGGATAAAAGGACGGATGTGAACCAAAGAGGACACCAACTCCGACTTTTCTGCAAAACCAATAAAGAGCAAAACAAAGGCAAACAAAACCTCCAGCTCCTCGAGTTGACATTCTGGGGACACACGTTCACTCCTGTGTTCATATGTTTGTTTTTCTGTCATGCTGGGTTTTTGAATTCAATGTTTTTTGTAGGACGACAAAAACAGACTATCAACCGGGTTTTTTTTCCATCTCACGCGTGCGAGGTGCCACGCAGCACTCATCAGCCAGCTTCTGTCTGTTTGTAGTTCTGTGTGACTTTGTGTGACCGCCCCACACAAAAAAAAGCTGACAGCTGTGGGAGGAAATCCTGTAAAATCATTAGCTGTCAACCCAAAACAGTGAGAGGAGAGAAAAAAAAAAAAAACCTGGAGGCTGATTTACAGCTGCAACTCACACGGGCGGCACAAAGTGACAGGAAATCAAGCCACGACTGAAAAACACACTCACTTTTTCTTCCTCCCTGGTCGCCACCGGCTCCAGCGTCACTGGTGATCATGGCGGCCACTGCTTGTTTATTGTTTTGTCTGTTTTTCAAAATGCGAGAGCAACTGTGGATGACGCAAGCTGGTGACATGTCTCAGCTCGAATCCACTTTTTTGCATCTGTGTGTGTGTAATATCACAAAGTCCGTCTCAGATCGTAGATTTTAGACTCGTCACAGGCAGCGAGACACAACGACAGGATGACATCTGAAGACTGGACAAAATCTGATTACAGCGACTCTTGTGTCATCGAGGAAACTTACAAAAAGATGCTGGAACTAAATTTCACTGGAGCTTGGTGGATGTGACTCAGCACAGGTTCACCTGCATACACAAGCCTTGTAAGCATCGTTACCTTCACAAACTATGCAAATCTGTTAAAGGAGACATATGATGCTGTTCCATATATCAGAACATCCATACAATGTTATAATGTCATATGTCCATGCTGAACCTCTGCACAGTTGCACAACATGAGCTACAGGGGTCCTGCTGTAACCCACCAACCAGATTTCACATGGTCTCTCTGAACACTCAGTAACGAGATGTCTGCGAGATTTGTGCAAAATCTGACGTCAGGTTTTACCATCCAATTAGGACGAATGTCCAAACTACAAGCCCCCATGGCATCTATACGAAAAATCACAACTGATTTCCTTCCCCAAAGAAGATGAAAACCGTAGGTCAGACTCAGGGTCCAACACATACGGACGCATCTCCTAGCTGGTCATGTTTGTAAAGCCGACTGGTATGTATTTAACAACGCAAGGTAAACAAGAACTTCTGGGCCTCCACTGAACAAGTCAATCGGAGGAAAGTGGGGGGGGGGGGGGGGGGGGTAGCTTAAATGAAGCAGTTCATGAAGTGGCTGCATAGTGGTTGAAATCTGGATTTTTCTTGAGTTGTATGAAACAACTGAGGAGTTTTTGGAGCTGAAAATCAAGCAGAACTACTCTGTAGGTGTTCAAACTGACACAGTGGTAAGAGGAAAAGCAGTAAAATATGTAAATACACAAACTTCGGCCTCAGTTGAGAGGCCGCAGGGCCAGGTCAGGCCAACAGGTCACAGTCCGCCACAGACGTCCAGGTTAACTGTGTAAGTGTAACTGTGAGTCGGGGAACTGCACCGGCTTCATGTAACACAAGACAGACAGTCTTCAATCATGTGTCACTCTCCCACCTCTCATGTGTGTGAAACACTACACTGAAGGTCTAAAGCTGTGGCCGACCGGCTCAACGGTCCGTACAGAAACAAACATGGAAAATGTCACTAATTAAAAAGTGAAGAAGAAGTTGTTTACAGCGAGTGAAGAGGCTCATCTACAACTTAGTCTACTAACACAACTACACTTAGAGCAAAACCTGAAACTTGAAAAAAAACAAACAAACACAGGAAAGCACTGAGCTTCCTATGTATTGAGATTCAAGTGAATCAGCTTTGATGTTTTGGTTTCATTCAGACTTTTTGGGTTTTTTTCCTGGGACGTGCAAACAGCCCGAGGACACCACAGACTCACAGTGGGATAAGCCGGGACAGCAGGCTCGACAAAGAAGAGGAGAACATGTCAGAGACTGGGAGAGAAGAAGACGAAGACACACAAACAAGAGGTCAGGAGACAAAAGTGGCCTGTGAGGACGGAGAGACGTCTTACCATGAAAGCATGTCTGCGAAACGGTCAGCGGGCAGCTCTCGCACAGCGACGTGAACGCACAATCACAGCGGAACGAGTGGGAGAGTGGCAAGACTTGCTCCTCAGTGTGTAGTCCAAAAATGAGGTTAGTACACAGTCAACAGCCAGACGAGTGTGGGACCAGGCAGAGACAGATATAAAAAAAATAACAATAAAAGAAAAGGACAGTGTGTATTTGTGTGTGTCGGTAAGTCAGTGAGTTCCTGCTTGTGACGCGAGGATGGGGAAAGAAGGAGGAGGGGAAAAAAGAAAAAAGCCTCCACTTGGCTCCAGTTCCCAGCTAAGACTGGAAAACAGCTGCTGGAGGGAGGGGGGGGGGGGGGGGAGGGGGGGGGAGGGAGGGAGGGAAGGGAAAAGGGGGAGGGCTTAGTGTGGAGCACACTCAAAGTCTTTCCCCGAGCTGAGCGGAAACCACCCACTCCTCCACAGACACTGAATGACTGAAGTGCTGCTGGAAAACTGTGGGACGAAATGTGGACACTCAGTCACTCAGTCACTCCTGAGCTCATTTCTAATCTTCTCTGCTGAACTGGAGCGTGGACGTTGGGTCTGACCGAGATAAAAACACCGTAAAATACTCCATAATCTACCATGAGATTTTTTTTTTTAACTGAAGTATTAAGGATTAAGTTCAAGATCAGCAGCTGCACAGTCTCAGTCTGGATGAGCAACATCAGCGGTTTCCACCAGACTGGGGGGAAGGAATGAGCAATTATAAAATAAAATACACATTTCATACTGAAAAGAATCCCTGCCAGTCAAACTCATCATCATTCATCATGTCAAAAACACTGGTGTTGACCTTTGACCTGGCGTCTGCGCCCTCCAGGATGCTCTGCTTCTGAAATAGCTCCCTTGCTAGCATGTAGCAAGCTAGCTACAAAAATGGACACACACCCAAAAAAAAAAACTCTTCTGTTGTAAATGTTATGATTTCATTCATAAAAATCAGAGACTATGTAAAGTTTATTTATTTTACATTTGCAGTGGCAGCGTTGGCAGCTTGGTTTGATGCTTTACAGGGAGCCTAGGCGGGGAAAATACACATAACCTTTACATTGACCTCATGTGGCTCGAACACATCTGAGCGATGGCCCTGTCACTCGCTGTCGAGAGTAAACCGTGTTCAGATGCAACATGGCGCGAGTTTATTTCTCATTTTTGATCCCTGCAGTGAGGTTTGCAGCCTGTGGGCTCGTCCTAAACTACCTGCATGGATGTTTATTATGACAACGGGCCAGAGTTGTGCATGAAAGTGCACACAGAGTGATTTCTAAATTTACCAGGAGCTCATGTTCCACCTATTTTCCACTTGACCCTTCCCACCTTCCTTCCTCTGTTCTGCGGGTGATCTGACTGACTGATCTTACCTGATGTGCATCTAAGCTGCTGGTGGTATTAAACGTAGACGAGCATTAATGCAAACCGCTCTGGGGTTACTTTGTAATGTAAATATTTATATTCTAACAATGCAGCAGGTCAGAGGAGCAGTTCAAACACAATTAGTGTTTTAATTGAAACGCATCTCAACCTGATCATGACTCAGTGCTAACACCCAGCTGCAGCCGATCCAGGCTTCAATGAGGCAATAAAAAAAAAGCAGCACTGACAGTACTAGTAATGCACTATAACATGCATTCGATTGAGTACATCAGGATGGGGGGGGGGGGGGTTGGCACCAGTTCGTTGGTTTGACACCACACCTTGTTGCTTTTTTGTTTTGTGTAGATTTCCATGCGTGTTGTTCCTTCACATTTTACAGAGATTTTCGCTGGTCACAAAATGCACGTGGTGGAAAGACGGTCTCCCTGGGTCGGCCGTGCCCACTGAAACTCCGACAGTTTTGTCCAGTCAGTGCTGTAACTGGTACATCAGGGGTTTTTTCGTTTGTGGTGTATTTGCTCCATCTCCTTCCTCGTCAGTCGTCTCCTCCCATTTCAGATGAAGATGGCAAAAGTTGTTGAAACGAAGACGCTCAGCAGGGGGGGGGGGGTGTGTATGACGTAGGCTATAAACAGGAAGACATTCTTAAATAACTCCAGAAGCATGGGAACCTTTCTAGATTACAGAAAGGAGGAAACTGAATCACGGTTGGACGGGTGGCAACTCTAGTGTTGGGCTGCCAGATAATGTAAGGCAAAGTTTGGCTGCTGGAGTTGCATCTGTTTCTCTGCTTCCAGTTTTCAGTCTGTGCCTGTTGTGATGTGTTTCAGGGTTTCGTGTTTGGAGCTGAGCAGGAAGACATGGCTGTGTGAGAATAAGATGTCAGTGTGACGTGTTCAGTTATGACAAGGTACCCCACCCAGAGCCCTTCTCTCCTTCCCTTCCTCTCGTCCTTTTACTGTGGCACCATCCCCCGCTCTCTACCTATGTATCCGTGCTTCTCTCCCCTCTCATCTTTCTCCCCTGGGAGACAAGAAAGCCCTCCTCTCACTTGTTACCTCCCTCCTCCTCCCTCCTCAGAGTACACACAACAGCATTCCTCTCTCCTCGCGCTCCGCAGCCTCAGAAGTGCTGCATGCCGAATTCACTCGACGTTAAACTCTGTATGACTTTTCTCAAATTAACTCAAAAGCAACAACAACAAAAAAGAGAAAGAGAAAAATGCACACTCACGACATCCATAATAGATTCAGCAACACCCATCCATCCCTGCAGGCTGACGCTGCTCCTGCTGGTTGCCTCAGGACTACCTTGTTTTGACGTGGCCTGGTGTATCGATAGCAGCACAGCAACAAGCTGAATGACCTCCAGCATCAGACAAGAGTGGGCCCAGAGCGCAGTCGATGCACATGCATGTATGTGTGCGCGTGTTTGTGTGGGTGGTTACACTGCTCTTTCACCATCATTTATAGATACAAATCACTGTGAGAACACCAAGAACTCAAGAGTGTAAGACTGCAAAGACGCAGACAAGTTGCAGAAAATGGCCTGAAAACAGCGACATGGTGATGAAGTTGAGTCTAAATGCAGAGAAGTAAAGACAAGGAGGAGTGTTGAGTCAACTATGGAATAAAACATGATCCCGCACAGGGCTGTTAGGCCTCAGTATAAAGCACCTAAACTCCACTGTGATCAAAAGAAAACATTAAACCCGTCCTCCTTTCGTCTCCCATGAAGGAGATGGATGACTGTACAATGTGCAGATCAAAGAGTCCGGTCGGTCCGAGGTAGCCGGTCAATAATAGAGCTATTTGTCAAAACGACTTCCTGCTCCTGAGACAAAGACACACCCAGCAGCCGTGGATGAGGAGCAGTCTGCCGTCTCCATGTCTCCGTTTACCCAGGAGGAGAATCCGTTGGCAACCATGTGTCGGAGCGAATCCCTCTCTGAGAGTCCGTTTCTTTTTCTTGTCCACACACACACACACACACACACACACACACACACACACACACACGACTGCAATCCAAACACTACAGACATAAAAGGTAAACCTGCTTCCACGGTAACGTCTCTCAAGTGTTGGAGAAGAGACAGAAATCTTTTCAAACTGAAGTGCCATCAGTCTGCAAACCAAGCTGTATCTTTTTTTCCTCTCTAAAAGCTCAGTGCATGAAAAAAAAACTAATCAGCTGTTTACAAAACAGAACAACAACAATATTCACTTATTAAAAATTCATCACCTCAACATCAGTATCGAGTGTTTCTATGGATTTTCTCCGACCACTCAGGTTTCCTCCTACACTCCACTGACGAGCAGCTGCATTGATCTGGAGACTTCGAGGTGTTTTACAGCCTCTCGTTTCTTTGGCCACTTGTCCAGTAATTCCCAATGCATGCTGGGATTCCCTGCAGCCTGTCTGCTGACCCTAAACTGGGCAGGTTGAGTGCATTAGAGAGCAACAGCAGAAACTGAAGCTGCACAATTAATGGCAATGTAACTGAAATCCCAACATGGCCATGTGCAGTATGGACAACTGCAGGAGCTGCAGTCTTTGTTGGGACAAAAATGGTGTGTTGTGTTTCTACAGAGACGCAACAAGAGCAACATATTATGCTCTCAAGATGTAAACAGACATGATTGTTTGGTGTGAGACTCTTAGATTTTCTTTGTGAAAACAAGGAGCAAAAATGACTATTCACTCATTTTTGCATATCATGCAGCCCCGAACAGAAACATTCACTCCTCCTGTTTGGACGTGGCTGTGGAGTGACAGCTGAAACCTGGCTGCAAGGCGAGCTGCTCGTCTCTTCAGCACCAAACCTGCATCTCTGTCGTGCTTTCATAAACACAGTATAACCACACCGACGGCCCCCTCACACACTGATGTGATTAGAAAATAGGCTTGCACACATACTCTAGGCTGAGCTGCACAAAGCCGCAGAAAAGCCCAGCCATTGTTTGACAGCGAACATCCAACAAACTCTGCCGCCGCTGCTGCTGTAACTGTAACTCCTCTGGTTACCGTGATGTTTTTCCGAGATCCGCTGCCTCCGCTGTGTTGCTGCAGTCAATTAAGGAGACGGCCGGGGTAACGGGGGTCAGCGAGTTCACCTTAACTGAACCGCCCAGCCCGTCTCGAAGCGGGGAAATTCCAGTAGTACTGCTGCTGCCACATTCATAGAGTAAGCTCGCACAGACAAGACCTGTTGTTGTTGCTGCTGCTGCTGCTGCACGGTGGAGTCGGCCTCGGCGCCAGGAACAACGACAGACAAAAGCAAATCACCACACAGGAAAATCTCCTGTATAAGAAGAGGCTCGGTTTCTGTTGACGCTGCGACTTTCTTATGCATTTATTCCCTCCTACATTTAAGACGATATACAGTTAAGGCTGGGCTGCATTACATTTATGATAGAATAAACATAGTAAAACCAACCTGACGTGGATTACAGCCTCGGATTTTACCACTGAGCTGCAGCAACGGCTCAAAAACAGAAAAATCCAGAGCTGACCATGCATGTATGCACACATGTTGTTCATGTGAAATGAATGACTGTACCCTGCCTGTTGTCCACTGGGCTATAGACACAACAACCCCTACAGAAGAGCCAGCAGCTGCTTGTTTCCTAGAGGACACTGAATCCTTCCACCAGGAAAAACATGCCTTATGATCCATGCGATACAATATTTACGGACTGTTGCGTTGGATTGCATCACAATGAGCTGTGTTTATTCTTTTTCCTTTTGTCAAACACAGGGGCTGTTGTGTTGAATTGATTTGCTGCATGTGACACATAGTCTGTGTCAAGGCGGTTTTTGTTATTCTCTCAGCACAAAGTTTCCGTGTGGGTACGTGTTGGGTTGAGATCACCTTGTTAAAAACTAAATAGAAAACCTCATCTGGGTCTAACAAACAGTTTGCAGCCGTGGGACTCGTCGGTCACCTCTGCGTGGTTCAAATGAAGCCATGGCAACTTCAGTCTGCTGGTTTTGTTGTGTGGTGCTTTGAGGTTGTTTGCATTATTTACAATGATTAATTGGCCTGTAACAAAAAACGCTTTAATCATCCTGGTGTCAGAGACCAAAGTCTGAACTAATGATGGCATTTTTTTTAAGTTCTGATCTGTTTTCTGTGCCTTTTTTTTTTTTTTTTTTTTTTTTTTTTAAGTTTTTGGTAAATATTTGATTCTTTAGCTTTTCTTCTCACACGTGGCTCGGCCTGCACCTGGGTCAGGTTGTTATAGAGCAGTTGCTAAAGTGGTTGAAACTCCCTCAACCTTCACTACATACCAGCTGCTTTATTTTTCAGCACCTGTTGAAATATTAAGCAGCCAGCTTGGATCAGTTTCTCTGCGTCTACAGGTAACACAAAACCAGGCCGATCAAGTTTCCACAGCCAGGTTTTAGACTGTGAGGTACATCATCAGAAATCAGTCGGTATGTGCTCACATCAATGACAGAGGAGGAGGAAGAGGAGGAGGAGGTGCTTCACCTTCTTTTGCTGAATGAACAGTCACGCTTCCATCACCACTGATATCATTTCCCACAATGCATAGCTTTGACAAGCTCAGGAGCCTGAACATAGTTGGACAGCAGCACTGCTGGAGTGTGTAATGAAGGTGGATGGCACAGCTGGGTGTGTGAACTCACCTCTTAATCCATCTGAGTGCAGGCGTCTTGAGAAAAGAGCATCTCGACCGGGTCGACGGGTCACAGCGCGTCAAAGCTCTGGTCACTTCCTGTTGAGAGAGGCAGTGAAGCTTTGATCAGGCCGAGGCTGAGACACATGAGAGGAGTGTTGTATTATTAAACCAGATAACACACACACACACACACACACACACGTCATCCGCCTCACGGGTCGCTACACACCTCTCCGTTTCCAGCAGCTGAGGAAGAGGTGCTGCTAATAATCTAACTGATATAACTGGCAGGGATCTTTAATGAGCTCCAACAGCACAATTAGAGGCAACGCTGTGACACCATGTTTTGCATTATACATGCAAAGTTGCACTGCAGCGTTCTCCTGAGGAGCCCTGTGTTTGTTTAGGTCCAGTTCAAATTCAGGCCAAGATGAAGAAACTCGAAAAATCAAAAAAAAAAAAAGAAATAAGGAGGAGATGGTGACAAAGGGAGATGAGATAAGGAGGAACTGGAGGAAGAAGCCGGGAAGGGAGGGGGACCTCTGCTTTCCCGAATATTCATGAGACTCTTCATCAACATTTTAAGACGACAGCGACTCTTCAAACATTAAAAAGCCACAAGGGTCCCGTGCCCGTTATTGGCAGCTGAAGGGACGACCAGGCCGGGGGTAAACACTGATGCAACAACTATTGGAGCTCCATGACTGAAGTAATGGTCACTCCCACACGACAGCATAAATACACACACACACACACACACACACTTTTGTACTTGATCTTTCAAAGGCTAAATCCAGGCCAAGTTTTAGTTTGAAAATAGAGACTTTTAGAAACGACAACGTAGAAATTCAAATGTCACTATGGTTCGTAGGCACAACTGCCTCCCTGAGCCTCTGTAGTTTCTCTCTCCAGACACAGGTGAAACATCAACATGGCAGCATGCGCCAGTAAAGGTGAAGATATCAGCGTCTCCTCGGTCGCCTGGAAGTGGTTCATCTGGGTTTTAGCATCCGATCCTGAGCAAAAAAGTGTGGCTGACCGTCTTCATTTTGTTTTTAAGACGTAAAAAACAATTGATCATAAATCGGGTGAGGTGCTGTTCTTCATTTGTAGCATTTTTTGCAACTAACCACGTGTTGAGTTTCCAGTCTACTTCCTGTAAACCGACCTGCACATGGTGTACTGTGAAAGGACATCATTTTCTTTAAAAAAAAAAAAAAAAAGAAAGACAGAAACAGCAGCACAGTCAGGAGGCTTCAAAGCGAAAGGTGCTAATGTTAATCAATTACTGGCTCCTAATGGGAGCTGGATGACAGATGGGGGTCAGCCATGCCGCAGCTTCATTACTCCCCGTGGTCCAGGCTCTACTTTTACTCACGTCAACCTCCATCTGCTTAGTAAAACCCACTAAAAAATGCTGCTTGCCTCCTGATGAAGTGAAGATCTGGAAGACACAGCAGCAATTAGTCCGTCTACACAAATTTAAGAGATGAAATTACTCCTAGCCTTTGACAGGAAAGAAAAAAAATGCAAATGAGAATAAAAACTTTTTTTCCCTCACATTAAGAGATTAAAAGAGGAATTAGTTAACGGTTTTTGCTGTGCTGTAAATGTAGTCAGTGAGACATCAACTCTGATTAATATGAAGCGCTACTCTCAAGTTCCTCTTCACTGCTTTACACACACACACACACACACACACACACACACACACACACACACACACACACACACTTTGGCAATACAGCATTTACTAGAAGACTCGATAATTATGCATTCAAATGAGCAATGGGGGATTGTTTGGCAATGAGCGCGGAGCTGGACTGGTGCGGGGCGGGTTTGGACAGAACCAGAGTTGTAAAATGAATCAGCATGAATCAATGGGGCCTTGTGGATTCTCACGCTGATTAAATGAACCGGAGCAGCAGCTCGTCTTCTCCAAAGAGAACAAACTCCCCTGAGGTATCGAGTTCATTAGAAAACTTCACCTTGTAATAAAAACAAGTTACAATTCATCAATTCAAAAACTTAAAAACATACAGTGGATCAGTGAGGGGAGAAAAGAAACAACAAAGCTGATCATGAAAGCCAATGCAAACATATACAAGGCGTGTCGTTCCCAGAGGGGTGTGTTACCATGGTAACAAACTAGAGTTTTTTTTTTTTTTTGAAATAAGATGCAAGTGAAGCTGCTTTGGCTAAACGAGCTGCTGAATTAGACGTGGGGGCAGCAGGACGCGTCTCCACCAAATAATCAGCCCTTTACACACATGCACACACACGCACCAGCTGATCTAGGCTGTGATAGTGCGTGTGTGGTCTAACGAGCCAGCAGCATGGTTTACATGTCGGACACAGGAGCCTTTTGCTGCAGTGCCCGACTGTCGCCACCCGTTTCCTCCCACTCTGCCCCACCCCCCCACCGCCAACCTGCCCCCCCCCCACACACACACACACACACACACACACACACACACACACACACACACACACACACACACACACACACACACACACGGACAAGCTGCGAGCTGCTGCACTGGACCACAGGAGGAAGCAGCGGCAGAAGTTTCCTTTATATTAAGTGGTTCGATTGATTGATTGGTCTTTCTCAGACGTATCAGTGTCAGTATAGGCAAAATAAAAAAAACTTTGGAGCCTTCAAACTTTGCAAACTGTCTAAGTTTAATGTAGAAACAATGTCCTGTCATTGGTTGATCCACTGCAGAAAAATAAAGTTTATGTCATCATCATTCTCATTTGGAGAAGTTAGCTTCACGCAGCGCTGTGGGGCTGAAAACTTTTACATCCTTTTGTAGTTGTTTTTATTTGCTTTATTTACAGTTTTGCAGGAGTTTACTGCAGAGCTGCACTGAGGCCATCTGGAATAATAAAAGCTATTTATTATTAAACAGTAAAATGTTCGGCATCCAATACATATCTGTCACAAGTGTTTGAATATTTAAGAGGTCTTTGCAGAATATGCAGGTTTTTATACGTGTGGCGAGAGCATTATATCACTGTATGATATTAAAAGCAACACCCCACTCATGACATGACTCTACCTTTGAAAGGAGAAAAACAGAAATGCTTATTGGCTCAGAGCTGGAGTGAGTATGAGGTATCGTCGTGGCCCACATCTGTTTTGGGAGGAGCAGCCTCCTCCATATTAATGTAGGATGATTAGTAAATAGGATGGTTTATTCTCAGGGTTCATAGTAAGAGCCACGCTGTTGTTCAGCGCTGTGAGTCAACTGTGTTGCTGAGCAACGTGAATCTGAGCATTTAAGATGCTGAAGCTTTTCACATTAACTGTGGTTTCATTGTTTTAAAGTTTTTTGGCCTGTGATCTGACGGGTCACAAGTAAAACATTACAGCGTTTTTATCTTTGATGAACGCGTGAACACAAAACTCAGTTACAGCCTTAAATCTTAAAGAGCAAAGCTGCTTTTATGACAAACTCCTGGACTAAACTGTTTTTACAGATACTTTACAGTAAATTAAAGACCATGGTGTCGCCGCCCATATGTTAAAAAGGAGCTGCCAGAGGGAGGAGGAGATTAAAATAAATTGCATCCGCTCTGGTTGAGACGACCACAGCAGATAACAGATCTGAAGTTCTTAAGAAAAATATACGTGTGCTTTAAGCTGATGAGGGCAAAGGCTCTGAGAACACAGAGGTGATCCCCAGCTGCAGGAGAGGAGCGCCTGATCCAGAAAACTGCAGCCACCTCGCTCCTGTGAGGTCTTTAACACCATGTGACCAGGTGCCCAAAGTCAGGAAACACTTCTAACTGGGATTCATTGTTCGAGTCCCGGCATGCGTCATGTTAAGTCAGCACTACGCAGCCTGTACGTCACAACCGGTGACTGATGCCCCCTTTTCCACCAAAAAGAACCTGGTGCTAGTTCGGTGCTGGTTCCAGTGCCAGTGCTTTGCTGGTTCAACTCAGGTGCCTCCAAAGAACCAGTTTGCTTTTCCATTGGCAAGGAGCTAAGTCAGAGCTCCCCATGCGGGGGCTGCTCCTGTCTTTGCAAGCCGACTACAGAGTTCTCAACGGGCCTGAAAATTAAAACCCGGGCTGACCCGGGGGCGCTGAAGCCCAGACCCGAGGCGTCATAAATGAAGGTTAGCCGTTCTTGCTAGCCACAGCTTGTAGCTCCGTTACTGAGCTTCACCTGTGCTTCATCGATTACAAAGCAGTTCAACATGAACTTTGCAAGATTTTAAACTTTATCAAGTTTGAATTAGTAATTTATTAAACAGCTTAGCAAAACTGCGAAAGGGTGACCAGACATGCATAGTTCCCCTTTAAACAAACGTAATAAGATATTGATAACGTCTATATTTATCTTTGCTCTGGTCCTGTTGGTAACCCCACCCCCAGCCCCTTGCATAATCAGTTATTGGCTCTAGACCAGCAAGCAGTTGGTGCTGTTGTTTTAAAGAACCGGTGCTAAGTCAGGCTCTGGCTCGGCACTAGCACTGGAACCAGCTCGGTGGAAAAGGGGACAGCTCTGACAGCTCGTCGGGTGTTGAACAGTATCGCTCTACAGTGATCAGCCTCCACCCTCTGTGGGAACAGCTATAACCAGTGCTGCCCTCCGATGTGGACAACACATTGTACAGAGCCAGTTGTATTGGAGCATTATTCAACCCTAACGCTCTCTTTCTCCCCCCTAAGAACACACTGCTCTCATTCAGAGGCCGCAACCCAACCCAACTGCACAGGCATCTTTGAACCAGTGTACAGTTGTTTATTAGCATCTGCTGCGCTGCCGATACAGCTCTGCTTTGTCCTCCTACATTTTTATCATGGGCTGATAACAAAAAAAGGACAATCGCCTCGCAGCAGCCGAGGTACGATTCTCATTTAGCTCACGAGCGCTTGGGAGAGCAGTTTAACATGCTCAACAAGACGGAGAAAAGAGGCTGGCTGAGCTGAGCTGGCAGAAAATGTACCATCAGTGAGGGAGGGGGTGAGCGAGGGAGGGAGGATTATGAACAACTGCAGCTTTTAATGATTTGACATTTTTAATGATGGTTAGAGGGAAGAAGGGGTGAGCCATTTATCAGGAGGAGGCCCCTGGGAGACTACAGCCCTCAATCGTTTCTGCCTCATCTACCTTTCTCTTCCTCCGACCCTGTTTCAATCCAAGCACATTCTCAAGCGACCAATCGCTCTCCAGTCAGTTTGTATATGTGTGCGCCTGGGCTGAAGCGGCAGCAGCGGTCATTAATCTGAACAATAAAGACTTGAGCTGACAGCTTGTAAACAAGGCTGCAATGAGGGAGACGAGCAGCGATTTCCATAAAAACTGTCAATAATGTCCCGATGTGATCCCACAGAACTGGTGGGTGGCGTCAGTTTGTTCTTGATCCGTCTCTCTTCCCTGCTGCTGCTGATCCTATCTTTAGTGCTGGTCACATTTCCATGCAAAATCAGTGCATTAGGGTTATTATGGTGATGCAAATTAAAAGATTTCCCGTTCTTCTTCTTCTTCTTTTCGTCTTCCCAGAACTTCAGGACACCGCGCCAATTAAGAATCCAACTTCTCATCTGAGGAACCAAATCAGCGCCTCACTGCATCCTCCAAACACACAAAAATGCATTTTAAAGGACAGAAAATGCGTCATTCCTTGACATATTTCCTTCCACTTAAAAGCGTCCAGTTCAACAACACACTTCCACAGTAACTGGATATGCTGAAAACTGACTTGACACCGTCTGCATGTAGGCCACAGGACGGTTCTGATGACATGGAGCTTAACTGCGAGGCATGTTAGCTGATCAAAAGTGTCATGTCACTTTAGCGGCTGAATTATCTCAACGTGCCACAGCGGAGCTCATGGCCTCATCTGCCCCTGAGAAAATGACTCATTAGCTACAGTTAAACATGGTGTGAATGAACTTGGGTAATTAATGGGTTGCCGTGCTCAAACGCTCGACTGGGTTCTACTTAAAAAAGAAAAAAAAAGCTAAACAAGATTTAAAGAGTTGATAGAGGAAGTGAGGCGGGGTATAGTGTTGTGAAAAGTGTCGGTTCTGATTTAGTGTCGCTTTGATCTCACCTCCTCCATCCAAAACACAGCGGATACACTTCGTCATGACCTCAGGAGAACCCAGAGTGATGGGCGGTGGCTCACTAAGGCACAGCACACTTATCTCAGTCTCAGTGCAATAAATCCACCAGTCATCACTTGAACAAATAAAGACATTTCTGTGGTAACTTTGTTTTTTTACGTCATATGCACACCTCTCCAACAGACCTTGAACTCCTCGGGGAGGGAAAGGAATATGGAAACAGGAAAGCTGGTGAGGGTCCTTCAGATGGATCCCACAGCTGGGAACAAAGATCCTGACATCTTGCAGTGGGAACCCAGCAGGCAACAAAGCCGCTGAACGTCAGTGGAGCAATAGGATTTCAGTGGAGTACATAGGACGAGTCAATTATTCATGTCAGTGTAGTGTGGCTCAACAATGGCTGAGCTCATGGGACGATGGAAACCCAGAGGTCCGGGTGTGTGTGTGTGTGAGTGTGTGTTAGAAGACATGTGGATCAGTGTGGTGCAACGCTCTCAGTTTCCGACTTTAAAAAACAAAAAGTGTAGGATTTGCTCAGTTTTTCGTTCCTGCTAATCCTGTGCAGAGGCTGTTTACAGGGGCTCTGTGCACAAAACAAAGAACTCTTTGTGCATTTATTATCTACAGCAAATTTCAGACGGGGCGTTTATGCCTGTTCCACAATATTTTTCACATTACAAGTTCCTTTTTGCTCAATTCAATGACAGAGTTAATCACATACAACCCAAAAGAGGCTAAAGCAAAGGAGGTTTCTTCTGAGCCTCTGCTGCTCTGTTTGGAAGTGCATGTTGTGCTCCTGTTATCCTGAATCACAACAATGACAGCCAGCAGCCATGTATGACTGCAACACACAGTCACACACACACACACGCCGCTGCAGAAGAGGTCACCAGAGGTAAGGATGATCTGCAGTCGTGTGTGCGGACTCTGCCCTCACAGTGACCCAGTGGCTTGGGTACACTGTTTTGCATGGCACATTGCTGTGGCAGGAACACAGACTAGGACGAGGAGCAGGCGCACCGTGGGAGGAGGAGGAAAAGGCGGGTGGGTGAGGGTGATGGAGAGGGTGAGGGTGAGAGAGATAGCAGGGGAGGATGTCTGGTTTTGAACATTAAAGAGGAAACTTCCTGCTTCCAGGTCAGATTTAACCTTTCCTTTTTTAAATGCAGCTGAATACTGCCGAAGCTTTTAAAAGATTATCTTCAGAGCCTCGGACAAAAAAAAAAAAAAAAAAAAGACACCAAGGAGAGTTTTTCCCATAAGGAACCGAGACAATTCAGAAAACCACCAAACCAAGGAGTTCAATTAAAGCTGGATAAAAAAAGGAAAAAAGAGATCCGTAACAGCACATGATGGACGACTCCAGGTTTATAAATGAAATTACAGCACATTCAAATGATGAACTTTCTGACTTCTCACCAAATATCAATGACGTCATGCCGTTTTCATCAACACTAACATGACCACACATCTTATCTGTGCTCGCTGATAGCTCGGGATATCAGCTTCAGTTACACAAAGCACTCAAAACATTAATTAACCAAACGTCTGAGAACTGGAGACTCTATTAGAGAGACATCCTCGACTGGCAACCGCTCGTCCTCCACCGGCTATTGATCACTCCCTGCCGTTCTACCCGTCTCCTCGGTCTCTGTGTCTCCTGTTGTGAGTCACAATCCCTCTCTCTCTCGCCTCTTATCTCAGGACTGTTCCTTCAGGAATCTGCACAGCCGGGAGGATCCGTGTCATTGTGTAAATGTTGTCTGCACATCTGCAGAGGGTTCTTCTCACAGCCAAAACAACCTGAAGTGTAAGGGCGGGCGCTATGTTGCTGCATGTGGTCGACATCAGAGAGGCATCTCAATTGCAGCTCTGTGTCACTGCAAGTTCTGCTGTAATATCATGTTATACTGAGGAATCCATCTCATTTATGTGCTATAATATAATGTGACTCTGTGTTCCCTCACTTCTCATTAACATCACGCTGCTTCATTGCCAGTACTATAAACCACTCCTTTCATTGACTCCTTTCATAAGAGGTTTGTTGCTAAATGCGGCACACAATGCAGAGACTCGGTGTACCAGTATAGAAGCATGTGGGTGGAAGCTTTTTTTTTTTTTTTTTCCAGGAGGGACCGCTTAACACCACATCCTCCTCAGATATGAGAGATAAACAGCGGCAGTAACTTGCGGCGCATCCCTCTAACTCTCTCTTTACTCTGCTACCGGGAACATCAGTCATCTGCATGAAGAGCAAGGTGAGAGAGAATCCATCACTTCAGCACCCATCACTCATCCAGCAGTCACTCTACTGCTCCTACCTACAGGAGGGGAGGAAACCATGTGTGGGATTTGCTTCACATTTGTTATAGAGACCCAAGTGCTGAGAAAAGGGTTTCCATGTCCTGACTAATCAATACTGACAGTCTGAAGCCAGTGGCACTGTGCGGCTATCAGACAAACTGCTGACAGTGTGGGCCGTTAATACCGTCTGACCCCAAGATCCCCCCCCCGAGGAGAAAGTGACCCACACGCGACCTCGCAGAGGAACCCGACGGGCCGTGGTGCTACTTTGCATGCAGTTCCCGCTGTTCAATTAACCTCATCAAGACAAAGGCTGCGAGGAGAACAATTAGATAACAACCAGATAATTTTTTTTTCTTTTTGTTTCTCCTCACACAACAGCGCCGCACGCAATGAGGCGAAAAACTTTGCAGGATTTACTGCAGGTGCCAAACCTGCTCTCAAACACACACCCAAAAATCATTCAAACGATCGTCAAGCTCAACAACATGAGCTGCCACGCACTTTAAAGAGCAGCTCGCTTTAGTGTGAGCCGCTTCACTGATTACAATCAATTACAGGGTGAAAAACACAAGGGCAACGCCGGCCTTTTTAAAAATGTCCTGCTGTCCTGTAAAAACCCAGGCGTGGCCCTGCTCAGCACTGGATTGCATTTAATGGGATTTCACAACATTAGCATTCTCCTGAGTCAGCATCAGTGTCCCTGTGCTGAAACAGCCTGCGTTCTGACTGTGTGTTTTGTGTGTATGTGCTAGACTCAGTGTGACTGGACAGAGTGTGGACAAGGTGGACAACTGTCTAACATGCCCAGAGTTAACTGTGGTGTGCAGGTCTGACAGGTAATATTAAAGAGCACAACATCTCCTGATGTGACGCAGCTGTTGCATGAGTGACTTTGGGTGCAGCTGTTTTATCTTTTATACAGCAAATAACCAAATTGAAATGATGAAGGATAACCCTAAAAAAAAAAAAACATTGCATATTTTATTAGCTGCAAAGGCAAAAAAAATGAACTGTGGGTTCAAAACCTCTGTTCTTCTCTCTGTATGAATAATACACAGTGCTACAAGTTGTTTGTGAAAAGCTGTCCTCGCTGAAATGCCACGACAACACGGAAAAGGTTAACTCTCCTCAACTCATTCTTGGAGTCTGCAAGCAACAAAAAGAGAAAAGTTATGTGCTGCCTTAAATTAAAAGTGTAAACACGCACACAAACTCAGATTCTGGGATCAAGAGAGTGCAGCAGGTTTTTTGGTGGTGGTAAAAACTTCACACAAGTGTTGTAAATGTTCAATCTCATGGCCACATTCGGGGCGACAGAAGCAGAAAAGCATGCTGGGAGCTTATTTTCATGATCAATGTTTTTTGGACTCAGTTAACGGGAGCAGCAGGAGCCTGAGGAGAGCGAGCTGCCATTACCTGGGTGTAACCCTCGGCTGTCATTAGAGCTGATTTGCCACTTGACACAGGAATGAACGGCGACTGTTTCCCCACCTCATTCATCAACATGAATTCAACAAATAACCCATCACTCCTCGCCGTAATAGTCAGGTCATCCATTTGCCACAAAGTGCACGGCTGCTACTCCGTCAGGTTGCTCCAGCCGACTGCCTGCCAGCCGCCCGGCCCGGCCCAGCCTATGGATGATGAATGTTAATCTCCAAGACAATGGGCCATTTTCTACCTGATGTAAAAGTCATTATTGTTCTTGCCTCGTACGCTTGTATTTCACATGTTGAGTCTCACGAGGCGGCGGCAGCGGCAGAGACTTACGCAGCAGAGATGTGTTAAATCAGCTCCACTGACAATTACACTACTGAGGAAGTATTTATGGAAACTCCAGTCACTTTCTATTAAGAGAAATAAGATTTCAAAGAAGGGAACAGTGGAGAAGATGCAGAAGGAAATGGGCTTCTAGAGATTCTTAGTGTTCGTCTTTGCTGAGCACGACCGGTGTGTTACAGCTCGACTGACACTGGATATAGTAGAGGCTGATTTGGTTATTGATATTCAGCAGATAAAACACTCACACGGGCTTGTTATGGATCCTTTTCAAATGCAGTGGATCATTTTACATTTGTATAATAAACCTGTCAGTTTCCTTTGATGGACCTCTACACTAGTCCTAAATTTTCATTTACACAGACACCAATATATATATATATATATATATATATATATATATATATATATATATAAAGAGTCTAGAGTCTAAAGAGCATATATCAGCTGATATCTGACCTGACTGATTTATGAGGTTTTATATAACTAACACTGCTGCTGCTCTATTGTTCTTGAAGGTAAACAGTGATACAGCAAAAACTGACAAACATGTCATTTCAACCACACTGAATACTCACATATACATATACATACAAATGCTGTGTCCAATCTGAACTGCTGGGTTTGCTTGTACATTTCATCAACGACACGGCACAGAAACAAACCAGACTACAGGGCTGTTAAAAGAGAGAAATGAGAATATCAAGTGGTTTTTAATTCCTAGGAAGCACAGAAACAAGAACAATGTCTGACTTCAACTCTGGGTGATTTACAGCAGGAAACCAAAACATAAGTCGACCCGTCGGCTTATGCCCACACCTCTCACACAGTACGCGTGCACAACAACACATCGATGATCAGGGATGCCGGCCACTGTAAACAATGCAAAAGGTCAGATAACGTCAAAGCCCTGATAATCAGTGGCCTTTTATTTGCTTCCTGGTAGATGCCAGGTGAAATAAACATGAACTCCACGGTTACTGCGAACCTGGGCACGTCTGTATTTGTGCCACCCACACATACGGTGATGTGGGAGGTCAACCTATGTCACAGTGGTCAAAGGGTCAAATCCCAGATGGTGAGGAATGGAGTACAGGGGTCAGTAGTTTCTCAATGTTGAATGAATATGTGCTGACTTTCAGCGGTATAAGGAAGTTAATGAACTCAATATGCACGGTGATGAAGTCATCAGGAGAAAGTGCTTAGATGTGAAATTCAATGTCTTTTCTGCCTGCCATACCAAACAAAATCAACCATCACAACTGTCAGCACGAGCTATACCAACTATCTATCTATGATCAGCCAGTCCTGCATCTCCTATCTCACCATCTGCTGTGGCCCACCCACACAAATCTCTCATCACACTTGATCTGGACAGTAGCCTGCCAATGCCCAGGAGGGCAAAGCAGATGGTGCAGCTACAGGCAAAGCATTTAGCCTTTCAATAGCAGGCAGACTCCGCATCCAATGGAGTCAAATAGTGGAGTTTCTTCTGCAGCTTCTGGGAGGCTGCTGCTGTTTGCTCACCTGGACTCATGTCAGCTTTTGCGTGGTCAAAGCAAACCTTGAAAACACACACACACACACACACACAGTAGTTCAAAACTGCACAAAGTATTTAAGCAACTACAGATACTGGCAGCATGAAGCACGTAACCCTGCTCTTGCACAGCAAAACTTCCTAGCAGACGCAACAAGAACTGAAACTATCGTTGACCCGAGCGTGAATGGGAGTCAATAAGTGTTTCTTAAAACACACGCACGCACGCATACACACAGAGGCAGAGCTACCTGGTTTGCAACAGCAGACATTGCCTCATGTGAACGGCTCTGCCTCGTACTGCTGCAGCACAAGTCTGAGCTGTTTAGTTCAGTGCGTGCCCGGACAACTCAACAAGTTTTTATTGTCCTTAAAAAAAACAAAAAAAAAAAACGTGAAACAACCCATTTGCATTGATAGATTAATGCCGAATTTTCACGTGGGCTACAAATGATCAGAAAATCTTAGGTTTAGTTCTTCAACCCGTGTCTGCTTGTTCAAGAGGGAACTGTTTACTAAAACGACACGTTATTCTGTGGGAGTTTCGCAGGGAGGGAGACGCTCCGTTCTCCGGGCGGACTGTGAAGGCAACGCATCGGTTGCCTCGGAAAACAGAAGGGGGGCAACTTTCAAACAGGAGTTACCTGCTTCTTGTACAAAATAATAAATAGATAAAAACAAACCGACAGTAGCAAAACAAAAAAAAAACACCCACAGCGGTTCACACTTGTTTTCGACGCCATAGCACACACATATCAAAGAGTAAACAAAAAAAAAATGAAGGAAAACTTACCGTACGTTACCTTCCTGGGCAGTTTATCCACAGGCAAAGCTTTCGAGAAAAATGCAACCTCAAGTGAAAAAAACCTCTCTCACGACGCCAAGTTTCCTCTTTCCCCAGTAACAAAAAAAAAACACCACCAGTCGGACTTGAGAGTGTCTCTTGCGGAGGGAGAGGACACCGAAGCGAAACACTCCTCTACAAAGTCGACATTAATCTGCACTGACGAAGTGAAAAAACAGGCGTTTTAGAGGCAGCGGGCGGCTTTCTTTGTTCCTCCAGCCCCGCAGCCTGTTCCGTGGATATTATCACCGTTCATGTGTCCCCGACAGCCGCTGATTGGCTGCAGCGCCGGGATCAAGAAAAGGTGACTGAGGTCAAGCTGGCGAGAGTAACAACACGCTTCAGATCACCACATCCGCACGGAAATAACTTAAGAAAATAGGTCCACTAAACACCACATAATAATAATAATAACAGCATGTATTCTTTAACTTTACAACTTGCATTTTCATAATACAATTGCTACCTCAAGAACTGTATGTATATATATATTTTCGTGTCTCTTAGACTTTTCTTACATCCAGGCTTTTATTTTGTGTGCATCGTTGCTACACTTCCGGTTAGATTCCAGCCATTTTAAAAACTTGACGCAGGGTGGAGGCCACTTCATGCCTTACATAGTTTTATCCTGAGCATAATCACCATCTGTGTACTGCTGTGTATTTAATTCATCTGCACATTTCACATTAAAGTTATATATCACTGCCATTCATTCAAAATTTGTATATCTTTGATGTTATATGATAAAATGTACTTGGCTCTAGTTTTGTCTGTCACTTCGGTATTAAACCTGATCAACCAGACCTGGATTAAATCAGGCTCATTGTGAAAACTAGACCATTGGCTCCCAGAGCAGCTGGCCTCAAATCAATCCCAAAGAGAGCTGAAGAAATGTTGAAAGTTGATGAGTTTAACACACCCTGTCATGAAATGAAACGCTACATTGTCTTTGCTCTTCTGCCGTGAATCATTGAAAGAATATAGTTTGACGTTTTGGGGGAAATGCTCATATTTTACCATTCCTGCCAAAAAGCTTAGATGAGAGCATCATCAATAATGCTCCCATGTCTGTCTGTTAAAATATGAAAGTGCAGTCGGGGGAGACGGTTGGCTGAGCTCTTGCATAAAGATTGGAAACAAGAGGAACCAGCTGAAGAGGGGGGGGGGGGGGGGGAAATCTGCCTGCCAGCACCTCTAATTAACACATTATATTTAGTTTTTTTTATCCAAACGAAAGTGTAAAACCTACATTGAGTGTAAAAACAACAATTTGTGGTTTTATGGAGGGTTATGCACCAGACGGGAAGTCACTGCATGGTCCCGGGCTGCTGCACAGAGTCAGACTAACCCTTCCTAAAACCACCACTTGACATTTTTAGACTTTGGGTTTGTTGTGCAAATAAAACTATTGTCTCAGTATATAACAGCGATTTTTTAGGAATGTTGCAAGTTGGCTTTATTTTTCTTCCTTTAGGCAGAGCCCAGCTGTTCCCTCCTGTTTCCAGATGTTGGTAATGAACAGGATGGCATCGTCTTCGTAAAACAACACGCACAAGGATAAGCGCCGTTCTTGCTTTCTCCTCTACTACCATAGATAGTGAAATGTCTGTTACTCACACAGCCAGAGAGTTGATGTCAATGAGACAGTTTCTACTGAAAATGACTCACAGATCTCAGACTGTGTATGTATGTGTGTGTCTGTCGTGGATTTTTATGTTGTGTAAGAGCAGTTTGCTGTCCGTGAATAAGGCTGTGATAGTTAGCATGCCTATGAGTGTGTCTGACTTCAGAGGAAAGCTGGCTGACACGGCTGCTCGCCTCTCACCAGCTCGCTCTGAATCCTCCCCAAGTCCTCCGACAGACACTTTGCATCAGATGTTTTCATTCTCTGCCTTTGGAAATTTCTTTCTTTGATCTTAACTACATTCCCCTGTGCCGCTGTGTCAAATTGAATTTTCCCTACAGGGGATCAATAAAGGTGCATTTTAAGCTTATCTTTCATTATAACGTCTCCCCTGTATCTACCCGTTTTTTTACCTCTCTTTCTGCTCTGTCCTTCCCTTTTTCCCTGGCTTGTCTCTTTCTATCCAGTCCTCTTGTTTCACGTCTTCATCCTGTGGGTCTTCCTCTCTCTGGACCTGTTGTGGAGCCCGGCCATAATTGGATGGTCTACTGACAGTCAAACAATGTCGCTGAATCACCACAAGGACTTCTGCCTGTTAGATAATACAGGGGAGTACTTTGTCTAGACTTGGCTGAACTTCCCTTCACTTTGCCTCCCATAGGTAGCTCATTTGTGTGTGTGTTTGTTTCTCACAGCCGATCAGTGGGCGGTGGGTTCAAACAGTTGCCAAAGTTAAATGTGCTTGTGTGCTTTGTGGATGCATTGAATTTTAGTCGGGGGGACCTTTCGTCTACTTATATCAAAGGACTAGTTTGACAATTTGTGAGAACCACATACTTGCCTTCTTGCTCAGAGTTAGATGGGAACAGTGATACTTGCTCTAACAGGCCTCCTTTTTTTTTAACCCCATAGAGATCATCCCTGTAAAAATAATAAGAGAGCAGGATTAAGCCTGCAGGTCCTGGATCATGAAACAATGAAAGCAACCACATCTAAGTAGTGAAAAGCAGCATAATAGCTTGGGTGATTTTACAATATCCCTATGATCACAGAAGAGCCGTGTTAAATAAGGGTTAAGTGCTCGGGGAAGAAGCAGGGCAAGAGTCACGGAGGCAGATCGAATGCATTTTCTTTGTAATCCATGCATGCTGTGTGGTGTGCATAATGCCCTTTGCATGTCAGCCATATGCCATAGTTGTGGTTTTCCACTTTGACGATGTGGGCAGACATCTGAAGCCAGAAGAGTGAGAATTGTCTGGAGCCCGGCTGCTCACAGATCCAAGCTCCTGACCGTTTCATCTGCTGCTGCAGCAGACAGACAAAGAGACAGCCGAGCCCTGCACAGGGCAGCTCTGGCCCGGTGTGAAGTTCATGTGTTAAGCCAGAGGATGACTCACCTGGAGGATACTGGATCTATGCACCACTGAGAGAACCTCCAATTACCGACTGAGGCTGGGATGAGGTAGCAGGCCCAGAGATTTCATACAGAAAATGGATGAGCTGTCAAGGGGTCCTTTGATTAAGCTGGTTCTAATTGCAGCCTAGATAGAACTATAATTAAAAGATCCCATTGTAAGATAATAGATTTGGACCCAAAGAAAAAAAAAAAGCCATTTTCTCATTCTACATAAAAGCAGAACTGAGCTTAAAAGGGAAATTCACCGATTTTACACATGAAAATAGTTTCACTTGTAGAAACAGTTGATTATGTCATCTCTGGCTCTGAAGGGAGTTCTTTAAGGTGAGACTAACTTTTAAAAGGAAAAAAACACACATTTTTGAAACCCAAGTGATAACATATCCCAGCTCATTAACTACTCACACGGGTGTGACTGCTCCGACCTCTTGCTCTGGTATGACCAATAGCCTTCAGTGGCTATTGTTAGCAAATGTAGAAACTGGCCGAGCTGTGCAAATGCTCTCTTATACACTTGTGCTGATGGTATAATATGTACTTTCCACATTAAGAATGAAGTTTTAACTGTCACATGTGACCTCAGTGAGTTAACAGATTCGCTACTTTTAGCTAAAATCACCAAAATGGTTGTTTAAAACCGCTAATTTTAGCTAAACTCGTGCCAAAGTCCAAGTTCTTCCATCCTTAGCCTATATGTCATGCGACAAATTACAGGTGAATTATGGCCAAATAAAACCACTAGCATTTCACTGGTCAGATGAAAAGTGGGCACTGCTTCACAGAGAGCTAATTGCTGCCATTTGTACCTCCCTTACATGTGCTATAGCATAAGAGTGAAATGAATAATTTAGCGGACAACCACTCTGTTTAGGAAATGCATTTTGCTGTCTGAGAGCCAAACCCTCCCCTCTGACCCATGATATCAATCTGCTAGCCACAGCCCATGAGTTAAGTGCGGTTTTATATGATAGGAGGTAGCTAACAATCCTTTTAGCCTGTCCACTGGATAAATTTGAGGATAAACGATTCAAAGACGTTTCAATTGAACAGAAAAGCAACGTTTTAGGCCTAAAACTTGCAACGAAATGATCTGGTCAACAGGTAAGTGAACTGAAGTAAGTCGGGGACACAGGATGCGAAATATTTACATTATATTTCTGCGTGTTTTAAAGTGTAAAAAATAACCCCAATGATGTCATTGGGGTTATCTCTTGATACTTCAAACTTTCTTTAAGATTATGCGATGAAGTTGGGCGTCACCTGGCAGATTTTCCACGCAGGGAGATTTTAATAGAAAATACTACTGGGACATGTACGATCCACTGTTTCTGGAGCTTAATCCACGATAGAGACTGCGGTCAGGCTACTGAAGCCTCTGTTTCTTTGATTTTGACTTTAGTTTTGCAAAAAAAAAAAAAAAAAAAAAGAAAGAGAAGAAAAGAAAATACATTCTTGTGAATCCACCAACTCCGTGAAAATGCCCCGATAAATCACTGGACTGTTTATGGACAGATAAAACAGCCTCCTTCCTCAGACATGAGAAATCACTTCAGTAGAAGTGGAAATTAAAATGCATGTGCCAAACCGCCTCAAGCAAGAAAATGAAAAACTTGATCTTTATGTAAATACCGAAAAAAAAACAAGAACTTGAATCTCTCCATATAACCCAAATACTGATTAGAGCCCATATTCTCCCCTTTTTTGGACCAAGCCAGACGGCCGAAAATATCACAACACAGAGCCAAAAGACCATCAGAAACAGTGAAAATGGAAAACAGATATTTTTATCCTCCATGCTAGTTCAGAGGTAGACAAGGTGCGAGTAATGACACTCTACTGGCTCGATCCGCTCACAGTTCACAGCGTGTCCCAAAAGCTCAATTTACCATTGAGGCTCAACCAACACCCTGAGGCACTTTGTATTATTTCAAGAACACTGACGTTACTGGCAGATTGTAGTGTATGTTTTGGGAACACATTCCTTCCTTCCTCTCAGTCTGACACAAAATAAATGTGTGTTGTCTGACTCAGGCTGGTCCTTGCCGGAGCTAATGTGATGATGTGATGCAGTTGTTCAGGCCAGGAAATGAGCTGTGAATTAGGTAAGCGCGTTTCTCAGTTGAGGCGATGCCATCATTCACCTTACACCAGTGTTTTTTTGTTGTTTTTTTTAATTCTGCTTCAGTCAGCAGGGTTTGGCCGGTGGCTCGTTGCGTCATTTCATGTCACAGCTGTATCTGTGCTGCAGAATATAGTTTGTGTTTGTGTCATCTTTTGACGCGAGGAATGAGGCAGCAGCAGCAGCAGCAGGTCATTTTCCAGTATCTGCTCCAATGAGCTGATGCTTTACTGGAACAAGTCTGAGCCATGAGCTCAGCAGGTCAACACTGCCACCTGGTGGCTGGAAATCTCCTCACATTCAATATTGTTCAGTTTAGGCAATAGCTTCAGCACAGTAAAATAGTATGATCACCATCATACTATTTTACTTGTCCTAATATGTAACATTAAAAACAAAAGTGTCACAATACAAGCAATTCATCTGCCATGACTCAGCCTCGCTTTGATGTCTCTACCACACCTATCAAAGGACCAGGACATAAACTGACATGATGATGTGACAATGAGACACTCACACACTTCATGTGAATGAGCCTAAATCATATAGAGTCTATGGTCTGTAAGAGACCGGACTGGAACTAGGCCATTAACGTGACGGACCAGGACGGGACACAAAGGCCCAATTCCCTTCTGCCACTCAGGAATGGGACGGGAATGGGACAGCACCGGGACCACTGGAGTTGGGAACGTCCCGGAGCCGGGACAAGCAGTGTCAGGACCATGGGGCCGGGACAGTGCCGGAACCGGAACAGTGCCGGAACCGGGACTAGGACCAGGACCGGGACCAGGCCCACCAAAACCGGAACCGGTACCAGGACCACCAGAACCGGCACCAGGACAATACCGGAACCCGAACCGGTACCGGGACCGGGAGCGGTTCCGTTCCAACGCTTCCGACGACTTCTCCTGTATTTGACTTCACATTGCTATGAACTGTGGGTAATTTTCTGGAGCAAAGTCAGTGTTGATGCTGACTGAAAGTGAGGGGACATAAACTGACTTCATGATGTGACAATGGGACATACCGGCCAGTAGGACAATAGGACCATACCGGAATCCAGACGGTACCAGAACCGGGAGCAGGACTGGTACCAGAACCGGAACCGGAGCCCGAACGGTAGACGTACTTCTTTAAGTCCAAACTGTCTCGTGCGAGAAGACTCGTGGTCTTTCGCTGTAGCTGCAGGCCTAAAAGCTAACCAAATACTGTACATGCTAGCTACGCCATGAGCGTCAGTGTAGTAACCATGGCGATGAGGGTAGGCGTGATTATCACTGTAACCATGACAACAAAAGTTCTAACCTAACAGCCTTTACTCTTACGTGATCAGTTCAGAGGGTTGACGTAAGTCGACTTACCGTAAGTGGTTGGTCCGGTTTTGTGTTGTTTTTGACTCACATTTCTCCTACATTTGGATTTTGTGTTGAACAAGAAACGCACGTAATGTGAGAAAATAAACAATACATTTGTTTTAACCGTTTTGAGAATCGAAACAGCACCATTCACTCCCCACTCAGGGGGAAAAACTGTCAGACAAGCAGAGATTTTTTGACACTTAAATATACTTGCACTCTTTCCGTTTTATTGACTTTTTGTTTTACAAAAACAGTTATGAGAGAATGCATAGACTGAGCCATGCTCACAGTCGGCTCATTAGTGACAACATGGAACAAAACAAAGGGCGTCAGGAAAAGGCAACAATTTATTTCGACAGATAAAAACAACACTGTTTGCAGCTATTCTTCTGAGTGCACACATACTCCTATGGTCTCTTACACACAAGACACAACTGAATAACATACGATTGTCACTTAAGCAAGTGCTCACACACACACATACACGCACATACACTCTGGCACACGATGCAAAAGTGGGTGCAAAAGAAAAATAACCAGGGAAGAATGCATCACCTGACAAATAAGAGACACTGATACAAGTGAAAGAGATGCATAGAAATTTACAGTTAAAAGGCTCAGTTTACCCAACAAGGAAAATTTAAATAAAATAAAATGAAATATTAGGCATTTTTTTCCCTACAGGTTTGAAGTATCAGCCAACATCTAACCACATCAGAGTTTAATACAGTTTCCTTTGTGGTTACTGAAAAAGCAAAATTTACTTCACTTTGTTCTGAAGCGATGAGGCAACATCTCACAGTCTGGAGAAATAAAAACCAGCGCCACTAAAGAAAGAATAATTTGTTGTTGTTTGGGTAAACTGACCCTTTAATCACATATGGTACAATCAACTCACACTACTTGTCCTGTCTTAAACCCATAGGAGTGTAGCCAGCACCATGATACACAAGTGTCCAGTCACTACTAGCAGCAACATAGTCCCACACGGACTCCTGTCTCACTTACATCAGCAGTGTGTGTTGATGGCACTGTCGTGCGAGCATGAGCACATCTCTGATAAGACTTGTACAATGAAGCTAATCTAATGCATCCTTCATGTGTGCTGTAAAACTGTTCACTGTTCACATTGAGGATCATGTCATTAATTTCAGTGGAAAAAAAAAAGAGAGAAAGAAAAAAAAAAAAAAAGAGAGAGAAGCATCTGGGGACTCACACTGAAGCAGCCGAGCTGCATGTTATGCCCAAAAAAATGCCCTTGCTGCTGCTTACTGCTGCACACCAGCACGCTGACCTATGAAGCAGTGAAGTGTTTGGATAAGTTATCAATGAGAGTTAAAATACACCGGAAGATAAACACAGCACTGTGGGCAAGTTCGCAGTTAGTGGTGAAAACGCACAGCTGTCGACAGGCTGGCAGGCTTCTTGTGTCACAGAGGTGGATTACAGAGGGAAAGTTACTCATAAAGTGTGGTAGGATAAATTAGATCACAGCAAAACACTGTTTCTGTCACTATAACCATTTGAAATATGACGTAAATGTGGAAAAAATAAAATAAAATCCAAAGCAGAGAGCAAGCACCTTTCCATTCCATGTGAAGGACAACACATAAAACACTGACAAACAAACAAACAAACAAAAAACCATTTCATTTTTAACCAGTTGAAATGAATGTTTTTTCCAATTTCCTTTTTTTGTTTTTTATTTCTTTTAACATACTGGTTGGATTTAATTAATGTGCGCTTTAATGTATGCAGAGCAAATCCTGACCACTTCCTCCGCACACTAGTTTTAACTCTACAACGGGTTTTTCAAGAGTAAACTCAAAGAGGATTGTCCTCGCTGGTAAAAACTAGCCTGGATCCTCTCAAAGAAAAAAAACAAAAAAAAAAAAAAAAAACATGAGATGAAGATTTTAGAGAAAGACATTGAAAAGTGCTACAAGACCAACACCCTTGTTTGAGAAGAAGGTGACAACAAGCAGGAAAATCCACTCTTCTTTAAGAGAAGATGCACTACATGTTTGCATGTTACCCGGCAACCAGGCAAATGCAACCCACTCACTTACGTTTTATATATCTATCAATATAACATTTTGTTAAAATTTGTTAATTATATTTATTTTTAATTCACAATATTGGTCAGTGTTTTACTTTTTGATTTTAGTAAAAGTTATTCCTCCTGTTTATTTACATTCCAGTAGTTAGAACAGTGGATTATATTCTGGTTTAGGGTGGTGACTTTATTTTTTACCCTCTAACTGACTGACCTTTGTGATCTCTCTTCTTCATGTACGTGTACAGGTTCACAGGTCGTTACGCACGTTACGCAGCCTTCACTTGTAATAAAGTGATCAGATATCCACTCACCTAAGTAGGTAGTGTGTAAAGAGCAGTAAATGCATGTAAATTCCTGCAGTTTGAGGATATCACAACCAGCACTAGGGTAGTAAAAACCTTCAGGTGAGTGCGTCTCTACTCACGATATGTTCGCTAAGGTTCGCTAAGGGCACCTGAAATCAAACGATACCAGTGTACAACTACATTTCTACATCCTTTGCTGTAACAGGTCAACCAGAGCGCCACCTCCTTCTACAGCCAGGCGTGCATCGTAGCCTATTGTCACATCCTCACACAAGGCACGTCACCCATTCAACTCTCTCCTTTTCCCTTGCACCCTTCTCTCCCCTCTCATCAAGCCAAAGCACCGGTTTTCCTCCTTGTGAACCCTCGTCCAATACTTCAGCTCACCGTCTTAGTATAGTAGTGGGCCTCTGGGGATGCAGGGAATGGTGCATGACACTAGGGAGATAAATTAACAACTGATCATCAGCATGAAAACAAAGCTGGAGAGGGTCTTATATCCACTATGTAGTGAGGATATGAATTACTCTAATTTCCAGTCATTATTAGTATTATTAGAGGCAGAATATACTGTGTCTTCAGCTCTCTGAATCTCATTTTGCACGAGCAACGTGTATAATAACCGAAGGGAGAAAAGGATGGAATAAAGATTAAAAACAGGGAAACTGTTCCTCTGCTACAGCTAAACCCAGACCCCCCCCCCCCCCCCCAAACCAATGTGAGGACCTCTTCAACCCTCCTTCTTGTGCCAGACCTTTTAGTTACAAAAACAAAACTCCCAACTTGTTTCTAAACAACCGCTCGTGTTCACAGAGACAAAGGTCGTCGTGGCGTCACTGTCCTCTGCCGGGTGAGCAGGTTGTCGTGCTGACTGGTGTGCAGTTGCTTTCATTTTCTTTTTCTCCAACTCTGAAAAGGGGCAGGGTTACATATACTGTCTAGAAGGGCGAGGGAAGACTTTAACCGTTCAGGAGGTAGACCACCAACTCGTAGGTGCACATCATGATGGCCGTGTTGGGGATCTGTCGTACTAGGTGGGTGGTGAGGCCGCGGTACAGGGCGCGATAGCCCTCCTCTTTGGGCACTGTCGTTAGAGTCTGGAAGAAAGAGCGATACTTGGTGCCCTCCTCACGTAGCCTGGTGCGGATCACTTCTACAGAGGCAAAGAGAAAGAGGGAAGAGGTTAAAAAAAGATGAAAGATAACGCAGCCCACATTAGCTTGATGCTAATCTGACACTCACCATGAGGATAAGCAATAGTTGTGGCACAGGTCTTGGAGGTGGCAGCAGCAAGCATCATGCCCACAAAGTCAGAGGCGTCTTTGGACACCTCCTCCTCCTCGTCCATGTTCTGCGGTGCCTTGGCCTCCAAGAGGCGCCGTTTGATGCTTTCATAGATCACAAAGTGGATCACAGTCTCTGAGATACCGGCGTAGGATGCCGACATTCCCCTGTAGAAGCCTCGCAGGCCGTCTGCCTGATACACTCGCCGCACGCACTCAAACGCATTCATCCTGCGCTCGCCTCGATTCCTGACAACGGACAGGAAAAGGACGCATCATAGTTAAGCTAAAATCAGAGTTGAGCCCCTTTTCCAATGTTCAAATAAACTCTAACACCAGCAAACACCTGTTTTTTCTTGGTTAGGAAAGGTTGTTTAATTATCCATCACTAGATGTGTGCATATTAATCAGCTTCGACTGGCAGAGATGTAAACAGCACACTCAGGTGGATATGCAAATTTTCGACCCTTTTCTAAACTGTGACAGCTTTCAGACACAAACACTGTAAACAGACGTGTTACCTGCCAAGAACTGTGCTGTTAAACCAGAAAATCTTTCACTATATTGTGCTTGGGGGTTGAAGAGTGAGCTGCAGCTCTGCTCAGCGTAAGATTTACAAAAACACAATGATGGATAAAAAGGATGTTACAAGGACTCCCACATGGTCACGTCTACTTGAGTAGCTAAATATTAGCAACACGTGTTTTCTGAGGAAGAAAATGAAGTCATGAAAGCTCTTGTATTGAGCTCACCTACACGGTTTCACCCAGTCTAGTGCTGCTTTAAGCCTTCCTTTCTCAGTGATCCCAGGTCAGACTAGAGGGTGTGTGGGTGGCAAAAAGCAATATGCCTGACTGTCTGTCTGTTAGTGTCTTTTTGGATGTTACAATCCTACAAATAGGGCCTTTATAAAGCCGTAGAGCATGAGCTATAAGGTTAATTGTTAGCTCGAAACTTTGTGATAACAGTAGATGGAACACAACCAGGCAGCACGGGGGGATCGCATACAAATGTGACAGTGTCTCCAGGAATTCGGCACCAAAACAGCAACATTATAGTGAGTCTGGTTTTAAAAAAAATAACAGAATTCATATGTGAAAGTAAAATTAACGAGCATCCATCTGAAGACACAAAATTGAGGCAGAGGCTCTGAAGTGGTAATAACAATTAGCATGAAGGGAAATCTTGGAAAAAAGTGTCTCCATTTTGGAAATTGAAATGTGCAGTGCCTTAAAGCTCACACCCTAGTGCCATGTTTACCTCGCATCCAGCTGCAGACGCGTCTTTATGAGCCATATTGGATTGGTTGCTGTGATGGCTGTAAAACCTGTGGAGGGGAAAAAAACACAACAGGGTTACGTTTTGTTCTAAGTCTGGAAATCTGCGACACAGAAGTGTCCTCAGACTAACACTCTACTTAAGACACAAATGCTCTTTAAGCTGCACTCATGATGGGAAAATTAAAACAATGTAAACATGATGTTGATCAGAAAGGTACAAAGTCACTGGGGCAGCGTAAAGAGAGAGAGAGAGAAAGCTAGCCCCTTTATAGACTACCCTATGTATGCCAGTAGGGGAGCAAGTGAACATCATAAATATTGTATGTGTCATGCAAACAGCAAAAAGCTGCTTCTTATCCACTGACCTAGAGGATAAGTAAAAGAGGATAGAGATGCATAGAGAGAAAGAGAACAACCAGATATTATATTTAGGAAAAAAAAAAAAAAAAAAGAAGCACAGATCTGTGATGAGTACTCACGCAGACCCAAGTAACTCCTCACAGATGCAGCTAGAGACCCCTGGTGGTGCGGGGGTCTCATGCCCGTGCGAGAGGAGAGCTACGGTAGAGTAAAAGCCTAAAACAGACACAGGCTTGTGTGTAGCAAAATGACCGGCATGCAACCATTTAACTTGAACCCACTCCCCTCTAATTATCCCATCAGGAAATTACCCACCATATTCATTTGAAATGATCGTCCCACAACCAAGACAGCAGAAGGGACATGTTAGAAGAGCACAGCTACAAAACAATGATCAATACAAGAGCAATATTTAACTGCTACAGAGTCATCTCATAACCCAAAACCCCTACCCCCTACTTTGGGAACCAGTGGGCTAAACTTGCAAGCTGTATATAGACTACAAATAGTGTTGTGATGCTCTAAAACTGACATCTAGACCCTGTTTTAGCCTGGGGTCAACTTTCTAACCAAGTGTATACATCCACTGTTATGTGTGGCAGAGGTCAGCTCCAACCTCTGCTGTAGGTATCATGTGTCATTGGAGGGAGCAGATGAATGGCTGGACAGTTGACACCTCGTCACCCTGTCAACTCGGCTCAAGTTGGACTGGACAGAGACGTGCTGACGAACGCTGACCTTGACTGAGTTGTCGGAAAAGCCTGAGTCACGGTGCACTAAAAGAGGCACCACCGTGAACCTGTCAGATTCACCCACACACATACACACACACACACTAGATGCAGCTGCCTGCCTGCTTGTCTGACCCACATTGTAATGGCTCGGCATTCCCAGCTGGTTCAGTGTGACATAAGAGCAGATGCCTTACCCTTGACATACTAAGCATCAGAGACTGATGATGGAATATTTAAGTTGGCCTACATTCTTAATTAAACTTGTTTTAGGGTTACTTAAGATACAGTGCAAAGGGAAGTCTGGGGAAAAGGTGACGGAGACAGGATAAACTTGTTTTTGCATACACAGGGTCTTAGGAAGAAAAGTCCTTGGCTTCAAGCGTGACACAAACTAGTCGTAACATGGAGTCATCTCTCCCCAGGGGGATTCATGCAAAGGCAAAAAGCTCACTGCAGCAGTTCAACACCTACACCACACACAGCTTTTTTCTATATGCAACACTGCTAGTCATCTAAGCTTACCAGCACTGAACCAGACCGGGTCCACTTACTCAGCATTTCTCACAAGCATGCTGGAAATGTTCACGAGGTTTTTCAGTAAACAGTTAAAAAGGTTCACATGGTTGCACTTTTTTTTTCCAATCTGTGCCATTAACTGTATAGTTACCTGCCATTCCAGCCGACGCCATGTGTACCTGTGTGGAGTCTGGTTCCAACACACCGTTCAGTTTCTCTTTGGCAGTAGAATAAGCAGCAAAGTAGATTGCTCTGTTGGGAGTAAAAGAAAGAAGAGGTGTCAGTGCATGTTAAACCTGTACAGTGCTAAACAGTTTACATACAGTTTAAGGTAGTTTAAGGCAGGTGTAAAAAAAAAAAAAAAAAAAAAAGTTGTTAAGTAAGAACGCTTATCCATCATGCAATACCATCAGGGAGACGTCTGATTGGCCCCTGATTTATTCTCAATGAACCCAAATATTCAGCCAATGTCATCAGGAACTATCCAAGTTTTGAAAGCATTCTTAGCTCACAGCATTTTTACTCACACCTGCCTAAATCTTTTGCACAGTACTGTAAGTCGTGCTTTTGTGTTTTGGAGTTAAAGCTAATTAGTCTCAGTTTACTGTGTGCCTCCAGAAGCAGTGTTGCTTGTTAATTACACTCCATTAACATGTGAACCCCTCCCTATGTCAGGCTCAGTTTAATGAGCCGTCTCAGCAACGAGGCTTTTCAGTGTAAAAGCGCATCTTCATCTGTTTTCACTAAGTGTCTTTATTTGTTTTCACCTAATTAAAGAAGGTCACAATGATCATGGTCATATTCTAAACTCAAGCTGCTTTTGCACTTTCCTTTCTCACAGCAACGGCACTGTATAATGCGCCATCTGGTTCAAATCTACAGTCATTAATCAAATGTGCTTAGTCAAGACTGTTAATGATGCTCAAAGCTCATCAATCACATGGTAAAGCACTGTTTGTCTTTAAATCTGCGTCACAGCTCGGGAGGTCTTGTTGCTGTCTTGATCTGCAGCAGCAGCCACTCACCTGAGATGCTAACATGCTATCCAAACACTCTACAACTGCTTAGCACTGGCACCCAGCATTACCCACTGCCCATTAGTTGCCACTTTGCTCCCTTTTCTGCACCACTGGGGGGTAATTAATGATCATGGCGGTTACATACATTATTACCTAACCGCAGTCAGTCTAATTTCCCTACACATAGACCCAGTGTTGTTCTCAAATTGCTGCTGCTGTTGCTACGTTTCCAAAAGAGCATGTCACCGTCCAGTGAGCAGCACAAAAAGTGCTGAGAAAGCCGTGAAGATGGATGGAACCTAAATGGCCATGGATCCCCCCCTAAAGCTTCTTTGTCAGCATGTAACCTCAAGGATTCCTGCAGTGGTTACACAACACCAATGTTCCTCACAGCCGTTCCTCCCCGTAAAAACAGGATCCATAAATGTTTTTTATTACCAGCATCAGAAATTATGCTCTCTCTCTCTCGCAGGGTGGAGTGCAGGTAAACGTAATCGAGCAGAAAAGTAATGCAACCATGCATTGAAGCTGTATGTATCAGACACCAGGACACAATTGCAAACGCTTCATCCAAAATAAAAGGAAGCCATTCTTAACGCTGCTGATTCCACCTGTGCTTTTCTTGCTAACAACGCCTGCAGTGGAAAAGCCTTCTCACAGAGGCCATCAGCTGGTTTGTTGGGTTATGAAGTGGAAGTGAGGGAGAGAGGCATCTAATGAAAAACGGCCACGAGTGCATAATCTGTCTGTGCCCCTGTTTAAGGAACCCATGTCAACATGCTGACAGCTGGCATACAATTGAAAAGTTAATATGCTTGTTAACAAGGCAAATAATGGCATCATGTTTATATTCAGCTCAAACGGTTAACAAAGTGCAGTTGACACTGATGAGGTACTGCTTGGCATGGTGATTAATGGGGAATGAGCAATTAGTAATTATACAGTATGTTACAACACAAACATCTCTGGCACTGATGTAATATTCAGAAATATTCTTTACAATATTGAAAACAAATACTGAAAACAAAGAAAGAATTACTTACATTATTATAAACAATTTCCTGTCAATCAATCAATGTGAATTAACCAACTAAATCCTTCAAAAAACAAGTCTTTTAATGACTGTATTAATCTACAGAGGATAAATAACACAGGAGACTGAAGATCAATGTCATTAAGGGAACAGTTAGTCAAAGAAATCCTACAGCTACTCTATTTGTGTCTTCAATAATGCAGCACTAGGTGCACAAGAATATGATGAAGATGAAGTGGACAAGTCATCTCACCTAGAAGGTGCCACGCCCACCAAGTTTGGCCCCAAGCCCCTGAAGAGTGAACGAGGTCCTTCTTTCTCCAATATCAACCTGAACACCAAAAACACACATTAATTCATTGTATAATCATATAATTATGACTGCATCATCAATACACACACACACACACACTTTAAGGTATTACTTATCACTGGTATATGGACACGATCCAAGAATCATGACTATTCGCTGATGCTCTACAGTCCAATTAATATTACAAGTTTATCTAGTAGCACATTCTTTGGCCTACAAGGACAGTAATATTTGAAAAGTCAAAAGCAAGACCCTTGGAAAATTAATGGCCACTAATCTGATTTTTAGTTCTGATATTTCATGTCCTGTTGGTTCCCAACATTGCTACTTAGCTTCAACTGTGTTGACATCAATTACATTGCAGATAAACAAACTTAATGCGGTATCGATATCGGTCTCCATATATCTTAACCCACGCTGGTCCTGTTGGTCAGGTAACCCGGCCGCCAACCCTGGAGGAACCAGTTCTTAGCTCTAGACCAGCAAGGAGTTGGTGCTTGCTTGGAACCAATTTTGAGAACCAAGAGCCGGTGCTTAGGCGGTGGAAAAGCAAAGACCTGGTGCTAAGTACAGAGGCCAAATAAGACCTTGTCAGCGCAGCTTTTGCTTCAATTGCAATGACTGAACATTTAGGAAGCTGTTCAGATTTTAATGACTGGCCTTTCCTCTGGTTCCACCCACAGTACGAACTTCAGCCAAACATTCAGAGCTCTTAACTAATGGGGATCTAAGAATAGAAAAACTGGCAGTAATCAGTTGTCTGTTGTTTTTGCTGCCCAACTCTTCTATATTGCTGCTGAGGCTAATGAACACAACACACATACACAGGGGTAAATATTTTTCAGTTAAAAGAGTTGCATAATGTGTTAATCTGTGTTTTCTTTTTCCCTCTGCTTTGCATGCAGTAAGATTAAACCTAAAGAAACAACAACATAATATAATTGTGTTTTCTCATCTATTAGAGTTTGCTGCTTTGCTTTTTCCAGTCTCCTCAACTGTGTGTCGCGTCCACATGCTGCTGTGCCTCTTTTGGCTGCTGTGGCTGCAGTGTGCAGTGACTGGCCAGATGAGTATGTTGAAATTTTTATGCAGCCTCACTGACTGTACCACTGCCTACAACAGGCTGTGTGTTCTTCTGTCTATTTCCATAGAGCTATAGTAGCTTTAGCTAACTCTATGATTAATTTTAGGTTCGACAAAAATACAAGACATGCCTGCACTCTCTCTTTTACCGCAAGCTGCTTAAACCTGTGCTGATGCCACTAAATAACCAGATCTGAAGGTATTCAATAAGTCTGCAGGCAGCACTGCATTTGGAAGATTTTTAATTAGGAATACAATGCCAGTCTTACACAGCTAAGCTTTACCTGCCACACCTGCCTCATGTGACTAAGTTAAGTGAATTTCATAGGCGGCACCGTACTTTTTTCCACAGGCTTGGTGCAGAGTCCTAAAGGAAGGAAAGGTCCGTCATAGCAGAAACACTGAGTCATGAATAATAACACATTTATGAAACTCTCACACAAGCTAGAAAAAGTAATAATAGTTGGATTTGTTATGAAATTTCCTGTTTGGCTGAAGCGACTGACATGTGCTCCTGTGTGTAGTTTTCCCAAGGGGTGAGGGTTTTTGGAGTAGGGTTTCAGGGAGTAGTTGGCAGTAGTAGGGGGACATCAGCCAGATCAAACAACAACAGAAACAACATGGTGCCTGTTGAAGGATGAACTGTGTCTCTGATGCCAAACTTCTCTGGGAGAGCAGGGGAGAGGAGCCATGAGCAGCTCTGCTCATTTTTAAAAAGGTTAAAGCTGAGGTTTTAACCATAAGCCAGCAACATTTACTGAGGTTTATATGACAGTACAACTTTATATGATGCATATAAGACATTGTAGGTGTAAGAGTGCGACAGTGATAAATGTTGAATACCCACTTGAGACAGTGCAGGGGGCCCGGCGGGGACATGCGGGCCACACTGGCCCCGTTGACAGTACTGAGCTGCACCTCAGACACATAGAGGGTGATGGAGGAGGACTGCAGTCGGGTCTTCACTACTTCCAGAGGACAAGTTAATATGGCTCCTACCGTGCCCCCACATCTGACAGAAAGACAGATGAGATAGAGAAGGTGGAGGTGAGAGGTGAAAGAGCAAAACAATCTCCAGTCTCAGTCTGGCAGCTTGATATCAAATGTCCTTTCCGATGGCGACAGCAGTCTGGATGGTCAAAATGTGTGTCCAAAGGGTTATTTTTTTTCTTGCATAAATAAATTAGGTAACAGTGTGGTTAGCTGAATACTCCAGCTCTTTGGCCTGTGGACAAGAAATAACACAGAGTGGGAACAGTGAGAGCCAGTCAGGAATGCTTTGTGTTTCTTGGTGAGCAACAGAAAGCATCTATTCACTGCCACACCACATTCCTACCTCGCATATCTATGTATTTTCATACCATCGTGTATCAAATAGCGCTCAAATCTGAACTCTCACAGCTGAAAACAAATGTCTGTAAGCTTTGGAAATCAAACCATCTGGCCAATATGAAAGGAAATGTTTGGGGGTGCGTTGTTTCTCACTTTTGAAATGTTAATGGGTTATAGTTTAACAAAAGCATCGGCCAAGATCTTCAGATTGGCACACCTCCATGTTGTGTACAGACACATGGCTTAATCCAGGGCATCATTTTATTACCATTTATTCACCTGAACATTTAACAAATAATAAGACTGATAAGAGAGAACACAAAAACAATTCCTGCATGACCTAAATAAACGAACAGTCCTTGATGAGACACTGTATTATGTTGTGCAGGGCAGAGCCAAAATAAAGGGGGAAATCAAAAGGGGGAGTGGCTACACTTATCTTTAGTTAAGGTTAAATTTCAAACAGCAACAGAGGGGGAGATAGGTAATCCTGTCAACAAACTTTTTGGCACAGGTGAGCCAATGGGTGTTAAGCTGGTACCACACAAACACACACACACACACACACACAACAGAGAAAGCAGGACACTGGCACAGGGAAAACATGGATAGGTGAGGAGTCAGATTTGATCTCACTTTGGTGCTGGATAGCTGGGCTATAGCTCCATACACAACATTTAATCCAGCCTCGGTAGTTTGGCCATAACTGTTTATTCAAATACATTAGTCATCCATGTAGTAATGCAGCTTCACAACACCAGAGTAATGGCTCTGAGGAGACAGAATGAGTCACTAAAGTTGTACAAGTAGTACATGAAATGTTTATTTGCTGACACTGGAAATAATTATAGTCATTTCTATGTCTTATTACCTGGATGGTGCGCCTGAGGTAAAGTGGTGCAGTTCAACCACTACAGTGAATTTGCAAAGGGTCTGTCAAAATATTAACATTGTTGTTTTGGTTTCACCCACTTTTAAAAAGGTGAATTGTGGATTCACAAACATTGTATACTATGAACCAGGAAGCAGACTGCAGCCACACACGACCTGGGCTTCAACATTCATCCCCTCATCAGACTTGGCAGAACCAACTAACGACAGAAAAGACTAGACTGGACTCCACACACTGTTTAGATGTTGTGTCGAGTCACAATCCGAGCACACACAAATGTTTTGTCTGTGATTTCTAAACACTGTTTTTCTCTGCTGTGACCTTACGGTGGCAGTTTGCCCACGTTTGTTTTGATGCACTCACTTGTGCCGTTTCCCCGGCTGATGAAACCAGAAGTGGGTTTGGCTCTCTTTAACCACGCATGTTCTTAAAACACCAAGCTAAACGCGAGGGGTTTGTATCTAATATTACACGATATAAACGGGCTATTCTTCCCGATTAACAAATATACTACGCGCTTCACACACATACATAACCAGCCATTTCATTCATACATTGAAATGTCATTGTAACTTGTGACATTGAGCTCACCCCATGGGCGCACATGCACAAACACGAAGGGTTAGGTGACATCTGACACGCTGATGCTAACACAGATGTTTATCTTAGCGTTCAATCCACGAACCAAATCACAGTAAAAATCGTCAGAATGGCAATATAAACAAACAAACCCCACTGTTTGTGTGTATGTAGCTACACGGGTTAGCAACGGCTGTTAGCCCTGAGCGTGGAAGCTAAGCTAGCTCCGCGGTTATATGTTACATGACATGGAAATAATATACTCACCCTCCTGCAAACAGATGAACCAAGGTATCTCTTTGACTCATTATGTATCATATTCGGGAACCGTCCACTGGGCACCACACGGGGACAACGGGACCGGACGTGATGAAACCAGGGGGGGATAACGACCCCAACCTAGCGAGCAAATGATACCCAATGCGTCTGTGTTGTGGTGGAGGTCAGTTGCATGGAGAGAGAGAGAGAGAGAGAGAGAGAGAGAGAGACGACGGTGTTAGCTAGCTCGTGTTAGCTTCACAGGCTAACAGGTTTCCGGTGGTAAAAGGTCGATGCCAGTCAGAGCCACTGGTCTGCGTCTCCTTCTCGTGAAACGGGACAGTGCTTCACCATGGTGTGCGTGTATCTTAGCGTCCAGTCTTCCAGTCTTAACGGCTACGGCTCTGTACGTGTGTGTGTGTGTGGACGCAGGGACTCGGCCTCGCTCACGTTGACGTGCCCCTGTTTCAGTGAGAGACCGGCGGTTAGCTCGCAATGTTTATCGTGGAATAAACAGAGGCCATGATTGGTCGAGATGGCCCAGTCAACCCGCCCCGTCACTACTCCTTCACGTGATATCGCTTTTTACTTCAGGGGGGCAGAGATCGTCACTAAAGGAGGAGATGGAGGGACTCAGGACAAAATTTTCGGCCGATGTTACTTAGAAAAACGGGCAACTTTGTTTTTTTGAAACGGCTTTTTTACAATATAACAGCTTCTCCATGCACACAACTTCTCACAAAACACTCAGAAAAGAGTGTAAGATATTCACTTGTAAACTCGTGTATGGTTCAATACATCATTGTCCACTTGTGCATGTATCGATCACTTGATCGGGCTTAGAGGGGTCCTGCGAATGGGAATGCAGCCTAGATGAACACTTGCATTGACTATCAGATGAAGGAAGCTTTCTTGGTCAAAAGTGGTATCGCCCGAACAGGGACTTGAACCCTGGACCCTCAGATTAAAAGTCTGATGCTCTACCGACTGAGCTATCCGGGCTCTTGGAAAATTGTGGAGTGCAGTTCCATCTTAACATGAAAAAGGTTATTAATGGTGGTGGATCAATAGGATGGGAAAAAAAGATTTGTAGATCCAAATTTTGATGGGAATATTCACCTGGTTGTGCGTCAGTGCCTTGAGAAAATACCTGGACTCAGTTATGGAAAAACCCATGCATAGACATGTTGGATCAGAAAGTTTTGTTTTTCTTTTGCAGGAAAGTTGTCAAATTCCCATGAGTTCAGTGGCATGTGTGGTATAACCTCTCTTATGGATCTACAGTATGTTATGTAACGGTGCATAGTAGTAGAAGAAAAGACCAATTGTTGCAGCTTGTAAACACAACACAAGCTTATGTATTGCATACATGAGATGGTGAGTGTATGGTGCCTGCCTCAGACTGATCTGACCTCAGGTCATTTTAATAGATGTAAACTACATATTTCATACAGAGGTTCTTTGTGCCAACTTTGTGTGTGTGTGCATGTGAACTGAGACTTGAAAGTCAAGTGTACACAGAAAATGAGGTTTACTAATTTGGGCAGCAGAATAAAATCCACACGCCACTTAATTTCGTAACTACAGATGCAATTTAACCAGGCCAGATCATGTGCAGCAGTTTCATCTAATCACGTTACTGTGCAACTGTATGAAAGGCAAAAAAGGCACGAAAGGGGTCACTAACATGTAGTGAGGTTGTCCTATGGTTTCTGTACACAGTCTGAGTGTACAGTAAACACAGCATTAATGCACATGCTATACAGTAGTCTATATGGGCCATTTCATACAACTGGATATGTCTTTTATAGCTTTTAGGATTTTTAGCTTAACTACGCTACATTTTTACCTTAATTAAACAGCTTCGGAGTAATCGTGATGGTTAAATAAATCACTTGTAACTTGTTCTGAGGGAGAACGGAGGCTCTCTGCCTTCCACCTAGTGTCTCTTGGCCGAAAACCAACCTTGCAAGATCAGAGCCTCCAACCCAGGGCCCCAGATCTCATCTCAGCAGCACGACACAAATGCACCCCGTAACCTGTAATCTCTTGTTTATGACACATAAGACTACACAAATATACACATCATAACATGTATATGATAAATAATGTTATCCACCGCTTTCTCGCGGGCTTCGTTGAAAACAGTTCCCCTTTAAGATGGGTGCTAGATGGGGGACCTGGTAGATTGTATACCATTTAGACTGAGTTGAGGCCTGTGTTCAAATCCAACTCCTGGCCTTTTGGAGCGTGTGTATGAGATTCATTATTTCTTTTAACCAAAATCTCTTTTTTGTCATGTTTTGACTGACTTTGCAACCAGACAGAACAAACCCAGGGAAAGTCAACAGCAGAATTTCCAATACTGAGAGAATGAGTTATTTTTTTTCTGTTGGTAGCTCCATGGACCGTGGGCGTCTGTTTGTTAGGGTGAAGTGTATTTTTGGTCCCCTTGCTCATGGTGTTTGCTTTGGCTGTCGAGGCAGAGGCCAACATCTTGGTGTCTTGCAGGACAAGTCTGTCTGTAAATACTCAAATAAAAAGTCAGTCTGAACTTTGAGAGCAAACATTCCTTCAGGGGATTTTGATTGGCTAAATTTAAGCAGCCAAACATGTTTTGTACAAATCATAAGGTTTAAATCTGTCAAAGCCAAAGCTGGACTTTGGCCAGTCAGTTATCTTATACACTGAGTGAATACACTGCATGTTACAGGACAGGTTTGTCTGCTGCTTTTCTTAAACATCGGTACAACATATAATGAATAAATACAGTATTTTTGAAAGTAGTAATGGCGAATATGTTCATTTACAAGTGTAGGACTTCATATCTGAAGGTTTTCACTGCAACATCTTTACATTGTCTGATAGTTGTGTGTTTTACATTAACTTTTAGCAACCTTTAGCCATTTAGCTGGTGTTACTGAGTAGTTTTTAGTCTTTAGCATTATCACATAATAGTTGCTTTCCAGCTAAATTTGCACAGTCTTGCTTTTTGTTTTTGTTATGATATATTTGATCAAATCGCACCACCTGCTAACTCAAGACAAAGCCATAAAAAACTGCTAAAAACAGAACATTTTCTTTGAATTAAGAAAGGTTAAAAACAAGTCAGCAGTTAGTGCACATGTCAAGCGCTTGTCATTCGTGTGTTGCAGCAGCTGACCAGGTGTGCGTCCCTATCAGCCGACTCGAGGCTCCCGTCCCCTCTATATTAGGGAGAGACCGTGGACCTGAGGCTGTGTGGAGACCATATTAGGGTGCTCCCTTATAAAGAGAATTGATCTGGGGAATACCTCAGTGTGAAGTAATCCCTGGCTAGTTTCATGTGTGTCACAGTCACCATATTAGGAGACTAGCTTACTGTACATACCCTCTTCACCAGTTTATAGGTGAAGAGTGGGTGTATGAATATATGTGAATAAATATTAATATCTATGTCAGTTTCTAAATACAACCGCTCACTTGAAGCAGACGTCAGGAGGTTTTTCAAAAAACAAGATCACATATGATCAAAGGTCAAAGGTCAAAGGTTACTTTATGTATACCCTCAGGTAAATTTAGTTTGCAGTGAATCAGTTTTAACATTTCACATTTATGACATCTACAAACAGCACAGGACATGTGACAGGGCGTACATAGAATATACACATACACAGGGAGAAATAAAGACAAAATATGTGTTGTATGTTTGTTTGTTTTTTAACAATTCACTATTAGTCAATGAGACTGTATGTGGTTATTATTGCTGAGAAAGGGAGAAAGTGACCCCATTCTATTTTCTGGAACACTGTATGTCAACACCGTATCAATGATCAACCACTATTTGACCATGCCGGCTACTGAACCTTTTACTTTGTTGATAAAAAAAACAAAAAAACATTCCCTTTCTAACTGTCTGAGTGTTTGTGTGGGTGGATTTCCAAGTATACATGTGTATACTTGTGTGTGAGTGTGAGTTTTGTAATGAGGAGATAAGATCAATTTTTCTTTTTTCTACACTGGTGAGTCAAATCCATTAGGAAAATATTAGTTAAACTTTAACTCTTTCAGGGCACTGGGTTTATATATGTAACATGTGACAAGTGCCCATGCTGGCTTCACATGTGCACTGGTATTCTGACAACACCCAGTCAGTTTGCTTGGTTGTCTCATCACTTAACCTCCTTTAGATGTTGTCACAGAGGCTGTAGGTCCTAAAGCTCACTGCTGGTTGAAACTGGACTATGACCCCCTGCCCCCACGTGAGATTCAAAACAGCAGGTTTAGGGGAAAATGTCGGGATGTTCCTTGCAATGTGCAAAAGGAGAATAAATCTATTACTTTATCGTTTCCATGTTTCCTTCCTGTTTCTGTTGATCACAACTGTCTGTTACTATTTATGTATGTTTGTGTTTAAACTAGTGCCAACTTATTTTGAATTTACTACTTCAAAATAGAAATAGGTTCACATTTTTGCACGTTACTCGCAACATTATCAAATCTGTATTCCATCTTATAGCCTAAGATTCGGATATATAAGTAATGTGGGCCAAGAGACACTAAATATAATAAGTGCATACAAGGAAAACATTTTATTGTTTGATCTTATCCATTTACTTGTTTTTTTTAATATTTCCTCGCACCTAATAGCTTAAGTCATTAAAACAGTAAAATGGTTCCTACATAAGTTTTTGAAGTTTATTCTTATAATAACTCAGATTTTGGACCCAAAGTGACCAAAGCACAAGAGTCAGTTGCAGTCACTGGGAAACTGGGATTCACGGTGTACCTATAAGCAAGATGAGGAGGTCATGGTCCACCCAGAGAGCAGGTGACCATGACCTAATGTACATGACACAGATGTACATACAAACTGGACAGGAAGACATGATCCAAAGAAACTCAGGATTGGAAACCTGCAAAGTGATGCAATGAACAACAGACTAGAACTTGTAATGTTTGAACCATACTTAACAATCAGGAAAGCTAACACAAAGCAGAGGATGACGAGAATGTCACTGACTTTGCAGCTCTTTTGTACTGAGCCAAAGTTTCAGGTCTATCCCAGCAGTAGCTGACCAGTGACCTTGGATAAAATACACATAAAGAGGTAATAAAAAGCAGAAGGCAAAGAGATTATTTTCTTTATCAGTACAGTTGGTGTTATGGAAATGAAATCAAAGGCCCAAAGACATTCCTCTGTTACAGCTGCACAAAGGACAGTGAAAGATCACAGGATGACTGCAAATATTTTGTTATATAATCATCTCCGTTTGTATGAGAGATGAAGCTCATGATTATCTGAAAAAGAATCAAGGCAGCTACCAGGCATGCACTCACTGCTGGCTGTTAGGATTGATGCAAATCACTATCCCATGACATTCACACACAGACACACACACACACAGACACACACACACACACACACACACACACACACACACACAGCTGCCAAGCATAATTTGGATTCTCTCAAAATTATATCAACTGAGCATTAGCTTAATGCTGCATTTATATAAATTACCACATACAGGGCACATATGACACATTCTTAGCCTTAACTTTAAGTTACAAATTACCAGCTCTCACATGGCAACAGAAATGCATCTACGCACACATGCACACACATGCCATTCCCAATCACCCACATCATCCCTGTCATCCCTGTCCCATGACTTCTATTGGTGCAGAGTAGAGTGGGAAGGAAAAGGGTCACGTTAAGTGGTTGCACGTTCAGCAGCTCGCCTCATATGACTGCCGTACCTTCAGATATTACTGCAGCAGAGGAGTGAGGGAGCTCCAGACAATGATCCATGCATTGAGGGCCTGGAGGCTTCTCTTGGGAGGCCTCACTCAGTCAATCAGAGCTTTTAGTTGAGGACACACAGGATGCAAGAGCCGCAACAGATGCCATACAGACAGAGACATGCCACAGTGCTTTACTGTAAGTTCGAAACAACTGTTGTCAGCTGCAAGTTTAGCCAATGTTTCTGAAGGCCAGTGAGTCATTTCAGCTCCCACAGGAGCCGGTTGTAGTCACTGTATTTGTGAAACCTATGTAGAGACATCAAATGCTGCAGTTAGCAAATGATGTAATGTATAAACTGTGCAAAAAGTCTCAAAACAAACAAACTGATCTTTACACTAAACCAAGCTAGGCTGCACTAAGCTAACTGGCTGCTAGCAGTCGTAAACGTGAAAACACAAGAGTCGTGTCAAGCCATTTCTATAGATGTTTTACTCACAGACTTTCAGTGCTATTTCACTACACACAAACACAGACACTTGAAACACCAGTGTGATTTTGACTCACCGAAGAACACTTCAACATGGAGGCCAGGGAAGCCAGGAATCGATCCCACAACCTAATGGTTTGGAAAACACTGCAAAAAATAAATGCCTATTTGGGACAGAGGAGCAGTTAGCATTTCGCTAACATGCCAAATACAGAGATAAAGGAGATTTAACACAGGACTGTATTTATCATCAAATTAGGCTACTATACTGTATAACATTGCTCTGTTATGTTGTATATGGCAACCAAAGACAGGCAGAGTAAAGTAGAAGCAGACAAATGAAAGTACCTCACTTTTCTGCATCAGGCGGTATCTGGGCTGGCAGCCCAACATGCTGCTTGCTGTTCTGCATCAATAACAATCAGCTAACAAATTGTGCTAATGAGAAGCTTTTTGTGAGCCAGGAGCAGTTTTGGTGAATCAATGGAGCTGCACAAGTGCTGATTGAAGCTGTTTTCCAGAGTAAAACTTTCAGGACCGTGTGTCAGATGATGAGAAAGTGATTAGAAAGGTCAAAATACACATTAAACCCATGTACCGTTATGTGATTCTGTAGGATTCAAACAAAACTACACACATCATGCAATGAACTGAGCAAAGTGTGTAAATGTGCTATAGACAAGGGCTAAGAAATGTTGAAATGAGGAATGGACATCAGCGTCCAGTTAACTCAGGTGAGCTGATCAACACTGCATCGTGTCCCACGTCTTTTGCTCTCTTGGTGACCGAGCGTCAGCCCACCACACGCTTGTTTTATTTTTTTTACCCTGCAGCATTTGAGTCACATCCCTGCCTGTGTCTTGCTCTGGCTGAGGCTGAATGTGAGTAAACTCAGTGTCCTTTTTTTTTTTGCAGAATTTGCTAACCACATGAGCAGACAGCGGTGTGCTGCAGACAGGATGACACTGATTAGTGGTAACCAGACTGCAGCGCTTAAGGACACAGACACCAGTAGTCTGGAGAGGAGGAGCGGGCTGTTCGTGTTATATCACTCATTTCTTCTTTTCTCAATCTTAAAAATCTAAAACTGCACAAACCAAAAGAGTGCAAGAAACTTCCTAAATGATCACCAATGTCAGCAAAATGTATATGTACATATGTATATGAGAGGAAGGAAACATAAAAAATGGATGATGCCATATGAGTACAGTGCAGGAACACCACAAGTCCAATCCAAACAGGTCTTGGTGCAATATTGTTAAAGTGTCAAAATGCCCAATCCAGGGGCAAATGCACACGGACCATATTCAGAAACTGTGCCTTAAAATGAGCTCATCAGTCCTTCTGTAACTTTACAACTACCCTCAGCCATGTCGCCAGCACCAAGGTCCTCATACCAACATCTTGTTGTTATTTACAACTGAATTCATTCATTCATTCATTCATTTCTTTTTCCTCTGAAATACTGGAACAGTGTACTCCAAATTTTAGCAATGACTGACCAGTGCTATTTTTTACCAAGCTACAACAGAAGGAGTCACTCACAAAACAGTGACCCAATCAGAAGGGATCATCAGAGACCAACACAAAACGCCCCGTTCCTGCAAGAGCTCTGAAGAGAGGCCTAAGAGAGATGTAAAACTGCACCAATGTGGGTTTTTTGGTACTTTAAACAATAAATGCAATATTGTGACAATAACTGATACTAACTACTTGACAGGATTCACCAAAAGGAAGTTTGGACCTCCTCTTTACACTACCTTCCTCTGTAATGTGTGCAGGTTTGTGCAACAAAGCAACAAATCAAATGAAGCAACATTATTATTACTCAAAACTTTCCTCTTTCTTCTTTATTTCCTGTTGTGTTAATTAACCTTCATATTTTCTATTATAGTAGGTGGAAGGGACTGATGATCTGTTTTCCTCTGAGTTATCTATACTTGCAGTAAGCTATATGTTGGAGGTCAAATTAATCTGTATTTGTGTGATGTGCTATGAGCAACATTTTCATCATCTTGCTGCACTCTGTCCCTTGACTTCTCTGATGCATTTGGCTCTCTGCCCATAATATCACGACAAGCTTTCTGCTCTTAATGACATCACTAATGAAGTCATTTTCAGGTTCTTTATTCAGGTAATCAGTCATCAGCAAAGTGCAGATTTAAAACACTTAGGACTTTTTTTTTTTTTTAACACTTTACAGTCAATCGGCTGCAAAATGGCCTTCCTTCCGATGCTGCACAAGGTCGTGTCAGTGATGTGTGGATAAGGCAACAGCAGAAACATGTAATGCACTTTCCTTCATGCTAAACAACAGGCAGGATTCAGGGAGCCAAATGCTGCTTACAGTTTGTAACACACTGAAACACTGTCCCACTGTGCCCATGTGTTCAGACTGCAAAATAGTGTGTGTGATGTGTTTCCAAATGTTACAACTAATGCACCAGATGCCATTATAACTTAGTGCAGTGGGCAGATGCTTTCTTTTGAAGTGTTGAAGTTATTGGCCTGCTCTCTTCACTCTGACAAGTGCATTCACACATTTGATGTATAAAGATTGTAGGAGGAAATGCGTAAGAAGGCAATGGCAAGTGTATTTGTTTGCACCATATATGGGAAAGTCACATGATCAGGTTTTGCTCGGTCTTCCTGCTGTCCTCAGGTCAAGGTTGACTTATTGCCAAATTGGATTTTGCGGTGTTTTATTCAAATTTATTACATCTGCTGACTTCCCAGAGCAGCAGATTCACCTGACCTCTACAATAATGCAAAGCTTCACACAGCTATAATGGTTTCAAAAGAGAAACCTAACTTATTTCTGATGGAGCAAGGTATAAATGAGGTCTATTAATATAAAAATTATAAAAGAAAGAGTGGGGAAAAGCAGCAATGCGGCTATTGTTGGGATAACTTTACACTTAGTCCAATGGATTGTGTCAGTTTTGGGGACAAATGTAGTATAGTTCAGGGGAAGACCATTGTGTGAGAAATAAGCCTAATTATTAAAGGATACACAAAGAGAAACACACGGGAAGAATGTGAAAGAATACTGTTTTATTTTCATTGGATATCCTCAGAACAGTGCATTGCTGTCAATAGTCCAGCAGATGGGGCAGTGAGGTTAGGATTTTGATGGGGATGAGTGTCCACAAACCAAGCTGGCTGAGACGCTTCTCTTCAACTGTCAAGTTGCAAAGATACAAAGTTAAAATGAAACAATACCGGAAAACAATGCATTTTACCTCCAAAATAAAAGCACTCTAAATGCTTGCGTTCTCTAAACAAAAACCTGACATTCATCCCGGCTGTCTCTGTCATCCATGTTGTGTGCATGCATATTTGATTAGTTTTGTTAGTATTACTTAAACGCTGCAGGTGGCTGTCATGAAGGACATCAGACCAAAGGGGAGCAGATTTATACCTTTATTTTCGTGTCTGTAATAGCTGCTATAGTATTAAAATTTAAGTTTAAGAATTTGAACTGTTAAAAAAAAAATTGTTTCGAAAGGTTTATACAATATTTTTGCCATATGTAATACGCAAAACGTGACAGCACGTTCAATTAGAAACAGTTTTATTTTGAAAGTAACCACAGGAAGTGGTTTTAAATGACGTGTAGCTTGACGCCGGTCTCTGCCACTCTGTCTGCAGTCGTTCGTACCGGAGACACCGAAGCGCTGGATTCAAGTGTTTAACCCGTGGTCTCTCCGTGGCTCTGAGAGTCAGTTCCCGCTGGGTAAGAAAATACAAGAAATACTCTTTTGTGGAGGAATGTATGCGCTCAGACGTGAGCATTTATTGTTTGTTTGGTCGTGTTGTGCATCGAGCACTATTGTTGATGTGGCATTTTAAATTCCACGGCTCGGTTGGTCGCTCGCTCCGTGAATAGCAACACAAAGCTACACATGAACCGTGAAACACAATAACTTATCCCGGGTCGTGAACGAAACACGGGAAGCAACAAGTACGGACAATATAAAGTCAGGAGAAGTGAAACCTTATTATAGTAACACACACATACATACATACACATACACACACACACACGACATTGACTGTGTGGCTCAGTGTGTGGTTTTCTTCAAAAGCCAATGTTTAGCCGACATGCAAGATTAATGACTGTAAGACGCTAGCTAACTGTTAGCTAACTAGTTAACTAGCAAGACACGTAACCCGCCCGTTGTAACTAGTAACGTCTGCGAGTAACGGCTGACACTCTGGCAATTCTGTTTTTGTTTTGCTTCCGGTTAAACACACGACCCTGATCAAGTGTGACAGGCGATTGATTTAGACTTGTCATAGTATGTGTCATAGTATATATGGTTTTCATTTTAACGCTAAATACGTACGTTGTTGGGCTCCTTCACTCATATAACAAGAGAGTGTGACAGATGTGGATTAAAGTTAGTATATCTTTTAAATAAGCTTTATGCAGAAATAACCAGTGGCTCCCATACTGATGAAAAATATAAGAAATATTTAATTGGCTCAAACGTTTACTGATAGATGCTGTAGCTCAACCTTGAATTGCCATTATTTTGACACATCTTGAAGCCACAGGTTAGTGAAGTGGATCAGGAAGCGCATTTTTGTTGGTTCACACCCCCCCCCCCCCCCCTTGAAGCATCGTTTTACTGCAGCTACCCTGCTTAGACGGCAGACTTGAACAGACCGGCCTGGGAGTAGTTTTAGACAACTTAATGGTAGGGTGCATTTTCAGGGCTGCATTTACTGCAGTTGTAGTTATGTTCCTACCCATGTTTTAGTTTCCAAGTCTTTGGCCTGACATGGGCTATTCGTGGAGATCGTGCAGACTCATTGTGCTGTATGCTGCATTTTTGTGTTACTGGAAAGCAAAGACAGCGTGTGAGCCAATTTTACTGCATATTTTTTGTTTTGGTTAGACGTGCACCTCATGAGGTTTTGCTTGAAATCTTGTAATATGAAATAAAGCTGTTGTGGATTTCCCTTAATGGCGCTTTAATTAACTCATTACACATCTAAAAAGCACTTGGCTCCACAATATCAACACAGAGATGCAGGACACAAGAGGATAGTGGCTGATCATCGGTTATACATGAGTTCACGGGTGTGATGTTCTTATAACCCGTGGACAGTTCGAACAGATGGTAGTAGTTAGGGGTTGTGTGATGTGTCTCTCTGTAATTTGGGCATTTTGCCTGAACCTTCACCAATTAATGTGTCACACACACACACACACAAGGCAGAGTTTCCTGAGATTGTGCACTTAAGCCACAGAAAGTTGAGGTTTTTAGAAAGGTTATTGAGTTCTTTAAAAGTCATTTAATGGCTCTTGAAATGCATTGAATATCAGATTATGATAATAGCTGGAAGTATTAGATGTTCTGAGGGTTAAGTTTAGATTAGACACTATTACATCTGACACGCTAATGTGTCCAAAGCTGACATTGGGCCACAGTTTCACTACAAGTGGAGATGTACACACACACACACACACACACAGCAGCAAGCCGGATTCTTGTGAAGCAAAGTAACTCTTGCAGTTGTGTTAATTTTTTTGTTTAAACCCCAAGTCGCCAAAAGTATGTTGTTAATAAGATGTAACTTCAGTCCTCATTTCCTAAGGCCTTGTCTTTCTTCATGCTTTATTAAATGTTGCAACACATGCAAAATTTGAAAACAGTCAGTTCGCTGGGGGAAAAAAAAATGTTAAAAAATTATATTTGCTTTAAGAAAAACTGCATGTGGTGAATCTTTTCATGATATTAACAAACTGCAAGTAGCAGAGTTACACTTTGCGGTAAACGCCTAACACTTGCCTGACATGAAAAAAGGATTTATGAGAAGCACATACAGGAAGCTGTAGCTTTAGGCTTGTAAGGTTACTGCAGTGTTTAATATGTACTCACCGTCTCTGGCTGGTACCTCATCTGCTTTATAACATCACTGTCGGTGCCAGTGTCTATCCGACTGATTGGATTCGTGCATCCCTATAAATTTCCACTGATGAACTTTATTAGGAATTTGTAGAAGTCAGGCTTTCAGACAAATTGGTATATGCATACTTTGTTGTGTATGGACACCTGAGATTGGTAGCACTGATCGTGTTTCTCTGGTCTGCTGCCATCTCCTTGTTTTATAAGGGTTGACAGGGTTGACTGCCTTTATCCTTTTTATGATGTAGAGCAGACAACCAACATAAAGCAAAGATATATGAGGTGGGAGAGAGACAGGAAGTCAGTTGTTGTAGTTTGACCCATTCATCAACAGCAGGTAAATCACTTTAACAATTACAGTCTGTTCTTGTAACTAAATGAAAACCAAAACACTTAACTCATTCTGTCCAACTGAGCATCTAAGGTCATTATTTTGTAATAACATAAAATATTAACTTTCTCCTCTCTCTTTGTTTCCAGACAGCTGGGATGGGCCGAGGCATGGATGGCTGAGCGACAGGGTCGTGGACCAATCACGTGACATGATGCTGGCTCGCAACCGCTTCCTCCTCCTGGTGGTGGTGGGCGGGGCAGTGCTGGCCATCGTCAGCCTGAGCCTCCAGTTCTGTGAGTGTGCCGTTTTTGTTTGTGCTCGACTCGGGCCTCTTTACGCATCACTCACCCCCCCGGAGTCTCAAAGTGTGAATATAATCATGTGCACTTCTTTTTGCATGTGTGTGTTCATGTGCATTCATATATACATACATACATTTCCTCCCATTGATTTCCCATTCAAGAAAATCCATTCATACCAGAACAAAGAGGAATCCCCTATAGGCTTCCTATAAATATCCAGCACCAACAGAGGGCCCCTGGATGCTCAGAAATCCCCGTAGCTTCAGTTGCAACTCCCTCACACCTGCTGTGGAACGGCTAGGTGTACAGCATTGTGTCCTTTCTCCCATTAAGTCATTGTTTAGCACCTCCTGTAGGTATTGTCTTGACAGTTTATCCCTGGCAGCCACAGAGAATGAAAGGAAACTGCCGCTTAGTAAAAGGAGACAGTCTCTCTGGAGCTGGATGTGATTTGTAATCCTCGCGGGCGTGATTGGGGAAAAAAAAAAAAAAAAACCCCACTGGCTGACGAGGCAGGCGGAGCGTGCTGCACAAATGGAAATTAGTATTTGAATGTAAAATGTGTAAGATTAAACTACTTTATGCTGGATTCCTGAAAACCCTGATGCAGTGGAAATGTTTTTGGTGACTGCAAGCTTGTGTCTGGACAAGCATATAGGATTAGACTCGCATAAATCATGCTCACGCACACATGGGATTATAGTGGAATTCAGTGTGATAGAGCTGGTATTTTGGACTGCGTCTCTGCCAGAATTTCCTGAGCTGTCCCTCATCAGCGTTTTTTCCTTTTTTAAAAGATATTGTTCCATCAGATTTATAAGCTTAGGATACTGAAAGCTTTCAGACATCCTCTTCATCTCTCTCTTCCACTGCCGCCATAAATGCAACGCAAGATCACAAGGCATATGTGAAAAATAGGGTGATAGCCAGTGAGCTGTTAGTCGTACTTATCAAATGCTTGCACTTTGTGACCCCTGAGTAATCACTTGCCACTCACACACACACACACAGCTATCACTCCCTCCCTCCCTCCTCCTCACTTGGATAATAACTGTGTGCATGACCGTGTAAGAGGAGTTTGCTATGTAAGTTATTATTAATGCCTGACTATCAAACTCTCTGCAATCTGCTCCTTTTGTCAGAGTCAAAGAAAGATGCTACGATGAGTGAACCCACCCCCTCTATAACTCTCGAGGTGTGTAGGTATTTACATACATGCCTGCCTGAGGGATGACACTCGCCGTACTGCGCTGGAAACATACTCGATTAGGTGGTTTCTTAATTAAATAGATACTTGTTTCTTGTGGGAATGCGCTCTCTTTGCAGAAGTGCCCTCTTTTTATTTTTTGATCAGTCGTACTGTCGGAGTAAAGCTGCTGTCATCATTTATTCATCACACAACGAGAAGGATTTGAGCCATTATCCAGAAGAAGCATGGGATAAAAGCGTATGGGATTTCTCCTCATGTTTAATAGATGGTCAGCCTCTGTTTTTGTTCCATTTTTCTGCAATTGCTCACTCTCAAATCATTTTATGTTGCTATGCTACACTCTGTTCTGGTCTTCTGCCCCCCCCCCCCACCACCACCACCCCCTTTCCCTTTTAGAAAAGCACATGGCACGTGTTTAGCATTGTTTTTGTCGAGTGTTGCATTCGTGGAGCGTTATCATGGGAGACCGAGTGATGGATGATGATCAGTGGCGGAGTAAATGCCTCTCTCTGGCTCCAGGCAGCATCAAATTAAAACAGGGATGGCGGCAAAGGACGTGACCGCCACATTGACTGACACACCGGGCAGGGGGGGGGGGGGGTTGCTCCCAGAGGAGAGGGACTCCACAGCTCCAGAGAGAGGACAGCTGCAGCAAAGTGACTGAAACAAAGAGAAAGTGAACTATTTCTGTTATGTTCACAGTAGTGAAGGGAAAGGTGAGGCAGAGCATGATGGGAGTTAAGTGCTGCAGGACAGCCGGCAGATTCGTGAGAGGAGAAAATCACGAGAGGATATGAGAGGAGAAAAACAAAGGTAGGCTGCCTGCGAGGAATGAGAGATTTGAGCACAAGAAATGAAATGAAACACTCGAGATTTGACTTGTTTGAAGAAGACAGACAAAAGTGAGCACTTAAGGCCCATAAATACTTCAGATGAAAAACTGTTTGACAGTTTGATAGCAGGGAAAAGTTGTCACCTATTCTTGGTGTTAAATACTCAGACCTCAGGCGCTTCTGCACACTGTTTTTCCACATTCCTCCCATTCCTGTTTCCTGCGCTGTCTGTGCTTACTGTTGAAGTGGGCTGATAAGGTGCCAGGGTTACTTGCCTGGCTCTTGGCTAAGTGCTTAATTACCTGAAAGAAGACAGTGATTTGTAGATAGACTACATCTGTATCTCAAGGCTATGTGCACAGAAACTGATCATCTCACTTTCAAGGTTAGCTGCTTTTAGCTAATATGCTGTCTTTTGTGTACTACTACTCACAAACAACTCAAGCCCTTCCTTGTTTTATATCGTCTCATAAAGTAGCATCTCATCTCCCGATTCCAGCCTGTGTTCGCACAGCAGCGAGACAACACCTCAGATCCCATGTTTGCATAAGAACTTCTCGTCCTGAATGTAAATCTGTGTTGACTGTGTGACTGTTTGGATTTGCAGATGTTTAGTAGCTTGCAGTACAACAACAATGGGACTGGATCTCACTGTTATCCAGCCAGCTCACTGCAAATGCTTGACAAGTGGAATAACCCAAATGCTGAGAACCTGACTTTTCAAATGCAGCTGTGAAAAGAGGCTGTGAAGTCTGTTCAGTGCCTCCTGCCAGCATCTCTACAGTAACCCTTCATCGTGGATGCTCCACAAAACACTGGAGGACACTGTAAAAATGCTAGAGATAAACATCAAAGGTAAACTGTGATGCAGGTTGTATTCTGTTCTTTATGCAGATTCAGTCAGCTTTTGCCAGATTGTGTGAGCTAAAACCCATCCCACTATCTCAGTATCGTGTGTTTCCTTATCTAACCAGTGTAAATTAAATATTATGCAATGAAATGGTGTAAAGGTGTCACATGATCTGTGGTGCAGCACAAACAGCTGGCCTGACATTGCCTTAGGAGGCTGGCGTGGTTTATTTGTGACTATCTGTTGATTTAGGGAACTGAAGGAAGCTTAAACATATAATTATATAATAATCCCTTTAATTATTTAAGATGTTTTTACATGATTAAAGCAGGGATTGTCGCACAGATGATGCAGCTCAGTTGTTAATGAATAAGCTGGCTGTCAGTTTAGTTTGGTTGCGATAAATCACTGTGGAGATGAAACAACATGAAATAAAGCGGGATTTTAAATTAGTATCAGATTGCATTCTGTATGAGAAGATAGTGCAGGATTCAGATCTACATTTTGCCTAATCAGGAGCTTATTGGTGCATCCCTAGCTTTCGCCGTATAACTGCGCATTAGCGTTTAATTACACATGCCGAGGCGACTCTTAATCTTTGGTCAGATAAGATTTGTGTCCATGTGGATTGTTGTTAACATCTTGTAGCTTTCCCAATTCCAGATGTGAATATTTTTGTTCTTGATTATTTCCCTGTGAGCAATAGACAGTGCTGCATACCCGTGTGATAACATCTGACAGACAGCCACAGCATAAGAGGGACCATTATGATGGGCAGCTGCAAGCAGCCATGACCGTCTATATACATACAGCACTTGGCCTGTGTCAGTATTTGTTACACTAATTCCACTGGTCCCTGGTTGCCACAGTGCTGCAAGTACATAACACTTCAACACAGGTACTTTAAGTGAGGGCACGCCTTGCTAATTTGAGGGCAAACCACATTCTGTGAGTACCTGTTCACCCCAGTAATTGCTGCGGTGCGATCGCCGACTGAAATTTGTTTGTGTGCATTTTTGAGGCCGGACTCCCTCTTTGCCTTCAGGTAGAATTCAAGCTGCATGTGTGTGTATGTGTGTGCACAATGATGGCTTCACAGCAATAGGGTTAGGAGGTGGAAGACTGAACAGGATGTTCTATGTTTAGCTCCGTCCTAATGCATTAAAAGTTGGAGGAGATTTGAGGTTAATTAGTGTCAAACTGAGGGGTCCACTTTGTTGGACGCGCCCTCAGACCTTCCCCCTGCTGCATTTGCAAGATTTCATGTAGGTGGATGGAAAGTCAAAGTCCTGAATTATAATTTCTCCAGCTGCATTTTAGTGTGGGTGTATGAATTTTTTGAGTGTGTGTGTGCGTGCGCTACAGTATGCTCTGTGTGCCATTGCTGTGTATGCACTTGGTAGTGTTGGGCAGCCAGTTACAAAAGCCCCATTGTGTAGATGACTGTGACTGAGCTGGCCTCCAAAAGTTTGGTTAGTTCAGGCAGACGTGTGTGTGTGTGGAGGGGTGGGGGTGGGGGCGTGGGGGGGGGTGGTGGCTGCAGTGTATGGGGCACAGAGCATAGAGGAGGAGTGGGACAGGTTGTGGTAATGAATGTGCTCCAGTGTGTGTGGCTGGACCTCAAGCTACCGAGCTGTTGTCAAAATGGGCTCCGCCGTCGCCGCACACTTTCTCCTCCTCCTCATCAGTGGTGAGTTTTTACAGAAATCTTCATATAGAAAATCGAAACTCATTGAATAAAGCCTGTTCAGAAGTGGAAAGGGTCTTCACATGGATTTGACAACTTATTTAAGATGAAACATATCTGCTGTGCTATTCTAGGTCTAGTTCTCAGAGCTAAAGAAATAAATTGGATATTGGGTTTTAGGACTTTTCATCAAAAGTCTGTTTTTTTTCTCTTTTTAGATATTAGGTTTTTCCACCCTCAGTCACTTACAGACGTTTCTTATTTGTCTTAGTCCTGATTAATATCACTTTGTCCAGCATTTACGTCTCACACTTACAAGATAATTACCATTAGAAAGCTGTGTAGTACCGTTGTCTTACTGCTTCGACAGAGTGTGCCTCGAGTGTGTGAGCTGTCGAGATGAAGTGATATGATAATGTCTCGCTGCTGAGGAGAAAGAAGTGAGAAGTGAGTGCAGAAGATGTAGGCAGCCAAGCTCAGAGAGAGACGGCTGCTTTGTAGTTCACCCAGAAGATTTTCCTCTCAGCAAGGTCCTCAAAATCCCTTCAAGTTCCTCTGCCCCAAAAACTGGTCATGCAGCAGCACGGTGCATTTTGTAGATTCGCTTTCATTTTGTGGAAATTTTTATGATGGAATCACAGTTCAATAATGATTATTATTATTATTGTTATTGTTGCAGTTCATTGAAAGTGTATGAGGCAATAAAATGGCAGAAATTGTTCCCAAGGGACAAGGGGACATCTTGAAATGGTTTTAGTCTGCTGGTTGGACAAGACAGGCAAAGACAGATGGTGATGTAATTGCATGAGGAGGAAAACAAATCCTCACTCTGTCTCCAGTGTGAACTGGAGCTGGTTAGCAGCCCTGCTTGTAAAATGAAAACGAATCCATTGATTAGCTAAATGTTTCAGTTCCAGATAAATCAAATTATTTTATGATTAACAGTCTGATTTATAAAATGTCAACACAGTGACAGTTTTGCCCAGTGTGTTTTAAGTTTCCTTTCCAACTGTAACTAGATTTCCAAGTTGGATGAATGAAGATAAACAGTTGGTGATATTAATTCTCTGACAGGAGATCTGATATGTGTTGGTCCACTTCAGTTTTTCATCTCTGCAGGGGAACAGAGGCTTCAGTCTAAGCCTCATGTCCATTATATTTTATTTGCTTCTTCGTCTGCCCTGAAGAGAAAACATGGAAACGCAGCAAAACCTCACATCTGAGAAGCAGAAACTTGTAAAATTTGGGCATTTCTGCTCGATCAATGCCTCAAACAGCTCATTCGTATTCGTACATTTCATCAGTTGGCGTATTGTTGGAGCCCTGCACTATTTTAGTAAAGTCAGAATCAGGGGGAAACTTCCTTTCCAAACCTCGACCAGTAATTTTGTACAGCAGAGCCGGCATCGTTCCCACAGGGCCGGTTCCAGCTTTTCTAGATGTTCTCAGATAAAGCACGGACTTCATCCTGGGAGAAAATTTGTCGACCAAACCGAACTGGATATTTACGGAAAATATTTTGCCTCCATCTTTTTCCGACTTTTTGAGCCCAGAGTGAACGCAGAGGAAGAGAAAACTGTATAATTGCAAGAGAAAGAGAGTGTGTAAAACCATACACACACCACTCTCACATTCAGAGGAGGCGATAGTCTGAGGGTTGTTAAAGCAATGAAACCATTAGCTCTTTGTGTTTTATGATCAGACAGGCAGCCTGGATGTCTGGTGTGTGTGTGTGTGTGTCTGTGTATGTGTGTGTGAGTGTGTGAGTGAGAGACAGAAAGGAGGAAGGAGACATAAGTAGGATTTGGATATCTGTCTTGCCAAAGGGGAATAATATGGGTTCAGCTTCTTTTTCTTCAGACTGGGATATTTGTGAATGGGTCTTCCAGTTCCCACAACATCTCTGCTCCTATTGGACCATTTCTTCCCCGGGTCACAGGTCAGTGGTGTCCAAGCAACCCACTGGTAACAGTGAGGGGTTTAGGGGTGCAGAGCTGTTGACATGGAGATGAACCACGGTTGCATTGGTTTACTTCATTTCAGGCTGGCTCTGTCCATCAGCTGCAGTTTTTACTTCTCCTGCTGCCATTTTTGAGATATGGTCAGTAAATGTTCCTCAAAACGTCACTTCGAACTGGTTTTAAATAATTTGCATTATCTCTTTATACTTCTCAGTCATTTGAATATTTCTTACAGTTACAGTTACAGGCTCCAAGGACAGCAGCGTTGGTCTGTTGGGCGTTCACCACTTCAAATTGAAATGCCTCTAAAGCTATAGGATGGATAGCCATTGAATTTGGTGCAGATATCCATGGTCTCCAGAAGATAAAGCTAAATAACTGTTGGATCATCTTTAAGCTTACACCAGACTTTTATTTTGACAGGACACATCATCAGGTCAAACTCTGTGTTTGTCTCTAACTTTGTTTTCTAAAGCAAAGTGCCCTGACAGTCTCTCAGAGCTGCGAGTGGAGCTGTAGACTGATGGTATCAGTGTGGTCCCCGTCCACGCACCATCACACAGTGTCTGTGTAGTGTGTACACACAGACACAAGTTGTGCGCCTGTCTGAGGGTAACAGCAACTCCTGCACAAACACTGTTGTCAGCACTGGAGAAATCCACTTGCCTCCTTGCTCTTATCTCTTTAATAGTTGTTTGATTGCCGGCGTGTTTTGAGAGAAGGCAGAAGAGGCAGTGATTGGTCGGGGAGTTGCGCAGACAAACAGCTCTTTGCTTTATTTATTCAGTTTGACTTTTCTTATTTTAATCCCTTTTCATCTTCTTCAACTCTCGCTTTTCATTCTCTCACAGTGAACCTGATCCCCACCACTCCTATAGTGGAGGAGCAACCCTTCCAGGCTGTCGATGGAGGCCTCGGGGTAGCTCTGGGGAAGAGCAGAAAGAGAGTGTTCCCGGTGCCTCACACCCTGGAGCCCAACCCCATCTCTGAGGCCTACGGCTACTGCAACACGCCCAACCGCACCGAACAGGCCTGGGAGGGTGAGACCTGCACGCTGACTTTTACAACGTGATCTAACTGAAAACTGTCTTTGTTATATCTATGATTAGTTTTTCTTGAAAGACATAAATCGGAACAGATCTGAGACCAGCCATTGATCCTACTTAGTTAAATCTTTCCTATTTGGCAGCAGCAAGTGTCAAAGCACCACTGCTTCAGAGCATTAAAAACAAATTAGAGCAATTCTCCCTCTGCTGGAAACAGCCAATTTGATGGACAGTGTATAAATACTTAATATAGTAATAATGTCAGATTTAGTGTGTCAAGACTCAGGGGATGTGTTAATTGTGCAAAAGTAATTTCCACTAGATTGCATCATCCATAATGCTGCAGTGCGCTCTCTCTCTCTCTCTCTCTACAGCAAAGCAGCACAGAGACTTGTGTGTGTTTTTACCTCCTCCACCGAAAAGTCAGTGCAGCCCAAAGCAACTGTAGAAATATCCTTCACCACCTGAGACAAATTGTACAAGCCACTGCTAATAGAAGTTAACTCTTTTTATCTCTGGGTGGCAGCTCCATCTCCGTGGAAGAAAAATCAATCACTTTGTTTAGATTTAGATTAGAAGTTATTGGAAATCAATCAGGAGCAGCCTGGGTGTTTTTTTTTCATGCGACATGCTCGTTTTCAAAATGCCCTGGCTATGCTAGTATTTGCTTTTATAACATGATTACTTGGAGTCTCCTTTTTATTAGTTGATCTCCAGAGTGGAGCAGCACTGGTGTTATCAGATTTTAGAGCCGCCTTATTTGCAAACAGTTTTTTATTTGCACATTAAACAGCTACAGGAATTTTAGTATTCTTTACGTCGTGCGTCTGCTCTCCTGCTGAAATTTAGTCGAACATCAATCTGCTTTTTAGCCTCTGTTGTGGTCCACACCAATCAAAAATATGTGGCTCTTTATCAGCATGGTCCTCCACCAGCTACTTGCTAACTTTGTGTGCTCCCTTTTTGTCTGGGCAGATCGTGTGCGCTGGGTTTGTCAGAGTTTTGGTGCTGAAAATATTTGACTGCCGTGTCTCAGAATGACACTGCTCAGGGTAAAGACACCGAAGTCTTTGGCTGCAACACCAGCTATTCAGCTGCAAGACACAAAGCAATTCTTTAGAGCTCAGGGGAACTGCAGAGTTGGGTGATGACTCTTTACGTTACACATTTGAGCCATTGCTGTTATGAAACACAGACTGTAGCGTTGATTTTATTTCCCCCCTTTCATCAGTGAGTTATTTACATTTCTAAAAGCTGCTGTTGCAAACTTTGTTGCCTTTCTCATAAAAACATAACTGTTCCATTTTAATTCTCATGTAGCTCTTAAACAATCTGCCGTCTCAATATTTAGGTGATTGATAGCAGAAGTGAAAAGGTTTTTATAGGTCATGATAAAAACCACCGATCTTAAAAATAAAAAAGTTCTTTAGTCTACTTGTTAGTCAAATAATCTTTAGATATTATGCAACTGGGTCATGCATAAAAAAAATCTTTACATAAGAACTGAAATTAGATCTATTTGGTTTGACTTTAATAGTCGATGGATGACCACAAAGGATTTGAGTTTATGAAAGAGAAAAGAAAAATGTTTTTCTGACCACACAGCTACACTGTCGCACAGCCAATGTGTGTTAGACAGCACTAACATGGTCTATGTGATTGATGTCTGTAATATGGGCTTTCATGTGGAAGCTGATGAAAGTCTCCTCTGACAGGTCACAGTCCTGCCGACTACAAGCTGCTGTCTGTCCAGGTGATGATTCGCCATGGAGACCGTTACCCTCTCTACTCCATCCCCAAGACCAAACGGCCTGCCATTGACTGCACCCTGTCTGTCAGCAGGTACGCACACATTTCCAATGGGAAAAAGGTGCTAAAAGAAAAATTCTCAATATGGCCATTATACTTAGAATATAATATATGTTTTACTTTTGGGTGTAATCATGTCAGAAAATAGTTTATACAACATTTTATAATTTGTTTATTAATTGCAGGGTCAAATGGTGTAAATTAGCCACGGTTCGCTCTGAAAGCTAACTTTACCTCGCCTGCAGGGCACCAAGTCAATTAAAAAAAACAGAACCCATAAGGACGTACATGCACACACTCAGACAAAGGCAAACAATAAGACAATAGAGCGACTGACAATGAGCAGAGTCTGAATTAGCAAAGACATAATGCTCTCAGATGAACCCTCGACTTGCTGCTGATGTCTTGGTGCCTGATACCACAGCGTATCCTCAGAGGTCTTGTAGAGTGCATGCCCTGGTGGGTCACTATAAAGAAATGACAAGCACAAATATGAGATGTGGCAGGTGCAGTTAATAATTAAACAGTGCAACAGTGGAGGTGGACTGCAGTTTAACAATGTGAGGCCTGGTTTTAAAACAGTACAGTTGGGCTCCTCCTCAGACACTGTGTCTGCTGCTGCAGGTTTTTATGGATCTCAAATCTGTAAGGATTGACGAGTGTCTCATATAAACGAAGGTACTACAGCCTCTGAACGCCCTGTTTGCTGTACTGTAGCAGCCTGTGATGGATGATATGAGGATGGACCCAACGACGGCTGTGAAGATCTGCATCGACACAGCCTGTGGCAGAGCAGTCGTATCATATTGCCGGGTGCTGATGGTGTTGCGCTTCACTTAAGTAAAACTACAAAGAAGGCAATCAAAGGGAAAAGATCGATGGCTTAAACAAAAAGGCATTGTTGTGCTTTTCATTTTCCCCAAGTCTGAAAATAAAAGCTTTATTCCTACAGTTTTAATTACACCCGGTCAGAGTGAAAGGCTCAAAATGCCTCTGGGATTTAAGTAGAGTCCCAGACACCTCTGTGTAATGCCTAACAAGGACAGGCGCTGGAAAGTCAAAGAGTCAGGTACCAATTACTGTGGTATTTCTGGGGTAGTTGGGAGGCTTATCAGAGAGGCTTTTTTGTTTTTTTAACATCTGAAAATCTCAGAATCTGTATGGACCTTAGCAGATACTGTTTTTTTTTTTTTTGTTCAGTGTTTTTTTAATACTAAAAGAAAAAAGGAAAAACAGCTCACCCAGAGATAAACAACATATAAAATAGTACACTTTAGTGCTCTTGAAATAGGTTCTGTTTATCCTCAATATAGGTTTTTTGTTTTAGTTTTCCTTCTTCTCTCTCCCCCTTTCCTCTATTTCCCTCCATTTCCTCTGTTTTCTTCCCCTTTTCCCATCAGATACACTTTCACAGTCCCTTGTTTTCACTGTGTTATTGCACGTGTCAGCGATAGCGGGTGCGTTTGTTTGGCTACATCTGCTCTGCGGTGTTTTGGTGCAAATGGATACACAAACAAACACATTTAGATGTGGTCTGTTGAGGCAGAGTTGACGATTTGAGCTCCGTCTTCACTGAATCGTTCCTGCTGCAGGAACGTAGGTGGAAAATACACACACACTCAAATTAACATCATTGTCTTCTGTACAGACTACGCTCCTCTGTTCTCTCATCCGTATCTTTTTCTCTCAGTCTTTTTTCCCCTGTTGGCACTCTGTGTTCTCTCACACTGCTTTTTCACAGGGCTAGATGAGAGCTCCTGATAGGACGTTATTAAAAAAAAAAAAACCAGCTTGCCTCAGTGCTGCAGCTTCAGAAGTGTGAATGCAGCACGTTCACACCACTTCTATGTGTGGATACATTCACTTGAATTTATGCGCTCGTGGATGCGATAACATCTGTCCACTTTTACATCCAGAAAATGGTGTTTGCTCAGATGGTTTACTGGTTTACTGAGACCACGTGGTCAATAAATCCACCCCCCCCCCTTCATGCACCTGAGTTCAGATTTAGACAATGGCTTATTTTTACATGAGGCTATCACTGTAGCTGCATCAGCTTTGCACATCTGGGCAGAGCGAGAGTACTGTAATATAATCTAAAGAGCGCAGATTGATGTGACGCAGTTAATCTGACATGTACATTTGATTATTAAATATTTTCTATACCCTTGATCTTTGAACTCGAGCTGGATGTAGATCATCCTGCACACAAGCTTCAGATGATGCAGGTTGAGATGCTTGAATTTCAGCCTTTTTAATCAGTGTGTGTTGATGTGTGTGCACTCGGAAACGCAAAGTAAAAAAAACACTAATGAGCACTCAAGCAAACCTTACCTCCTTATACCCAGGAGGGAGATCTGTGGTCCACTGTTACAGCTTCTGATTGCGCTATTCAGCTCCCAAATACAATCAACTACATCCCTGTCAAGTAGTAAAAAAAAAAAGAAGACTAAATCTGATCCAGTGCCTCGCTGGTTTGACTTGTCATTATAGTATGAAACCAGTTGCATCAAAAGCCGGATCTATTACACAACAATATGCATAATAGTCATTGTGTCATTATGAGAGTGCAAGTCCTTAATCCTCCCACTACAGTGATGACAGAAGGAACAGTTGGCATCCACCCAGCATCATGATGTATTGTGAGGAAACAGAAAGCAGCATCCAGCAGTCGGTGCGAGGTTGTACTTCACAGAGCTGCTTTCAGTTAAATGCTGACATGATGATCTCTGACCATGTTTGCGGTCGTAAGCCTTTTTTTGCAGTTTGCTTTAACTGTACTTTGCCAAGCCAAGCCATGATGACGACATGTGTTTCCTCAACGGCAGGTGGTAGCGGTCCCATGCTGCGGCGGTCCTGCTCAGCAGCAGGGCTCATACATAAAAGGTTTCCTCTCTGTCTGTGTAGATGAGCATGTGGCTTACAAGTGTCTGTGTGTTCAGCTCTCAGTACTGTAGCAGTTTCTATCTGAATTAATGTAATTTTAAATTCCAGTTTGCACAATTGAAAAATCAAGTTAGCAAGACTACATTCACTGCTGCTTAAACACAGTCCATCTAAAACTGATTGGAATGTGATTAGTTTAGCAGTTATTGGACAAATTGACCTTTTGACAATATAATTCCACCAGATGAAATACTGATAACCAGAGACACTGCTGTCTTCTATGTGGATAACATGAATGGGTGACTATTCATTCAGTAGCTGTGGAGCCATCCAACACCAAACCACACATATAAACATCAAAGTATCAATAAAGGGTCAGTCCACCAAAGTGATAGGGATCCATCCACCATCCTGTGCCAGATTTGAAGGGCTGACACTTTTGCATTGTATATGACATTTAAAAAAGAGCCTATTGTAGATATTCACATTTGACAACATATTCAGTAATTTGTACACATCACATTGTTTACATGTCTGTCGGGTGCATCATTATTCTGCCTGGTTACACAGCAGCCAGTGACAGCAGTCTGCAGGACCAGGAGCACTTCATTATAAATACACTGCTCCTCTAGTGATTTGTGAAGACGGAAACCATCCCACACACACACACACTGCCAAAGCACACAAGTCCAACATCTGCCATGCCACACAGCCACTGATAAGCTGTGAATACACACGGCTCTCTGCACACGCCGACCTGACTGACAACCACCACCCATTCAGCTGGAGAAAAGGAAGTGAGCAGTGAAATCTGGTGGAACCCGGGGTGACCTGAGACTGGAGAGAAAACACCATCATGTGTTTGACTTTTCATGTTTTGTGGGGGAATAAGAGTTCAACATCTTATATTCATTCAACAACAACAGGAAGTTCTTATGTTAGGGGGATTGAAACAGAATCCGTTCTATTGTGCACAGTTCTGTCTGCTCATGGTCTCACATTGTTAGTGTTTGCTGTATTCGGCCCGTGCATCTCGTTTCTAAACATTTTCCATGTCATAATCATGTTACAGTTTCACAGTTATGTCTTGATCCATGTCCAAGTTGTTTTCGGTCAACTTTGTCCTCTGCAGTTGACGCCTTTCATGACGTCATGCCCATCACCCGTCCTTCCCTTCCTGTTTGTGCTGAGCCGTCGTCTTGTGTGTTTTTTTTTTTTTTTTTTTTTTTTTTTTAAAGCAGAGTATCACTGAGGGCGGACACAAGAGAACAGATCAACACTTTGTTGGAAAGTGTGGCTGCTGCTGAGACACTGTAGTGAAGCAGCTTTTCCAGTACTCTGCACTTGAAACATTAAAAGCCTATTTTGTATTTCTGTGTCCTGGTAATAATGTAGGTACTTCTTTTTTTTTTTTTTTCTATTCAGACCAGGGTGTAATTACAGGGATCTCAACCAGCGTATGCCCAGTGGCTGGATCCTTAAAGAGAGCTCAGCCGTCTGTGTGTGTGTGTGTGTGTGTGTGTGTGTGTGGTGAGTGCATGTGTGCTGGCACCAGCTCGCCCGACCCACTGTCTCCGTCTGCGGTTAACTGAGCTCTCTTCAGCCGGGCGCATCTCCTCTCTCCTTCCTCTTCCTCCTCCAATTCAATCTTTGGCAGGGTTTTCATCCTCCTTAAACGACCGTCCAATTCACTTTCATTTCTGTCAGTTTCTCTCCTTCATTTCCTTTTCTGTTTATTCAGCCCCCCACCACTCTCTCTTCTTTCTTTTTCTCATTTATCCAACCTCTTTCTCCCCATCTTTCCAACCCTTCCTCACTCCTCTCTAATCTCTCTCTCTCTCTCTCTCTCTCTCTCTCTCTGTGTCCTATCCAGTGATAATAATCCCTGCTTAATGTAATTGGGCTCTGTAATCTCCGGTTAGCAACAATCAGCCCAATAGACAGCCCGGCCGGCTCTTTGTCCACACTGGTGTCCCCATCCGCTGACATCCAGTCTTCCAGTGTAGCCAATTAAATCTGTATTGTCCCAAACTCCCGTCAGCGAGCTGATCTGCTGATGACAGAGCAGAATGGAACACCGGCGAGCACCGTAATTCGCCACTCGCATGTGCCCTGTTGTATATGTGTTGTGCACGTGTTATGCAAGTGAATATCAGTGTGATCGTGCAGAGAAAAGCGAGTGCATAGATGATGACAACAGAAGCTGATGCAAAAAGGAAAACAATGGTTTTAAAAACAGAAAATCTGTGTTTGTATTCCCAGAGGAGGCTTGAATCAGAGTCGTAGTTTGAAGCTTTTATTTTGTTAACAGAAAGGATGTAGTAAAAAGACATATGCACAGTGGTTCATAGTGTATCTGCTGGCTGTAGATGGCAGATGATGTTTACTGTGTTCAATCAGTAAGAACGTGAATGCAGAGGGTCCTTTTTTTTTTTTTTTTTTTAATGCTGCCTTCCTGAACCAGTCCATGATCACTATGGAAACAGTGAATGTGTCTGTGTGTGTGTGTGTGTTTGTGCACACGTGCCTTTAATCTGAGCGAGCTGAGCTGCAGCTCCCGCAGATTTGTTATATTAAACTGTAATCTTCAATCATCTCTAATCTATCAGATCCCCGACTGCGCCTCTTCCTGCCCTCAACACTGCAGGCGAGTGTCAGTTCATGTGTGTGTGTGTGTGTAAGAGTGTGGGTGTGTGTGTGTTTGTACTCACATATATATTTATATGAGTGTTTGTCCCAAGGCAACAAATTCTTTCATCTTTTTATATCTCCATCTCCCATATTCCCACCCACACATACTGAGTAGTGCTCTGGCTCAGCAGTGTTAGAGCGACACCTGGTGGTGAATGTCGGGAGTGGACTTCACAAGCAGACACACTGAACATGAGGTGTGTTCACAATGAGAATCTGTGTATAATGACAGTATAATCACTGTATTTCTCCTGTAAATCTGGATGAACAAATGACTAGTAACACTGCTGAAATTTCTCTGATACATTTTTAGTCCTCTAATCCTCAAATTTTCTCATTCGGCACTAAGTTTTTATGAGAAGGGGATTTGTGAAAGTTCACAACAGTGTTTTAAAGCAGAAACACTTATGGTTATTATTTATTTGTGTTTTATTTTCTTAAGTAGATTCATTTTGTTTGTTGACAGAAAGGTCAGAGTCGAAGGCCTCAGATTCTCAGGAAGTGTGTGACAGTGTCTGCTTTTGTTTCTCACAGATAGTGTGACTCTATCATCTGGATCTCAACATGCAAATGTTTGCGTCTGTGTGACGCTGTGGTTGGCATGATGGCACCAGATTGTTGTTGAAGAGAAGCTGCAGCCTCAGCAGCATTGATTTTGAACTGAAAACAAAGCCTGTGTGTATCTGATATACACATTTGAATCAAGTCTTTCTCTTCCTCTTGTCACCCTCAGGAGCCCCTCACACCCTCTGCTGAACTCCTTCATCAGTCACATAGCCCAGGGAGGGCGTGGCCACTGGGAGTCACCACTGGGCTCTGTTCCCCGTCTGCCCAACCACAACGTCTGTGAGATGGGAGAACTCACACAGACAGGTAGGTGATGAAGCTCTACCAGTGTACAGCTGTGTTTACTGGAGCCTTTGTGCTGTAACTTTAGCCTCATTAACTTCATGTGACTGTAATCTCGTCTCTGTCCTCCTCCAGGTGTGGTGCAGCACCTGCGCAACGGGCAGCTCCTCCAGCAAGCCTACAAGCGTCACAATCTCCTCCCCGCTGACTGGTCGCCCCGTCAGTTGTGGGTGGAGACCACAGGTAAGAGCCGGACTCTCCAGAGCGGACTGGCCTTCCTCTACGGCTTCTACCCAGACTTCGATTGGACAAAGCTGACCGTGCGTCATCAGTGGAGCACGCTGTTCTGTGGCTCGGCCTGTGACTGTCCCGCCAGGAACAGGTACCTGGAGGAGGAGCAGAAGAGGCAGTATCGGCTCCGGGTGGCCGATAACGAGCTGGAGAGGACTTACGCCGACATGGCACGGACTTTGGGTCTGCTCACCCGCCAGCTCCGGGCTGCAAACCCTATAGACTCCCTGTTGTGCCACCTGTGCCACAGCCTGTCTTTCCCGTGCGTTCAAATGGGAGACAATGGCGCCGGCGGATGTCTGACGATGGCGCAGTTCGCTGTGATCCGTCGGCAGCAGTTGGATGACGAGGTGGATCGGAGAAGAGTGGGGCTTTACCGTAAATACGCCATCCTGGCCATGTACCCCTACCTCAATCGAACCGCTGCCAAGATGGAGCGCGTTGCTAAGAGCAGCGAGGCCGGCCGTCAGCCTCGAACAGGGGGCGAGGAGGTCTTCACCCTCTCTTCAGCTCATGACGTCACCATGGCCCCGTTGCTGAGCGCCCTGGGACTGGAGGAGGCCAGGTTCCCACGCTTCGCTGCGAGAGTGGTGTTCGAACTGTGGAAGAGCCCCCCGGCGACTCAAGGGCAGCCGAAGAAGAAAGCCGGCAAAGGCGACAAGTCGAAAGCGAAAGACGGGGAACTGTTCATCAGGGTGCTGTACAACGGTGAGGACGTGACATTTCATACCACCTTCTGTCGCTCCCACGACCGCCATGCCGGCCAGCCCCTCTGCCCTCTGAAGAACTTCCTGTCTTTTGTCAGGAGAGACATGTTCAGTGTTGTCAATGCCACGTCTTACCAGGGGGCCTGCTACAGACGCCCTGGTTGACAGATGGACAGATGGAGACGTGGGTGAATGAGGAAGGACGCAGAGTGGCCAGATGGTTGTACTTGGTTTTTTTTTTCCACTTTTGAAGATGGTGCACTTTTTATGCTGCTCATAGTGTCTTAAAATTCCACATTTTTACATATAATCCTTAACATCCATCAGCACAGAGTGAACGGCAAACACCACACAGTCCTGCACATCGTATCTGGACCTGTTCACTTTCTAACACTTTCTACAAACTTCTTCAGAGTGCTCTTTTATTTGTATGTTGTTGTTTTTTCCTCAAGCAGAACAGTAAAGAGTTGAAGCGGAGTCGTTCGGCACTTAGCCACTTTATTCCTACATTACATAACAACATGGAATTGTAAAATCCCAGTGTTCCCAAAACACCTGGAAGATAAACAGAGAATGTCAAAGCTGGGAAGTCGATGCTGGATCTTGGGAAATATTTTGTGTTTAATAATCTTTTCAATGAAAATACACTCTGGGCTGATCTGGGCCGCGTTACTCAGTGTGATTAACTCGCCTGTTGTTTCTATGAGTTTCAGTGTTAAGTTGTTCCAGTAGCTGGCTCTTAGATTCTCATTGATGTGGCCCTTGTTTTTCTCTACTTTATTAAAATTGACTGCGGTACTTTGAAAGTGGCATGTGACGTGTATTTTTCTCACATCGACTGGTCACATACCACTTTGGCTTTTGCTGGAAAAATACTGAATTTAAATGTAACCTAGTGTTCATTTTGAATAGACCTTTATACTGTAAAGCACAGAGTCAAATAAATGCTCTGATTTTTTCATTGGATATGTTATAGTAGTATTTTTTATGTCCGTTGTGATTGCCCCTTTGTTTTCACATCCTTTGTTTTTTTGCACATTTTATTTCATTGTAACTTTGATTCAGATCAGATCGAGTTTCCCCATTTCTGCCTAAAAACTGGCACATGAGAGTGAAAACTTCTATAGATCCTTAGTTCAGTACTTTGAGAGCATGTTTAGAAGCATTAAGTCTTATATGTCAAGTTTCCACAGCCTCTGCAGCCAGATTTGGACAGTTTTTACCAGATCCTCTCAGGCTCTGTCAGTTTGAATGGGGACTGTCAGCTGCCACATTCAGGTCTCTCCACAGATCGACATAGTGCTTAGACGTGTCCCCAAAGGGTTCAATTCTTGTCTCATCAGACCAGAGAATCTTCTTAACATCACATTTGACTCAAAAGCAGCTTCAATCTGTTCAGTCGACTACCATAAAGGCCTGATTGATGGAGAGCAGTTCAGATGATTGTCCTTCCACCGGGTTCTTCCATCACTGCGCAGGACTTGTTAGCTGCCACTTAAGGACAGTTGACTTAATCCTGTGAGCTGTTTGTAGGCCAAAAAAACAAACAAAAGACAGGGGGAAGTTGGGGCCAACTAATAAACAAAACTGAAAACAGGACAACCAAGCCTCCATCCTCCAACAAACAAAAGTACACAGGTCACCAGAGAGCTGCTCTGAGGTGTCAGAGGGAGATCTCTGCTCCAGCCTCTGTTAAGTAAGCTGCGGTGGGCGGAGCCTCACTCAGGCTGGATCTGAAACACCTGAGCACAGTGGGAAATACTCAAGGAGTGTGAAACAATCCCAGTGGTTCCAGACTTTCTCCATTAACAGTTAAGACAGTGGAGCTCTTTATAACTGAAATATTGTCTATATTTGCCTCGCCACAGTTTTATCACAGTGATTTTTCTACTGACGTGTCGGAGCTTATTGTATGAACCACGTCCATGTCCAATCAATTCGCCAATTTGCTGCAGGTGAACTCCAATGGGCACAATGAATAATTAAAGTAAACAGGAAACACCTGAGCATCAAACAAAAACAAAATGTTACTGAAGTAAAACTACAGAGCTCTTCTCAGCAAAATGTATATAACGTCCCAAAAGTGAAACTGTTGAACTGATGATTATGTCAGATTCATTTATGTTAAAGCAGAACTTCAGTGTTGCATCTGGTGGGGTTTTAGTTTGTTTTTATTTTGCACACTGATGTATGAGACATGTTAATCAGGTAAGGTCACAGGGTTAGTTATAAGTACTTAAAAACTATGCTCATACAGAATGGTCAAAGTGAATTACTACCTCCTTCCTACTATTGTGGCTGTGTATGAATACATGACTGACAAAGTAGTTCTCTTTCCTCACCATTAGATGGCGCCATAGTTCCACAAAACTCTCCAAAGCTCCAGTGTGGCCACCTGCTCCTATCAGTTATCCACTTTGTCATCAGTGCTACAGCAGCAGAGCACATAGTCAATACGTTCATATACAAGTAAAAAAAAAAACAGCAACAACAACAACAACCCTGAGCGGTCTGCTCCTCCACCACTAACAGAAAAGTCATGTATCATCATCATTAGCAACATAATACAACGCTGACAAGATATCAATTGCAGAGCTCATTTTCAAAAGTGCTCAAACCTGCCTCTTCCCTTTCACAATCATCTGAATCACAAGACTATTGACTGGAAAAATGCAATAACAAGAGCGAGTCGGGTAAATTACATTTTGCAGTGTACGGACATTATATTCATCCTGGCAGTAAAGGGCCATTTGCTGGTGGATAAAAAAAGGGAACGCAGTCGATGCTGCAGACAGATTAGAAATGTCATCTGCTGGCGGAAAGAGTTCATTTTGTTATGGAATGAATCATGAGGAAGCAGATTTTTTTTTATGAAGTTGTGAATGGTTTGAATTTAAGTAGCTTATAATATTACCCCAAAGGCCTGATGCACTTTTTCATGGAGTGACGTGAAAACTGTGATTTGAACTCCCCAAGACCAGTGGATTAAAAAAAAAAAAAAAAAAAAATCACACTGCTGAGTCACACCCAGCCCAAAACTTCAGGTTCACATCTCAATCCCAAAAAGTTGAAGCCGACCGCGAAAATTTATGCTGATTTATTCCCAAACTTTCCCCGCTCACATCCAAACCTTCTCCCGGGCCATTTCCCATGTTATGCCATGACGTCAGGGTTGTTAATGATAGGAGCTAACCTCCCTCAGCCGACGGCCCGTTCCTTCCCCTCCCCTCTTGTCCTGCCCTCTCTCTCCTCTCACCTAGGGCCCTGACACCCCCGCTATACCACCCACGCCTCTGATGTCATCCCGCCAGACCGAGGTGGAGCAGCAATTTCCTCCTGCCGCAACTCGCTCAATCTTTGATGTTGGTACTCTGCCTCCGGCTTTGGCTTATACACCCGTGTCTCTCAGTGTGTGTAAGAGAGGAGAGGAGTAAAAACAGATCAAGGTGAATGTACAGAGTGTTTGTTGATGCAGTGTGTGTTTTTCTTCCCCCCAGAACAATGTCCACTTGACCTGGTCTGGCTACAAAATCCCATGTATGGCTTTCCAAGCACACCCACATCAGCAAGAGCAGCACAGTGACAGCAGAAAACCCCAGTGTGTGTGTGTGCTGGTTGGAGAGCTGATGGGAAGACAGATGACTGACAGCTGAGACAGTAGCTGAGCAGCACTGTGGTCAACGCCGAGCAGGAGCAAAGATGGAAGAGGAGGGAGAGGCTGTGGTTACGGTTCGACGTTAACCTCATGGAATCGTCCCTCAGACCCTCCCCTCTCGCTCCGAAAAACCACAGTGAGAGCCGCAGGTCGGAGGAGTTAAAGACGGAGATTAGATTTCATGTTTGTGAAGAGGTTTCAGCGGAGGAGGAGGAGGAGGAACAGCAGTGACCGGAGTGTTTGACCGGAGGGAGCAGCTCGGGTTCAGGCTAATGCCACCACTGACACGACTCCAGCTTCCCACGGTGGGTCGCTTGTTGCAGCTTATTCCACTATCATTCACTGCATTGCCACACACATAACAACTTTGCTTTTCCAAACAAAATATAGGTTTTTAACTTGATTGTTACCTTTGGACAGAGCTCAGCTTTGCCTTATTTCCAGGTTGTATGTGAGCTCAGGCCGGCTTTAAGGCCTGGTTTGCCTCTAATGGTTGGAGATGTGTGATGTCTTGATTGCAGGCTTGTCACAAAATGTCAGTGTGAGTATTTTCCTGCTCCAACTTGAGACAGATTCCAGATCATGCTGCTGCTGCTTCCTCTGATGGAACTGGAAGCATCACCAACCACATGAACTGTACTTTTACAGCTCACAAACATGGCCGCCAACGGAGCCAAATAGAAAAATACAAAAACTTTACAAGCTTCAATTATTTTTTACATCGGTTAAGATTTGAAAATCGGTTTAGTGTCTGGACAACTGCAGATATAAGAGTTGTGTTTTACACCTTTACACATTTTCCTGTGTTTTATTTGAAGTGTTGATTTCCATAAGGAGAGGTGTTTGTGTTTTTAAGAACAGAAGACCATCTCAGTGTTACATGTTTACGTCTCCTCTCTGTAGTTAACGAGCTCGAGAGAGAGGCTCTGATTGTGCCGACTGTTTTCTGAGTAATCCAATATATCAGGTAAACACTCAGTGAAACCGAATCCTGCAACGCTGCATGGACAGTGCGCCGTGGGGAGTCTGGAGCCGGAGTGGTGATGCTTTGTTGTGACATCATAAAGTTACAGAGGTCCTGACAGCTTATTTGAAAGCACAGTCATATAATATGGAAACGACTTTCTTTGATACTCTGACCTGATTTATAATAAACAACATGGCACCTGTAACTCTTTACAACAGAGACTGTGTTCAACTGTTCCTGCAGAGCCAGGAAAGTGATATTTTAACACGTGGGGAGTCATTTTTGGGAGATGAGGTGACAGAGGAGAGGATGTGTGAGAGGGAAAGAGTGTGTATGTTAAGTGTGGGGTCAGCTAATTGGGGTCTGCAATGTGTGTGTGTGTGTGTGTGTGTCCCGTCTGTCAGTGTCTAGACTGTGCCACCGGTGTGTTTTCTCAGATGTGAGGCTTTATTAAGCCCTTTACTTAGTCAAACAACCCGGCTACCACACAGGACTCAGTGTGAGTGTGAGCCCACTTGTACGGTGTGTGTGTGTATTTGTGTGTGTGTGCAGTTACCTGTTTGTGATTTATTGAGAAGGGAGCGAGTTCTCGTTAGCTAAAATAATCAGGATTTATGAGTCTCTGTGTGCTGTAAGTGACGGGGCCAGAGGCTTCACCCCACACACACACACACACACACACACACACAAAGTCAGGCTAATTGAGTTTGGTCATTACTGTCTGGTTCCTCTATCAAGGGCTCGTTTAGTCGGTCATCCATCACAATGCACACAAGCACAGACTCCATGAAACTCTGTGCACTTTTGCTTTTAATGTTTGTGTCACTCCGGATGCCATAACACACACACATACACACACACACACACACACACACACACACACACACTGATGTTCCATCTCTGCTGATATTTGTGTCTTTATTATCCACACTTGTCTCTGTGTGTCTGCCTTCTATCTTTAGATGTTGTACACATTCAATGTCTGAGTGGGTCTAGCAGAGATTGGGAGTGTGTGTGTGTGTGTGTGTGTGTGCATGTCTGTCAAATCCTGAGAAACCACCTCTTGAATGCAAATAGCTAAAGACCCCACTCATCATTCTAAGAGGAAAAATAGAAGAAAAGAGGGAAAATGAGACGGACAGACGAATGGGATGGACACACATACCAAAGCAGCGCAGTGATAGAGATGCATACAAATATACAGCGAGCCAGTGGTGGGTGCAGAGAGATGGAGCGAAGGAGGAGGATGAGGAGGATGAGGATGAGGGTGAAGGGAGGGAGGGGAGGAGGGTGGCGGGATAAAAGCGTTTGGTAAATGGGTCAGGCCTGTCTGCCATCCACACAGCATGCAGCCCCCAGAGAGAGACCCAGACTGTACAACAAGCTGCTGAGAGAGGAGAGGGAGAGAGAGACGACGGGAGAGAGGAAGATGTGACGAGGTGGAGGCTCACGGACGGATTACAGGGAAGGTTGATGGAGAGCGGGAGGGAGGGAGGAGGGAGGGAGGGTTAGCGTGTGTTTTGGCTCTGGATCTGAGAGGGGTCGGTTCAATCAAATCACACAAGGACGTGTTCTCACTTAGCTCCGGAGGTGTCCAGTCCGACGTGTTGATCATTTTTGGGTTTATCTGCAGAACTCAGAGCTCCATCTTCTTCTGAGCTACTTTTTTCTCAAACATTTGGTGCAGTGCAACACCTGCAACATCTCTATCTAATCACCACGAGCAGTATGAGCTTCACTTTAATATCTTCTTATAATATAATATGTTATGGATTAGTGTCCCGTGGTATTTGGTTTGTGTTTATCTGTTGTGGCACCGAGGGTTTGGACAGTTTTCAACCAATAGCAGCTCTGCAGAGGCGTGCCACTGTCATGACTGATGAGTCTGATGATTGAAGTACATTACCTTCACACTGTTTGGCTGCTGTAACATATGGTGCTGTCAGGATGTGTTCCAGTGTCGTGTGTGGACCCCATGCTCCGCAGTGCACTCCACACAGCAGGGCTCACATTTGAAATTTACAGCAGCATCAATGCAACACTCCTTTACATACTGTATCTACAGTAAAGATCCAGCCACAACAGCCATAAAACACCTCTCCAGTATTTATTATTCATCCATGTGTTTTCATTAGACAGCAGCTACTTTTGAACAGGGTCAAGTACAAACACAGGATCATCCTGTATTTCAAAATAAAAGGCCAGGTAAGTCTCTCACCTGGTGGAGGGCATGATTAATGCTGGGGTTTGATTTTAAGACTTGACTTGTCACTTTTTAAAGCTCTTCATGGTCCTGGAACATGATTATAACTCTGATCTGCTGTTCCCAGACCAGTCGGATGATCCTCAGGCAGGAATCTGCCGACTGTTCCCAACCTCATGATTAAAGACCCAGCGTTTGCAGTTTGGGCTCCTCAGCTGTGGAACGACCTGCCTGAGGAGTTCAGGCTCACCTCTGTGGTACTGATACTTTAAAGTCATGGGATATTTTAATCTATTTTTATTCCTCCTCCACTTTCAATTCTTGACCTTTTGAATTTTGTTCAGCTGACATTACTTTTGTTGTTGTTGTTGTTCACTGTGTGGTTTTGTGTTTCTTTGTTTTGTCTCATCCCTTCTTTATTCTCTTTGCCTGCTCAGTTTTCTGTGATGCATTTGTTGCATATCCTGTGTCGCAGGTTGTTATGAAGCACTTTGTTACAGTTTTGTAAGGTATTAATAAAGATTATTCTTATTATTACTATCAGGGCTTCACAGTCCAACCACACGACACAGTGTCATGCAAAAGTTTGGTCTGTTCATATGAGCATTTAAAGAAATGGAAGATGAAATCATCATTCATTCATTCATTTTCGTGTTTGACATTTTCAAAATGACAGAAAAGGAAAAGGGCCTGCAGCAAAGGTGTGAGCACCCTGCATGGTTAGTACCTAGTAGCCCCCCCTTTGGAAACTATCACAGCATGTAAGTAGTAAAGAGCTCATCTGATACCTCAGTCAAAGTTATCTGGGAGCTCAAGTCTCCTGGGTATAACTTTATGCCTTTTGGAGATCATTTCATCTTCCACTTGCTTAACAGAACTTTTGACCAGGGGTGCCCAAATTTTGCACGCCACTCTAGCTCGTTGCTGCATACTGTCCTCTTTAGCACAAACTGTAAAACAGCATTAAGTTACATTAAAGTTTATACAGCACCATAAATAGTGTGCTGACATGAGTTCTCATGAGTGTTTACATCAGTGGGAAGTAGGGACGTTTCATTCTTCACATTAAAGGCAGTAACTCCAGTTGTGGTGACAGGTCTGACTGGTGGTGGTGGTGGTGTTGTATGTGATCTGTGGCAGAGGTCCTGGGTGAGACTGTGACCCGTGATGCTGAATGTGGTTCAGCCTGCTGCTGCTGCTGCTGCTGCTGCTGCTGTGCAGGCAGCACCAGTCATTTTTTATGGTACACTGCCGCCTGATGAAAGGACGTGGTGAGTCTGTTTGCTGGAATGGAACTGCATCAAAGCAGAGGAGGAGGAGAAGAAACGGGCCGTCACCGGAGTGAGAGCTGCTTGGCTTGGACAGATGAAAGGGTTAATCTCATTTGACAACGCACAACAATGAGTAATGACTCCACAGCCTCCCACTCCTTCCCGTGCCTTTGCACTGTTTCACATGCAGCTCTCTTTCTTCCTGAAGCATGGCCTTATTTGCCGTGCAGCCGCACTCTCGCCTTGTTTGCCTCCATTGTATGCCGAGCAGCCTGCTACCAGCGTCTGTGTGTGCCTAGGTAAACACATTTTGGGAATAGCAGCTAATCCATCACGGGCGTCACACTGAAATGTTTCTCCCTCGGGGCCCTGCAGCGCTGCGGTATCAGGTGGAAGGGTTCCACTTCCTGTCTTTGTCGGCAGGTTCCTGGCCGAGGGGGACAATGTCCCCTATTGGCCCCCGGTGGGTAGAACACACAACCCATGGGCGACACTACCTGTTCCACCACAGCCCCGGACGGCGCCACTCTGGGCCCTGTGGAAGGGTGTGTGTGCATGATATGTGCATGTGTGTGTGTGTTGTAGTGTGCATCATGTGTTTACGAGAAACAAGGAAGTTGAGTTCTGTGATCTGGAAAAAAGAAAAAGAAAAAAAAAAGCCTCCTGTTTGAGTTTTACCGACATCATTTGCAGCCCTGCCATGATGACTGGAGGAATTTACCATCGCCGTGGTGACAGATGTTGATGTGAGGAGATTGCATTGCCGTGATGGCTTTGCATCGGCTGTGAGGAAAGGTGCATGTCAGTGTCCCTCTCTCTCTCACACACACGCACACACACTGGGTGAGCGCTCCTCTGTGAGCTGTACAGGTTTTAAATTGAATCTCTCTTGTCCACGTTGTGGGTGACCTTCCCATTTGGAGCTGAGGAGCGTTCGAGAAAGCCAATACGGCCGGCGTGATTTCATTCTCACAGAGCCAGACAGTGACAAGCAGGGGGAGAGATCCAAAGAGACAGAAGCTGAACTCAGATTCCCTGCACAGTCCGTGTCACCGGCCTCATATGTGATTCCAAAAGGTGGCACAGAAGAGATGAGACCAAAATTTTAAAACGTTATGAGCCATGTATGGAGTTTAATCCTCACAGATAAGAGGGTATTGTGTATTTCTGATGCTTGGTTGTCTTGGAGGAAGGTCTGGGGAGATTTAAGGCATCAGCAGCTTCAGTTGAAACCCCCTCGACTTTGACTTTCAAAGACAGCTGTGTCTGAAACCAACAATCTGTCTCTTATGTTTACTACAGATCACTGGAGGTCCATGATACTAATACTTTTACAATCTCCATCCAGGCAGCAAGATCAGAAACAGCTCTCTGTGGAGACATGCTGTACGTACAGAAGGCATGTGCTGTAAATGAAGACTAGAAAATACAGTTGCAACAGCTGTTAGCAAAAACAACAAGGTCAGTACCATTTGAAATTTGTTTTACACTAGATCCAGGCTGAGAAGATGCAACCAGGGAGCAGCCATGCATGGGCGTCTACGCCATTGTTCATCCAGTCTACAACAACGTGCCACACCAGCGTAGAAGATCAGAGGATCTCCCACCTCAGTGAGGAACTGAGATTAAAGTTGAGCTTTACCACCTCCAGAGGTGTAGAGGTCCATGAAACAAGGTCAGTGGATTAAAAACTCAGATTATGTGCAGGTTGTGAAGGGACTTTCTTCTGTAGTTCAAGGAGAGAGAAGTCTCACGTTACACAACAGCAGCAGCGGCAGCAGCAGTGTAATGTCACAAATTGAAAGGATGGAGGATTAAATAAGCCTAAATCCATTCAAGGTCAAGTAAAAGAGAGAACACGAGAGCTCTCAAAAGCAATAATCTCCCATCAAAGCAGCAGGTTAATGGGGCTATTTTCAGTCTTGACTTAACAAAGCAGAGACAGCACCTTAATGAGCCTGCCACTCACCAGCAGGCGCCTGCGCCTTCACTCTGAAACCACTTCCCAGTTACAGGCACCAGAGTTTCAGCTGCGTCTGACTCACCTTGAACTGAGTGAGGAGTGAGGTAATCACTGCGGATTTGTGCCGTCGACAAAATATCTGTTTGCCTCCTTGTTTCCAATAGTGACATTTCACACTCTGAGAATATATTTTTTTATTAGATTGCCAATATATTCTATTGGACAAAGCTTTGCGATAATCAAAGCAGGTATTCCACTGAAATCAATTGATTTCACTGCAAAATTCCTCATTATAAAACAAGATCATTGATAATTTACTATAAATTCTTTCAGTATTTCATGTAGGAGAGCAGAGGTCCTGGGCTGGTAAAGAAAAAAAAATGAAAGTCTAATCCTGACTTTTATGAAGGTGAGATCGAAGTGTCAGGGGTGAAATATGGTTCAAGTACCAAATGGCAAAAAGAGCGAAGGAGCCAAATAGAGAGAAAGTAAAAGTGAGAAATAAATGGATGGAATAATGGCGCAGCTCTTAACGTCTCCCCACATAAATTCTGATGCTCTTTTCAGCTGTTGATGCCAATGAGAAGCACCATGGGTATAAGATCAATAAGTCTCAATTCTGCCAGTGAGCTTGGCTTTACAGCGGAAAAAAAAGAAAAAAAAATCTATGCCTCTGTTTTGAATTATTATTACAAATCCATCGCTCTTGTTTTCCCCGGCCCCGGCTAGAGGAGGTGGTGGAGGTTGCGAAACAATGAGAGTAAATCAATGGTGACGGCAAACAAAGCATGGCCCCTGCAGAGACACACACACACACACACACACACACAGCACAGGTCAAACCAAAAAACACTCTGGTGGTATGACCGCTGTGATTCAGTGGTTCCTCCCTGTGTGTTGGCTCGTTGAGGTGGAGGAAGAGATGGAGTGATGTTTCCATCCATCTTTCAAGAGGTAATGAAGTCATCATCCCCCAGTAGATGCGTCCTGACCCCTGTCATCTCCTGATGGTGAGTCATCCGCCTGTCGCTCTGCATGGTCACAAGCCACACACATTCATGCAAAATCAGATTTTACTGGAAAGGACAGATGTGGATGCTCATGCACTGTACACACACACACACACCTACACACACTCCCTGCTTCCTCCTCCTCCGTCGGGCCACAGTTTACATCCCCCATCATAACAAATCACTGTTATTAGACATAACACCATTAACAGAGACCTACAGATTACACTAATAGAGCCGGTGAATTAAGAGTATGGGGAAGGTGATGTTGAATGTACATGTCCAAACACATGCACACACGCAGCGTTTATAATGGTGAACGTGACAATGAGTGGACTTTGTAAACGTCGCTGCCTTCAAGGAGTTATGTTGGAGCAGACACAGTGTCTGTGGGCCCGTGGGACACCTGCAGCCAGCTTAGATGGAAACATGTGCAGTGAATGTGAATGTGCAGTAGATTGTGTTTATCACACAAGGCAGCACAGCTTGGGTGGCACGGTGGGGCAGTGGTTACCTCATTGCAAGTTTGCACGTTCTTGGGGCGCCGTATAGCTCAGTGGGTTGAGCAGGCGCCCCATATGCAGAGGCTAGGAATCTCTGCCTCCCTATTTCCTGTCTCTCTCAACTGTCCTATCAATTAAAGAAAAAAAGCCCCAAAAATATACTTAAAAATGCATGTTCTCCCTGTGCCTGCATCAGTTCTCTCCAGGTTCTCTGGCTGATTAGGTTAATTAGTGACTCTAGCGTGACCTTAGGTGTGAGTGTAAGTGTCCAGGGTGAACCCCGGCCTGTGAAACCCTTCATGGATATTGAGCATTGTAGTCAATGGAAATTAGAATTACAAATTTAGGTCAGTAACTTATTCTTACTCACTGAAAAAGTGATTAGATTTCTTTATTAGAGCCAGGATTTAGTCTGGAGTCAGTAATTAGTGGCCAACAGTGAGCTGTGGTGAGCATGTTGGTGTCGTAGTGCCGTAAAGCAGTCCCTGTTTCTCGTGAGATGAGATCTGGGACATTGGGTCGGAGGAGCTGATCTTGCATGGTTGGTTTTTGGCCAAGAGACGTGAGGTGGAAGTCAGAGACATTTAACCATCACAATTACTCTGGAGCAGTTTAATTAAGGTGCATATCTTGCATAGTTCCTCTTACAAAAGCAGCCAAGCTGAGATTATTGTTAAGATGTGGTTTATTTTAAAGTGGTGGTTTGAGTCATTTATCCATGGGTTGGAGTTGGTCAGTGCATTAATAATTCTGCAGGCAGGAATACCAGCACAAAAGATGAGTAGTGCACTTCGACGGACAAGGTCAGCAGAAAAAAAAAGTCTAATAGCCACTTAGAGAGTTCCCACACTGAGTGCATGATATGTTGAATATTTTCACAGCTTCATCTCGACGTTAACAGCTCTTTCCTTTGGCACTGCCGTTTTCTCGACCTTTGACCTCACCTGTTCCAGCCCTCACTGATCTGCATTACAACTCAGGGTCATAAAGAGCTGTTTGATGGAATAAGGTGAAAATGTTCAACATATAACAGGGTGTGTTTTCAGATCAGTACGACATGTTTTTGTTCGAAACTGTGCATTTTCATTGGTAAGCAGCTATATGTAAAATTAACATATGACATCATGAGCTAATGTGCATATTCATCAGATCACAACATGACAACTGTGCATGGTCAAGGCAAATGAAAGGAAAAAGAAAAAGAAAGAAGCATGGCTAAGTTTAACAGACTGACAAGCTGCGTCGGCCTGATAGCAACACATGTGCTGTCGTGTCAGAAATAGACGGAAGAGACGGAAAAGTTCGACGGATCTTAAAAAGGGGCTCCGAGTGAATTTCAAACGCACAACTTGTTACAGAATAAAGGAGTCACGTTACTGCAGTGTGTTACTCTGTAAGGTGATAATTCCCAAGCCTGAGCAGATCTAGCCGAGCGCACAGAGACGCAGACGGGGATTCTGGGAAAGCTTGAGGAGCAGGGGACAGCTGTAGTCTCAGTTTGACAGACGCCCCGGCCCTCAGAGGAGCAGAATTAAATAGCTGACATAGTTTGGTTGGAGGACTTTCACGCCCTTGTTACTCACTCACTCTCTCCCTGACACACACACACATACTTTCATTCACACACACACACTTTCCCAGAGCGAGCTGTCTGACAGAACATAAACACGTATTAGCCGTATCATCTCTCATCGACACTTAATGCCAAAGCGGCGGGTGCTAACACGCCACAAGCCACGCTAATGCACTGTGGCAGGGCACGGTTTTGTGATGCTGCCATTAACACAAATACGATTACACTCATACAGACACACGCACACACACACATGTGAGTTACACACATGTTGTGTAGAAACCTGCAGCTGGACAGTCCAGCAGGATCCTGTGTACTTTACTAATGGAAGAAGAGATATTACTGTGTATAGTAAACAGTACTGTGTGTGACACAGGCTGAGCTGCTTCCTCCAGATGGATACTGTGTGTGTGTAGGTGTGTGTGTGTGTGTGTGCTTTGTAATCCTATTTTCTCATGTCCATGGTTCCTGTTTAATTGCGCAGTAACGCAGGATGGAAGGAAGTTCTACCACTTTTTCTCCATAGATAGTTCAGACACACACACACACACACACACACACACACACACACTTAACACATGATTTATCTATGGCTCAGATAGCTAAGTACCTCAGTAACCACATGACACAGTATCATGGGTTTATGGATGTGTATCTGTTCAGCTGGGATCAAAAGGCATATTAGTGTGAAGCATGTGTGTGTGTGTGTGTGTGTGTGTGTGTGTGTGTGTGTGAGCGTGAGCACGCGCGCGTGTGTGTGTGTGTCAGCCTTGTGAAGTCATGATTGAAGTGGCAGAGATGGAGATTCAACTTTCTTTTGAAATAAAAAGCTGGCGGACTCGAACAGTGTCTCTCTCACCTGAACGTCCAGGTTTGGATTTTCTGTTGTTATCAGCTGATACACTGTGCTCGCCCGCCCTCGCTCTAATCCCTTCTCCTCCTCGTCTTTGTTGACCTTGCTCAATTCCTCCTCCTCCTCCTCCTCCTCTCCTCCTCTCTAGCCTCTTCTCTAATCCCGCTGCTTCTTTCTGTATCGATCGCTCCCCTCTCTTTCACTTTCTTTCTCCCTTTGTCCCACTTCTATTATAACTACACTTTTTTCATCTCTGTATTTACACAGTTAAAGTTTTCTTGTCTTTTCTCATTCCTCCGGCCTCACCTCTGTCTTTCCGGCACCCTCCTCCCTCCTCCTCCCTCCATCCTGATCACGGGATCTTATTGACGTTAATTGGATGATTTCTTGATGGGATACAGCTGACTGTGCCGCTTTGATCCCAGTCCGCCTTCATGACCTTCTGCTGGACGGAGGCAGGAGAACAGACCGAATACTTTAAGAATAAAAGTTAGAAATTCTTGTGAGCATTTGACTGTTTTGTGCCAAAACTTTAGATCGTCAAAGGATTTCACATGATCACAATACAGCAAACGAAGACTCATCCTGGTTACATCTGTGCCTGTGGGATTAAAGAGCAACTGAGCAACAGCTGTGAGTCTTCAAGTCTGTGCTTCAGGATGCGTCAGTGTGACATCACACTGCTACACTGACATCATACTGCTGGGCGTGGCTACAGGTGCAACAGGTGCCAAATTACTGGGATGGAAACAGATGATTGTTAGGACTTTTTTAAAAGGCCCATCCATCCATCCATCCATCCATCCTCCTCTGTTTCATCCAGGACCAGGTCATGGGGGCAGCAGACTTAGCAGCCCAGACTTCGCCCTCTCCCCGGACACTTCCTCCAGCTCTTCTAGGGAGACCCCAAGGTGTTCCCATGCCAGCCGAATGACCCCTGTCCTGAGTGCTACCTGGGAACTCCTCCCTGTGATACCTACCCAGGAGGCATCTGAAACAGATGCCCGGGCCACCTCGGCTGGTTCCTTTCGATGTGGAGAAGCAGCGGCTCTACTCTGAGCTCCTCCTGGGTGACAAAGCCCCTCCCCTCTCTGTAAGGTAGCGTCCAGCCTCCCTGTGGAGGAAACTCATTTCAGCCTCTTGTATCCCAGATCTTGTTCTTTTACCACAAATGTCTAAACTCCAAAATTTTACATTACAGCTTCACCTGGTGAAAGATCAGCAGGTTCAAAGGTCACAGTGTCTGCCTCATATCTGTGTGTGAGTCTGTAAGTGACGGCGTCCTCCCTCCACGGGCCTCCTGCTGATCCGGGGGGGAATTGTTTATAGAAAGTTGGAGGCAGTAATTATAAGTTTGATCTCCTCTCCGTAATAAAGTTGCAGGTCTAGTTGGTCCAGTCATCTCAGATGGAGAGATAAAAGAGAAAGAGGAGGAGGAGGAGAAAGGCTTGATCTCAGCATACAGGAGAAATAGATGACTAACCAAATAGCAGGGCCCAGCCAGCCGTGACCACAATCAATGGGCTTTCTCTAAGTGTCTTCGATTTAGACTCACACTCCTCCCTCCGACGCAATCTCTTTCTCCATCTCTCACTCTCTCTATATATACGTGCGTGTATGTGTGTGTGTGTGTGTGTGTGTGTGTGTAAAACACACACATACCTTGGTGGTTTTTCCTTCCCTCAGTCTCTCTCTCCAGCCTTTCTCTTTCATCTCATTTGTTTACATTCTTCTGTCTGTCCACCCTCTTCTCTCCTTTACTGCCTCCAAACCCTCTCTCTCTCTCTCACTCCTTCCTTCCTTCTTCCCTCTGTTTTTCTTCCCGTCTCGTGTCGTTACCTTCCTCCCTATCCTTCTTTCCGTCTATTCACCCCCTCTTCTTTCTTCTCCTACTTAGCCTTCCTCATACATCTTCCCCTCTCCTTTTTCCTCTTCTCCTGTGTATCCCTGCAGACATCCTCCCCCTCCACCCCTCCCTCCTCTCTCATCCCTCACCCTCACCCTCACCCTTCACCCACAAGCCCAAGCTGGTATTGATTGAGTCCTCACAGCTTCATTAGGATTCTCCCATTCACCTTGTTGTGTGCAGCCCCGGGGCTCTGATCCTGCGGGGCTCTTCAGAGCAACACACTTGGGTTACATGTCAAATCCTCCCATATTTCACTTTCTGGAGAACTTACTTTGCTTATCTGCTCATTCCAGGCTGCTGAGAGCGCGCTCCGAGGATCATTCCTACCTTCACCCGCCCCCACACCCCCACCTCCATTGGTCCTGGGGTTTATTGTCATGAAGATGTGTCACAGACAAGCTGGAAGTTGAAGACTTCATTTAGGTGTGTGTGTGTGTGCTGGTGATGCTTTACATACAACTTCTTTTTGACTCATTGCACTGTTCTTCTTCAGAGATTGACCTTTGACCCTCACTTTTAAAACCAAAAAGGTGTTATGCTGAAGACACTGATCAGTTTAGATTCAATGCCTGAGGGCTGAAAAATGGAAATGGTACTGTCTCTGGAAAGTCCTGAGTATTTTAGACAAACATTTGAAACAACCTCCTCCTCCTCCTCCTCCTCCTCCTCCTCCTCCTCCTGTACCCACATATACGACCTCCTGGTATCACATGACCGAAATTTTATACTTAGGTCAGGTGATGACAAGCGAGCAGCTCCATCTGCTGAGACATGAGATGTGAGGTGTTGTTCAAAGCGTTGGCAGCAAGAAGTCACTTGGATCTGATGCTGTTATTGTGCAGCATGTAAAATAAATAATCACACGGATGTTGTAGCTGAGACTTTGATATATTGATATTAGGAGTCTCCATTGATCCAGTGTAAATCAGTCCTGGTCCAATGACAAGTCCTATCTGTCTGGGTAGGTCCTGTTTCACTGCCTCAGGATACAGGTCTGGCTCTGTTTAGTGACCTCAGATTAAGTAAATCAAAAATGCTCTTTATAAATTTATATGTGGGGAAAAAATGATGCATATTGCTTTGTGTCACTGGATATATGTAAATAGTGCAAAGGTTTTGGGTTCATTTCCAGTTTGCTTTGTTTGCTTGACTTTATACTCATGTACACCTTCATGCATTTGAGTTAAATCTTGTTGATACTTTGTTATCCAGACACATTTTCTTTGGGGTAAAAAAGTTTTCTTAGCTTAGTTAAGCTTAGCTTAGCTTAGCTTAGCTTTGTAAGCAAGACGATAACCATAGACTTCCATATTAAAAAGCCCACCTGTCACTCAGAGGTGTGGCCCTCTGAGTGACAGGTGGGTGCCATAAACTGACAGTGATGGGAATAATGGCATTACTAACAGTGCTACTTTTTTTTAGTAAGAAGTAATCAAAAAAAGTTACTGTTGCCCCCGTATTATTGCCATTACCACTTCTAACAATAAAATGCACCGTTACGCAGCTATACTTGACTCAGTGGAGCGGCTTTCACCCAAGCAGTCTCTCTCTCACACAAGCTCAGCAGCAAATACACCTCAGTGTCAGCAGGAGTTACAGCGATGGCGGCGAGCTCAACGAGTAATTTGACATATTTGAGCATTTTATTAAAAAAGTAACGCAACAGTTACTTTTCCTGGTAATTAGTTACTTTTATAAAGTAGCAACTCAGTTACTTTTTGGGGAAAGTAACAACTAATTACTTTTAAAAAGTAACATGCCCAACACTGTAAACTGACTCCACACTTGTCCCACCTCTTTGCCTAGTTCTGGATCAGACAGTGCCACAGTCATCCACTGCCAAGATGGCAACGGTGCAGCAGCCCACTCTGAGCATCATAGATCAAGTGTAGAAACTCTATGGTTGTTATAATTACAGCATGTTGTAACATCAAGCATAATTTGCTGCTAAAAGTGTAAAAGACGACAGAATAAAAGAATCTGAGTCATTCAGGTTAAAGCTCAGGTGTTAAGTGGAACTACCAGTTGTTGTCAGAGTGACATCTCCATACTTACTGAGCACTTAGAGAACAACGCTCGCCCTGTCTGAGCAGTAAATCCAAATATAACTCTCTATTACTGCTGCCGTGATGAATTCCCTCATTTCCCCCCGGCCTTGTGTGTCGGTTGTGAGCTTTTACACCCTTTCAGCTAATGTCTCAGGCAGACGATTAGTCACGACTTTGCCTAAATATGTCAGTTTGTGGCAGAGAGACACAAAGCAGAGGCAATGGACAGAGAATCAGTCGTGTGGGAGTCAAATGGAGAGAAAGTATGAACCCCCTCCCTTCTCCCTCCCCAAACCATTGAACTGAGGACACACTGATAACCCGTACACACTGAACATACACATGGCCCCCAAATACATGTATATAAACACAACTGCATTAAGACGTTCACACAGAGATCCTTGTCAAGTGATGATGAGATGACATTTTCCCACATAAAAATATCATTGCTCTGTGTTTCACTTTCTCACTGTAACATTACTCAGTTGGCTCTGGACGTTACACAGACCGACCCCCACCCTCCCAACCCCGGCCTTTGAGATGTGTGTTTGATATGTGCAACTGTATGTTTTCACTGGGCAGCTGCCGCCTTCCCTTTGGTTTGTAGAAAGGCTTTGTGGTTTGTAGAAAGAAGAGAGGACGGCAAATGCACATTTCCTGCATATCTCTCATGAGTCAATCAGTGTGAGTGTTTCTGTATTGATTGAATACTGTATATATATTATTTTTTTCAGTGGTTGTCTCTTAAGGTTAACAGACTGGTTGGTGCTATTGATTTTTATCAATTCATAAGTTTATTATCTTTTTTTTTAATGACTGGTCTGGTCTGACATGGTCTTGGGACAAATCTTTCATAGTCTAGCTAAAGAAATAAACCTTCATAGGTCTCGTATTTTATGCTTTTTCTGTGTTTTATTTTGAAGGGTTGATCCATAAGAAGATTTATTTCAGTGTAGTTTCCCATCTCTTTTCTCAGCTTCTCTCTGGAGCTCTAGTAACAACAGGTCAGTGTCAGCCAATCAGAAGAGAGGAGGCTCTGAGCCTCTCTTCTGATTGGCTGACTGTTTTCTGATCCAATAAGAATAAAAAGCAGATTTCAGGTAAAACACTCAAAGAAACCAAATCCTGCAGATGTCAGATGGTGGGTCCAGGTGGGTGGGGCTTTGGTGACTGTTTTATTGTGACATCACAAAGTCACAGGAAGTCCTGACGCCTCAGTTTCTGAATACAGGCTGTGTGCATCTCTTGTCATGTAGCTTGATATTACAACACAGTCAAACTTTGACCATAATAAAAAAATGCAGTTATAACAGAGGAGATATAATAAAGAGATAAATATAAAGAGAGATAATTTGAGCATCCCATGATAGTCTTAAACCTGTTTTAGCCCCTTCATGAGTCTTTGAACTTTTTTGGGGGTCTGAAATGTAAAACATAAAAAGACATTAACATCTTATCTGCCTTCAAAGCCCATATTGCTCAAACCCAGACGTGTGTATATGTGCATATGAAGTGCTGTTTAGTGTTAAGTGCCCCTCTGCACCACCTCTGCCCCTCCGCCCTCTGTCGCTGCAGGGAGTGTAGAGGAGTTGGGAGGGCGGCTGGTTCAGTTCTCCAGCAGACGCCCTGTTTATTTAGCCTGACATTCCTCCACTGCTCTCTGAGCGTTCCTCTGCCTAGTCTCATCCTGACTCACGCCCCCCCCACCCCCACCCCCACCCACGACCGGTGACATCTGAAAAATGTGTGTATGTTGTGGAGAGCATGTAGAGATGTGTAGGAATACTGTCTGTCTCCATGTGCCACTTAGCGTCTGACAAGTTATCATTAGCATCATTGGATCTTCGTTAGTGTACATTATGGTTTCTATGAGCACGTCAGCGGCTGCAGGGAGGTCATTACACGTGACGACAGATTGCATTCGTTAATCGTCGTCGTCTTCCTCCTCCTCACAGCGATGGAGCTTCGTGCTGAAAGAGGAACCAGAAGCGACATTTTTCTTTCTTTTTTTTTGTTCAGTAGGTTGGTCTGTCCTGACTCACCGCTGCGGCATGTGTTTATTTACCCGTCACTTCTCATTAGGGCCGCTCCCTGTCACCTGAGCACGGTGGCCATTTTCAAATTGTTGAGCAGTCGCAGTCACACGGGGGCCTCTAATGAGTCATTGGAGTTCCTGTCGATACCGCGCACACGTACGGCTTCATTTGTCCCTGTTTAGGATTTCCTCTAATTGATATTGAGTGCTGACTCGCATTTCAGTTAGCAAAGTGTTGAGCCGCTTGTCACTCAAAATTAGCCGTCTTTTTTTACGAGGCAGCCCGAGCGCTGATGTGTGCACTCAAACACGTCCTAGTGGTGCGGTTAGCGACACAATTTACGATTAATTTTCTTTACCTAGACATTTGGCTGTGGCACGACGTTTCTTCTACCACTCTGGGTCAACTTTCCGTCTCCTTTATTCCCTCTGGACGGCTCAGTAACATATTTCAGTCCCATGTTGGGTTTGGAGCCAGAGTATTGGCTTTCTCATTAGAGAAACCTCCGACTCTGTTCCTAAAAATCCCTCTGTTCATGCTTATTTATTGCAGTGTGTGTGTGTGTGTGTATGGTTCAAGTTGGCATGTGATTCGAATTTGTCATGAACTGTTGGTGTGTGTGTGTGTGTGTGTGTGTCGGAGCATGTGTTTCTTTCTCTCCATGACCAGTTGCTTCTGGCCTGTCTCACTTGTTACCCTGTCATAACAGGCACTCTGCCGCTGTATTTCACCTTACACACTCAGATCGCCAACACACACACACACACACTCACACAATCACACACTAGACAAGCTCCAAGCTTACACATTCTCACTTCTCCTCACCTCATTCAGCTGCAGAAGAGGAGAGAGCAGGAGGCAGGGATACGGAGCGAGAGAGCCATAGAAATGGACAAAGTGAGACAGCGCAGGGCTTTGAAAGCCTGTGTTTTATGTTTCACACTTTTCTGGGTCACGCTCCTGCGACGAAACCTGCTAAGTTGCCTTGTGCATTGAAAAACACTAAGTCCAAAAGTGCCAGGTCGGATCTGTCAGCCGTCCCGACAGGAGAGGCCCGGGCGAGAGAGATAGTGGAGAGAAAAGAGAGAAGGCGAGGGGATGTGTGTGTGTGTGTGTGAGTATGTCAGGGAGGAGAGTGCATGTGTGTGTATGTGCATGCAAAACTCCCACTATTCTTTCCACATACACAGGCATGCATGGATGAATGCACAGACACACACATGCTGCATCATCCTATCCACCACTCAACCACCAGAGACACACACACACACATTTTCTATAGTTCCCAGCCAAAGAACTGATGGAGTATGTACAGCATGTAGAGTGTGTTTGTGTATTTGTGTGTGTGAAAAAGCCAGAGGCTGCGATGCCTTCCAGCCTGGTAACTCGGTCTGCCTCCCACTCTTTACAACCACCCTCCGCTGCCGTCATGCATGGTCCAGGACACACGAGCAGCCGCTGGATGAGGAGCTTTGGCAGCTGTCCTTCTCTGGCCAGGGACACTCACAATGGGAATTGACTGCGGGGAATGTGATAGCGACCTTGTCTTATTACACTAATGCAGCCTCGGCAAACACAGGATGGATAGGCTGTCCGCAGTGGCTGCCGTTCAGACTGGAGAGCGCTGCTAAATGCATATCCTGTAATGCTTTTTATGTTTTTTAACCACTTTTTGTGGCCCAGAGTTATAGTGTGGTTATTGAGCGCGGCCCCAGACGCTGAGGCGAATAGATTTCACTTGTGTTTTTTAAAAAGATATGCAACACAGTCTGGCCCCAAGGTCGGCCACATGGCTTTTTTCCCATTAGGGTCTGTTATGCTGATTGGGGAGGGAGACTTTAAACACTACCAAAAGTATTCCCCAGGTGAGGGAGACGTGTAACATTCGAAAGGTTAGGTTCCTCCTCTGATTTTGGGCACTGCTATGTAAGTAACCCAGGAGTCTCCTGCTGCTAGAAAAACAACAATCAGTGTAATAACGCCAGGAAAAATCAGAGCTGCTCATGACGATTATCAAGAGCTGCAAGGAAAATACTTGTGGGGAATTTATTCTGAGATTCAGGTGCCTCAGAAAAGACACGACTCTGCAGACATGTTAAGTGTGAGGCTGTGTCTGACGGATGTCTGCAGCTCACTGTGATGCTCACAAGCGGATGCTGACAAGGTACAACAACATTTACAAAGCCGATGATCTTGGTTTAGCTGTTACGCCTCATCTTTGTTGGCCACCAACAACCATCAAAACATCCACGCAAAGACACTTTAATAAACATGAGGGTGACATGATCATGACTGAGGCAAACAGAAGCCAAGCTGAGAGCCCAGCAGTCCTCATGTTTACTGCCCCTGCTTCTGGTGCCAGCTGCAGGGCTTTTAACTTCTCAAGCCAAGGACAGGTGGATCCTGTTTGGTAATCAGGGCCTGGGTGGAGCTATAGGGGAACAAGGAGAAGGACAAGCAAGGCCGAACCCCTTTCGGCCATAACATACAGTAGCATTTTAACCTGATTGCATTTGATAGTTAGGACCAGATTGCATGATTTCTGAAATTAGTTTGTGTTTATTTTTTTCTCACCTAGATCACTGTAATGTTCTTTATGCGGCTCCTACAATCCCATTGGTCTCTAGAAAACAAGATCATATTACCCCAGTTTTACTTTTTGTCTTGATTTTATAATTCGATTGACTCTTAAAGATTTGCATGATCTAGCCCCAAACTACACCAGGGACGAGCCTGGCCGTCCTCTCAGATCAGCAGACAGCGGTTGTCCGCTTTTTAGTCAGTCAGAGCCACCGGCAACTGCAAATTTGCTTTTGATTTAATCTTTCCATTCTGTTTTTATTTAATTTTACTTTTATTGTTTTGACCATTTTTATATTTTATTGCTGTTTTGTTGTTTGCGGTTATCTTTTTGTGAAGCTCTTTGTAGCCTTGTTGAGGAAACTGTTATATACATAATAATAATTATTATTGTTGTAGCTTTGTTTGATGGGAATGTTTTTGCAGAAGTGACAAGTACTGAACAAATTTTAAATTTTGTGGAGATGCTGAATCACCACAGGTCAACCTCATGGTGGCTCTGGAGGAGAAGTCAATGCGATATATCATCTGGGGATCATGAATGTCTGTACCTCTGTCAATCCATCCCATGTTGCGTCTCAACATTAGCTACTTACATTGAGTGTGTGATGGGACCTAATAGTGTGGTGGTACGTAAAGTCTTGGTCTTGGTCTTCTCGGCCTCAGTCGAACTGGACTCAGGATTTTTTCTCAAGATCAGTCAAGACCACAGCTGCAGTGACATCTTTTTCTTTTTTTAATCACATGTCATGCACTCCCTTAGGTTTAATGTAATGCAATTCAATAACTTATCTTTTCTGTTTAGTTGAGGAATAATGTAAATATCAAGCCAATAGAGTAATGGTCTTGAAAATGGTCTTGCATTGGTTTGGTCTCGGTCTTGCACTTGGTCTTGCCCCCCCCTTGGTCTTGGTCTTGACTCGGTCTCAGGTTAGGTGGTCTTGACCACAGCACTAGGACCTAGAGCTGTTTAGCAAAGCCAGGGATCTGCACACCCTGGCCCCTGACCCAGCCCGCGGCCCGGCTTCCATTTCAGCCTGACCCGATGTCCGTCCCTGCAGGTGGTCGTTGCTCTGCACTGCAGCCTTTGAAACTGGGTAAAGAGCTCTGAGATCCAGACGCAGCTCGGAGGAAGTGGTCAGGGCTGGGGCTTCTGGTTGTAAGATGCCTCCTGGGTGCCTTTTATTGGTTGGAGGTCTTCCAGGCACGTCCAACTGGTAGTAGGAGGCCTCGGGGGCAGACCCAGAACATGCTGGAGAGATTACACTGTACATCTCATCAGGCCTGGGAAACGCCTCAGGATCCCCCAGAGGGAGCCAGAAAAAACTCCTGCTGGAGAGGCTGGACCACTTCTCTTGACGGCAACCCAGCTTGGATAAGTAGAGGAAAAAAACGATGGATGACGACCTCTGACAACAGAACATGGACCCGAAAAGTCACATGATAATGCAGCCAAGTTCATTAGCATGAACATGAACGTCATTATAAAATGTGGTGCAGATGCTGAATGAGGTGTGTTACACTGTGAACTGCTGCTGCATGAGAAGACCAGCTCACTCTTCCCTGAGTCAGGAGCAGATTGTCACATTCAAACATGATCATGCTCCAAAAAAAAAAAAAAAAAAAAAAAAAAAAAACAACCGCCATGAATTTAAACCTCATTAAACCAGATTCTCACCGTAGCAGCCGTGTCATTTTCTGTTGTCAGACATCTGCTCGTGTTGCTCTCTCTATCTGACAGGGGCCCGGGTCACCGCAGGTTGAGGCTCTAGCCCCAGGGCACGGATGCCAATGCGGATACGTCACTTGCTGCTTCACCCCCCCGGGCTGCACCAGCTTGACAGGCCCGGTGTGAAAACAACATATTTCCCAACCCCAACCCCTACCTCCCGTATCCAGCCCACAGCCAGATTGATCTATCAACCTCCAACCAACAGTTTGATGTTTGGCAGCGGCAGTGACAGACGTTTCATACTTCATCACTGTCTGTCAGGGCGGCTTTGATGGATGAAGAGCTAAATTGCTGTGATTAAATGAACTGTTAAATCAGTAGGAGTGACTGGTATGAGTCCATGTTGATAAAGGCCAGTGGAAGCAGATGACTCTAAACTTATATATATACATTTTAATCAATATATTTATAGTTTTTTTGGCCTAGAAAACGTACAGTCATAAGCACAATAACATTCATGAACATCCCCTCCTCCCATCCTCAAAAACATACGTACACATTTAGGAAAAGGGGAAAAAACAATGAAGTCATTATTGATCATATTATTATATTAATAAGAGGTATGTTAGCTTTGGGAGATGTTGTCACTGGATCAGTCAACTTCAACAAGGTGTCCCATAATCCCCTGAACTTTTTTCATTTCATCTAAACTTATAATTAAAAAACAAACAAACATTGTTTTAGATGAAAATATAAAGGATAATAAAGTGTACATGACAAATTCCCTCTGATCCTCCCTCCCTTCCTTCCTTCTTTCCTTCCTTGCTTCCTTCCTTCCTTCCTTGTTTCCTCTATCCTACCTTTCTCCACCGAGAGCCACATGAGCAGGAAGCAGATCCCCTCGAATTAAACTCCACATTTGCTCCCCAAGAATTCACAGCTTCGTTCCAATCATAACTACAGGAAAGAGAGTTCGAGTGTGTGTGTGTGTGTGTGTGTGTGTGTGAGGAGGGTGAGGAGGGTCTGGAGGCAGGAGGTGATGGATGGCTTTTCAGCACCATGTTTGTACAAGCGCATAGCTGGAGCTGCTGATGGGAAGGGAAACAACGGAGCGGATGAAAACAGATACGGAGAAGTGGTAATAAGGATAGTAAAGCTTAAGAAACTTTATGAAAAGGCCTGTGGATTGAAACAACACTGATCCATGAGTGTGTGTGTGTGTGTGTGTGTGTGTGAACCAGTGGATGTTTTAAATGTTGAAGCATGAGACGAGGTATGTAGCTTGGCTGGAGGACACTCTCTGGTCCAGAGGAAACTTAACTGGGGGTGTAAGTGTGTATGTGTGTGTGTGTTCAAGTGTTTGACTCAAGGCCAGTTCAGGGTTATCCATCTCTTAGCTTTGGCCCGAGTGACGGGTCAGCAGGGGTCTAATACCTCGGCCAGATGTGTCTGCGGCTCCCTGCGTTCATGTCCTTGTAGGTACCTTTACCCTCCTTCCTCCTTTTTTCCTCTCTCATTCTTTTGCCTGTTTATTTGCCCTGAGTTTCTTTTTTTTTTTTCCTCTCTCTTTCCTTTTTGTCTCACTGACACGTTGTTGGCCGTGTTTCACAGGCAAAATGTTGCTGCGTCGTATAAAATCCGCACGCAGCCTCCAGGGTGGAATGTAAACAAAAGTCATATCAAAACGTCAATCTGACACATTTTCTTATTAATAAAAGTCATTTTTACTCAAGTGAGTGATACATCACATCTTTAACACTGCACCACTCTCATTTTATGTTAATGTGAAGTTTTTCTTGTTTTTGTTGAGTTATTCATGAATATTTTTTGACATGTAAACATTTAATCCAACTGTTATTCTCCACAGAGCTGTCCTCACTGCACTTTGCAGCACAGACTTGATGTTTAAGAGAAGCTTTTCAAAGAAGAAATCAAACTTTTATTGTGTAATAAATGGTGGTTTATTAGAATTAAAGGTGTGTACTATAGAAAAGTGCTCAACCACAGAGTTTTATAACAACAAAAATCAAGGTGTACAATGATTCCCACAATGCTTTGCTTGGTCAGTGTCCTTCGCTGTGAGTGCAGAATTGGAAAACACTTAGACAACAAACAGATATCATCCTGCAATGTAAAGAAACATTTTAATATATTACACCCCCCCCCCCCCCCTCGCTCTCTCCACAGCTCAGAGCGAGGTGATTAGAAGTGACTGCATGGGGTAAGAGGCCCTTCCGCTGAGCCAGGACAAGGAGAGGTCTGTGTGTGTTTGCATGTATGATTCAGGTGACTAGATTGGATGTGGCTCTCAGGGTGTTGGGGTGTCAGCAGCCCCCCCCCCCCCAGCAGCAGCTGTAGACCAGCTCCCCAGGAGCCAGAGATGGAGGACAGACAGCAAAGCAAGGAAGGAGTTGACAGTCCGGTCTTTATACAGTTGGGAGTGAGTGAACGATCCGGGGTCGTGAGGTCAGAGCTCCGGAGATGACTACAGGGGTTTATCCACACACATTTGAACCTGTTGGGTTTAACCTGGGACTGTATGAATCCAGTATGAGCCTCCAGCCTGAAACAATGGTGGTATAATGGAAAACATGTCTCTGTGTGTTTGTGGAGCTGGTTCAGTGAGGATGAAATTTTCCCAGAAGAAGAAACATCACAGTTTAATAAGTGCCAACCACTTTGTCCTCATATGTGTTAGGAGCTGGTATAGACTGAGGCCTTAGCCGTGGCGTGCATGCGTGTGGGGTGTATAGATGGGTTTCATATAGCACATGTGGCCAAAACAACTTTATGAAGAGAAACAGCTATTGATCTGAGCAGCAGGCGAGCATATGATATCAATAATGACTCTATCACACACACGCACTTGGTCCATTCAGCATGGGATTAATCAATTCTCTGCTGTGGACCACCAATTGATCACACTGTGGGGACTGATACATCCATCCCACTGTGCATGTGTGTGTTTGTGTGTGTATGTGAGAAACATTTGCTGCCTGCTCATGAAACCATGACTCCCGTTGTGGTGCAGGCCACAGGCTGTATGTCATTCATTTATAGTCATTTTTATATTATCAATATTAGATTTACTACACAGACACAGGTTCAGCACTATGTCAAATAAATGTTTCCTACGATAAGAGTTCGGTCCTTGTTGTGTTGCTCTTTGTGTGGTTGGGAGGTGAAGAGGCCTTTTAATGCTTCAAACAAAGTGCTTGTGTAACAGCCCATAAACCCCATTTTACAATGGTGAATTCGAGGGGGTGTGACAGTCACACCCACTGCACAGCACGGCCGTGACTTCATCTCAACTCTTATTTCATTTGTAACACAACTGTTGCCAAAACTGTTCTGCTCGTGGACGCTCGACTTGATCGCCGACTGACTCTCCAACTTTCCGCAAGACGTCAGTACACAGTTAATTAGATTTGTCTGAAGTCGGTTTGTCACGTAAAAGACATACAAGTGTGCAGGAATTCACATGTGCAAGCAAAGGCCAAAATAATCTTCTAACCTGATGTTAATGTAAAGTTTTGGTGTCAAGCCCACAGATTTATTTCACACAATTCAGAAATTAAAACGAGACGAATACAGTAATAGAAGTTTTGAAAAGAGGCCCAGCCACTGCGTGCATAACACTGCATGCACTACATAAAGCCAGAGAGGGAATAATGAAATGTGAATTTAATGGGCAAGAGACACAATCAGCATGAAATGGTGGATACAAAATGACAGGACAAATGAGAAGTAGCTCAGGAGAATCAGATCCTCAGACTTCAGCCTGTCACAGGAAACAAGTTTGAACATATTTTAGTGACAACTGCTGCTGTCAGGTTACGATGCTGAGGACATGGAGCTGTGGACGTGTTAATGGTGGAGATGGTTTTACAGGTTAGAAGCAACTTGGAGCTGAGCTGAGTTGAGTGGCAGGAAGCAGGAGTGTGAATCAGTTGAAGAAACTGAACTGATCTGGAGAAGAAAGGCGAGTTGAATTGGTCTTTAACAGCAGCAGCTGCTGGAGGTGATGGTGCATGATGAGGAGCAGGTGAGGAGGAACCAGGAAGCCACACCCACCACACAAATACAGACTGTAGCTGCATTTACATGGGTCCAAAAAAAACTATTTATAATCGGATTAATAGGTCAATCAGATTCAAAATGTCTCATGTAAACACCTCAGCTGATCCGATTCACCAGGATCTGATTAAATTTCCGATCGGATTGAAAGAGGTAGTCTACGCCGACTGATAATCAGCTTGATGATCATATAAACGGCTGAATAGAGTGGATTCGGTCAATAGAGTGGATTATTTATTCTGTGCATGCGTGCCCTAGTATGTAGAAGTCATGTATTGACGTTTGCAGGAAATAGGAATCAGGAAATAGGAAAGTCAAAGCCGGTCATAACAAACATGGCACATAAACAAAAAAATTGGACAGTCATTGAGACGAACTATATCTCTTGATGACAACTAACTGCTGAGGCCGTAGAGCCGCAAATAAATGCTAAAACAACAAAATAAGCGTCCCCAACAAAACACGACATGGATCCATTGCTCCAAGTGTAAACACAGAAGTGCACCTCTTCTTCTCTTGCACTTTTGCAGGTAGTGGGAGTGAGACCATCTGCAAACATCAGTGAAACTATATAATTTAGCGTTCATGTATACAGATCGAAAAAGATTCATTTAATCTGATTGTTTTCAATGAGATTGAGGAAAACACTGCATGTAAACACAGCTCCTGTGGGCAAATAAACTTATTAGCCCCGTTTCCACTGTCCCCACCTCCATGGCAGGAACGACCCACAAATCTCCCTGAACTTTTTACAGGAGCTAAATGAGTCCCTGCTTTGGGGTAGGTACTTGGAGTAACCCTGAATAACTCCAGTGTCGGGGGCGGGATGTGATGCCAACAAAAAAGCACAACAAAAACCAGCATCTTTAAAACTTAACAGAAGAGGAGCATTAGTGGAAAGTGTCTACACAGCTGGAAAAACAACAACAACAACAACAACAACAACAACAACAACAACAAGAGCAGTAAAAGAAGATGATGCTCGGTCCCACTCTGCAGTGGAGACACAGCGGCCTAAAGGATGTTCTTGTAAAGTTCCTGCCTCCTAAATTTCACCAGGAAATTCCTCAGTGGAAACAGGACTATTAGAGTGAGAGTTACCATGCACACTAAGTGAAGTACTCAGTTTAGCTTAGCTCAGACTGGAGGCAGAGGAAAACAGCCCACCTGACTCTACAGGTCACAGATCCGCCTACATCCACCAGTGCCTTAAAAAAACTCCCTAAGTAAAACTGACAGGCTGTGGCTTCATGGAGGATCAGGTACCAGGAGGTTCCTCAGTCTGAGAGTCTCCCACAGGTCTCAGTCTCTGCTTTTTTTTTTTTTTTCCTTTGTTTATTCTTGTCTCTAATCAGGATCTGTGTTCAGACTATCCGCTCACTCAACAAACCACTACACAGTGTTTGCTCCACAGAAAACTCACCAGAGAATAAGTGCAGACAGCAGCAGCGATGTGAAGTTTAATCCTACCTGCGGTGGTCCAGGGTTCAAGTCCAACTTGTATCAGAATAACTTCAAAGGAAATAAGTGATGAAACCTGCTGGGATGTTCTTGTCATTGGCACAGCCTGGTGCATCACTTTTTAGTGTCCCCTGGAAACACTCCTGTTGTGTTGTAGGACTGAATTTGCATGTTTGTGTCTTTGCATGTGTTTCCTTCCTCGCTAAACATTGAGCTCTCAGGGCCACCGTAGTGCAACCTAACAATCCTCTGCACAAAAGAGAGTCAGGGTATCCAACCACCTTTACTGCACTGATGGTGTTTGGAGCAATTTTATTGGATGTAACCTGCTGTGTGTGATGAGTTGAAGCTCAGTGTAAAGTAAACAGCAGCTGACTTGTGTGAACAGTCGTGCAGAAGAAATACAACGACAGTCACTTCTGAACGTCTGCAGCTTTGATGCACTGTCAAACCCAACAGCAGACTATCAAAATAAAATGACACCCTAACACTTTAGTTCCCGGTGACAGGAGCTGCTGCAAAGCTCGACTGGAAGGTTTTTTTTTGCAGCACAGGTGCTTGATTAAGCCAACAGCAACATCTCAACTTTAGAAAAACACCTCACAAAGACAACATCCAGAGACGTACACATGAAATATCACCAGTGTCTTCTTTTTTCTTTCTTTCTTTCTTTTTCTACCTGCACATGACTTGTTTTTATTGTGTCTCAGGCTGAGCGGTGCACTTCCTCACTTCCTCTGAATGAGATTCTCGAGGTCTTGATTTGGTCTCCAGGCTTTCATTTCTCTCCCCGCCGCTGTCTCCCCGAGGTGCATTGTCTCCTACCTGCTAACTCAGCTCTTTAAGTTGCAGTGCAGCCTCTCCTGCTCCTCATAATTCACAAAGTTTGCTTTAACCCCCCCACACGCACACACAGACACACACACACACACATACACACACTTATTGCTACTGTGTTCAACCTTGGGAATAGACTTACGGAAGTGTGGAAGTAAAGGCAGAGAGGAGGTGAGAGGGGGGAGAGGAGAGGATGACTGTTCTCTTGTTCTCTCCCTTGGTTCATAATTACCTGGTGAGGGACGTATGTGTGTGTGAGAGTGTGTGTGTGTGTGTGTGTGTGTGTGTGACCCATTGGGGTGGTCCTGTAGCCTTTGTGCAGATTAAATGCTGATGCAGAGTGGAGACAGCTGGGCAGAGTGGAACTCGGGTCATTAAGGCTCTACTGGCAAGAGCAAAAACAACCATGCGCGCGCACACACACACACACGCACACACACACACACACACACACACACACACACACACACACACACACACACACACACACACACACACACACACACACACACACACACACACACATTTACCACACTGCTCAATGGGCCTTTTATTTTGGAAAACAAACAGAGGAGGCTAAAAAATGAAAGAAGGAAAACAGTGCCAGTGACAGGCGCCTTATGGGGTCTTGGGATAGAGGGATGAGGGAGAGAGGAGAAAAGCAGAAAGAGAAACAAGGAGGAGGAGGAGGAAAGACAGAGAGATTGGATGGATGGGGGGGGGGCTTGAAAAGCTAGACAGTCAGAAAAGTGTGTATTTGTTCAAGCGAGAGCTTTTGAGTGGGTCCAAAATAAAGCAGGGGATTATGGGAGATCAGAGGAGACCCTGTGCCACCCCACCCGCTGTCCTGCTCCCACTCCTTCCACTCCACCCCCCTCCATCTCTCCCCCTGTCAGCATGTACATCCAGCTCACACCCAGGGGTCCTGCAGGAACTGTGGACCTTTGTGCAGCGAGGATACACTTACAAAACTGACCGCATGCAAGAGGACCATTACTGAGAGGACACGTACGATCTGTTTAAAGTCTGATGGCACTGAGTCCTGCACTTTTCCCATAAGCCCATATTAGACCACACATCCCAATTTAGTGAGATGGCAACATCCCATTTGAAACAGATATGGGGGGGGGGGTTCTTTTACGCAGCAGCAGCAACACTCATTAGTTTCTGTGCTTGATTGCAAGACACATGAGAGTTATGAACCTTCGGGGCAGATGGGAAGTCGGAGCGAGTGTGTTCTTCTTGTCAAGGCCGGTTTGGTGCTGACAGGTCGGGAAGATGAAATTATACGGTGTAAGAGAAGTTCACCGGCGCTAATCGTTTTTCCCCCTTTTTTTTTACCCAGACACTGTTTGTGTTGAATTTGTGAATGGAATCGTAACGACTGACGGTAAAAGGGAAAAATAAAATACAACTGGCAAACATGGCGAACGGTCCGGTGTGCCATATTGTATTATAAGAGAGTTCAGTGGAGCCACAGCTCACAGCAGGTCACCTCACTCCTGACCTCTGCAGGGTTCACGTCTCCACCAAACACCTCATACAAACTTCATTTCTGTCTCCGTTGCTTTGACTTTTCCCACCAAACTGCAGAGAAACTTCATAAAAATATTTCCATTTCGGTTTAAAATGAAATGGGGACTCCTGCGTTCTCATGCTGGGATTTCAGGATTTGCTAAGCAACACAATTCTGTTTGTGTCTGTTGTTCTCTCTGTATCTAATGTTGTTTTGTTGAGCTAATTATAATTAGCATTTTTGGCCACAACACTATCTGTTGACTGCTGTTATTCACTTGTTTCTTGGCAGCGGTTGTTTATCCATGTCGTCACCTGAGACCTGGCTGGATAATAAGCCTTGCTGTGACGCTGTCATCAGCCCAGCCCATCCAGTACCTGGGTGATTGACAGCCCGTGACTGAATAGGATGTGTTGATTCACCAGTCACCAACCCACATTAGGCATCGGCCCACCGGGAGAGTGCCCACTGCCTGGTATGCCAGATGGCCAGTCCACCCCCTGATTCCCAGAGTCTAATCCTGAAGTCATTTAAGTCTTTCCATAGGCAGGATTCACTTAACCAAACCACTTCCTGAGTAGGAAACTGTATAATAAGGTCATTTGAACTTCAAGATGTTCATGTACATACTGTGGAGATGCTGGATCCCCTCTGAAGGACCCCGTGCTGCATTTCAGGAACCACCGCCCTCAAAATTTATCCTCCCCAAAGGGTCAATTTGGCGAGCCATGGTGCCTGCCTGGATGCAGTTTTTCCATGTGTTTTCCAAGTGTGTGAACTTTTTTTCCTTGTAGAGGAAGTCGTCTGTGGTCGTGTCAGAGTCAGTGGCTTCAGGTGGCCGAGGTGCACCACTGCGGCAGCTGTCAGGAGACACAAAACAAACACTCCTCCGGCAAAGCTTTCCCTCCCAACTTAATTTCATTAAATCTGTGATTTGTTTCTGTTTGTGTGCCGCAGTGTTGGGAGAGAGGGAGGAGGGGTGGGTGTGAGTGAGAGGATTCAGAGTGAGGGAGGAAAAAAGAAGGAGAGAGATAAATGAATGAGTGAGAGTGAAGCAAAGTATGTGTGAGAGAAACAGAAGGCATCGGAGGAGCGATTAGTGCGGTGGAATCCATCATTGGAGCTGCGCTGCTCTGGTCGATTGCCACGGACACTGAGGAATACTTCATCTGGTCCCAGTGAGAGGGAATACACACACACACACATAGATACCCATCTATTATTCTGTAGTGTGAAACTCCAACCACAGCCCTCCTCCTACTTCTTTTTCAACCCACTGTTACCTCCTCCTCATCTCGACCTTTTTGTTCCATCTTAAATTATTTCCATCTTTCTGTCCAAATTTCCTTTTGCAGTGTTTTAGGATTTTTACACTTTTCTGCCCTATGACCTCCCTGCAGTACAGTGTTGGATACAGAACATGACTGATGGGTGGGCCTGAAAAGTTCTGGATGGGCCTTGTGTATTTATTCAACCATCTTTTGACAGCGCATACACATTACATGACGTAGAACTGGGGTTACTGTAGGTTCTCTCTCTCACTCTCTCTCCAAGATATTCAAGGACCTTCTCAAGGACCTTCAAGGACCTTCAAGGACATTCCAGGATAATCTGGTCCGACCAACCCAATCGGACGTGCGGGTTTGGCCCGAGAATGAAGGCGGGCCACAACAGATCTGGCCTTCAGCACCAGTGTGTCGGGCCATGTCTGGTTTTAATGAATACGGGGATAAACATGGCACACAAGCTCAACCATGGACCTCTGCAGGCATAACTAAACAATCCAGAGTGGCTTTTCTAAGGGTGAACAGGTAGATCACAGATAAACTTGGCTGTCAGGTAGCCTATTAAAAAACAGCGTGGCGGCAGCTGGCCATCCTGGACTACTGGCCGTTCTGTGATTCTCCAGAACACACAGATGTCCACCACAGTCCACCTCTGGAGGCAGTCATGTAAAACAGAACGATTTTAAAATATGTGTTACACCCTTGAATATATATATAATATACCTAGCATGAAATAACGGAACTGGGGAAAGACATTAAAACAAGAATATTAGGCAATTTTGTCATGAATCTGATAGGGCGGGCAAGCTGTCAATCTGGGTGGGCCTACACCCATCCAGGCCCACCCGTAGATCCGCCACAGTCGCAGTAACACCACTCGCCATCCCCATTTATTATGCCAACATACACATTGCATTGGTTGTGTAGTGTATGTCGTTATTGGAGTGTAGGTCTCTATGCGTGTGTATTTGTGTGTGCATGTCTTCATACATCATGTGAGTCAGAGTCGACAGCTGGAGACACAGGTGTGTGTGTGTGTGTGTGTGTGTGTGTGTGTGCACAGTCATAAATATCATTAAAATTACAGCACAGCACTTTGCACAGCTCACTCAGACTATGACAACAAAGGCAAAACAAATTCAACCTGCAATGTTTATTTCATGACACTTTGTGTGTGTGTGTGTGTGTGTGGTGATGCCATGTGGATGTACAGACTGCGTGGCCTCAATCTATGACTCAGGTGTTTTTCAGTGTTGAAAATGTTGAAAACAGGGAGTGAAAATAACCGCATGGCACATTCTCAGTGTGTGTGTGTGTGTGTGTGTGTGAGTGAGACACTCATGGCATGGGAACGATTAGCAGCAGTGTGTGTCTTCCACTGACCCCTCTGGTGAAAATGGAGGGATCAGGACAGTTTGAGCCCATTAGCCCTTTCTCTGTCTGCAGCTCTTTTTCACTCAACATGTCTCCCCCCTCACCCCCTCGCTCCCCTGAGCCTCCCCCTCATCCTCCCCCTCTCAGTTTTGGTCATAATTTTCCTCATACCAGTGTCCTAATCAGGTTCACTTGTGTGTCACGACACCACTGAGTCTAAGAGCGAAGCCAGGGGAGGAACAGTTAGAGGATGTTTCTCAATCCTGCAACTGATTCATGGTATTTTCTATATAATATTATCACTGAAGCCCTAAAACTTCATCCTTTTACTCACCAACAGCTATTTCCAGAGGTAGAAAGTGACTTCTAGTGAAGTTAGCATGCTAACCGGCTAGCCTAACCCTAACCATGACCTTTGTGAGGGCCTGTTCAGGCCACAACAACAAGCAAGGTCCACACAAAACAAACAAACCAGGACCACAAATAAAAAAGATAGTCCAGAGATCAGCCACCAAAGGAGAGTGAAAAAGAAGAGCGAGATAAGGCCAAGGATGCCTGGATTTTGGATGGAGTTGCAGGAACCAGAGAGTCAGGTATTACAAACCTAAAACCAGGAGACCAGCACAGGACCAGGCCTGACAGAAAAGAGAAGAAAAGAAAAGAAAACAGCAAGCCAAGGAACCACAAACAACCGCGACCATCATTACACGTTCCAATCGCAACTGTAGCCTCCAGTCTGCAGTGCTCAGAGGACCCATTATAACCTCATGTATAATAAAGACAACAATGGCTGACACTCTCATGAAGCCGCAGTCACCACCATGACAGAAAAAAACCACGTTCAAGTGGCAGAGAAAACTGACAAACAGCCGCTTTGAGGCAATTGATGCTGTAACAAACACATCACTTCCCGAGGCTTCCCTGTTATGACAAGACAAAAAGATTTCTGGTGGAAAATCTAAATTTCAACAGAATATTTTTCATGGTGAGGTTTAAAAGTCTGAAAATTTTCCACAAAACATCGGCTGTCAACTATATCAATGCCGAAATCTGGTTTGGATCAATGCTAAGAAATCAATCAGTGTTGCTTTTTGATGTTCTTTCCAATTAAATTTACTGTACCACAATGCCAGAAGTTTCTGCTGAAAAGTTGTGCCATCAAATAAGTGATGGATAGTAAAAACAGAGAAGGGAGGGGGGGGTGGAAGATGAAATTAATCAATCAAGTTTCGGGGAAACACAGAGGGTGTATTGCCAAGTAAAGAAAACAAGAAGAGAAAAAGTTTGTTTGTTTCGCTGGCGTCAGTGGCGGCGCCTGAGAAGGATTTATATCCCATCGGGGGCCAAGCCTGGCAGAAGGAAGACGACAGAGGCTCGGTGGCGCTTTGGGGGCTCATTGCCATGCATAAATCACCCACCTGGAAGAGCTACAAAGACTGGCATTGGTTGTGGCACCGTGCCACTGACTGACAAGCCGTTTATGTGGAAATGAGAGGAAACAGGCGCTGATAATGGGCAAAAAAAAAAAATGAACTTAACCTTGTTCTCAGAGGGGGATGCAAGTGAGGAGAGAGGGGTTAAGAGGATACAAAGGCAAAACAACAGCTTTGGGAAAAGAGAACAAAGATCCTGGAAGCAACAAGATGTTGGTTACACCTCGGCTCGGTGGATTACGTACAGGGTCACGGATGTGTGTGTTACGCAAGATAAATGGACAGTGAGTTAAGATCTCACCTCCGTGTCTATGTCTGTGCCCTAGCTGTGCTCGCTGGATGTAAGAAAGTGTAAAGAATGCATGAGTGTTTTCACTAAACTTTTTGCTCCGGTCCCTCGAGTGGAGGCCTGAGGAGGGAAAGTTGGATGCGGCCCGACATGCTCTCAGTGTGTTCCAGAGTTTTCCACCTTGTAGAGACCTGGGAACGGGACTGAGCCCGGACACATGTGGAAAACGTCAAATCCACCAGCGCAGTTTGGTCCAAAAAATAAACACACGTATGGATTTTTTTTTTTTTTTTTTTTAAGTTTTCTTGCGCTGATTATCAGGGGTCCGTTTTTCACTTATTTCCCCATTTACTAACTAAATTAAACACAGTAAACTTAATGATCCCAGTGCAGAAAGTGGACAAAGGAAATGTTGTAGCAAGAGGAATCTGAAAGACTTCACTGAACACTTGTGACACTTTGTAAACACGTGTTAAAGCAACATTCATGTTTTTTTTTCCTTGTAAACGCAACATTGACTTTATTATTTAAAGTTCATTTGGCAAACAGTCAGCAACAAACGCTTTTAGCTTCCACCAACTCCTAGCTGCTATAGGCTCCACTATGTAAATTAAACGAAACGCTAACTCTGTCCATAAAGTTGTTTTTGTTATAGCAATTTTTTCTGTGACTGTAAACACGATTGTGCAACAGAATAAAATTCTTGAAAGTGCATTATTAAAAACCAAAACATGAGCTTAAAGGAGCTATTTGTACATTTTGCTATGGCTTATAGCATTAGCAGCTGCTTACTTAGCCTACAAGTCCTGAAAAGTAGACAAAACTTTGCTGCTTTGCTCCGGGGGGCTAATTTTAAAATTTAAATTTTGCATCTGTGATGTTGTTTCTTCTATTGATGTTAGCACGCTAACGAGTTAACCTCATCAAATTCTGATAGCGAGTCAGTTAAGAACTGGTGTACATTTTCTGTGGATTCAATGAAGCAGCACTAAATGGTAAGATAACAGGAAATTTTATGCAAATGAGTAGCCACAGACACTCAAGCCACATTCTTGCAAAAGCTATCTTGTGTAGCTATGCACTGTGACTGCATGCATGCATCCTTTCATCCAATTACTCCCATGCACAACAGATGCAGGATGCATGCAAACACAAACACATCCACAAACTAGGAACATCATTAACATTCAAGTGGAGTCAGGTCTGGAGTGGGTCTGTGTCAGCGCTGCACTAACATCAAAGAGGCAAAGAGAGGGGGAGAGAATGGCAGGAAAAGGCAAGAAAGAGACAGAAAGAACAGTGACAGTCAGAGATGGAAAGGAATAGAAGGAGAGGGGGATGACAGAGGAAGAGAGGATGAGGGAGGAGGGAGGAGGGAAGAGGAGGGGGGGATTGAAAAGTGACATTTGGATATTTCACCGAAGACAAACTCCAACCGAGGGCACTGCTATGACAAGCTCACAGAGCTTATCACCACCGCGGCTGGATGCAAACTCACATCTGCAGAGTCTGCCGGTTTGAGGAATTAAAAAACAGAAAAAAACACTGAGTCGCTCTGTGGATCAGAGCAACAATCCAGTCACAACATGGGGTTTGAATAGCTGCAATTACTTTTGTCTTGTCAAACATCAAAGTCAGTGATCGCAGGATCCGTCACTCCAATTAGCAACGTGAGGAATGTCACATCGAAAGGAAGGAGGTTTTTTAGGCTGCAGCAGTGTTAACAGGTGTGTTTGTGCACGTGTATGTGTGTGTATGTGTGTGTGTGTGTGCTAAATATGACAGCAGACGCCCCCCCTCGGAGCCAGACTCACCGTCTCACTGTCATCTTGTCACCCAGATGACGCCACCTGTCTGTGTGTGTCTGTTTGTTTGTACAGGTGATGTGCGTGTGTGTGTGTGTGTGTGAACCTGAGAGTGGTGGGGAGGGGAGCGATGAAAGAACATATCCACAGTTTGGAGCCAAAGAATCAATTAGTGAAGACTTGACAGAAATGAGCAGCAGTGGCATTCAACTAGTGGATGATTCAATGATGCTCTGCTAAATATTCATTATAGTCATTATACCAGCAGCCTAATGGAGGTAACACTAATGTTTCCCCTCTATCAGTCTCTGACTCAGAGTCTCCCCCCTCACCACCCTGGCCCTCCTCCCCGTTTCATTAAAGTTGCAAATAAAATACACATCACAGTTGAGGCCCAAGACTCAGATCGTCACATTGCAGATGCATTTTTCTGACAATCATTTCTGGAGTGTGACTTTGCCACCGTTTCGCAATCTGCATGTAAGCAGTGCTAACAAATCCCCTCGGGTTTCCTCTGCAGCTGTGGCCATCGTGGCCACTCGGCTCGAACACATCATCAGCAACACCACCAGCTGGCAGCTACGAAGCAGCACGAGGAGTCAGGGCAGTTTTTAAATGCCACATATTTACCATATATTTGGAAAATAAAACTAAGTGTTGAAACTTTTTTTTTTTTTCCAAAACAAGTAAAAATGCCAGAGCTGCTTCCTGGGTCCTGGATGTGCAGCACAGGAAGGTTTTGATCATTTCTTTTTCTAATATTGAACAGTTTCTACAATAAAAGGTCATTTTTAGCTAAATTGAAGTGACTTAATCATGTTTCATCATTTGTTTAATTCAGGCATGGGCAAACTGTTCCACAAAGGGCCAGTGTGGCTGCAGGTTTTCTTTCTAACCAAGCAGCAGCAGCAGCACACCAGACTTGACTGTGACTGTGTGCTCTTGGTTGGTTGGATATAAAAACCTGCAGCCGCATAGCCCATTGTGGAATAGTTGGCCCCTGCCTGGTTTAGTCCATCTATCCATTGTATCTGCTCTCTCTACAAGTCCAGATTATAGGAATTAAATTCATTATGTCGTAAACTTCTGGGAAGTCATGAGAAAATTGGATAGTAATAAATAATCATCACAACTGTTTTTCATTCTACTTTAATCTTGGAATAGGCATTTAAGTTTTATTCTTTGTGGGGTTGTATTGAGTCATTTCTACTTTTACTGCACATAGCTATGATCTGCAGTCTGTTTTTTAGGGATCAAGACCGTTTTATTTCCATTTTATGCACCTAATTACAGTGAATGAGGCTGCACCAGAAGAAGAAGAAGAAGAAACTGAGCCTCCTTTAGGACATGGACTTGAAAAGTGTCTGTCAGATTAGAGCTAAGCAGGTGAAATGTTGTTGTTCATGTTAATTAGATAAGTCTCCCACAATGTTGGCGAGAAGAGAAAACTGAGTGTGGGAAAAGTGAGGACAAATGGCTCCATCTGTCATCTTCAGGTGGGGCTGTGTGCTGAAAAAGTCACTGCACAAACAGATATGGAGCAGTTCAACTGGATTTTTTTTAATGCCAGCAGGTTTTTATTCATTTTCTATGACTCAGATCAGAGGATTTCACCTCTGCCAACTGCCTCCCTGGTGAAAAAAAAACCCTGCAGTGCAAATGATGATTAACTGACGACTCGCCCAAAACACTTACCCACAGTTTATGAGTGTTTGTTTTGTGGAATAGTTTCAAATAGGCTTCAAAATCCAATAGCACCCAACCTGACAGGACACAAGGAGGAGCCAAACAGACACCATGATGTCACTGCAGTTGATGTTAAAGGAGCGAAACACCAAAACATGGATTTGAGCAGCTGACGTCATCCATCAAACTCCCTGACTCTGCTCTGATCCCAACAGGAAGCTGCTCCGGTGTCCAACCGTTTCAATTTAGACAACTGCAGATGGACACCATATATATATAAGTGTGTGTGTGTGTGTTTGTCTGTGTGTGTATGTATGTGTGTGATTGTGTATATATATATATATATATATATATATGTGTGTGTGTGTATGTGTGTGTGTGTGTGTCTGTGTGTGTGTGTGGTTGGGTGGGTGAGGATAAGTGATTTTAGTTGAAGGGGCTTTAGGGCTCAAGCAGCACATGTCACTCAGGCAGCTGCAGCTCAGCAGGGGTCCAGAGATCTGCAGCAGGCCTGACGTTCCACTGCGGTTTTCATACACACACACACACACACACACACACACACACACACACACACATACACTTCTACACACACACACAAACATGTATGGATGTGTGTTTTTGCTTCCTCCTTGCACCACAGTCTTATGCTCCAGTTTTGGATGTAGCTGATTTTATCTTTGCTATGTGCATGTTGTTGAGGTTTGCGGTGCTGTGAGTATGTGTATGTGTGTGTATGTGTGTTAGCCTGCAGACCAAACAGCACCTAAACACTCTCTTATGTGTGTGTGTGTGTGTGTGTGTCTATGTGTGTGTGTGAGGCAACAATGTGCTACACCCTCTGCAGTCAACAGAGGGCACTCTCACCCCTCTCTCTGCATCCTCTTTCTCCTTCATCTCTCATAGACAGACAACAGCAAACACACACACACACACATTCACACACACACACACACACACACTGATTCCCTCTTTTCTCCTTCCCAGGCTTCAGCTCCATTTTCTCCAGTTTCACTTCATTGTTTACTGAGGTATTGACTTTATTTTTAGGTAAACAATCCTCACAGGCAGAAACTCTCTCCGTTAGCCCAGATTTGTTCAGAGTTTCATATGAATGTAGCAGTCACACACACACAGAGACACACACACACACACACACACACACACACACACACGTTCGAACAGGCACTGAGCTTAATTTTGTTGACAATAGCATTTTGGTAATCTGGCTCTGTTTATACAAGTGGCAATAAGGGACAATTCTGACATGTTTAGTGTAGTATATGGGCTATAAATAGCAGTGCATTAGCTGGTGGCCAGGGCTCTTGCCATGCGATGGCTGGGTGGACCGGCTGCACGGCTGGCTAGAAACACACTGCTGTTTGTACCGTTGCCATTAGGAGCACTTTGTGTGTGTGTGTGTGTGTGTGTGTGTGTGTGTGTGTGTGTTAGTGAGAGTGAGGCAGAGGTGGAAATGTCTGCCTTTGGTCTACATCAGTGTTTGTCTGTCTGCACTCTGATTGTATGATTTGCTTTGTGGGAGTGTGTGTGTGTGAGTGTGTGTGTTTGTGCATGTGCGTGTGTTTGCGGTGTCTATATACCCAGCGTCGTGTTTACACCTGGGAGTAAATTCCACGGCCAAAATTTCCTGTCTTGTGGCGTGTTATCACACCACCAATCTGGCCATGTGTTTATGTGTGTGTGTGTGTGTGTGTGTGTGTGTGCATTCAAGTGTTATCATGAAGTGCTCCCAGTTTCCCCTCCCTCCCCTTGTCGTTTCTCTCCAAACCGTCTCTCCTCCTATTCATCCATTGTGGCTGAGAGGATCCTTCTCCCTTTCCCCTCTTTCACTCATCTTCTTCCTCTCTCTTTTCTTTTCTCTCTCGCTCCACAGTCCTAATTACCCATACTCCTCGGAGTGGCCCCTTCTTCAGAGCCTTTGAAGTTATTTTAGCACAAATTCTACTTAGCTACACTGCAGACAAAACAAGGAAAGGGTTGCATTTGAGGGCCTCTCAAAATATGTGTGTCTGTGTGTGTGTGTGTGTCTGTGCATGCGTGTGTGTGTTTCTCTTTGCTGATTGAATCACCAGTGTCTCCTGTTTCATATGTGTTTATATCTAAGTGAATATGTATACAAGAGAAACCAGCAGAGCGAAGTTCTGTGTGTGTGTGTGTATGTTGGGTGAATTAGGGTAAAATTGAGTCCATGCTTTCAGATTGTATCTTCATATCCATGTGTTTGCATATGGTATATGTTTGTGTGGGTGTGTGTCTATGTGTGTGTGTGTCTGTGTGTGTGTAATTCTAAGGGCCATGCATGAATGCAGGCCTTCTGAGCGCTTGTTGAATGGTCCGACTGCCCGTCACGGTTGTGTTGGACTGAATGGCCAAAGTAGAGCTGCACAAAGCCACTTGCTGTCTCTCTGTAATTATCAGGAGTTGGTCCCCACACCCACAAACACACACACACACTCAAACAAACACACACACACACTCTCTCTCACACACACGCACCAAATAATAAGTATACTTACACTTGGAAATGCAGGAGAAATGCATGTGGGCAGAAACGGCCACATTTGTAAACTAACATTCATACTTGCGTGCTTTGAATTCTCCTGACTTCTTTTTTTTCTGAGAGGAAATATAAACTATAATGATACAGGAGTTACTGTGTTATTTTTCAAAGGAGGGATAGAACCATTTTAGGGCATCTTTCTGGAGAGAGCGTCTGAGATTAAGTGTTTTCCGTAGCAGCAGTGGACTGATATTAGGATTATCATTTGTGTTGCCAACGAAGTGACTGTCTTTATAGATGTAATAACTTTAAAGAGCCATAATTGCTACTCCTTAGTGAAAAGAATCAGTTGCTGATCCCTGTTGTTGATTCAGGAAGCTGCAGTAATTAATTTGACTGATAAAGTTTGTACTTTTTGTTTTACTCCAGTGTCTGAATCGTCTCCATTCATCACTCTTCAACAGCCAATTCATAAAACATGTTTTGACATTATATCCAAATGAATAAGACGGTAGCAGCTTCACATTCTAGTGATGAAGCTTGTCGGAGCAACTTCAGTACTTAACTTTAAGTCTTTTATGTCATATATTTAGCATATCATAAAGTGTTGACCCCTAACTTCTCAGCTAAATAAGCTGTAGCATTGCTGAATGGGAGGAGCTAGCAAACTAAGCTAAATTAGTAAGCTAGTAGCCTAGCTTGCTGGCGTTAGCACTGAGTGGAAGAAATGTTATTTTATCTTTCTAGAAATGTCTTGTACAATTAGTGTAAAAAGGGAGGAGTGTCTTGCTTGTGTTAGCTTTTTCATGATTGTAAACATTTACAGCTAAGAATAGTGATTTTGCTGTAACCTGAACATTAGCTTTAGCTGCTAACTGGTGATCAAATCATAGTAGGCTACTGATCCTAGGACCCTTTGTCTCTTTGTCTCTTCACACACACATAACTTCATTTTCAGCGACGCCTAAGCTTTGTTTCGAGGAGCTTAAACCCGGGTGTTAATTATTTCCAAAAGTATCCTAAGTGTTGTGACTCCAGACAGCCTGATTGGGGGGGAAACTCCAGGGAGGCCGCAGAGTAACAGCTCTTGTGCTGTGAGAGAGAGAGAGACAAGGGTGTCGAGGAGGGGAGTGACACCGAGGGAGAATGAGACAGAGAGAGAGAGAGGTTGTGAAACAAAGCAACCAAAGCAAAGAGGAGAGAAAATAATAATGAGCGGGCAGTGGGTGAGGAGACTGAATGTCACCACTGGGAGAGCTTTAAAGAGGAGGAGAATGACAGGGGGATGCTGGATTTACGAGACAAGTGCTGGGGAGAGGGGGGAGTATCCAATATTTCCCATCTGACTCAACCTCTGCCGCAAACCAGACTCAAATGAGAAACACAAACACTTACACTGCGGCCCAGAAACTCTACAATGACGCTTGCTTTGTAATCCTGGAGCTCGTCCAACTTTTTTTTTTTTTTTTTTTTGGTGGGGGGTGGGGGGGTTGTCGCCTCCTCCTCGAGTTGCACACGGTGTCCTCTGGAGGAATGAGCTCGGTCAGGAGTGATTGAAGAGGACGTCCTGGTTCACCACACTGGATTACTGCAAAATAGTTCAGTCCGGTGGTGGTGCGCTGGGTGTGATGATGAGCTGCCACCCACAGCCCCTGTGCCTTGCCTCGCAGTTGATCTCCTCCAGCTGTTGGATGCAGGATGTCCTGACATGCCCCCCCCTGCTGAGCATGGCAACATATGGAAGCATACACAAACGCATCCATATATGCACACACACACACACACACACATGCAGCTCCACCCTCGGAGGCAGACAAACGCATTCGACTGATTAACATTCTCTTTCACACCCACTTAGCCCCATATGTAACCCACATTTCGACGTTATATGCACTTGGTCATGAGCCATGGTACGACACGCCGACTCCCCTCATGCATCACAAACTTATGTGCTGCCTGTAATAGGGCGCACATCTGGACAGGAAGAGTGATGAAGCTCTGTTTAAGTTTGTAGAAAAAGCACAACACATATGGGAGGAGTTGGATGTCGGAGGCCATCAGGACACACGTTGTTGACTTGTCCTGTCAGGAAGCCTCAGGTTTTATCACCCCCCCCCCCCCCCCCCAAAAAAAAAGAAGAGAAGGAGCTTATAGTCACGGAGAATTGCAGTATTGGATTTTATAGACAACCTCCCCGAGTTTGTCTAAACTGCTCCATGTGAGGGTTTGATCAATACGTCACACAGATAAATCAAACTAAAACTGGTGCTTTATTAGAAGTCCAGTATGTCAGTTTTGATGTGTTGACGGTTCCTTCCATTTTTGTCTTTAAACAGTTTCAGGTGTATAAAAGAGAGTGTGTAAAAGAGACTGCAGCAACCCAGGCTTCAGTTCAAATATTGGCTTTGACATTGAAGGTGGATTTCCACATTGATCTTTCTCTATCCGGCTATTGATTCCTCACTGATGACCCTCCCAATCGATAGGCCACTGTGACTGGTTTTGGTCTTGGTCTGGCTGACAGTCTATTTCCACTGAGTAGTGTTGTAGTAGTGCACAGCACCAGTGAGGAGGACAAGAGGTCATGATATGACCATGTGCTACATGTTCAGGGCAGATTGGAGGCTACGATGAGGTGCCACAAGTGACAAGCTGGTTAGCATGCCAACTTCAATAGTTGATGTACACAGGTTTATTGCTGGTATCTAATCAACAGCTAACATGGCCCATATAACAAAATATATTAAAACTTACAAACTTATATCTTGGGAATGTGGCTATTCGTTTGCACAGAAGCTGCAACAAGTTAGCTTAGCTTAGCATAAAGCATGGAAACAGGGGGAAACAGCTAGCCTGGCTGTGTTAGGCTTTAGAGAATGTAGCTAGTAGCACTAACTAACACTTTATGCTTTTGTTTTTCATTTTCACAGATTAAACAAAAGATATGTAAAGATGAGAGGTTTTTGTTTTACTAGCTGCCTGGTAACCTTGTGGTGACATTGATTTTATAATTTCTTTTTGATTTGTACCGTTTTCCGTCTTTAAGCTAATCACCAGGTGGCTGTAGCTTCATATTTTAGCATGCCCATGCATGAATGTAGGCCTAATGTATATCATGAGCAATGTTTCCATTGGCTTTAAGTCACCCATATTAAGATATAAGGTCAGAACATAAAACAGTAAAAACTTACACATGATTTTTCTACCAGATAAGCACAAATGCATAACTATATTTGTGTGGAGTAGGTGTATATCAGTATGGTGCACTGTTGTTCCAATTTCTAAAAGGCTTCATGCATGATTTTAACATATGTGATTTTATTTTATAAAAGTACATTAATGTCATAAATGCAATATACCTTTGGATGCATTGTTCTTGAAATGTAAAAGTATTCCTTTAAAATACATTATTCTGTCACATACACACACAGTGCTCCCAAGCTCAAGAAGTTTATCATGTCTTTATGAGTTGCTATAAGATATTTAAAACAATTTAAGGCTTCTTTGACAGACAAACGGCTGAAATGTAGGGATGAATTCATGCTCTATTAAGAATACATTTCATCCCATAAAACACTCAATTCTTTGCATAGCTCCAGTCCTGAATGATGTATGTACAACTGGGGAACAGGCCTCTGTGATTCCTGAGGACAGTTTACAGCGCTGATAGCATCTTAACTGCAACATTTCATCTTTAACTGCGCTTAATTTGCACAATATGTCTGAGGGCTTCATGTCGTGTACCTCCCAGGCCTCGGTGTGTATGGTGTGTGTCAAGATAGAGGAGATAGAGGGGGATGAAATGTGTAGCGATAGCCTGGAATATATGATGTGTTAAAGGAACATTTACGCTCTACTTATCTCTCCTCTCTGTCCATATCTCTGTCTGCTGCTCTCACAGACAGCTGTGGATGAGTCTGGATTTCAGCATGTCAAACAGAATCACATCCTCTCTCCCACTCTGCTGGTTGCTGTCACTTGCTTGTGTTGTCAAATCAAAAAACTTTGAAATGAAACACACACACACACACACACACACACACACAAACGCACCAGTGGGCACTCTTTTCTTGTGCTGTTCAACTCAAGCTGCGTGAAGTAAACGTGTAACATATACACACAAACATACTCGCAGCAACAATGAAAGACAACTGTAAGTGTGCATGGATGCACATGTATGATTACGTCAACAGCCTCCCCACTTCACGATTTGTCTGTGGATCTTTGTCTCTGTGATGAGCGAACGTCTTTCACTGACAGCAGCATATTAATCAGGACTAGTCACACAGACAGAAGGAGGAATCACAGGGGGACCCTCGAGGTTCATCTTCGGCTCTAATTTACGGTGGTTCAAGACCTCACAGTCGTACGTCAGTACATCCGAGCTTCAAGAAGGGGCATCGAGTTTCTTCCTCGACCCCTCCTTCCTTTCCCTGCTCCCCTCTCTCCTCGGTTAAATATGCAGATAGAGCAGTGCAGGAGGCTGCTCGCGGGTTTGTTGCAAGAATTGGGTCAGTGGCGACGTCACAGTGTTTTAAAGCGAGGCAGGGTTTCTTTAGAAAACTCCCAGCTGAAGGTCTGACACTTCTGGACGAGGAGGAGAAGAGAGAGGGAAAAGCTGTTGTCCATCCTCTCAGCATCGAGTCAGGCACAAATGATTTCATGCAGCGATCTAGAAATATTCATATGTGGCAGCTATTTAAAGGGAGGTGTCCCATCAGAGATCAGTAATTACAGCCCTGTCTCACAATTATCTGTCTTGGCTACAGACTCAAATCACTAATTAACTTTATTTAACAGGTTCTGATGGAAAACAATGTCCTCAGTGATATTCAGTCTGCAGGCTTTTTAGATCAGGACACAGTCACAGCAGCAGCAGCAACAACACTCATTATTAAAGATGTCACCGCCTCTGTTGACAACAAGCAACTCTGTGCAGCTGTGTTTGTTTGTTTATCTTTTTTTTCCAAGGCTTTTGACTCAGTTGATCGCAAGTTGGTTTTGCAGAGTTGAAGGCAAATTGGTGTCAGAAAAAAATGAACAGGTCCAGATCAGAAACGATCTCTTGGATGGTGTTGATGTAGACGGCTGCACGTCTGGAGTTCTGCACAAGGTTCTTTGTGTTAGCATCATGTTTTGTTTCTTGCATCTTTGTAAACAACAACATTAGAAAGAAGAAAACAGCCATAAAAGACTCATTTGCAGATAGACAGATAGATAGATAGCCAGAGCCGACCATCCAATCAATAATCAGACGTGCGACAAAGAAAACTCCCAAAGCCACAAGGTTCCATTGTTACCAGTAAGGACTCAGTGCTGCTCTCGCTCATCTGTATTGATCGTTCTGTCTGTGATTAACATTGATCACCTTGTTAACACATCTGACCCCGAGTACTGACCTTCCTTACAGACGGGTGAAGCTCCCCCTCTCTCCCCACCTAGTCTCTTCACTCACAGTAGTTGTGTTTACACTGAAATGCACCGTCGTGATTGATGATGTGTTAGTTGAAGAACCAAAACTGTAAACAAACTAAACAAGCATTAAAAAAAAAACAAAGAAAACAAAAAAACAACTTGACAAAAATGCAGCAGCATTTGAAAGTTTATGCAGCCATGATTTTTTTTTGTTCCATAAACTCACAAACCTCCTGCACAGACTAAACCAGATCACACCATATATATGTAAAAACATGTGAGTCACCTGGATGTGCACGTTATTCTGTGGTTGTGAAAAGGAAGTTGACCTTGCAAATATACTGAGCAGTATAATTTACAAGGCAATTGAATAGATTTATATGCAGACGATAACTAACACTTCAGATATAAAGAGAAAATCTCAGATATTAAAATCTCAGATAATAAAAGCATAAATCAAATAATACAGAACAGATACAGGTGGAGAGGAAGAATGTGATGACCAGACCTGTCGTCTCTGTTCATGCAGCTCTGTGCTTCCTGCTTTAACTTGTGCAAACATTGACATTGTATGAATTACTTTACATAAAGTCACTACTTCCTCTATTTAACACTGTGAGATGTGGAGTCTGATGTGTTCACTGTCGACGTGTAATTCCTGGAGACTCTGGGCTGCTTCAGCTCAGGCTTGGAGGGAGACTTCCTGTGTAGCTCCATGTTGAATTTTATAAGACATGGGTGTTATCAAGTTAGTGTGGCATCCAGCTTTTTGTTGACTACATGTGGCTAAAAAATCTGAATATGGTGGCTTCTGTTGACATTTTCTCTTCTCCCTGGTGAGTCTGAACTGCATGGAGGAGCCAAACTAATCACTGCAGAGCCCTCTGACTTTTAACAGTTTCAAACCTCCATCTATCATTCATGAGCCGTGCTTTGTAATTCTTAAGTTGAGTATCATCGGCAGCAGTCAGACTGTCATTGATGCGTCTCGTCCTGTTGAACCCAGGTGTTCCCCTCTGTCTCTGCACAGGTGATGGATGGTAACCTGAACACTTTCACTTTTATGCATCATTTACAAATGGAGCTCTTGCACAAAGGGAAGCCCACCACCTCCCAAACTAAAAATAGAAAGACCATGTGAAACATTTGATTTTCAATTGGTTTCCTCAGTCGCTAGGAGCAACAAAACCCCGTACAACCCATGTGGGTCAAGCAAGCAATGCTTCAGGAAGGAGATCTGGCAGCAGATCAGTTAGTCACCGGCAGGATGCTGTGGAGGTGAAGGCTCCGCTACTATCCTCGTTTCTAAGGACTGTTTCCAGGAACCAAAAAAAAAAAAAAGAAAAAAAGTGTTTTGTCGTCACCCGCCTCTGAGCGTGTAGCTAAAGCCAGCGCAGCTTTACAGCTCACTCCCCTGCCTGGTGTCTGCGAGCTCAGGCCGAGCCACATGAATTATGGATCAGTGAAATGTTCCCGGGCCTGTTTTTTAGTGAGCGAGCCGAGGTTCTGGACTCTGTCGGGTCCTTCAGAACCGACCTGAGGACAACCAGATGGTCCAGTCGGAGCGCGGCCAACCCAAACAGGGCTCCTCCGAGCAGAACAAATCCAGAGATATATATAAATAAATATTCATCAGGATGATAATGTGCAGGGGGGGGAGGTGGGGGTGTGTGCGCCAGTATAAATAAAGAGCTCAGGTCCCCGGACCCCCTCCAGGTCACCGCTATGGAGGATAAATAGAACGCAGCCTTTTTCTATTTACCTTCTATCTACCTCTCACTCTCGATTTCCTGCCGAAGAATTTCAAGAGCTCCATATTTTTAAATCTGTCACTCATTGTATCATCTGCTGCTAATCTTTCCTGTCCTCCCCTAATCTCATTGCACTCTCTCTCTCTCCCCCTACTCATCCATCCATCCATCCATCCATCCAACTGTGCATCCCCCCGCCTTCTCCTCCTCTCTGCCCCTTTTGCCTCCCAGCTGTGTTGTCTCCCATTTTAGGTCCAGGACTGGCTACCTGGATCCTGGCTGACATTTCACACTGCTCAGCACATCCCCTGTGTCCCCCCCCGTCTCCCCCCTCTCTCCCCTCACTGTGGCAGTATTTTAACACAAAGACAGGTGACTCCGAAAAAAAGTCTGACGGCCAAAGCTGAGGGACCAAGCATTTCTCTTCCTCTCCCCTGTCGAGCCGATCCAGTGGGCGGAGCTAAGCCCCGGCCAGGTGGTGGTGATGGAGATGGGAGGTGCTTGGCCTTTGCTTTGTCTCTGTGTTTATTTGATATCTGGCCTGAGCGCACAGCCAGGATGAAAGAACGAGCTCACTCACACACACACACACACACACACACACAAACACAATGGGTCAAGTGGAACGAGAGTGAAAGGCGAGATTGGGTGTGTTTATTTCATGTTTGGCTTGAACGTATGATGCATATGAAGAAACCGGGGGAAAATGAAAGACAGACGCCCCTGAGACGCTGGACTCTGCATGTCAAAACAGAAGTGTGTGAGTGATTTGCTGGCTGAGAAAACGCAGGATATAATTCTCCCTCCATCAATCTAAACATAATGACTTCATATCTCTCACTCGTCCGACCAGCTCATAAACAAGCCGCGAATAAAACAAACACGTTAAACCGATTCCAAAACGACAAGGGCCTCTTGTCTTCCCCCCTCTTTGAAATCCACACTGCTTGGGAATAATTAAGGCGGCTTACAGCGGTGTACAAAAGCAGAATATTGTGGAGTTGTATTGTACTCTGTGTGTGTGCATGTCTATATACACACACGTGTGAGCGTGTGCGTTTGAGAGAGAGAGAGAGAGAGAGAGGCCATGGCACCTGCACGATATTCCAAAAACACAAGACAGTGTTTGCATGTGAATGTTGTGTGTGTGTCTTTTTGTGCATAATTCTTGCCTATGTGTGTGTGTGTGTGTGTGTGTGTGAGTGTGAGTGAGAGAGAGAGCATCTCTGTCTGAGAGCATTAGCAGCGAGCCTGTTCTCTGTATCTCAATGAGGGGATTAGAGGACTATTCATTAGACGGGCTTTGATAGGTGACTAGTCGAGTCCATCCACTGCTGCCACTCGCACACTGCCAGACAGAGAGAGGCCAGGGGGGTAATGGAGGAAGCCCGGTCTCTAGTCTCTCTCTGTCTTCATCCCTTTTTGTCTTTGCTTCTTTTTTTTTTTTTTCCTGTTGGCATCTCTGCCTCGTCCCTTTTTAACATCACTGGGAGGGAAGAGATTATTTTTCAAATTGATGCCCTGCAGCTTGTCGTCCATGATGTGTTTACAGGAATTGAATTTTTATTCATGGAAGACCACTTGGGAAGGGGGGGGGGGCATATGCCGTACTCATCACACAGCAATTGAACGCCCCATTTGCATTTGATGATGGAAACATGTAGCTATGAGGACTGGGAGTTTAGGGGAGTCTATCTATTACAAATGCTTCCTGTCCAGTGAATGAGCTGCTCCTGCTCCATTGTGCTGCCTTCACATGCTTTCAAACATCAAAGACACTTCTAATGAGGCTGCTTCACACTGATAGAGTTAAATCATCAAATAATGTGTCTCTGCTTTTAACCAAGATAATATTGTTTTAAAGTAAATAACTTTTAAAGCTTCAGGTTCAATGCAACCAGTGGTCGATACATGTGCAGTTTTTGCTCCTGTAAAAACACACAATATGTCAGTGAAAAGATACAAAAACATATAATTTGAGTTCAACAGCAAAAGTTTACTAGAAGTAAATAATGACCTGGGTTTCCACCGAGGACATTCTTCCAAAGTCAAAGTCCATATAATGTCCTGTTTTTATTTGACTTTTAGGGAATCATGTTGTTGTGTCTTGGTTTTGCTCTTGACCCAAAATGCAAACCACCAGACGGCAGACACCAGTTTTATTAGGGCAGAGGGCAAAATGGAGTTGAGATGGTGCAGGGAGCGGATGGAGGCAGGCAGGGCTAGGAGCCGAGATGCAGGGAGTGTGGATGGTCCGAGCGTTGCTGGGTCAGTGGCATGAGCTGGAGGGTGAGGAGGCTGGGCAGTGTATACTGGTGTGGGTACTGGATTCTGGAAACAGGGAGGTGAGATCAATGACAGTTACAGGTAACAACTCTCTGCCAGTCCACCACAGAGTGGCACTGATCTGGCAGTGAGCACACAGGAGGCCAGCACCTTTATACTGCTCCTGATGATGACGATGATGATAAGACCCAGGTGTGTTGCAGCCAGCTCAACAGCAACCTTGCAAACCACGCCCAGCCTCTGCCCAAAAACACACACACACACACACACACACACACACACACACACACACCACACATGTAATATAACAAAACATTGATTAACAATAAAGGACCTGATTTATTTTGTGAAAATCTTCAGAAAAAGGTGAAGGTCCTCAAATATCACAGGTAAAAAGAGTTATATTAAAAAAATAATAACAGTTTGATGGCGTTCAGGCAGCCAACTCGAGCTGCGCTCACGCAGTCACACACACCCTCCCTATTTAAGATGGGTGACTTACCCATCGTCGTCTTTGCCTGTCTATGACACAGCAGCATTGCACAGCTCTACTCTATTTCAGCCCCACCACCACCCCAGCATCCACCTGTAGGCTCCAGGTTAAGATATTCACTCATCACTCCCATATACTTTAATGAAATCCTATTCTCAGGAAGTGATGAGGTCGGAGCCTTGACACCAAACGCAAATGCATGATGAAGCTGCAATAAACATTTTAATCCTGAGTTGTCTGACTGAAATATTACAATATATTTCCCATATTCATGCTTTGAATCATCTCTGATACCCCTAAACTGGACGGTACCATTTCTTAACCTTGGCATCAGTTGAACATCTCATCTGCCTCTCCCTCCAATGTGTGGCCCCACTGTGGGAAAAAAAGTGATCTAATTCACACTGTAGCAGCACTACAAGACTTAAAATACATGACAACAACTCTCTAACAAAGAAGTGACAGGAAGCATCGGTCCAGGAAAATGGTGACTGAGGAGAAACCTTGTCTGTCAACAGTGGTTGTTTTTTTTTTCACCTCCAGGTTTGAACGCAGCACAGAGCATCAGTGGGGCAAATGAAGGGATGACATTTGATGCCACTGATCGTGACAATCAGTTGTTTTTTCCCGACTACAAAATCACCCCCCCCCCCCTTCTCTCAGTGAAGTTTGCTGAAAGTGCACAGTGTTCAAGAGACGACAAGAAAAGACAACTCCATGTGTGGAGAAGGGAAGAAAGTGACGTGTCTGTGTGAGTGAGCAGAGAAGAGTCTTCTTTAAAGGAGGCCACAGGGACGGAGAGAAAGACATTCATCCTCTCAGCTTCTCCTTTCTCATCCTCTATTTCTCTTATTTCTCTCCGGGGCTGAAGAATATAGGCTCGGGCCAAGGGACGAGGAGGAGGGAGGGATGGAGGGAGGGAAGGAAGGAAGGAGGAAGGGAGGGAGGGTGGAGATGCTGTCAGTCGATGAAGAAGAGGAGAAAGCAAGGGATGAAGATAGGAGGGAGCTGGGGACTCGTTTTGATCCCTGCCTCTTAATAAATCTGTCAGAGCGAGACAGAAAGAGAGCATGGGGGGGGGGGCAGATAGAAGGAGAGGGGGAGAGATGGATCCGTCCGTAGAGGTCTTCACCAGGTGGTTTGAAGTGCTGATCCATCTCTCCTCCTCCTTCTCTCCATCCTCCTCCTTGATGTAGCACTCGTGGAGTCTCCCTGCACTCGTTTACCTGTTGTTTTGAACTCGTTACCTGTGAACGTGAGGATGATGAAGAGAGTTTTGATGCGTCTTCTTCCTTTGTTTTGCGCTTTTTATTGTCTGTGTTTTTACATGCACTTCAGTTGTTTAATATCAAGTTTGATTATGTCATTTTACTGCAGTGTATCATCGTCATCATCATCATCATCATCATCATCATCATCATCAAATCACTCCTTTTTTCTAAACAACTAAACTATGTGTTGCCTGGTAACGTGGCTCCAATAATAGTCATTTCAGTGTGTGTCAGCGTTGAAGAGTCGGTCTGTGTTTGTCTTTTTTTTTATTATTATTTAGTTTTTTCCTCTGCAATTATTTATTATTTCTGCAAATTTATAAACAAGAGAGGTCAAACTGTGCAACTTAAAGAGGACGTATTATTAATCATTGGACAACTTGGATCGAAAGAGAAAGAATTTGATGCAGCGATATATGTCAAAATGTCAGAAATCCTACGTTTCCCATGATGCAACTCCATCTTCCTTGGATGAGTTCCTGCTTCTTTCAAACACAGTCAACAACAGCTTTATGTTTACAGCTGCACCAGTGTTAAAGATATCACATAGAGTTCATCCTTTAAACAAACACGGAGCTGATGTTTACATGTAGGCTGCCATCACTCACCGAGATTCACTGTGTACGCTGGAGCTCTATCAAATGTGTTGAATGTACTGTATCATCTGTCTCATGAAACAATTACAAAGCCAACTTTAGTACATTTTAAATGCAGCCTTGTAGCATTAGCACATTAGCTTGCAGCCTTTACTGGCAGGTCAGCCAGTAAGCATTGGGAAGCAGTGGGTTATTTTCCCAGTAGAGGATGGAGAGTGTTGCTTATTTTCAACATAAGTACTGAGGTATACTTTTAAGTGCAGAAATGATTAAATGAACAAGGTGTTGCTCAGATTCTGGACCTGCATGATCCTCGTTCTCAGCTGCAGCAGAAGAAGTTGTTCACCAGTGAACACACCGATAAACACCAAGTAGACCCAGCTAGCAGCTCGCTGGTGAACACAGCGGTGCATTTAATAAAAATAACAATGATAAATTGTAATTTTAGTTTGCAGTCTCTCAGATATTTCCCTCAGGAGTCGGTTCAGACAAAGAAAAAAAAAAACTGAGCTAAAAGGAAAATGAACCAGAAACATGACTCCAAATAAATGTTGATGTTGTTGTAGCAGTAAAAAAAAAAAAAAAAACTACATGCTGCGGACAGTAACACACACATGCACACACTCACACAACCAGGAAGAGGCGGCATGTATATTTACTCAGCTTCTTGAATGAACTGTGTTTATTGTTGTTTCATATCACTGCTAGTTTATGGTGTCTGTGTGACATCATGACTCCCAGTTGGAGAGTAAACAGTAGATAAGATGAATGCGTATGTGTGTGTGTGTGTGTGTGGTCACATGTACATGTGTGTGTGTCTTGTTATGGCGCTTCCCGTTGGCAGGCTGTATAACTCAGGTTAATGTTATCTTATTTCACACAGCTCCGAGGCAACCTCAGGGAGTAGATCATCTGGAGCGCTCTTATTACTTTTCATTAGGCTAATGTGACGGATGGGGGGGATTTACAACAAGGGAGGAAGGCACACACACGCACGCACACACACACACACACACACACACACACACACACACACACACACACACACACTGTGACACAGTTTGCCGCGGCCTTTCCATGTTGAAGTTGCTGTTATCTCTTACAGCTTCAGATAACACTGACTCACAAACTTTTCATGTGCCACAGGAATGCAGATCACAGTTATGATCCATAAATAACTTGTTATTGATCAAGAGCTTTTAAGCTTCACACCAAGGAAACAGGACAAGGATTCAAAAGAAGGGACCGCCTGGGGGATTGTGGGTATGACCTCTGACCCTGGGAGTGGTCGGAGGGCCAGGCAAGCCAGGGGAGGAAATGGGAGCAGGCGTGAGTGGCGGCATATGTGGCTCTTGTTCTTTGGTGTGTATCAGAGTATTTCCTTACTTTGGGCTAAATGTCATCACAAGAACACACAGACGCAGAAAACACAGCAAGGTGATGACATGTGAATGTACGACCCAGGCTCACTTTTTCGATTAGATTATGGTCAGACTTTGGGTTAATGTGAGCCATACAGTGGGCCGGGTGGAGACAGAGTTTTGAAGTGGAAAGAGCTGCTGACTCCAGTCCCATTTTCAAAGAGCTCTTGTTAAGGCCAAGTGAAATCACATTCAGTCACCCCCCCCCGCTGCTGTCAAAAATAATGTCAATGGCTTTTTCAAATGTGCTCTTAATAGTTTTTTTTATGATTAAAAGGAAGAATAAAGAGAGGAATTGAGGAAATATCCGAGCATAAGAGACAAATAAACGTGTTGGTCTGTGTGGCAGACAGCGGAGGATCTGCTTACATGCATCTACTCATACATACTTTTAATAATGTGCTGCAGCTAAGAAGCTAATTAGCCACCTGCAAACTGACATGAATAGATTATGTCCCAGTTTAAGGAGCGGCATCCTTCAGGGGATGTGGTCTACATAAGTACGAGTCTGGTCTTCGGAGGAGTTTTAGTAAATCTGGGGTTCAGTATTTTTCTCTGTTATTTTTGCTATGCTTCTGCAGTTTACCATCCCTTTGCAAACTGTGGCTCCCGTTGCCTAGCAACCTTGACAGTACGTTTTCCCCACAAAAACTTGAGGCCCTGGGTTTGCTAACAGCCATACTGTTAAATGTTGAACTGAGCTGAAACCTAACACCTGTATTAAAAGTATAAATCTTAGGCTGTCTGTTGGTTGGCGGCGCAGTGGTCGTTAGTAGGTTAGCACGCTCAGCAAGAGGGTTCTGGGTTCAATTCCCATGTCTGGGGCCTTTCTGAGGGAAGTTTGCATGTTCTCTCCAGGTTCCTACAATCCAGAGACATGCACAACAGGTGGATTAGAGACACTAAGTTGACATAGGCGTGAATGAGAGTGTTGTTTCTATATGTCACTGCATAGGTGACCTCTCCAGGCTCCAGGCCCTGCCCTACCCTGGGTTAAGTGGTATAGACAATGAGATGGATGTCTGTCTGTTGCTGCCTTGATATTTTCATTCTGGGCATGCAGTGAAACTTGGGATAGCCTGGATCATGTGGGATCCATTTATTGGATCCTCTCTTGCCCAGAAAAAGAAGGTCACATTTGGAGGAACCTCTGAATAAAGAGCTTCAGGACGAGCCTCAGTGGATACAAGGGAGACTTTAGCATAAAAGCTAATGTGTGCCGTTTGGCTCCAGTATCTACACAGCACGCATTAGCATAAAAGCTAATGTGTGCTGTTTGGCTCCAGTATCTACACACATTTGTGTCTTTGACTTTTTCTTTTACGAACCAGACCTCTGGCTCAGACACTTCACACTCATGCATCAGCTCAAACTGTGTATCACTGTGGTTTATGCAGAACGAGGAGAACGTCTGTTCCTTTGGTTTGGGTTTCTGTCAAGCTGCATCGTCTGAAGGGAGCAAAGCTTGACTTCCCTCTCTCTGTTTCTGTCTCACACCACTGTGAAATGAAATTATTTCCATGTTTGTCGAATTCAACCACCTCCTGTCTCTCACACACGCACACAGATCATTGAGACTGTGCCACAGCGGAGGTCTGGAGCTTGGCCTCTGCACAGAACCATGAAACTCACTTCCACTCCACTCTTCTCCTTTTCTGGAAGTTACCCTGCACCTGATGGGTGGTCTGTAACATCATGAGGATCAAACTCAGACTCTCTCTTTTTCAGATTTTGTTGATACAAAAGTAATATTTGTTTGAGACTCTCTCTCTCTCTCTCTCCCTTTCTCCCTGTGCTTTATTTCATTTTGTCTCTCTCAGAGCTCGGTGTGTCTCTCCGTCCTCTCCATCTGCTGTCCAGGCATTGAGGACACTGACGTTTGTTTCCATCTTTTGTTTTCTCTTCTCCTTTCTCCCCCGTCCTTACAGTAAACACCTGCACACTCTCTGAAAGGAAAAACATGATGAATAGCGCTGTTGAAAGAGCAGTGACAGATCCCTTTCACATGCACAAATACTGAGAGGGAGGGGGATCGCATGTGTGTTCATGTGTTTATGTGTATGTGTGAGGGGGCCAGGATGGTAAGCATGACCCTAATTTACATTCCCATTCAGTCATTATCAGTCATGGTGGAGTGTTTAGATTATTGCGGTAACAACATTTCAGTTTTGCTAATCCATCATAACTTCCTCAAGGATGAAGTTTTCAGCCATGTTGTTCGATTTTTGTCTCCGACTTGAAAGAAAGAAACGGAGGGAAACTCCTGCAGTCTATCAGCGGACGAAATGTTGGTAATTTATTATTACTTTTAATAAACAGCAAGCCTGTATCCCCACTGCTTATTTAACAGGACCGTGCCAATGTTTTACATGTTTCAGCCCATTAAGTACAAATCGCCTGTGTTTTACATTCCTGCTGTTTTCCAAAACATACAATAAGTTTTTAGATTGATTTCCCACCCTCCGGGCAGCTGCAGCTTTTCTTTCATTTCCACATTAAAAAAAAAAAAAAAATTCAACGCAGGGAGACTTGAAACATGCTCAAGATGGGGTAATCCATCACTGTGAAAGATTTGTTGCCTTTACTTTTTTGGCAAAGTTTCTTCATTGTCGTGTGGTGCAGCAGTGGACGAGGACAAAGAGGTTGGAAAAGTTGAAGGATACAGTGACGTCTGGAGTTTGGAGGTTGGCTTTGGTTTGAACTGCAGAGAGAGGAGATTGAACAGTGGCCACTGTGGCTGCAAGTGTTTATTACAAGAATTGCTAATTGAATTTCCCTCCAGCGCGGGCCCACACAGCTTCCCACTCAGAGATGGTGTAACTCTGTGAGGAGTCATGTTGATAAGCTTTGAGATGGCTCACTTTTCTCCAGTCAAAACTGTTGCTACCCAAAATATGTCACCAAACATTTTATATTTAGGTTCTTATCTATCAAAAAAAAGATCTTATAGCACAGTCTTGGCAAAGATGGAGGTGTACGACCTGTAACGTGGCACTAATTACATTCAAAGCAGGAGGGAAATTATTAATTGAATCAATGAAAATTCACTCCCACCTCCACCACAGTGTAATTAGTTCATCTCTGAGTCCAGCTGAAGGAATTTCCCCTGAGGAGTTTGAGTTAATATGTTCACAAGGCCAAATTCAAGTTTTGTGAGGTCACTCTGATATTGACCTTTGACCTTTAGGGATTAAAATATAAATCAGATCACTGAGTTAAAATGAAAGTTTGTACAAAGTTGAAGACTTTCTCTGAGATATTCTATTCATGAAGCCTAAACAAACCGTGTTTTGTGATGTCAGCATGCCCTTGACCTTTGACTCGCCCCAAAAGTCTAATCGGTTTGTTCCCAATTTAAAGTGATTCCCAGGAGGAATTCTCCATTTAAAGGCCAAAATCATTATCTGGACTAGAACTGAGCCTCCATTTCCCAAGATTCCCTTGAGTCAGGTGTGTTCAATGCCCCAGAAACCTCAACCTTTATTAATAAAAAGGATCATTTACATGATTATCATTATTAGTACTTGATTCAATCAGGAAACAAGTTAAGTTAGATTTGTAATTTTACCCCAAAGCGCTGTGCTTCACCTGTGCAGGTGTCTTCACTTTGCCTGATTACACACGCTCATCACAGTTTTTTTTTTGTGTGTGTGTGATTGACATCTCCCTCGTTAACTGTTAGCTCTGGTGCACCTGTCAGGGCGAGACAACCTCGTCCACCTGTATCAGTGTGAGAACATGGACTCTGCTGACCTCACACAATAGGCTCTTTTCACCGATGACATGTTGACACGACACACAATGTCGACGTCTGAGTTCAACTTAGCTGCTCCACTTATAGCAGGTTAATGTTATTAGTGATACCTGTGCTTCTGCTTCTTAAGCCCGAGGCTCCTCACCCAGTCAGGTTGAGTAACTGAAAACACCTGTGCAGCTGACAAATGCTCCTCACATTGTTATGCAACCTTTAGTGAATTACTTTACCATAAATCACCTTGATAATGTTTTTATTACTTCCCCCCTTTTGAACTGCGAATGACGCAAAGATAAAGAGGAAATAAATCTGACTCAGATCCACAGCTGAGGATTTTTTAAGGTAGCTTTGTGGAATCATGTAATTAATATCTCACTCCTGCTGAGCCTGGAAATCTTCAACATAGGTTTTTGTTTATCTTCAATTTCTATGTCGATATAAAGGTATGGAGCTTTCACTAAGCTGCTGAGCTGAATCCCCTGCAAAAAAAAAAAAAAATTCATGAATCAGTTGCTGCCAGACGTTCTCACATGTTAAGCCTGACACACACACACACACACACATCCACACTCATGGCAGCCTCTCCCTGTAGCCATGAAGACAACTGCAGTGAACAAAGAATCTCTCACATAAAGTATGAGAGGCATTCAGGGGGCCTGGGAGTGCTGAGTCACTTCAGTTAATGCTCCGATAGATGGACCCGGGGCTTTTATTTTGGCAGCGGGCTCTCGGAGCAGTCACTGATATGATATACAGCAGCTCTTAATACACTCACTGCTTCTCAAATATGTAATGGAGCAAATTAATGCAGTAGCCTCAGACAGAGACACCCAGAATTGAAATCCAATTTAATCAACCTTTGTCTATCTCTGTCATTTTTTCTCCCCTCTCTTTTCCATCAGCTGCCTTTTTTTTTTTTTTTTTTACCTTGCTCTCAGCTTTTTATGTTGGGGAGGGGCTGGTCGGTCGTGTGGGTAAGTGTGGACAGGACTCCTACAGCCGGGAAGAGCTCATCCTTAGCATCGCTGCCTGGAATTCATCGCCGGATCATTTGTTAACTTCCTGCAACATTATGGTAATGCACTACAATTTTCATCTTTGGCAACGGAGATGCAGCAAAAAAATCTCTACTGATAGTTTTCAATGTGTTGTATATCATCATTAATTGGAAAATGTTGAGTTTCCACGCTGGATCCAGATTGGATTTTCTTTATCCAAGGGCCAAAATACGTGATTCGCCTCTTAAAAGCCAACCTCTGGAACAGATTAATATCAGAGAGAGATAAGGAGAAATCCTCCATAAATCAACAATTTTCTACTAATCAGGGCCTCACGAGGGAGAAGGGGTCGAGTGCTCAATCAAAGGATCAAAAGTTTGAGGGGACCCCATTTTTTAATTTTTTGGTAATGACCCAGCGCAGATCGGCTGAACCCCAGAAGTGACGCCGCCTCCTCATTCCTCACCCCTCCTTTACCCTGCCTCTAGTATTCATCATAATCTTTTTCAGTCTGTCACACACTCATCTATCTAAACCCCCCCTCACCCCTGAGTCCTCCAGCCCACCCTCGAACCATCGCTGTCTTACAGGAAACACATCACATACACGCTCGATGCGTCTTCTAATAGCTTTAGTGGATTGGCATAATCTGGCTAGCCTGGCGTGTTACACATTAATAGCGTGTTGTACATGGACCCCAGCGGCGCCACCGTGTTATTAGTGTCTTGTCATTAGTGTGTCGCTGCCTGCCCTCCATCTGTTGCCCCACCCCCTTTTGCCTCTCCAGGGTGTTTCTGGGATACCGTCCCGGTGACCTCCGTGGCAAAGCTGAGCCGCTTAGCGTCGCCACCTGATGGCCACGGTCGGCAGCGTGACAAATCTGGTTACCTGAAGGACATCCGTGCGTCAGCGCTCTATGATCTAATCACAGGCACACTCTGTCACACACACACACGGATATGAGCTACTGATGAAATGCCAGAATTGACAAAGACACACACACAGACGGAGGAAGTGTGCGTGGTTTTCAGAGGACATCGATATGTGATATTGACAATATGCCCACACAGTCCTCACATACACACAAGTGCATGCATGCACACACAAACACACACACACGTTGGCCCCTCTGTAGTTGTGAGGACTGTGGGTGACGTAATGGTTTCTCTTCCTCTAATTGTTACTGGTATCTTAAAACCAGCACTGAAACATATGCGCGCACACACACACACAGCTTAATTTCTCTACACATTTCTACATCCAAATTCAACCTGTGCATCACATGAACACAAAGATGCAGTTACATACATTAAAAGGAGCGAGATATAGGTTACAAGATAAAGGTTTCTGCTTCTTTATCCTCTCATATTTGACAGACCAGACACTACACTGAGCAGAGATGAGAGAGGCTGTGACTGTCCTCTGAGTATGCTAACTTTATTAGATGAAAAGAGGTGTTATAAATAGAGGACAGCGTTGGTTTTGCTTCCCACAGCTGGAGACAGCTCTTAGTTAATAAAGGAATGAAGTTTGGGCTTGAACATGTTACAATCGAGTGCAATGGTGACAATAAATTAGAGGTATTGCAAAACTGTTGGCTTGGTTTGGAGAAGAGGAGGAAGACACTTTATTTATATAGCACATTTTCTGGCAACTCAATGTGCTTCACAACTGAAATACACAAATAAGCAAAGCAAACAAAAACAGATTAACAAAAATATAAGTGCATGATACAAGAAAAAGGAGATTAAACAAACCAGTGCTAATGTGTTGATGACTGATGACTGACCTGTGGGAAAGAGAAATGTTTTGAGTCTGGTTTTAAAGGCACTGAGAGTTGTGGTGCTTCTGATATTGTAAGGGAGGGAGTTCCGTGTTTGGGGGGCCAAGGTAGCTCAATGCTGATTCATTTGATTTTGGTCAAGGAGACGACTGAATGATGACCTGAGATTTCTTGTTGGTGTATATGGATTGAGCGATGCTATGGTGCGTTTTGGAGTGGAACCAGATAAAAGAATCTAAGAAATTTTGGCAAACACCTTGACATTACTATTCAGGAAATGTGCAATGAGATCAAAATTGCACAACAGACTGTGGGAGCAGGGTTGAAATAGTGCATGGTTGGTGAGATGATGGATCTCAGGTATGAAGGGAAGGCCACGCCCCAAAACACACACAACAGAGAGTGTTTGGGGTCATTTATGGGGCGTTTTCACTCCACCGGCTCAACTCGACTCAGCCCTTTTGCGTTTCCATTATGTAAAAGTACCTGGAATCTGGTACTATTTTTTTAGTACCTGCTCGGCTGTGGCTCCAAAATGGGCGAAGGGGTACTAAAATGTGACGTATAAACACTGCAGACCACTGATTGGTCAGACAGTTGTCACTGCATCATTGTGTCATCAATGTGCAGCCCACCATTTTTAAATAACCTGGTTCGGAAATACGGGGGGGGGGGGTTGAACGTTTTTGAACTCTAACATTCCAAGAAGTGTGAGACAAAATCAAGCCCCAATTATGCAGTTGAGGGATCTCCAATATGAAGTTTCTACCCTGAATGTCCTGTTTGGTAACAAGAAAGCCAACTACAAAAAAAACAATTCCAACTCTCCATAGAATTGGAGGAGACCGAAGAGCGGCTGGCTAAACAGACGTCCCTTACACAAATGTACAGGAACAAGGAAAAAGAGACCAGGGAAGAACTGGAGTTGCTCCAGAGGTTCATCATATGCCTTTGCCCTACAATAATCCCCACCCAGGTACGAGAGGACATGCTACAAGAGAGGAAGGAGCTCACACAAAAGGACAATGAGCAGCTCAAAAGGGCAAATCTAATCAAACAACAGAAATTAACAGCTGATCTTCAGGTGGAAAAAGAGAAGAATACAACTCTTGAGGAACAAGTGGAGAACCTGCAGCCTGAGTTGGAAAAAGAAATGAAGGCTCATGCTGCCGTGCTGCTCCAGGAGAGAAACCTGAGGGCTGAGATGGATGCCCTCCAGCAAATGATGACAGAAGAGATCAGCCTTGCTGAACGAAAAACAGCAGAGCAGGAGCTGATTCTGAAGAAAGAGTCGGAGGAGCTGAAATCTCACCTCAACACTCAGCTCTCACTCAACTCTGAGCTCACCACAGAGTTTGAGACAGAGAGGCAGAAGAACATGGCACTCCAAGAAGAACTGGAGAAACTGAGGGCTTCATACCAAGATGTATAAAGTCCACACCACCAGAGAGCAGGCTGAGAATCTGCAGCATGAGCTGGAGGAGCAAATGAAGGCTCATGCTGCCAAGGTGACAGAAGATCAGCTTGTGGAGAAAAACCTGAGGGCTGAGTTGAACACCCTCCAACATGAGATGAAACAAGAGGTCAGCTTAGTCCAGCAAAAAACAGAGCAGGAGCTCTGGAGCATTCATGGGTAGTATAATCCATGAATATATTTGTATTAGTATATAATTGCTATAAAATAAAATTTGTTTGGTTTGGTTTTTGTAGCCTTATATTTATTCTTTTATATATACATATAGCAAGGGTCTTGCTTTGAGAGTGTTGCCATCTTGCGCTGCCATGTTTGTACGGCAGCCTGAACAGAAGCAGTGGTTCGTTTCTAGGTTTGATACCTGGGGGCTATTGTATAAAAGTGGAATTAAGATATCCAGGATAACTGAAAAAGCCAGGCTTGTCAAAGCCTCATCTGTGAATGCTGCCTCAGTCTGTTGCACACGGGCTGAGCCAGAATGACTGTGTCAGGCCTCTCTGAAAGAGACAGACAGATCATCAGCAATTTCGAATTTGTGAGTTGTGGCATACAGATCCCAATGTTCACCCATACGCAAAGAGCTCAATTCAGGTTTGGAAAATCAACATTAGAGAAATTCCATGTGGAAACTTTGAGGGTGCCAGCAGGGCTGTCAGCATGGGAATCATGCCCACAACCTTAAGGTCAAGACAGAACGTCAGAGATGACTGTATGATGAGATCTAAGTGGACCAATCACAGCCCCTGTGACCTGCGTCACCTCGACGAGTAGTTAGAATTTTTTGGAGATGCACGTTAGGCGACAGCATAGTGGTTTGCGGCACCACATTTGACCCAGACACATAAATCAAGCTTAAGAGTTAGCCCTCTGTATCCTGCTTCTGAACTCAGCCTGAAACCTGTAGCTTGAGGCTACAGTAGCTACTGAAACACCTGCATTGTGGATAATGCAGGTGTTTAGTTTTGACAAGAAGAATAACAAAAAAGCCGATCTCTTTTTAATTCTCCTACATATATTTAAATGACTTTGCACAGGTGCTCTGTATTTGCGTGCACATATGCAAACGCTCATGGTTGAAATTTAATACTTGTTCTAATGTGAATGTGTTTTATCTTTTCCATTTTAACTTGCTTCAGAACAGGACGTTACATTTTGCAGCCTCCCTCACCCGTAACACCTTTCTGCACTCATGTGTCTGCACAGGGCTTTAATCCCAGCCACAGATATATTACTGACATACTGCACTGTGGAGCAGACATATATGGGCCAAAACATACACACACACACACATACACACTGGAACCACTGATGCTGTGACCACTTTATATGTTTTCTCTCTCTCCATTATCCCTTCCTACTTTCTTCAGTCTTTTTCCACTCAGCTGAATTTTCTGCCTAGCACCAGAGCTTGAAATAGAAAAAGCAGCAAAATGCATTAGAAGAACAATCAAAGTACCTCCCACAATAATCTGTTTACAACCCCCCCCCCCTCCTTTTTGGACTTTATTTGTTCAGTTGAGTAGGAACTGTCACCTCTCAGTGTGTCCCTCTGTGTCGTAGCAAAGCTGCCTCCACAGGGAGAGTGCGACTCAGCTTAGAAACAGTGGCAGAGGAAAAACTAAGAGATGGATGATGAGATTAAGTGAGAGAGGAAGGGAGAAGGAGGTCGGGAAATACAGGAGGCATGAAGGAGTGCAACAAAAAGGAGGAAGAGAACAGATAGAAGAGATGGAAACATCTCATTCTGTTTTCAGCCAAACGTGAATAATGTGCTGGAGTTTCTCGAGTCCAGTTTGACCTTCTGTGGCATGTGGAGGAATATAACCTCTTATTCCTATGCATTTATGAAGTCATTCACATACATAATGGACTGAGGCCTCAGGATGCAGTTTGTAGACGTGCTGCTTATGAAATAACACACTGGGGTTAAGAAGATGTAACAAAGATATATGATGTAATTTAGTATTGTATCACTCCATTGAACATATAATCAGGTTTATTTCCTGGCTGTTAATGAATGAATCACATAGTTTTATCATTTTGGTAATGGATAAATATGCTTACTTTATGCAAATCTAACTTAATTATGCATTACCCAAAAGACAAAATGACCCTCAATATCATTAATACCATGTATAAGGCTGGTTAGCAAACTTATTGGTTTAAAAAAACTTTTTTTTTTTTTTTTTTTTCCTAAAATTGTGAAATTGTTAAGAAAAAATATTGATGGTCAACCTTGACATGGTAAAAAATAGCCATAATAATCATATCAGAATAATAAGTGGTGTGGAGTGAATGAATGATTTTCTGACCACTGCATATTTCTTGCACCTTTTCAGTTGCGCTGCCTTGTTGCCAGATGCCAGAAATGACTGAAAACTGTGTTTTTACCACTGAAATGACTGTAAATCTATGAAAATTAGACAGTGGAAGAATGACAACCTGATATCAACTTAACATTTATGGCATATTAATCATGGTTAATCTGTACAATATGGCCTGGGCATGTTACCACTGATATTAGGTGTTCATTCTTGGTTAAATAGTAGCAGGAAGTGCAGCAGCCCTGCAGTAATATTTAGTGTTTTTAACCATAAGATCTAATGGGTTGATGTTAAGAAAATGCATCATTACTGTAATATAAACCTCAGACCAACTATTTCTGCCCTCATTCCCAAATAAGGGATTTTTAATGTCATGCCATATACTGTGATATTTTAAGACTTTATTGTGTTTCCAAGTTTGTGGCAGCAGTTTGGAGACGGCCTTTTCCTGCCCTGGTGCATGGAGCCAGGTCCATAAAGAACTGGCTTTTCCCACTGTGGTGTATAAGAACTTGCTTTGGCCTGGCCTGGCCTGGCCTGGCCTGCGCAGACTGACCTCAGCTCTGTCCATCCACATGCCAAGCAGATTCGGGACGTGAGCCATGGTCTTATCGCACCAGAAAATCAGCAGCTGACCTCACTAATGCTCTTGCGGCTGAATGGGAGCAAAGTCCCTGCAGCCAGGTTGTGAAATCTTGTGGAACGCCTTCCTGGAATAACATTAATTACAGCAGCAACTTATCGATGGGGGTGCTATGCTATACGCTCGTGTCCACATACTTTTGGCGATACAGTGCGAGAGATGTGATTGTTTTTTGAAACTCTTCAGATGGAAAAACCACAAAGTTATTCAGTGTGTGGTGATTTTCTCTGCTTTCCATCAACTCCACCTAAGTACAAGATAAGTAGACGGGTAGTTACAGCTTTCACTGCTGCTTTCATGCAACCCTAAAGCAACAATGAGTGTCCCTGAAGAAGATATTTTTGCAGCATTATGTTGCCAAAATGATTATATCCATTTCTTCACACCCAAGCGGCACAGTGTCTTCCCATCACATCCACACAGTGTGACTCAGACGAGAAGAAGAGCTTCATCATCGCGGGGCTGGAGGAGTTGTCTCTCTGGTGTAGCTGTCATATTTAGTTTCTGGTCCCCGCGGAGTGAAAATTGCAGCCGTGGAGGAGAGGAGAGGGAGGAATCTCTGAAGACCAAGCTGTCTGCTTGGGACCGGAGAGTGGCTGAGGAAGATAGTGTTACATTGCACCCGTGGGAGACGAGGAGATATGACCAGAGGGATGTGTGTGTGCGTGTGTGTGTGTGTGTGTGTGTGGTGGGAGAGTGACTGTCATGGAGAAACAGGCAGATACAGAAAAAGAAAGAGAGACAATGCATAATGTGATAAGGAAGTTAAAAAAAAAGGAAAAGTCACTGATTGACTGCCATCTTAAAACATGTCATCTTACAAAATAACAAAGTCTGCAGCCTGGACTCACTTCCTCTCGATATCATGCAGAGAAATAGTTTTAATAATGTTATTTACGTGGGCGATGTGGACAGCTATGCTGGCCCCTGTCTCCTCCACTCCCACAATGCTTTTCTAGTGCCGAACGGTTCCCATGCTCCCTCTCTCTCCCTCGCTGCCTGTGTCGGTGTGAAGTGGCTCGTCTCAGGTCCCTCTCCTCTTCTTCGCCACCACTGTGAAAAGACAGATGGAGGAGAAGTGAAGGAGGAGGAGGAGAAGAAGAGAGACTGTAGAAAGGAGAAGAGAGTGCGATGAGAGGAAACGCGCTCGAGAGAGTGGCTGAGAGTGGAAAGTTATAGTAGATGAGGAGTGCTATTAAAATGATTAAAAGGATGGAAAGAAAGAGGGTGGAGAGAAGTGGAAAGTATGGAGGGGAAAGAGAATCAGGGCTAAGAGGTGGGCTGGCTGGATACAGTAAATCTCCTTCCCCCATTTATACCCAATTTATCGTAACTTAAACTTAAGTAAGAGCACAAGAGAAGAAGAGTGACAGAAGTAGAGAGCGACCACTTCTGCTTTTTTTCTGTTGTTAAATTCCACTTTGCCAAACCTTCATTTTATTTATGAAAGCAAAAGGAAATAAAACGTGTTAGCAATAAAAATAAAGGTATCACATCTGAAACGGTGTTTTTAAATGGTTTTTTAAATGCCTCCTATTAATGTGGTTTTCTACAAGGTGATTTTATTTATATTGCCCAACATCACAAATCACAGGAGGGAGCTCTCTGGGAGCTTCACTACAGCCCTGTATCCTTAAGGATGGGAAAAAGAAAAGCTCCGCAAGATTTGGTTTATGATCTGGACCTGGTCTGATGTGGTCTGGATGGTGAATGTGCTTCAAACAGTCACGTTCATTTGTAACTCAAGATTAAACCCAGATTAAACAGCCGCTTTTAAATTATTAGTTGGTTATGTGTAAAATACAGGTTTCACAACTGTGCATTTATTAAAGTGGGTTTTAAACTGTGTTAAACTAGGATGTCCGCAAAAAGATGCTAAGCTGAAGAAGCTAAACTATTTCGCACAGGTACAAGCCACTGACGCAGATTTTATAAATGTGACTTAGTTTACAGCGTCATTACAATCTGGAAAAAACATTCTTGAAGACATCGTGGTGTTCTGATAAACCTAGAGCTTTCTAGATCTTCTACTGAGTTCATCAGACAGTAGTTTGTTGTCTCATGCTCTCACTGTACTAAATCACCTCCTCCGAGCTTTTCTGGAAACTGCCAGCCCACAGTTTGATACGCCGTGCGTTGGTGGGAGCTGTGAGACTGAATCTCCACCAAGTCTCTTGGTTTATGAATGTGCTAAGAGAAAAAGAAGAACAAGACACACTCCACATGGTGCTAACAAGCTAATGCTAACACGTATACACAGACAGGGCTTCATGGGTAATGCTACTGTGTCCGCCTTCATTCAATAAACTTGTTTACATTAGCATGCTATTAGCACATATTCTGATCTGGTCTAGTAGTGAGTTTCTAGCAAATAATAACTGTTACTGAGACACACACATTCATACACACACATTACGCACCCATCCACTGTTGTCTGCCAGCCCCCATGTGTGCCACAGAGAAGAGTGTCACACATGCAGAGAAAAATGCCTGTAATATCAGATTTGGCAGGATGAGAGGAAGAGAGAGAGCGAAGAGGAGGAGGAGGAGGAGGAGGAAGAAGAAACAAGCCACTGTACCTTCATCTTAAACACCCTGGAACATTGTGAGCCTCCAAAATGGACTGTATCTTCCCACCGGTGTAATAATGGGCCTTATGATTTTCCCTTCAGGGGGTGGGAGGTATATGACAACCTGCCTGGGGGTGAGGAATCTAACCGTCGGTTTCACGGTGGCTATACCGCATTCATTTTGTTTGTCTTCCTGTCATATCCTCTCCTTCCCTCCTTCCCTCTGAGTCTCCCTCTTTGACTCACTGTGCTACTGGACTGGGTCAATGCCTACTAATTGGGGTCAATGCAGAATCGAATTGTGCTCATATGGGCTAATTTATATGTCTATTTCAGCTGACAGGCAGGGGAATAGGATTTTTGCTCTATTAATCCTTCTTGGGTTTTGTGGACTGCTAATATAGTGTGAACTGTCAGGTTTAAGCCTTTCATCTTCTCTCTGTTGCACCACTTTGCGATGTGGTCTCCTCTGTTACAGCTCCTTACACCGAGGAGCATTAGTGGTTTCTGACAGTCTATCGGTTATTCCCTTCTTTTTTTCAAGCCCATACATTCACCACTTTCTCCTCACCTACCTCTCCTATTTCTGCTTTTCTGTCTACTTCATTACCCTTTAATAATAATCTCCTCTTTCCTGAGCGTGCACGCACACACACATATGGGGGGTTTGTTTTGGTGTGCGGCGGCGGCGGAGGCCATATGTTCTCTTTGCGGCTAAAGTTTCTCTTATCCTGCCTGTGCAGCAAAGTGAGAGGGGAGCTCGGCTCTATTGTAGCCTGACTCCCCTGGAAGGAAGAAGGGGGGAGGATGAGGGGGTGAGGGGGAGAGGAGAGAGAGATGGATGGGAGGCAGAGGAAGAGAGAGATAAACTCTAACAGGGGGGGCTCCCTTAATGTCACCATGATTAGGAAATTAAGCAAACTAATTAGAGTCCATGTGTGTGTGTGTGCATTTGTGCGTCATCTCCCAAATGATACATGTGCCATCGCAGAATAAAGTCCTGGTTACTTTATTCCAAAGTCATCGCCACTCAAAGTTTTTTTCCTCCATGAATGAAGCAAGCGTAGAGTCGTGAGCGCTCCATTTACGCCGCAGTTGAGGCTTTTAGGCTGATGGTCTCATTCAAAAGCATGAGAGAGCTTCAAGAGATGCTTTATAAAGTGGCTCTTGAGGAAAAATACATTAAGAACAAGTGATCACAGGAGCAGGAGGTTGGCGTATAATGGTGAATAATGTTTTCATGTTTTGCATCTGCTCACACTCGTCTCAGTGTCGCATTTTCCGCCTGCTTGCCTGCTAAATATCCATGAACCAAAGCAGAGAGCAGCCCTGAACTTTGTTTTGTTACCCCTGCTATGTATCTGTGTGCGCATTTGAAGGCTCCACCGTGTGACATTTTAATATCAGTTATTTACATATAAATTCGTAGGAGAGAGCGTAATTATTGTAAACACATAAGGTCATCTCTGGGGTGATTGTCTGCCTGTGATTGTGACTAAAAAATTGCATTTTATGTTCTCGCTTGATCAGAAGGAAAAAAAGAAAAATCGCAGTAAAGATCCAACTAAGAAATCACACTAATGCAGGATGATTCAGCTCCTTGTAATTTACAGCAAGTCCCAGTGGAGGTGAAGGAGGTGGACGGAAATACGTATGGCTTCAATGCAGCACACCAGAGTCTATAATCTAATAATATAGTCATTAGTATAACCATGCATTTCAGTTGCCTAAACATAAATAGTACATTCACCAAAACTGTGACCTTTCCTCTGCCTTTACCTTAACTGCTGTGCACGTATACTGAAGAATGCATCATCATTAAAATGTTGATATATGATGTAAAAACAAAGTTGTCATCAAAGACAATCTGTGTTTTTGCTGAATCATCCAACATCTGCATTCACACACACACACACACACACACACACACACACACAGGTGAAAGAGAAGAGATTAAACATGCAGTAAAGTTTTGGCAACTTCATCTAAATAGGTCAAAATATAAATCTATAAATCATCTGGGTGCATTTTAAGTCGCTGACAGTTTATTTACATAACCAACAGAAATGGAGCATCATTAGCAGGAAATCGTGTTCCTGCTCACCTTGTTAATGTAAATATAACATTTAATGTCCTTAAAGCTCAGTTTTCTCAAACTTTACTGACTCTAAAACTAAAAACACAGGAGTGACACAACAATAAAGTTACTGGTAGCTCTGGTTTCACTGAACTTTTATTGTGAAGGAGCAGATCTGATCCAGATGTGACAGCAGAGAACCAATAACCACTAGCAACAGCTTCATCATTATATATATATATATATATAAAAGAAGAAGAAGAAGCAATTATAGGGATTTTAAATCTCAAAATCTGGTAGAAATGTCTGTATTGTAGATGCCATCATCACATGCACAAAGGGATTATGGGTAGAGTGAGTTTAACTGCGACCGCTAACAGCACGGTTAACGTAAAGGTACATGCTACAGCTCCTCTTGCCTTGTTTACATAATTAACCCATGCTTTGCAATTCATTTGACAATAATATAATGGTGTGGAAAAGATTTGCTGCACGCATCTTCTAATTACACCAAATCATCTCAGTCAGTGATTAAACTGCCAAAAAAAAATCCAAAAAACAGAAAAAAAACACTGCAGACACAGTGAACGCAGTAAATCGGCCTTTTGACTGTCACCACCACAGACGGGAAATCAAGACGCGAGCGGGACGACTCACAGTGGCACTTTAGGAGCAGAGCCAGATGTCCAGCCATCGCCCACCTGCACTCACTCACTATATATGTGTGTGTGTGTGTGTGTGTGTGTGTGTGAGAATATGGGGTTGGATCAAATAGAGCTGAAGGTGTTGGATGTCACAGTGTGAGTGTCTGGGGAACATGTGAGAGCGTCTAAATTCCACAGGATTTACTGATATTGATTACCCCCTGTATATATGTGTGTGTGTGTGCATGTGCATGTGTGCATAGGTGTTCTGAATGTATGTGTGTGTGTAACATCCATCCATCTGTACCTCCCTCAGTATATGCAGGACTTGCAGCATATCTCATTTTATGAGAAAATAATCCCTGACGTTAAGCGTCTCTCCAACATCCTCAGTCTGCTCAATGAAGCTTTTGTTTCAGGTTGTTAGCAACATCCGTCAAAGTCGATCCTATGTTGAGACAGTCCGGTGCCTGTGTGGACATAATCTAAATTCCCTCGACATTCCATCGTCGTCATCGTCATCATCATCATCATCATCATCATCATCATCATCATCATCATCATTGCTCTTAAAATTTTTTTTCCCTGGCTCAGTTTACTTTGCTGCAATGGCACCTGCCAGCTATTCACTCAGCCACTTAAGAAAGGGGGGAATCCAAGCAGAGAGAGTGACTCATCGTTCTCTTATTAGCTAACGTGTATGTGTGTGTGCGCGTGTGTGTCTGTGTCTGTGTATGTATATGTGTGTTTATAAGAATGAGGAAGAGAACAAGAGCTTTGTGATTTATGTCCACACTCAGTGTCTCCCAGTCTCAGATCTACGTGGGCCCTTGTCAACTCTCTCAACAGTTATGTGTGCACTTAAAATCTATTGCCATGTGTGTGTGTATGTGTGTGTGTGTCTATATATATATATATATATATATATATAGGGGTATGTGTCCAGCTCCCACAGCTGCAGACCAATGGCTTCCAGATGTCCATCCGTCTTAGGGTAGCCCACGTTGACAGGTGAACTCTCCACTGTCTGCAAGGGACGGCCGGCATCATTCATTCTCACTGGCTGCACGCGCACACACACACACACACACACACACACATACAGACACACACACTATAACACACACAAACAAAAGTTAGACAAACAAGAGCCACATGAAAACACTGAGACACACCCATAGACATAAACTCACACACTTATCGGTGCCTGAGCACAAGTGTAGTTCATGTGTTGATGCTCTAAGACCCAGATTTACACACATAATCACACACTTAGGCACCCCCCCACACACACACACACTTCTCTCTCTCTCTCTTTCTCCAGTCATCCTCTCCTCTGCTCTCTTTTTCCTGAGCCATAAACCCCTTTATGTGAGAATAAGTGAGCGCCAATGGAGACCAATTCATCAAACACATTTTAGTGGGCCCCTGCGGAGAGAGGGAACCTCTCAAGAGTTATCAGTCTAGTTTTTGGATGTGGGACAAAACTCAAGGTGCTAAAGGTGAGTTATGACTCGCTGCGTGGCATTGTCTGAAATTTCACCGGCCTCAGGAGTGAGTTAAATGAAATGGACGGTGCTCTGATTTAAAGACACTCATTTTCTTTAGTTTCTTTTTCTCACCCGCTTGTTGAATTTATTCCTTTTTATCAATGAGAGAGAAAGAAATCCAGCTTTAAAAATGGAAGCAGTGACTGTAAAAAAATAGGGGGGGGGGGTGCAGGGGAAGTGTGTGTTGGAGTTTTAGCGATGAAAGGATACATCAGTGAGCAAGTGAACGAGAAATAAGAGAAGGAGGGAATGAAAGAGAGAGATGGACATGGAGGAACATTAAGGAAATGAAAATAGGGGAGTGTGGTTGACAGGCTCTGTGTTCGCTGCTCTGACATGAACCACAATGAGAAGGCAGGCGTGCACACACACACACACACACACACACTCTGGATTTGGCCAAAGCTGAACACACTTGGTAGAATACACTTTTCTTTGAAGTGCCCACACAGATGCACAGCTTTCTGCACATGTGTAGAGCTATGAATGCGTAATGGTGTGTGTGTGTGTGTGTTTATGTCTGTGTGTGTGTATGTGGAGGCGAGGGGGGGGGCAGTGTGTACCCCACAGTGGCAGATGCCGCCAGACCCCAGCCAAATGATGGAGACGTTAACTAATTGCTCAATCAGGGAATCTAATCTGGCCAATCTCATTTTCAGTTTCGTCTCTCACCCACTCCCTCCTCCCCCTTGTCTCCCCCCACTGCATACATTTCCTGACCTCACTGCTCAGCAGCTGCCGGACCAAACCAAAATGATGCAGAAAGAGGGGGAAGGAGGGAGGCTGCAGAGACATATTATACATGTTGAATGAAAATAATGTGATTAGGTGACACATTTGAGAAGTTACTTTACCTGCATTTTTCTTCATGTCAGTTACATTATATATATATATAATATATATTATTGAGATTCTAAGCGTGGAAGGTAATTACAGAGCTCTTTATGCTGATAGTTCAACCACCCACGCAGGTTTTATATGAAAACTTTGTGTGCTTTCTGTGATTTTGTTTCTGGAACAATGGAGTTAAAGTTGATGCAGAACAAACATCATCATAATCTGATTATCTTTTGCGGCATTTACACTTTGAACGAATAGCTGACAGTAGAGATACAGACAGGAAACATGTTCGGAGCTGGACGTGTTGTGGTTATGTGGTTGGTCCCTTCTTGAACATCTGGATACCAGAATTATTTGCTTTTATTTTGTAAACATGGATTTTTCCAAATAAATAAATTCCATTCATTTCCTGTGTTTTGGGCAGAAAAAAAACAACCTGCTGTTGAGGTAAAAACCTCAAGTGGTGTTTTAGTTTTATTTATTCGTTATATTTTATTATGAACTTGTGGGCCACTCGCTGGAGTCTCATAATGTTCATCTGCCATTTCTGTGATTGACAAAATCCCAACTCTTTACATGAGGAAAACAAAAAGCAGATGGATCGCCCTGTTTCTGTTTCCACTTCATATTTCATTCTCCATGTTGCACGTTCTCGTTTACTTAACTTGCCACAGATGCAGGACCCTTTTGACACTGTTTACCTCCTATGACTAGTTTACCGCCGGCATTTTCTCCAGTTTTTCTTTTTTTCCTTCTTCTTCTTGTGGGAAACCCCGTTGTTTTCTTCAGGGTGATGATTGGTCAGTTGAGCAACAAGCGGTTGACCTTTCTTTGTGCTTTTTCCGGTAAGTCGAACATTTTTCACTTCTGGAAGTACTCCGCTCTGCCAAAAAAAAGAAGAAGAAGAAGAAGAAGAAGAAGAAGAAGAAGAAGAAGAAGAAGAAGAAGAAGAGAAGAGAGAAGAAGAAGGGAAAAAAGCTGGCGAGTGCAGCGCTGTTTTTAAAGAGCACCTTGTCGACTCTTCTCTTTGTCTTAAATATCAAACAGGCAGCAGCACAGATATTAGAACAAGGAGTTTCTGAGTGAAGAGCAACATGACTGACTGATGTTAATGTTGCTAAATGATTATGAATTATGGTGTTAGACATGTGCTACATATGAAAACATGTATTTTTGTAAAATCAACTGTTTTAATGTCTTTTCTTTTTTTTCACCACTGTGCATGATTTTAATGTCGCCCACCCCGTCAATATACACACACCTGCTGTGACAAAGTGTGTGTGAGCCCCTCATTGAATACCAGGTCTCCTGGGTGTATCAGTGATGCGTGGAGGGGCTATTAATTACCCCGTTTCTGTTTGGTGTGTGTGCATGTGCATGTGTGTGCGTGGTAAACTCCATATGGGTGGGGAGATTGTGCGTGACCCCTTCACATATCACCATATCACCCAGGCACCGCTCTCTTGTGACCTGGGTTGGACGCAGTCACGCACATTAACCCGGCTCGTAACAGATGTAAAGGAGCCACCACACACACTCACACACACACACACACAGAATGAGATGCAAAAGCTTATGATTTATGCCTTCTTTGGCTGCACAGTGTTTGATTTATCACACAGAAATACACCCAGAAATAGGAATATATAATATATAATACATAATATATACTGCATATGTCTGCATTGGATGAACACACTGAAACACACATTTATGCATCCACACACACAAACAAAGCACAGAGCTAACAAGGCAGCAGGGAGACATTAGTCTGTGGACTGGAAGGCCCCTCACTGTCCAACACATGTCCTTGAGTATATATGTGTATATATGTATATGTGTGTGTGTCTGTGTGTGAGAGAGTGTGTGTGACAGGACATGGTGCAGGAGAAGTGCATAATGAAGAAGCCACAGACTTGATAGCATAGAGTGTGAACGTGCATATGAGCATGTGTATGTATGAGTTTATGTTTATTTGACTATGTTGTCTTATGCATGAGTTTTTTTTTTCTTTTTTAAATCAGATTACATTTGAATATGTGAGACTACAGTATTGAATTGTGTGTGAGTGTGTGTGTGTGTGTGTGTGTGTGTGTGTGTGTGAGTGAGAGAGAGATAGTGTGTGCAGGGACACCTGTCTGGGAATAACAGGGAGCAGAGCAGGGATGTGATCAGGAGATGAGTGTTTCCAAATGCCGTTCTGTCAGTGCGCTGGAGGGGCGGCATACAAATGACATGTGTTCTACTGTGGAGGACAAGGAGTCTGAAGGGAAATCACTGCATGTGTCTGTGTGTGTGTGAGAGACAAGACGCATGTGTGTCCGTGATGTCCCCAGTGCCAATCTGCAGTCATGATTGTGTTTTTGTATCATAAATTCATGCCAAATCTCTGGTCTGTATCCCAGGAAACTGGGTGAATGTATTGACTCCAACAGAGTAATGTATGTGCAGCTTTAGTTTCAGCACCAACACATACAGATACATGGCACTGTAGTAAGTCAGCAAACCAGCAGGGCGTATTAGACTCAAGGCACAAGGCACAGGTGTATATGGTTAATATTAGCATGGCAGCTAAACTGATGAGTCACGTTTTTGTCAGGACAGAGATGTTGGACCCACAAATACGGACGGCAGATGAGTGGCAAGAGATTTCTTGCAGAAGGTGGGTGATGAGTGATGCAGGTTTTGAGAGGGCAGAACAGGGAGGCTGTGGTAGATGCTGGAGAGAGGGGATTTCTGGGGGGGGGGGGGGGGCAGCAGGAGTGGGGCAGATCCAAGCAGAGCAGCAGCAGCGCAAGTATCCAGCAGGTTCCTGAGGCAGAGGGAGAAGGCAGGATGACAATGAAGCTGGGTGAAAAAAAACACAATGACCACAGCTATGAGGTCTGAATGTGTTTGTACCACGAGGGAGACCGGACGATCTGACGAGGAGTGACTGCAGTGACCAAGCTTAAGTAGACTGCTGACGAGTGATGAGAAGCAGGTGTGTCCTCTGCTGTAGGTGCAGGCTGCTCACTGGATGAAAGAAAAAGACACACACACACACACACACACACACACACACAGAAACACCGGGGGGGAGATCAGGACAGGCTCACAACATATTTACTTGTATACGTTTATATGATGAGAAATATCACCTGTTTACGCCTGGCATTAACATGTGTCTTGTATCCAGATTGTCTCTGGACTGGCTATACAAATACAGTTTATTATTATGACCTACTTCAAGGCTTTGTCAAGCTGAGAGAAGCTGCAGAGGTCACCACAACTGACACCTTTCATATTACATCTATTGTTACTGTAAAAATACTGATTGTAGCAGGATGGTGGATGGTGAGCAAGTTGTTATCTGCTAGATGCCATCATCAACACTGGATGCACAAAGGAATTATGGATAAAGTGATCGCTGCTAAAAACCATGTTAAACTAAATATGAATCATTAGCAGAGTCATTTGTCATGGTTTAAATCCTGGAAGGGAAACTTAACACAAACTGCTTTCAGGCTAAAAGGTTGACATTTTATGATACAAGCTTTTTACCTGATTGTGCCAATTAGCAAAATTGCTCCCATTTGCATTTATGTCGCCCTCCATTAAAGGAGAATATGTCTTTACAGTGGCAGGTAATAGCAGGTAATCAGCTGCTTTTTTCCTGCTCAACCTCTGCATGGACTTCCATCGCTCCGTCGACTCGGGGCTGCAGCTCGCTTCACGTCCGGATGTGTCACATGAAGCAGATTTACTGCGTCAGCGACCTGGCTGAGGGGGATATGGTTACAGCTATAACGACAGCTATCGATTCACACTGTATTTACTTATGTCTGACAGGGGATCAGTGTCAGGAGTGACACATGATGAGCCAGTCGCCTGTTGTTCTTGGCCTTGTGTCTCCTCTGAAAAACACTAAATCAAACTGATACAAGGTCCTCACCTTTACTCTGTACTGTAAATGGTAAATGTGAAGTACATTACAGGATTTGTAACATCCCTAGTAAATATTCTGTTTTATTTTGGATCACAGGACAGACACACAGACAGGACTCTCTGGTTCTCCCTGGCCTAAAAATGAAAAGGTTTGATTTTTGCATTCATTTAACACACAGAGCGTTGAGGGGTCTGTGGGAGCCACAAAATGTGGAAGTGAAGCCAATGTCAACAAAACTACCACTCTCTAAATGAGCTTCATATATTTCTGTGAGTTAATCTACATGTTGACCCTTGTAGACGCATCCCCTCGAGTCATATCAAATTCAAAACACACCTCAGCTGATCTCTTGTGCCCCTCTGCACATACAGTATCTATAATTGTTGAGGAAAGCTAAGAATAACACTCATGTCTCAGCCTTTTTCCCTAAGTGTTAAATCAACAAGCCCCGAACTGTTAGCACTACTGTATACATCCAGGGGCCTGAGCTGCACATTTGTCAAGGGGAAGGGGAGGGCGTGTGTGTCGTGAATATGTGTCAGCGGGGCAGGAAATACCACACTTCACTGGCAATGAGTGCTGCTGATGGCTTGTTTGCCTGCTGTGTGTGTGTGAGAGAGAGAGCGTGTGTGCATATAATGTCCAAGCATGTGATTATTAAAGTTTGTCCTGTGCTTGTGTGCATGTTTGAGAAGAGCCTGTGTGTGTGTGTCTGTGTGTGTTCTCCTCAGACAGCTGGCTGATCTCGCTTGTCACACACACTGTTCCCTGGTAAATAAAAGTTTGAAGATGATTGATTATGGCGGCCTACTTCTCGCGGATTCGGTTTTGTTTGTGTGTGGTACACAAGGCAACGAGCAGCACGACGCTCCCATATTCTCAGCCCCATATGGTGAAACCCCATGACACATTACAAACATTCACATCCCATAAAAGTCACTGCTGAGAAATAAAACTTGAGATAAAATCACTCCTTAATGGATCTCAAGCTTTTGTTTGTGAAAAACCACAGAAATCTGACTTCATCTGATTTAATCCTTTGAAACATTTTCATGTAAACAAACATATTTATCTTTGTTTCCTCATCATGTGAAAACTCAATTTGCTTTTCTCAGGACGTGGTGGTGTGTTTCAATATTAATGTTTCATTTCAAATGAAAGAAAATGGACCCATTTTTGGGGGGGTTGCAGACGGGAGCAGGGTTATGGATCAGGGTCAGATAATGTCTTCATGCGATAAGGTCTATCGCAGCCGCACCTGTCAGGAGCCACCTCCTGCACCTCATGTGGGTGGTTGGCATGAAAGTCACTACACTGCGTCTTCAACAGAGTTGAGCCAAGCACAAGAAACTCGATGCAGGACTTGGGGGCCCTAACCTATCACTCTGCCTACCAGTAAGCAGTGGCTCTCGACACGTCTCTGGGGGTCATCAGGTGGCAACCTCCCTTTGTTGGTGTTTCGCCTTCTAAGTCCCACTATACCTCCAGGAGGCCAGGGGGTGAGCTCTGACATCCCAGTGTGACCCCCCCTTGTGGCAGTTTACACTGCTCCTATCCGATCCAAACAGCACTGCCACGTTCGACTAACCCAGGCTCCGTTTATGCGAGCTCCAGCTAGTGACCAGTGCCGCACTGCCGATGGTGCCACACAGTACCACACAGCACCAAACGGTTTCATTAGCATGAAACTCTAATAAAACACATTCTGGATACTGTTCAATAGAAATATCCATATGATTCTTATATTAATCCACTGCACATCAGCTCCTCCTAAGTGCACTACAGGACTGTGACCATGCTAACTCACAGTCCTGATACATGATACTTCACTGGAAACACACTGACTGAAAACATGTTCATATGCACTCTGCACTTAAAGACCATGTGCTGCAGTGGTTTGCCTTTCTGTGTGGAGTTTGCATGTTTTTTTGCATGTCCCGTGTGTGTATGTATGTGTGTGCGGGTTTCCTCCGGATATTCCAGCTTCCTCCCACAGTCCTGCAGGTTCAGGCTGATTGGTGATTGGTTTGCCAGTTTTAGAAATAAACTCCAAGAGAGAAGAATTTGTCTGAAAGTGTGAATGTGAACAGGAGAAGTTGTGTGTCAGGTCTGTGAGCGACGGGCGACCTCTCCCTCACCTGGTGTCAGCTCTGACCTTATATGGATAAAATATATGGTTAATGAATGAATGAATTAACAGTAGAAATGTGCAAACATATACATTATCTTCACACTGAGGCACAGATTTGAAGTTTTTAGTGTTTATTCAGTTGAAAACCTTGTATCTGCTCTTTAATGGTATGTATCACGCAGCTCCTGCAGCCTCTCACAGACACACAGTCTGTGATGCTGCCATTTGTTTGGAGAATAAAGAACATGTAAAACATGTATGTTGATGTTGAACTGGGTGTTTACCCCTGAGGTCACACATGTACTGTAAAGAGCCCCATTAACTTCATGAGCCTCCTTATCAGTCGCCATCTTTCCTTTAATGTTTAAGACAGATCTTGTTTTCCGTCAGCGTCACCCACTCCATCAATTCTCTCCTGTCTCCTTTCATCTGCTTCCCTCTCCGTCTGTGTTTGTCCTTCCATCTCACTGACAGCATCACTCTATAACTTCCTCTCTGAACCTTGACCCTCCATCCATTTCATCGCTGACAGAAGCCGGGGCCTCGGTGTCATCTCCGTCCCTCAGCTTTCACACGAGGCAGACAGCTGCATGTACAACAGCATTTCCTGTCTGATCGGAGGAGCTACGGTCATAACTAAAATGCTAAGTATATAAGAGAGAGGAAAACTAATTTATGTAAAGGCAGAGGTTAAACCAACCACTCAGCATCTATTGTGGTAAAAAAATCCTCCTTCACGCTGTTAGATTTCATCTCATATTTTGCAACACGCTGGTGAACTTTTTTTTTTCTTTTCCATGTGCCCACTTACCCTCAACAAGCCTCCTCCTGCTTTCCTACAACCCCCTGAGAGAGTAATAGCAATAGCGCGTTGAGGGCAAAAGAGCAAGTTGTTGCAGTCGAAGAAAAGCAAACTCATTCCTCCTTAATTTAAATGCAACATGTCTTGTGGTGTTGAAAAATGCGATACGGCCTCTTCAACGCTGACTTCCTCCCCTCTGAGGCTGACGGGCTGCAGTTCAAAATGGCTGCTCTCCCACAGTGCCCTCACTTCCCAACTCCACCGCCTGTAACTTCTACTGTAGCTGTGATGAATGGCTGAGAACTTCACTGCAAGGATCGAGGTGGAGATGCAGCTTTAGTGAGTGATCCTGCTGACGTCTTATCCTAGTGCTGCTTTCACACATTCGTGGGGCGTGATTAGAAATCTGAGACCATTTTACTTCACTGCACTGTGTTAAGAGACAGTTGGTTTAATTGTGCAAGTGAGACGAACCTCCTCTGTCTTCTCTCTGCCCACGTAAGATCAGTAATGACTGCAGCTTTGTCCTGCTTTGCTCATTACAGTGCACATGGCTTCTTCCTCACACCTTCAGATACAATCTAATACAGTGTTATACAGATCTGTGCAACAGCTGTCATACACCAATCCTGATTATAATTACAGATGAGATTTTGAAGGAAAGAATTACAACACGTTTTTCAAGTTGGGTGGCAACCAGAGACCTGGATTTGCATCTTGTGCAAGCACCAAGGCCTTTCCTCCTGAAGTCATGGTTTTTCAACATTTTGACCGTGTTCAGGCCTGGTATTAAGACCTGAACACAGACAGTACAAGTGTGATCTCACCCATGATGCACCGGTGATGCATTTGAGATCCAATCAGTCAGACCACAGTCAGGGGTGATGATGTATATCTGTTTATTTCCGAAAAACACTGTAGTTCATTTTGACAAAGTCTTGTCCTCTGTTATAGTTGACCTAATAGCTAAATATTCAATGGAGCCTAAAAAAAACAAATAACACTGTCAGTGTAAAAACATTCTGATACTGTGCAAATCTATTCAGAAACATTTTACCTATTATTAACATATTTGCAAATTAGCAGAACTTGAACCTGTTGTTGCTGTTGTTGTTTTTCCAGAGACAGGGTTGCACAGACGGCTCACGAGTGGTTATGAATAATATATCACCCAACTTTGTTATCATGCAATTTGTTGCCGTGTTCAACAACAATGAATTCATCTGAATAAATGTGTTTTCTGTTTTACCACAGCAGGTCAGAAGTCCTGTTTTCATCGCACACACCTCAGACCTCTGCGCAGAGACGTCAGCTTGACTTGTTTTAGTAATGTTTGATTCTGGTTCCTCCTCAAATCACATAAATAACACACTCACTAAAATACACACAATACATAGAACACAGATTCAGGTGGCACATGTTTGTCGACAAGCAGCATCTGTCGTCGCAGCAAAAATGCAAATGCACTTTTGCTAATCCGAGCCAGGCCTCCATCACAACATCCCATCATAAGACTGGAGGAAACAATGAGGAGAAATAATGTACCTGCGAGCGTCCAAGTGTGGGAGATTACACCGATCTGTTCTCTTAAAAAATGCTAAGTGAGATATTTCTGATGCAGTTGCTCCACAAAGACAAATAAGTCTGCTCAGCTAACAAGCTCCATCTTGTCCCCTGGTAGTGAAACAGATCCCAGTTCTGCCAGAAACTCATCTTGTAAAATACTAAAAGATTGTAAATGTCTGTAGCACACGCGGGCCAACAACTCTCCTGCTCTCTCCCCTGAGTTCAAATGTTTCCCCGCAGCCCATTGTTATCAACCTTTCTCTTGTTGGTACAAGAACGAGTCTCAGAGGTAGTTAATCTTTGAACCGTTTGTTTGGACAGGCCTCAGCCCTCACACTGTGCGCTCCTTTGTGCCTTTCTACTGGACACCAGACATGCATTAATGTATGGGAGTGAGTGGTTAAAAAAATATGTAGGAAAAAAAAAAGAAAAGAAGTGGTGATCGGGTCAGACAATAGTCCTGCAGGAAGCTCGGTGCTGCATGAATATACACACGTTAATGCAGCAGGATGGAAAAAGCCAAAGACTGACGACCATTAGGCTGAAGAAAAAGTGGATGTAAAAGCCAAAATAATACAGTTAGTCATGACAGTGTGTTCAATTGTTAAGGACTGGATCAGGAAATATGCCATCTCTCCAAATCAAGCCCTCTTGATTGCACAGAGGAAGGACAATCAGGCGCAGACAATGCGTCCCCCTGTCACCATCAGCAGCAGCAGCAGCAGCCGCACGCATCCTGCTATCACATCCCAATACGAGCAGACTGGCAGAGGGAAAAAACCAAGTGCTCACTCTCCAAATACAGTCGGATAATAATCTGAATTGGCAGCCGGGCGGCATGAGAAATAAGCCAACGATCTGGAGTCAAGTGTTCCAGTTTGGAGAGACATGAAGTGACTCCTCGGTGCGCCCGGGTGCTCATTTCTTTTCATGCTTGCCTTCTTCTTCTTCTTCTTCCTCTTCCTCTTCTTGCTCTAAAACTTGACTCCAATGCACATGCATGGGCGAGTTCATGCGTAGTGACACATGCAAAAAGGATCAAGTTGTGGATTTCAGTATACCTCAAGGAAGAGATAGGGAAAGTGCCTGACAAGAGTCGGGAGATTGATGTGCTGCCATGTGTGTGTGTGTGTGAGCAAGGCCGGGAATTGCCAAGGGCTGCAATTTGGAGAGACATAAAGTATAAACTCCACCATACAAGACTCGCAACTACTTCCCTGTCCCTCTCCTGCTCGCTCCGTTGCCATCTGCTTCAGTAAACGAACGTCTTTGCACACACAAGCAGGAAGAAAAGCAGCATCTTCAACATTAAAAATGAACCGTGCTCTCTGCCTTTATGAGGCCAAAATAAGGATAAAAATGATCATGACCTGAGAGTCAGGGCAGTAAATAAAGTATGCACTGTATGTGTTTGTGTGTACACTCCTTATGGGAGTGTATAGGCTGACATATATTGCTATAAAACCAGCTTACGCCCTTTAAATAGAGCGTTTTATGTTTCACTGTGTCAGGGTCAGAGCAAACAGAATTATGGGCTGTCACTACGACATGTCATCTGCATGTGTGTGTGTGAGAGCAGGGAGGGATGCAGGGATGTGGATGGCATTAATATTAGCCTCATTGATGATGCTGCTCATGATGATGGATGGCAGGGACAGAGAGAGAGAGAGAGAGAGAGAGACTCTGGCAGGGTGAGTTAACCGAAAGAGAAGAATAAAAAGCAAGAGAGAGAGAGACAAAGAAAGGGAGAGTGAGTCTTGCATAATTGGACTCAGGAACGTCTCCTGTCTGCACCTCACTGTCTGTTCGTCCATCTGTTGGAGCTGCATCCAATCAGACGTGTCCTCAGCTTGGCCCTGCGTCCGTTCAGAGGGCTGGTCATCCCGCCGTCTGGACGCACAGTCATTACTCTGGATGTAAAATAGGAGAGGAGAGGCAGGGGAGCCAGGCTGTAATCATGTAGGTGTTTTGGGGGTTGGCCTGCTCTCTCTCTCTCTCACACACACACACACACACACACACTCAAACACACTTAACGTTGAATTGTGAGCAAAGCCTGGACGAACAGCTTGTGATTGCCCATCAGGAAATAGTGCCGTGGAGCAGCTTTAACATTTCAGACTGAGCTCTTTCTTCTCTGGTTTCCTCTCTCTCTCCCTCTCTCTCTACAGCCCATTTAGGGTTTTATGGTGAAATTACCCCGTGTTATTGGGAGCCCTTTGTTGTGGGGACACTGCTTTACAGAGTCATAACAAGCAAGCCGAGCGAGATCTGTTTCATCTTCATGTCTGTCTTGAAGTTTTGAGGAGTTGTTTTATTGATGAAACAATACAGTAAATACTTTATGCTCTTGTCATGTTTTTTAAGAGCTCGACTGAAAAGTTCCCCTCGAGCTATAGGCCAGACTGAAATCTCTGCACCATATGGATATTTCACTTCACTTTGTGCCTTAAAATAAAAGTTGCACCGAGTTGCAGATGTGTGAATCTAGTTTAAGATGCCACAATGTTTGACGGAGGGAGTGGGGGCTCTAGTAAGCATTAGCATTAGTGATGCTGGGATAATAAATGCTAAATGTTAATTTCCATTAGCACTCGTTTTTATTTTCTACTAATAACAACCAAACCAAATAATGCATCAGTGTATTAGCATTTTTACATATAGCACTTCTTAAAAAAGGACTACAAATCAAAGAGGATGAGCTCATATTAGAAAAGAAAGTACAGTTGCACTGTGATGGACAAAGTACACGACTCCATTAAAGAGTCAAAGTAGAGACAGAAGTTGGCTGTCATGAGGTTTGGTCACAGTAAAAGCACTGAAAACACTTTGACTTAGAGGCAGCAGTGAATGGTCTTTCTCCTGAGATGGACACAGTATGTGTCACATTTTCAAATATTAACATGTAAAGAAAGTACAAATACTCAGAATACAGTACTCAAAAATGTACTCTGTGACAGTCAGCCCAAAAAATGTAAGGATATCTAAACCAAACAGTGACAACGACAAGATACAGTAATGGTATCAATTATCAGATGTCACTGAATGCATCAGGTGTGATTGGCTCCATCTGACACTCAGTCAAATTGTTTTACATTTGAATTCCTCTATCATCTACTGAGCTGTGTCTGCTGTCGTTGTTGATGCTATAACGTCAACTAAAGCAATTACAAAGACCCACACTGTGAGAAACCCTGTTTATCATTTAGCTTAGCATGTTGACTTTTACATAAACACTGGTTACTCGGTATTCACACACATCTTCATTCTGAAACCACAAAACCACGCTCTATTCTTCGGCAGTGCAGCTCAAGGGACGCGAGTCGAGAAGCAGCTCCAGATGCCGGGGGGGGGGCATCGTTATGTAAAAACTAATGAATGCAGGTTTAAATTTAACAGAACTACATACACAAAAGACCTTTGTCGTGTTCAGTCAATCTTTAGATCACAGCCTGTAGTCATTCACTTGTCTCACAATCTCATGTCTCCAAGTCTTTTTCCCTGTCTTCTCTGCAACCCCCACAACTTCAACCCCCCCTCCCTCTCTACAAACTGAATTAAAACTGAGTTCAAACTTTGAAATTAAATACAGCCACAGAGTGGGAATGAAAAAAGAAACAAAAAAACAGGCAGAGTGGAGGAAGCCTGATGACAGTGCAAATGAGAGGGAGCGAAGGAGGAGGAGACTGTAATAGATTAATAATGTGGCTTGGTGGCCTGCAGGCGGAGAGAGGGAACGGAGGAAGGAAGAGACGGAACAAACAAAGACAGAGAGAGATGAAGGAGGAGAAATGACGAGGGAAGAGGGGAGAAAAGGAGGAGAGGGGGAACACAGGCTAATGGAAGAAAAACAGAAAGTGAGTGAGTGAGTGAGGATGTGAATAGTGTTTCCATCATTTCCCTCTCATTCACGCTCCAGCGCAGGCCTCCACCTCCGACAGGGTGACTCGGCGGCGGCAGCAGCGATGGCGGCGGTGGTGAAAAACAGCCACCCCACCCACAATCAGCGGCAATAGGGAAACAGCCCTGCCAATTTGTTACCTGACTCGCCACAGCAACCCGTAGCCCTGCTTTACTGCACGCTGCAAACTGCCTTTTAACAAGCCCGCAGGGTGATGAAGTGAGAAGTGTGTGTGTAGCTGTGCTGGCGTACAGTAATGTGTGTGTGTGTGTGTGTAGGTTAGTGCAAATGTGAGTGTGTTATCCATATGTGGTGTGACTGGTGTTTGCATGTGTTTTTATATATCAGATACAAGTAGGATACACACATTGTATCAGTGGGTTCATCATGCATGCATGTGTATGTGTATGTGTGTGTGTGTATGTGTGTGTGTGTGCAGTGTGTTATTTGCCTCTAATTGCCCGGGCTTGTCTTAAGGGAATCTGATAGTTGACCCTGTTGGCCATTTAATGTCGCTGATCCCTTTACACTTCCTGAAGCTGCTACAATAACCCATTCAACTGCATCTCTCTCTCTCTCACACACACACACACACACTTAAAAAAAACTTTCTCTCTACAGCAGTCTGAGATCTCTATCTCCTTTGTGAATTAAATGTTTAAAGTTGTACTGTGGGAGGGCAAGATTTGAGGGATGAGCAGATAAATGAGAGGTGGAACAAAGAAGAAAAGGAGGATGAAGAAGAAGCGGACAAGGAGGAGGAGGAGAAGGGTGCAAACCCTCCATCTTCCACATTACTCACAAGTGAAATATGCATCGGCTGGCGTGAGAGAGGCAGAGAGCTAACGAGGCGAATCACTGACCGGTGCCAACACGCTGCCTTTTAGTGCAGATGAAATTAAATTACTCCCCTTTCTCTCTCTCTCTCTCTCTCTCTCGCTCCCTCTTTCTTTGTCTCTTTTCCCTCCGTCTTTTGCGGCGCTCGAACACTGAAGGTATAAACCTCAGCTGTGATGTGACACACTCGGCCAGTATCTTGTATTTCAATCCTTCTCCCTCCAAGGCAGTAAACCTGAGATGATGTGTTTTTTTTTTTTTTCCTCTTTGTCCTCTTTGGATTCAAGTGCTGCTGGCAGCTCTGATTTGAGTCGTGTCTGCCAAAAGTAGACAGTGTTTTGATGTTTTTTTGAGGACGTTTATTGAAGTTTTCTTTTTCCAGGTATGAAATTAATACTCCGGCTCGAGCCCTGCAGCAGACAGTTGGCAGGGGAGTTTTCTTTCCTTTTTTTTTTTTTTTCAATATCAATCATGTCTGGGGAAAAGTTTCTGTTTTCAACTAGTAAACTTTTCAGGGCCGACACAAAACAACTTTTTTTCATTTAACAGTTCCAGACTTTTGGAGTCGCAGAGGAGATTTCATAAACAGCACGACCAAAACATCACGTCAATGAAGTGAGATCCTACGCACTTGTCATTAAGATGTTATGGTTCGAAGAGTTTGAAACAACAGCAAATAAACTGTAACAGAAGCAGGTCAAAATGTAGCAGAAATGAGATATGTTTTGATTTTTGCTCTGCATCACCAGCTGTGATGAAAAGACATGGCCTGTCACCTTTAGCATCTTTGGCTATGTGTTACCTTTATTAACAAAAGCCTGAGGTTTCAAGGTCTCTGGTTTTAATAGTTGGACCTGTTACATTTAAAAGTGTAATCCCAGGGCTCCCTGCTGGTTAGGTCCTGTTAGCTGCATGCAACATATCTTGGGATAGGTGGGGCTACAAAGGATCAACCTCGTGGATCCTTCACGATTCAGTCCTCCTCCTTCTCCTTACTGTGTGTTCACACCAAAAGTGACATGCGTGTCTCAGGCAGCTGATCATTTTCATTGAACGCTGGTGTCGAAGGTCGTCTGACAAGCCCTTTGGCCACCTTCTGCAAGCGCCCGCCTGAATTGGCAGGTAGTGCGCTACCACTGACCAGAGAGTTCACAGGCGCTCATAATGCATTTGGTGTAAAAGCGCATTCAGCCCAGGAAAAGAGGTCCACAGTCCTTGGCTGCATTTGAAGGACAACAGTTGCATGACTTGTCTTCAAACGCATGCAACCCTTAAACTGGGATGTAGCAATGATGTGTTAATTGGTGCATTTAGCACAGACCATGTCAGTGGCAAGCTAACAAGCTAACTAGCTAGCTGCAGCAGACTTGTTGCATCTCGTGGGTTGGTGTTTCTGGTCCAGAGTCGATGCTTCCATGTGAGATGTGGTGATTGCGTTTCTAAAACATATTGCTGGTTTTGGTCCAGCAGCATGTTGGACTATTTTGTAAGTGACCACAGCTCAGAAGAGGCAGGTTCACCAAGGTGTTGGGTTTTCATCAGTGCCGACTGGAGCTGAGTTTGAATACTGGCCTCTTTTCCATTGTGACCCATATTAACTGTTTTTTGGACCAGTGTGAAAGAGGCTGAACCCTGCTGCTGGCTTCAGCTTAGTATTTAAGGGTTGTTTCAATTTCCTCAAGAAAACCAGTACAGCTATTTTTCTAAATGTCAGAGAATATTCCTTCATGTCACATTTCATTTATTGATGTTTATTAGAATAAGTGGAATCACAGCTTCCTCCTGACGGCAGTGAAGTTACATGTAAGTTTCAGAGCCAAACACACACACATTTACACTCATACCCACATCCCTCCAAATATGTACATGTACAGTATAATTACACAGCCTCCATTGTTCCAGCCAGATGCTGATAGGCACGACAACACTATTTCTGGAGAACATTCGGAAACTCTTTAACATCGTCTGCTGCATCGAGCCCATACATTTCCTGTAGATTGAGCTGCAACAACAATAAACAGTATTAGGACTGTTTGCGTTTCTCTGGTCACTTTTCTCTTCATTAGCCCTTTTTATTCTTAAACTCCTATGGAGCTTTAAATACGTCTCCCGTCTGTGCGGTCATATCCTGTTGGCTCAGACATGTAACCAATGGCTGATGAAGAATAACGCTTTGAACCTGGAGCCTCGGTACGGGCCAGGTGACGGGTCAGCTCCAATAACAGCAAGAGGGGGGAAAGAAATGAAGAAAGCAGCAGCAGGCGGGCAGGCAGGCCCACGAGGAAACCCGGAGGGCTGTTATTGGGCTTTGTGGTTTCAGCTGTCCACCATTTTATGGAGGGGACAATTTCTTTTCAAAATGTCGGCTTAAAATCCTCTCAACATTTGGCTCCCACAATAACAAGAACTCATTGCTGGCAAGTAGACATCTGTTCATAAACGCTGCCAAATCATGTAAACTAGAGCTAACGTCCTCAACTCGAGTAATGTGTTTGGGCTCAGAGGAGACTTTGTTGGTATCGGGCTCCTTCCTGAGTGGACTTGATTGACGTGGGCCGAGCGAGTTGGCCCCCGCGTGCAGGTCCCGGAGCCTTTTTCCTGCTGGCGTGCTTGTGGCTCCAAGTGGCTGGTAAGTAGTGATTACTGGACTTGGCCTGAGCAGCAGCTGTAGTAGAGTGAAATGTGGCAATGTGGCCCTGGAGAAGCCACACTTAATGACATCAGGAAACACCGCCCAGGTTTACCCACAGCACAACGTCTGGAGCGTGTGTGTGTGTGTGTGTGTGTGGGAGGGTGTAGGGAAAGTGGCTGAAAATAGGGGACGAGGAGGCAGCCGTGTGTGTTCTGACATGACTCTGATCATGTTTAACAGTGCGTAACACAGCTTGTTAGTGTGGGTGTGAGGAATAAAGCATTTAGCATTTCATTTGTTGTGTGCACCAAGCAGATGCACGACCTCCAAAAGAGTTAAAGCTTATTCTGCTTTACTACTACTTAAGTCTCTTTACATAGTTATGACCATGATCTCTATGAGTTATAATAACTTTGCTCTACGATACTGCAGTCGGTGAACAGTGGAGTCCACTGGGCTGTAAATAAGCCAAGGTTTCAGTCATTTATATAATTAAATAACATCAAATCTAATATACTGTAATGACATAATTAGATTGTGAGATCGAAAGTGGGTGCACGCGTCTGCACAACTGCACCAAATAAGGTTTGACAAAATGAAAAAGTTAAAACAACCTTAAAAAAAAGAATCACACACCTGTGTGACTTTCCTGTTAAACGGATACTTCGGATTTTTGGACGTGAAGTTGTATGATGTCCCCATCAGCAGTGTCGTGCATCAGCGGTGACCTTTCCCCTACTGCGTCCCGTGAGCAGAGTTCTGGCCAGGTTTTGGTGTTGAAGAAAGTAGTTCCGGCTAGTTGGCTGGGGTCACAAAAATAAAGCGCTTTGCTTTTTTATGCGCTTGTTTATGGAAAAGTCAGACCTCACCATCGCTCGATCGGCGCTACTTTCTCTCCCTTCGTATCACTGCGCGCTGCCGCCTGTCAACAGCTGCACATTTACATACTAACCCTAACCCTAAATATTGAAAATGTCATATCTCAACTTTTTCTATTCTTGTATGTTTTTTCATTTTCTTTACGCAATCTCAATGTGACCAACTGATTCAATAAACAATAAACAACATTAAAATGTGAAATGTAGTTTAGTGCAAAATGTTTCTAAAAAAAAAAAAAAAAAAAGGTTCCATTCAAGAAGCATTAAATGTTCTGTTAAGTGCTAATGTAACTCGTGTTTTTTAGTGTGTATAGTTGAATACACACTGCAGTGATACACACTGAAACCAGCATGTGTGTGTGTGTGTGTGTGAGTTGTGGGCAGTGAGCGTCTGGTACTGTCATTCGCCTCCCTCCCTCTGAGCCCGTCTGGCCTTTTAATGAACGGAAAGAAACACTTAAAAAGCAATATGAGCAAGCAATTACCATTAACAAAATATAATCCTAATGGTTTTTGGCTTTATTAAACTTCGCAGACAAGTCTGCCATGTCACAAGTATTTTATGGTGCTTGTTTCTCACCATTTTTTTTAAAATCATTACCCATTTTTCCGTCCCTGGTGACTGTTTTATATATATATATATATATATATTTTAGCTCATGTCTCCTTGCCATAGTTGTTCTGGTGCTCCAAAGCCAGAGAGAAGGGCCTTGGGTAAGCATTATCTGTATTGCTGTAAAACAGATGCACTGCCAGCAAAAAAAAAAAAAAAAAGCCACAGCAAGCATGAACAAGAGAAGAGGATGAATGAGGGAGACAGTGCATCCTTCCTCTATCCCTCCCTTCCTCCCTCCCTCTCTTCTCCACCTGTCTCCCAGCGTCTATCGGAGCAGGCCTCGGGGAGCGTCAAGGCAGAGGAGGAGGAGTGTTTTCTTTTCTTTTCAGGGAAGGAAAGGGGATCGATATCTCTCGTAATCGTCCTCTCCACGTTGACATTTCTCTGCTTCTCCTCGGAGGCCGTTTAAGCGTTGGATGAATAAAGCTGTCACGGCCCATTCCACCCCTCGTCCTCTAAAACCCCCGCATCCCTGGCAGCCAGCCCTTGCTAACCTCCATCATCCAGCCGTGCCATTGGCTTGGGCAGCATCAGATGGTGACTAATGGTGCCCCGTGATTGGTCTAGGCTGACATGGGGGCTGATGGATTGCCTCTTTTGATTGGCCCCAGCTAATTAGAGACCTTTTGAGACAGGGTGATGGATGGGTTAGCACCGCCCAGTTCCCTCCCTTCCACCCGGGGTTTCTTGCTGCTCCAAGTGATTAGTCTCAGGATGTTTTCCTGTTGTGTTAGCCACTAATTAAAAGTACCTAATCAAATGATCAACATTGGCAGGTCTTGGGGGAAATAGTAGGCTACCACAGTATCTTTGCTCTTCAGGCTCTTCCAAACGGCAGCATGAAACATTAACTGAATTAAATCTGCAGTGTTATGCTGTGACCGCTGCCTGCCCTCTCTGTGGTCTCTGAAGTTCCCATCTCCAACAAACACAGCGTATCATGTCATAATATTATTAAATCTATAAATTAAAACACATAATAAGATAATAACATGATCATAGACAGTGTTTTTGCAATATAAGGCTTTTCACATGCTAGATAGCAAAGCTAGCATGCATCCTTCACCCAGCATCCTTCCTAATTACAGGTTGCTTATGTCGCAACTGTGGGCTTTGTCGAACTTTTTGAGTTGGACATCTGACTGTAGGGGGGTACAACTGAAACACACCATAATAAATGTTGACATTAGCATGACCTGTGTAACAAGCCCCAGTATGTTAGCTGTAGCATGTAAGGTAGCTCGTTCTGTTTCTCCTTCTTTGAGCATGATGATATTTATTGCCTGGTTAGTGACCATGCTTGGATACATGAGGCTACTTTTCATGATGCATTGTGGGATATTATCCAGCAGGGTATGACTCCCACTATGGAGTTACAAAATGGTGAACTCAATATGAGGTAGATGGGAGTAGTGAGTAATATCGCGCACACACAACAGGTGACTTAATTAAGTTTGTAGATGTAATAGACACTTCAGTTAGATGATAATTTCACAGTTTACTTAATTTACAATTTACTTTTCAGTTTGCAATTACCTCTAATTGTGCAGCATTTTTAAAGATCTTTCCACCTCCTCATTAAACTCAGCTGTGTGAGGGGGGCACAGAGATTGATTGGTCCTTGTTGTTTTTTTACTTCCTGAGTATAAGTTAGCTTTGCAGATGGACATGTACTAAATTGTAGAAGCAAGTTCTTTGGTTCATAAAACATCTTCAGATAATTTGTTATTTGCAGTCCTGAAATTAGATCATCAAGGTTTAAATGCTGTTTAAAACTGCAATAAATAAAACCCTTAAAACCATTAATGGACGTGTGAGTAGCTGCTGCACCTCAATTCATTATGAGCACTGCAAGTATTTTATTTAGTCAGATATCTGCTGCTGACTTACAAAATCAGGAAATGATATAGATTATGTTGGAAAGGGATCGACACTGTGTGGATATGCAGCTCTTGTTCTTTATGAATACATTTATTGTTGGTCTAAAAGTAGTCAAATTTAAATAACATCTGGAATCAGCCTTTAAAATATCTTCTTTTTTTCTACTGTAGACGATTAACTCCCACAGTGCTTCTGCTGTCGCCCCCTCCTCCCCTACAGATTCCAAGAAAAAATGCCACGGACATGACCTCAGGGTCCTGAGTGTTAGCTACGGCCTCGGTAACATGTGAATAACTCCCCTCTCGAAAACGTCGGACTGAACCTCATAATCCTGAGGTCACAGCTTGTTCATGTGAAATAGTTTTTCTCCAGCATGTATAATGAAATGAGTCTTTTCTAGGCTCATTTTCATCTCTCCTGCCAGTGTTCTGCATTTTAGCCTTGACATGTTTTTTAAAATTGCCAATTTGAGAGGATAGGATTACGCTCTCTTTCATACATGTTCAAATTAATGTCATGCACACAACTGGTAATATTTAAAATATGCTTCGGCCGAATTATACAAAATGTAAGCAATACTGAATTTTTGATATCATGCATTTTTAAATTAGGACCTGTGCCGGCTTCCCTCATCGATTTTGGCTTTAGCATTATCCCGTCTTTGACTTTTAATGTCCACATGCTTTGACAATTAGCCCTGGGTTAGCATTCCCAGATATGGAGCCTATATCTAAAAGTCAAACAGCGTTTGCGGACTCTAATTGAAACCAGAGTGTTTTTCTTCAATACGATTTGGTTATTAGCAGATCATAAAGCCCTGATGACATAATGTGGTTTGCCTGGTCACACTCTGGTTTACCAATCTCTCTCGCTCTCTCCGTCTTTTTTCTTTTCTTTCACTCTCCCTCGCTCTTTGGTTGGAGGAGAGAGCGGTTGCATTCCTGAGTCGCCCGTTGCAATAACAGCTCAGCGCTTTAAGCAAACTCTCCTCACCGCAAAACTCCCCCTTCTTCTTCACCCCCACAGTGCCCACACTCCTTCTCCTCTTCCTCCTCCTCCACCTCCATCTCAAATACTCATTCCATCATCTCATCTGATCTGGGGGCAGTTTCTTTTATTATAACCCCCATTCATAAAGAACCAGCATTGGCTGCACTCCAGAGACTAATGCCTTGTTTCCGACACACAGATAAGACAGACAGAGAGAAGTTTGGCAAGTTTAATTCTTTCTTCCTTCCTTCTTTTCTTTCTTTCTTTCTTTCTTTCTTTCTTTCTTTTTTCTTTCTTTCTTTCTTTCCATACCACCCTCGCCCACAAGAACAGCCCCACCCAAGCTACTTCACCAGAAAGAAAGAATGAAGGAAAAAAGAGGAGAGAGAGGGGAAACGCTTAGTGCCCAGACCATGAAAGAGAGCCTGTGGAGTATTAAGAAAAAAAAAAAAAAAAAACACTCCATGTCAGAAGATGGAGGAGCCTGGGTCTCTTTCTCTCTCTCTTTCTCTCCCTCTCTCTTTCATACACACACATACACTTGCTGTAGTAGAAATGAGAGGGCCCCCACTATCTAGCGTGCAAAGTGGTGGAGAGCTGGGTATCTCTTCAAAGACCCCTGCAGCTTTCCCAGAAGACATCATCCGCGTGTCTAACTCCCTCCAGACCTGGCAAATGCTGCTGTTGCTGTAGTGTGTCTGTGTGTGTGTGTGTGTGTGTCAGTATTTGTGTGCACACACTTCAATGGTGTGATTAAGCTCCCAAAATTGGGGACAAATTGCTCTCAGGTGCAGATACTTTGGGATACGATGATTTTTCTTCACCGCTCTCCACACTGTCTTCACCCCCCCCCCCCCCCCTCACCTCTCACCCCCCCCCCCCCACCCTTCCTTCTCTCTCTACCCTCTCTACCCTCTCATATCCTTTTACCCCGTGCCCCTCTTTTCATTCCATCACGCTCTCTGTTTGTCTCTATCTTTTCTTTTTTTTTTTTGAAAAGACTCTCCACTGTAGGACGAGTGCAGGGCAGGGAAATGGCTCCGTGTCTTTATATGTGTAGAATAGATTACATCCAACCAGGCTCGGAGGAACTCTCTCTTCAGCGATATCAAAGCCCGTTTGCTTCTTTTGTAAGGAGACAGAGTGGAGGAGCTTTTTCTCCCTCTTTCTCTGGCATAAGAGCTCCTTTATCCACTGAGTGTGTGTGTATATGTGTGTGTGTGTGTGCTCTTCTAAACTCGGTGGGTAATTCTTGAAGTGGTGCTCATGTGGTATTAAAAGCACATTGCGAGCGCATGGTAATTATAATCAGAGCATGATATAATAAACACAATGTGATGTAAAAACTGGACTGGAGTCTGAAGTTGCAATTGTCAACTTAAAGCAGGAGGAGGAAACTTTGCACTTTGAGAACTTTAGTATCCACCAACGCAGGCAATGTGAACAGACATCGGGTGAAAACAGTCACTAATTGCTGTTAAATAATGTCCTACTGAAGTGGTTTTTAATCATGACTTTTCCTGGCGATCTATTGTGCTGAATCTCAGTAGGCTGTGGAAAAGTTTTGTTTCTCTGCAGACTAACTTCGTAGTTTTTACATTAAAGACACATTATTTATAAGTGATCTCTCTTCTTCCTTCTTGAATCTGTGTGGCAGCATCAACAGAACAGTTATTATTAAAACGCTGATTCTATTATGTTACTAATTACTTGAAAATGAATAGCTGCATCACATAAATGTCTAACCACAGCTTCACGAGGCCTTTAAACAACTGTGAATCATCCATATGTAAACATGATGTGCTGCATTAGCATGTATAGAAACACAAATATGAGGAGATATAATGGTTCAAAAAGCAGTAAATGTTTGTTTTTCAAGACTGGGCTGACATCATCTCTTCATATCTTACGAAATGGGATAAGCGAACCTCAGAGCTGTTGAAGTAACTGAGTGTTACTGTGAATAATAACTTTAATGTTGTTAATAAACTCCAGATTCATTACTGTGAAAAAAGTTGGCACTTTACTGTAATGTGTGACTAAGGCATCTGTTACTGGAAGCCAGAAAAAAAAACAAAAAAACAGACATCTCTGTTTGTACATTCAAATGCATGAAATATGTTTATGCATTTATGCATTTGGTCACATAATGACTCCTTTATGTCACACTGTGACCACAATCCTGAGCCAAGTACTGTAGGTTCTGTAGTCTACACTTAAAATAGCCCCATATGTGACATTAGCATTCTGTACATGAACACTGACTCGGTCATGTACTGTACAGAAGTGCACCCTTAGAAAGAAAGTCAACAAACATGAAGATTTTACCACTGAAAGTGCAACTCAGTGAGAAAGCTTTGAGTACATGCTTTAACCATACAGACTGTAAAATGCTCATATACTATACTGTTGGTCTTTATAGAAGCCATGCACTGATCATTTCTTTGCATATATCCCTGCTTTGGGTGCATACTGTCATGCAATACTGGACAAGGTCACATTTTACCTGTGCAATCACCTCCAGCAGGTAATTGATCATATATTATTTTTCAGTGTACTTATTTGAGTATTGCTCACCAAAAAAAAAAAAAAAATCTCTATATTTCTATATTTTCCATGTGTGAGCAGACAGACTGAATCATGAACCAGCGTGAGTGCACCTATAGTGATGTCTTTCACTACCACAATGTAAATCCACTGCTGTTGCTGTTTTGTCACCGGCTGACCTCTGACCCTCCCATGATGATTCCCTGCAGAGAGGACGATGATGGCTATTGACTGACTGAGCTGTGTGGTCTGTTTCCAGGCAGAACAGACTGTCATCTTCAAAGAGACACTCTGTCTCCTTACCTCTAACCTCTCTATCTCTGCACCCAGCATCTATCTGCGCCTTTATCACCGCACGTCTGCCTCTCACCGCAGCTATTAGGAGCCACTGAGGAGCCGGGGAGGTGATTTCTGACAACAAACACATACTTAAAGAGGAGCTGCATGAGACAGAAAGCATATACATTTCTATGTCATGTGAGAGGACATCCAGGGGACTGTGGCTCTGGAGCCTTTTGTGAAATTCAGGATGAAATAAAACTATATTCCTGTGTTGCTAAGGTTGAGGAGTGCAGGCCTTTGCTTGCTGTAACTTACAATATAAATGTGAATTATACCTTCTTTGCACAAACACAGCTTTGAACTATGCTTGTGATTTCATTTTATCTCAGTATGTGTGTGTGGCTTTGTGTGTGTTCCAGGCAACACGGTGAGCCAGGTGTGCTTGGGAGTCCCTCGCTCCAGAGGCCAACAGTTCAAAGGTCAGATACCTCTTCTAAAGCACAGAGATAAAGGCACCATCTGATCCTCAGAGCCAGTGGGTGCCGGGGCTCCGGCCGAGATGAAAGCCGAGAGGCTCGTTGAAAATGACTTTCTTGTCGCTGCTTCAACTTTTAATTTCCTTAATTGATTTTCTCTTCCCGCAGAGGTAAGGGTTTGCAGACACAAAACTAATTGATTTCAAATTTTAATCCCTCTTACCACTGAGCAATCGAGGGGGCCTCCCTGCCATCGATCTTCAATCCATCCAAACTCAATTAATGTGCTGGAGACCGATGGGAAGAGGAGGAGGGGGAGGAAGAGGAGAAGGACCTCTCTCGTCTTAGGTTTCATCCTCTCTCCTCTGCATCGCTCACACATGATGCTCATTCCTCCTCTGCATTTGGCAACACTTAGATCACACAGCCATGATGGATGGTGTGGAGCATACACCCATTTTCAGCTTTGTTTATACTCTGTTTCATCCACTTTTCTGCTATATGTAATCTCAACCTCGATTTCTCTGTCTGATGTTTGGAATATGTTACAGTGGAGTGGACGGTTACTCACCTCCACCCAGGAGGTTATGAGTTCACTCATGTTGTTTTGTTTGTGTATTTATTTAAACAGAATTACTCAAAAACTACTTAAGTAAATTACACCATACTTGGTGGAGAGTCTGGGAATGAGTCAGGGAAACCCCCCAGATTTATGTGTGGATCAGTTGAAATAGGTGGATCCAAGAATGTTTTATCTCTTACCTCAACACTGCAACGGTCGTCAATATTTCATCAGGAGGAGAAGGAGGAGGCCTTGTACGGAGTGGTGTTTTGTTTAGATACTGTTGCTACTGCTGTCAAACTTTCTTGTTCTGGCATTGGACACAGCATAATGCAGTTCATAATAACAATGGCACTTTTATTTCAAATGTTGATTGATTTCAATGAAGGGTTAAAAAGGGTAGCTAGCTAGCAACTGGTGTTTTTGGCTAGTTTGCTAAGCTAAAGTTGGTCTATGACTCATTTGAAATCTCCTGCTAACGGACTAAGGCTAATGCGAACAGATCTCAGCCCTCTCAGATAATTCTTGTAGAAAACATTAAAATAAAGGAACACTTGGGCTTCTGTTGCTGTATAGTCCTAGAATGACGCTGATTGTTCAGCTGAAAACATTAGTTTCAATGTTAATGTTATCGGCTAAATGGCAGGCAAACATAACGGCTAACGTTCTCTGGGGTTGTCCAAAACATCTTGGAGAACAGAGAAGCTAATTGTAGGCTAAACTCTGTTAGTATCCAGTTTAAGCTTCCAAAAGGTGAGGAAATCATCATTAATTCAGCTGTTTTTGGATTGTTTAACCTATATGACTAATGACTTTGTGAGAGTTTTAATGAATGGACAATCAAACGTCCTTCATCAGTGTCAATGCATTTATAAAAAGAGGGCCTGGAAATAAAGGCTAACAGTACAGCCATTATAGTCTAATCTGACAGAAAATGCTTTGCCATACGTAGTTGTAAATCAATTAGGATTTTACAGTGGAATATCTTCGTAAGCTGGGAGTGGATGTGTAGTTATTCTAAGACGTCCCTGTTTTCAGGAAAAGTCCTTGTTTTAGATTCGTCCTCGGCTGGACCTGTCCCCAGAAATGTCCCTATATTTAACTGCGTTAACATTAGTCCTGAAAGAAAGACAGAGTGGCAGTCGGGAAGACATATATTTCAGTGATTTATTGATCTGTGCCAGTGATTTTCTATCCAGAAATCTGGTCACCTTAAGTTATAGGTAACAAGGGTTTAGTTACAGTTTAAGACATGCAAAGTATTTTCTCAGAGCCCTTTGTGTAGGTGTATTTTCTTTTCCTTTTTGTTTTTGCATCCATCTGTCACACCCTCCCTATAAATCATACTCTGCTCTCTTGACCTCTTTCCTCTCAAAGACAAAGTACGGGTGATTGGATATTATTTCAAAGTAATTGAAGTATAAGAGATGCCAGAGTTTTATATCCCCCCAGCTGAAATCTCCTGTCAGCTTGTCCTAAAATTGTTCTTTGCGATGTGATCTGTTCTTCATTTTGCAAGCGTGGTATACACGCGATTTCATGTCCTCACAGGCACCGTAAACAGATGTGTGTATGTCCCGAAACAGATTTGATAAATGTTTGGGAATGCTATCTCAGCCCTGGATGCTTTCTCTTTTAACTTCGCATGTAAAGAGCACTTGAAATTGATTTTTTTTTTCTAGACAACCCCCCTTTTTCATTATGTTGTGTTTTTAGCAAAGCTTAATTTTATAGCTGTCTGAATGCTTTTGAACGTCCTCGTGGACTTTGGCAGCATTTGAGTAAAGTGAAATTAAACTAGCCCTCTCTTGCACTTTCACTCCAACTTCAAAGGCCCCAAACTTTGGCACTGGAAAGACACTGAAATGAATTGTTAAAAATATCCTCCCGCAGTAGTTTATGATGAACGTTATATATGTGTGTGTGTGTGTGTTTCGGTGAAAAGGTCTGACATCAGAGCCAGGGGGAGAAGATTTATGAGTGTGTGAATTAGGGTGTGATTATAGCCCAGATTTAGTGGAGTGTGAGGGAGACACGGCAGATGCCCACATGAGGAACTCAGGTCGACCTGACCAGACGAAAACCTCAGACTCATTTGCTCCGATGAACAATGTTAACAAAGACGCACCCTCAGCTAGTGTGATAAACTAATGATTTAACCTAATCTGATACCCCAGAGTTATTGTAATAGCTTCCTTTCACCTCACATGATACAGAGCTTATTTCTGCATGACTGTTTTCTCACATTCACTCCTGTGGAAATCTTTCACCTTCACTTATTTCTATGCTATTCCAATACCTGAAGCAAAAGTGAAAAAAACTGAATATGATAGAGATTATTTTCAATTTAGCAACTGGAAGTAATGTCCTGCCATGTGGATTGAATTAAGATTAGTTTCAAAAGTTGATTGTGAATTGGAAATAGGCTGAAATAATGTAAGTATAATGGAAAAATATGTCACTAATTTAGTAAAAAGGTAAGGGTTTGGGGTTTAGGGGTTTTCCTGGATGAATGGGCAGCTGACAGTTTTCTATTGCACATATGACTCAAGTTATTTGAAAAGAATAACAGCAATATTAGCTTTATGTTCCAGAAAAGTGACCACAATATATTTTTTGGTTTGGCTAATAATCTGTAGGTAAATTGGAAATATTCATACAAAGAAAGTGAGCATGTTCTAAAATGACTGTACTGAACATAAACACTTCAGCTGGTGTGGTGGTCTATGTTTATTCTGACAGAAGAGGTCAAAGGGTAACTCTCCTGATCAGTTGTGATCAGGTAATTTAGGCCCTACACAAATATAACGACACAACATGTATATGTACTACACTATACATTCAAGCTTGTCATTGACCTTGTTATTTTTCACATTACAAAACATATTGATCCAAAACTGAGTCTAAAATGTTTTGATTATTCCCTTGAGTTTGTTTTTGTTTTTTTAATTATAATACAACATATTCCTGCTGTTTATTGACTCTGTGGTAACAAAATGTGATGTTTGATGGAATAAAGTATTTTCACACAGGACAAAACTGGATTTTTCCTCATTTCTCAGCAGAGACATTTACAGTAAACGACCACTCTCCCCTCCTTTTACATACATTACGGGCATCTTTAGTGCTGTTTTCAGACAGATGTGGAAAAATAGTTGATGTAAGCCGTCGGGAATCTGGAACAGGCTCTTTATACATCTTTGCATGAATCAATCAGAGAGAACCTGCAGTAAGCAGTTTTACACTTTAAAATCCAATATGGCTGCCGTGGGACCAGTTTCCCCACTGAAAACTGATGTGTCAGACTTGTTGTTCGGTACACTGGCATTGAAATTAAATCTGAAACAGTCCCTCGCTTGTTTGTGCTGCTAAACATCATCGAGGATATTTTTCTTTTACTTTAGCATCTTTACAATCCACAGTTGACTTTTCCCCGTGCAGTTTGTATTTTTACTGTATTTAGTCATCTCACAACTGCCACAGTTTAATAACCCTTCAGGATTTGAGCTCTCCATTCTCAGTGTATTAGTTTTCATTACGCCTCCTATAGGCCTCTACTTATGGCTTTCTTTTCTGTTACAGACTCTATTTCTGGACCAGACTTTGGTCCTTGTGACGTTTTCCAAATTATTGCCTGCCAAGTCAGTGATCACCGTGCTTCCCTCGTCCCCGCTTTCTTTTAGTGACGGGAGCGACGGAGCTGATGGATTTGAGCCGGGATTGGGAATGACAGGGCCATTTTACCTCACCGTAAAAGTGCTGTCTCCAGAACTATCGCTGTCCCGGAGACCGAAACCACCACTGACGGCGCACCAATGATATGAGATGAAGAATGACAACACTAACAGCATCACAGGGTGTGCTGCGCTCCGCATGTGTGTGTGTGTAAAATTGTAGTCTGGATTCAGTCAAATCTAAAAGTGCACAGGCATGAATTCACAGGTTTTCACCGTGTGTATGTGTGTGTGTGTGTGTTACTCCATCTTTGTGTTCCTGCCAGTGCCTGCAAGCATCTGCTCCACTGTACTTTACGGCAGGATGTCAGCCACCGTTCACACACTGATCCTGATTGCTGTTCCCATTATAATATAAGAGGATACCCTCTCATATGGAAGCCATCAAATCATGGCAGGGGCAGAACAATTGGCTCAAACTCCAAGGCAGACGTTGATGGATCTATCACGATCCAAACTGGGGGAGAATGGTGGTGGTGGGAGGGGGAGGAGGAGGAGGAGGAGGGGGAGGGGGAGGGGGAGAGAGAGGGTGAAAATTTTTTTTTGCCCTGGATTCCAAACTTTAAAAAAAGGATGTCATTTGTTTTTCCTGGCTGTATTCTGGAGGAAGGCGTGTAACTCAAGCTCTGGCTGCAGCAGACAGACACGGGCACAGAGGGAATGTACTGTGTGTTTCCTCCGCCTCGGACGTTCTGTCGACAGAACTCCTGGGATCCCACAAAAAAAGACGAGTGTGGACGTCCGAGCAGGAATAACTGATGATGGATCTGAGCCGAGTGTGTCCCATCTCTTGGCCTGATGCTGCAGTGGTGTAAAAACACTGCTGCGTACACAATAACAAAACTCCTTTATTTAAAGTTCGATTTTTATTTGGTCTTTCTGGAAACGGTTGCCTGCTGTGTTTACATGAAATTTTTGATATCGATTCTGTAAAAATAAAAAGGCAAGGAACAAAATGTGCTTTATACAGTTTACTAGAGCGCTAAAGATTAAAAATATGCTGTCTTTGGCTAGATTGCCTCCGAACATTGTTTCTAACCCATTAAAAGCCAACTTACTGTTTGTACGGCTTTCTGTGCTGTTTTTGGCTCCGAATCTTGCATCAGACGATATTTGTCTCTTCAAGTCTGGTTGGATGTTTCTTGTGTTTGTAACAACACATACACTCATACAGTCTGTTTAGTCTGTTTTAATGTGTTTGTCTTTGAGACTCTGAGCCCTATGTTACATATTGTTTTATTGCATTTATTAGTTCTGTTTATTTTGAGATAGTTTTATAATATTCAGCTGATAATGTTGAGAAAATGACACATTGCCTCTGTTTTGTAAACCATGTGTAAACACTGAGGGTTTTCATATGGTCTGTGTTCCCACATCTCCAATAAGTGCATACATACACATGTATTTGCACTCTTGTTGTTGCCCTTGGAAACCAACTCTTCATGCTTAACCCACACTGTTTGTTTTCATGTTCAGTTTTCATGTAGGAGAGAGTGCACATTAATCAACACTGACGTTAATGTGACTGTAATTTGACATAATGTTCTTTGCACCTGTTGTCCCGACAAAACTAAAAAATGACACATTATAAACAGTTTTTTCTCGAAAGTAAAGTCACAATAAGAGATAAACTGTGGGCTAAACTGAGGAAAATTTACTCGACACTTCATGATTGATTTGAAAAACTTAGATGTTAAATGGAACGGTACATTCTCCTACTGTGGACACTGCCTTTGTTGTTAGTATTTTGCATTTGCCATGAAAACTATTCTTCATTATAACTGGTGCACATTCTCACGAGGAAGAGTTACCAAGTCAATATTTTTCTGCATATTGGATTTTAATAAGGGCAAAGGGTCACATATGAGGAATACTGTTGACGAGGCCGATCTCTTTATTCATGGTTTTAAACTTAAAATCCCGTCTTCAGTGTCTATCCATGACTAATGTGCAAAGATAACAAAACATATCTTAAAAGTTTAACATCCAAAAACTTGATGTGATTTGCTTCACCAGGACTGAGTGGGTGTAGTTTGATCAGATTTGTTCGACAGCTTCCTGGAAAAGCTCAGAAAACAACCACAGCTGTCAATATGTTTTAATAATCCTGATTGGTGTACGGATGAATGCGACAAATCAAGTTATATACTTCAGTCACGGCTGAGGAGAGCAAGGACTCGATTACACGACTCAGAATTAAAGTTCACCTTCATTAAGGCTCAGCAGACAAACACAGGCAGAGACGAGGAAGAACCAAAGTCAAGGGAACAGGTGTGTGGGTGCATGGGCAGGGAGGATTCAGGTAACTGAGAGGGGGGAGGGGCAGGAGAGATAAGCAGGGAGAGAATGAATGACATGAAACACCTCAGTTAATCAGCACTGGGCATTTTACATCACAATAGGAACATATTATAATAAATGTTCTGGAAAATCAATTGAGTAATGTTTTATGTGATGATAAAATAACCAGATGGTGATGTCTGTTTTCAGCTTATCCAGGGAATTAAATACCCGACAGATCGTTCATGTAAAAAAGCCCCGTAAAACCCCAAACCTGCCGTAAAGCTGTCCGGCTGAATCAGCTGCAGCATCGCCTGCAATCAGGACCTGGCACACGCCCGAAATATTAAGGGTATAGATAAGAAGAGAGACATGCCTGTCAGCTGATGATGTATCTTCACACCACTCACTAAGCCCAATCCCCAAATAATCAGTGGTATTGTAGGAGTGAAGTGTGTCACCCCCGGCCGACCTGAAAATGGCCATAGATAATGATGACACCGCGGTGATGGCGCTGCCGTCTGAAAGGGGAGAGGGAAAAAAAAAAGAAAAATGGCAGTGCGCTGTGTCCTTGTGAAAACCGCCTTTTTGGCAATGATGTGTTGTCTGATTTGCACCAGGCGAGGGAACAGGAGGAAGGGAAGAGGAGGACATGGAGGTGGGGGGGGGGTAGAAAATGTGGGAGCTATCAACACTCACCTCGGCAGAAAAACAGAGCCTTGATGAAAGTGAAAAGCAGAGAGAGAAAGAGGAGGGGAAGAGTCTGACAGACACGGACAGACAGAGAGTGAAGGTTAAAATGACAGAGAGACAAGTAGGTGGGGGTACAGTGGAGAACAAGGGGGTGAAAAGTGGACAGCTGCGATGAAACGAGAGACTAGAAAGAGAGACAGAGAGAGGGGAACACAGACAGACTGAAAGATATCTCCATGTGGATTCACTTGGGGGACCAGCGATTTACAAGGCAACAGATAAGAGAGGGGGAGAATAAAACAGACATTAGGTACGGACAGAAAGAAAACAGGCCGGTAATAATAGTAATGCAGAGCTGCAGGTTTCATATTCCTGCTCAGTGGCTCCACTGTCGTTAGTAATCATCTTTTTTCAAAACATAGGATCAGACCACGAGGACCACTTGACTGTGGAAGACAAACAAGGCATTTGTAAACATGCACCATCACAAGGGATGCAAATAAATGTAGTTTTTAACAGTTCCTCCTGTGTTTTATTTGAAGTGTTGAGCTAAGATATATATTTGTGGTTTTAGGAACCAAAATCCATCTCCTCTCTCAGCTTCTCTCTGCAGCTCTAGTAACAACGGGTTGGTGTCAGCCAATCAGAAGAAAGGAGACTCTAATCCTCTCTTCTGATTGGTTTGACTGTTTTCTCAGTGATCTAATAAAAATAGAGCAGATTTCAGAATAAAACACTCAGAGAAACCAAATCCTGCAGGTGTTGGATGGTGAGTCCAGGTAGGTGGTGGGTTGTGACATCACAAAGTGACAGGAAGTCCTGACGGCTGATTTTAAGGCTCAGTTTCTGAATACAGGCTGTGTGCATTTCTCTGTGGACTGAGGACCTAGAGCTGCTTTATAATCACACTACACAGGGACATCTACCTTTATACTGTATGGAGCTTTAACGCAAATGTCTACCTGTATAGTGTACAAATTTTACATAATACATGTCTAACATATGTAAAGTACAGGCTGAAAACACAAAGCTGTGATAGATTTGGTTTGATATTGACTTTTTCCATTAATAATTTCACACTAGTTTCTGTCTGTGGGCTGAGCAGGATGAGGTCTGACTGATTACTGATGTTGCACAGGTGTTGTTTTTGCCTCATGGTCTCAGACTGATGCCTGACACTGTGCATCACCTGAGAACATGAGGTGCCAGAAAAATGATGAGCTCAGGGACACAAGTTACAGACCATAACAGAGAGAGGGTTTTTGTATGTGTGTGTGTGTGTGTGTGTGTGAGTGTGTGTGTGTGTCTGTGTGTGTGTGTGTGTATGTGTTTTTGCATCTGTATGAATACGTGAATGTGAGTGTGTGTGTGAACATGACTATGTGTGTGACCTGTCCTAGACTGTTTTCACAGGGGAAATATAGTGCAGTAGTGTGTGTGTGTGTGTGTGTGTGTGTGTGTGTGCGTGTGTGTGTGGTCGCCCTTTAATGATTATTATGGTTTAACTCCCATTTCACGGACAGAGTCATTACAGCCGAGATTTTCCATTCTCCTGGCAATGGAAAGGAAAACATATTCCCCTCTGTCGCTTATTGCTGAAACCTCGTCTTTTGCACTTGCGCACACACACCCCACACACACACACACACACACACACACACACATACCCATGCTCACACTGGCAACAGATGACAAACCAATATTTGGGTTTGCCTGGTATTCTATACGGAGAGAGGTTGTCGGGTGAGACTCGTGTCTATGAGAACAACCAATCTTAATAAAGACCACAGACATGTACACAAACACTCTCATGGCCTGCTGTGAGTTACCACGGAAACCGCCTGCCGATCAGGCCCTGCTGTATTTAGGGACAATCAATCACAGTGACAGGCGGCTCCTAGCACCTTGCGGGATATTTGGAGTGGGCGGGGTCAAAGAGAGAAGTGGAGGAATTTCCGGAGGAGGAGGAGGAGGAGGATGGGGGGGGGCGGGTCATAATCACAATGACCTCTGACCTGTCAGTGGAAGGCTGCTTTACGAAAACAGTTAAACGACATTGATCACAGTGTATTGAACAGATCATAAAACGCCTTCAATCGAGCGAGGGTCAGAGTGTGCGGTCCGGGACATGTTAAACGCTGACCTCAAGACACGGAGCACCAAACAGGAGTTTAGATCCCCTCTACAGATGAACCCTGGGTTGGAGGTCAAAGGTCAGACAGGAGGTGAGGGGAGATGTCAGAAACCTTATGAAATCACTCAGAGACTGATGTCCTGCACATGTGCATGGGTTAATATAACAGGGTGACTGTGATTGGCTCAGCAGTTTGGATGTGTTATAAGTCAGACATTTACAACAACAGCTCATTGTTATCCTCTAAATATTGAGATTTTACATCAACAACAAGAAGATAAATTACAATTTCCAAATCTTGTATATTGAATACAACCCAAAATTAGTTTATAGGAACAGTCACCCAGTCTGTGAGTTTTTTTTTCTCTGGTGGCCCTGTGAGCTCAGTGCACTGCAACTTAAGAAATCACATGTAAACAGACAAAATACAGGCAAATTTACAAAACCTCAAACTGTAAATAATCACAACACCACAGTTTTTCTAGCAGACAGAGCAAAACTTGGATCTGGGACACACTTTTATTACAATAATAAATCCATTCAGTGCTTTTAACTTAACAACAGTCACTTTTTATTGTCCCCCTGGACACACACTGAGGTTGCGTTGTGAGCTGAGCATTTGCAGCACACGTGTCGTTAAACTGATGAAGATGTTTTCCTGTATTTGTTTGTGTTTTGTCTGTTTGCACGTGTTTTCTGAAGCTGCAGTGCATTGAACTCTCAGGGCCATCGTACCGTACTCCTCAATATTCAGGTGTGTGTGTTTCTGTGCTACATTAATATTGTGTCATGTAATTTAATGACTCCTTCAATATCCTAACAAGTATAATCAGCATCTGCACAATAAGGTGACAATCTCAATATTCTCATATGTGTCTGTGTAATAACGCAGCTGCTCTGATATTCTTTCATGAGGTGGTTATTTGAATACTTTGATACAAATCGATGTAATAAGGCAACTGTTTTAATATTTTGTCTGACCAGATGAACAGACATTCTGCAGCTGCTGCTTGTTGTTTCTGTTTTAACTGTGACATAACCATCTTTCAAACTGAGCTCCACTGTTTTCAGCTTTGTTGGTCGCAGAGGCCGAGGTGTCGCACTGAAGGGGTTTTTGGCTCCCTGTTCTCTGTCGCATTGTTTGCAGGCTCGATCATGTGTTGTTCATAAAATGTAGTTGTAATTGATTATATGATCATTGTAATATTTTACGAGCGCTGGTGAAACGCATCAGTGAGCATTACGCGTATACAAACGCTCATAAAAAGGTTCATTAACCTTCATGTTGCAGTATGTATGGTTTAATGTGAAGTGTGAAGGCGATCTGGCTTGAGCAGAGGTTGTGTTGACAGAGGCTGAAACAGCGCTGAACGCAAGGCTGACCTTTCACCTTTCACCCCCCCCCACCTCCCCACCCCTTCCAAACCTGGAAACACAGGAAGAAGGCAAGGTCGCTAAGATGAGAGCGTCTGTCATCACGCGGTTGGGAATTGAAAGCGGGTTCAGAGCAAGAGAACGAAGACGAACTGAAGAGGGGGGGGAAAGAAAATCAGTAAAGGGGAAGAACAGAGCCGGTGCTGACATTAGAGAGAGAGAGAGAGAGAGAGAGGAGGACATTTTCCTATTTAGACGCATGCTGAATGAATCAGGCTTGTCAAGCAGTTGGCCTGCAGCTTAAACTGGTCCCCGGGAGAGTTCGACGAACTGCTCTTGTTTTTGCTCGAGATATAACAGAAGGACAGTCATAATAGAGACAGTTGGTTGATTTCATTCACATTGAACTTGCTATTACACAGATGACTGCAAAAATGAGGCAGGGGGGTAGAGGAGCAGGAGCAGGAGGAGGAGGAGGAGGAGGAGGAGGAGGAGGAGGAGAGATCTGGGTTTGATACAAGCCACCACTTTCCCTCTCTCTGGTTCATATCACAGCCTGAGACGATAATGGGGAAAGCAACACTGTCTGTTTTCTTTTGGGTGGTTCTGTCTGTCTGTGTCTTTGCTACCGCCCCCCTCCCTCTTTTTCTTATTCCTTTTCCTACAAACTTCATCCCAGACCTTGTACCTTAAAAAAAAGAAAAGAAAGGCCTTGTTGTCATGTAAACGTAACTCCAGGCAGGCGAATGTTTATATCAAGCGATACGCCGTACACGACATTAGCTGCAGCCGCTTTGGCTTTTCAAACATTTGATATCATTGCTTGTTCTCTCTGCATTTGATGTACTGCTTCGTAAAGTGTCCAGCAACTAAATTATTTGGCGAGCTGCTAAGTCTTACCTCATGCCAACAGACAAAAAAAAAAAAATTCAGCAGACCTGTTTCCAAAATCAGCAAATACCGAAGAGCTGGAACAGAGCAATGACGGTTGCATTGACTCTGACTCTGTGTTTTATGTAGTCTGTTTGAGTAAAGTGACCTTAACCACATGTACACCATGTATCCTCACACTGTATTTTTGCAAGGTCATCAAGGTCACAAGTGGTCCCACTTTTCCATAGCCGTGCATGTATTGTATAGAATACAGTTACATGGAGCGCATCTGTTTCTACTAGGCTGCATGATGCTGTGTAGACCTCACTGAGCAGGAATGCTTTAGTGTCTTAGGCAGGCTATCTGGGCTATACTGGGCACTTTCCCCTCTTTATCCCCATATATGCCCCTGCTGTATACACACTGTAAGCTTATGTATGTTTACTGTATGAGGGGTTTGCATTGCTGCGGCGCTGTGATTAGATTTCCTGTTTATGCTGTGTGTTATGGGAAGAAAGTGCGCTGGTTCGATTTCATGCCCCTGACGTGGAGGAGGGGTTTGGGGGGAGGGGGTGCATGGGAGAGAGTGTGGGGGCGCCAGCGGGGCTTAGGGGGGAAAACAAACACCATGGTCAACATGGATGCAGGCACCAGCATGGGTACGTACATATGGGAGTCAGGCAGAGGACAATAGTGAGAAAAGGCCCCATCTGTTGACCTGTGTTTGTTTTCTCTTGTCATTTTGTTCACTGATACGCCCCCATCCCTCGTTTCCTTGTGCAATATCATGATAAAAAATGTATAAACTCATTTAAGCAGCCTCTGTGACGCCCTTGCTTGAAAAATGTCTGACCTCCATTTCTCAACCCCGTCCCCAGCAACGCACATACCGACCCATCCTCACGTCCAAAATCTTTCTGAGACAATAACACCATAATCCCGTCACGGCGGCGGAGATGTTTTGCTCAACGTCCAAAATGATCCGTGCCATCAGCTCTGTGGTTTCCCTGTGGTTTCAACCTTCAACCCCCCCTCCTCTGACTTCCCCCCACCAGCAACAAAACATACCAGAGAATGATCAGCATGAAGAAGAGAGGTAGCACAGGGGGGGTAAATCACCTTGTTGACAGCTGCCTTCTACTGTAGGTGTGGATGTGGGACGTGTAGCCTCAGTGACCTCGTGAGGGGTTGTTCAAGGCGGGGCTGGGGGTTGTTCAGTTAGAGCTGGGGCTAATTGTCTTGTTTGTCTGCAGCCTCCATGTTTTCCTCCGCGCTCCATTGCGGAAGAAACGACAGGCGCCGTGACCCCTGACCCCGCAGAGGTGAGGTCCCAGGGGGGGATGAAGCAAAAAAAAAAACGGAGGGGAGGTCGCGCTGCAACATGTGGTCGGCTCGTTTGGGGAGAGCCAAACGGTTTTTCTTTAATTGGCCGTGCAATCTGCCACAGCTGGGATGGATTACGATGGAGAATTCCTCCCTTGAAAGGGAGAGGAGAGGCTGGCATACAGCAGACTGAGGACAGGAGAGAAGGAGCAGGAGGAGGAGGAGAAGAAGAGCCAGAAGTATCCAAATCAGTTGTTTCAGCTGACTTGTATTTACTTGCATGGAAAAACCTGAAGACCACTAAACAGCTGGACAACGAGGCGTCCTGTTCTCATGATGTTTTCCTTGTTGCCAATATGCAAATTACATTCCTGCTGTCAGCATTTACCAAAAGCTGTAATAAACCTCTATTAAGACACCTTAGATTAGCAAATTTCTCATTAGAAGCTGAACACAGGGGAGGAGGATGGAACAGGAGGAGGGATTGTTGGAAGTGTAAATCCACGGGAATTCAGCCAGAGATAGGCCCTTTTTATTTGGTGGGTGAGAGGCAGGAGGAGGGAGGAGGGGGGCACTGTTGAAAATCTGTGATGGTTTTATTTGAATTTTTATGTGAAACCTTTAATGCCTGATGAAGTCACCACTCAAGTTTTCCAGGAAGTGAACTTAATGAGACTTTTGATATTAAAAAAAGAGAGAGAAAGAGAGAGAGAGAGAAGAAAATATTTATTTTGTTTGTCAGAAAAACAGACAGAAAAAGCTGCAGCGTCATGGCAACACAAACTGAGATCTCCTCGTTGCATTGGAAAAACTTTAATGCAAGTATTTAGTGTGTACAGTCAAGGCATCAGTGTGAAGGTTAACTGATGTGTGTCAGTTTCAGCGTCATCAGTCTGGAAAAAACATGTTGACCTCTCCAAGTCACTTGACTCGATCGCTATGTGTCCCAGTAACATATCTGCTAACATATCTCAGATGAACCACAACAAACTGAAACAAAGTGTTTGAGTGAGCTCCAGCAATTATTCTAAAGAATCCTGCAACAAAGACAACACACAGCTAGTGCTACACCTCAGACTGGCTCTGACTCAGCTCCTGGTTGAAGGGGAAAAAATTTATCAGCAGATGTGAAGGACGTGTGCCTGTACTGTGATATGGAAAATATCACATTCAGAGCCAGGAAGTGAGGGAAACAACATCCAGGCAGCAGCAATGAATCGCTGTGGATTGTGTTGTTGCAGTTCTTTCTCTTTCCTTTTTGTGTCAGATCATTCACTGTGTATTTAGATACTGATGGAAGCGCAGTATTTATGATTTACCAGATACATTTTCAGCAACAGGTCCTGTTCTGGCCTGTTCTTGACCCTTGGATTCAGGCTATGGGAGTGCAGTACCAGGGGAAGGTGTACAGGACCTTCATTGTCATGGTAACAATGACAAAACACATGCAGCAGTCACGGTTTGGTCAGGTTTAGGCACAAAACACCACTCCATTAGCCTTAAGAAAATACAGCGGTTTGGGTTAAAATGAGTGCTTCCTAAAGAGTCGAGGACCTTTGTTGTCATGGTGACTATAATTAGCAATGCAGTCAAGGTTGCGGAACGGTCATGGGTGAAAGAAATTAACTTCGATTTATCGGTTTCACACCGTAAACAAACAGTTTCACAGGTTTCCTGTGAGACGGTCCGGTCTTTTGTCGAGGAATCGGTCCTACTCTGACTTTGTTTGTCACCTGACTTCCTCCCTTTGCCGCTGCAGTTACTGTGGTCACCTAACAATAAAAACTACCAAGCAAAGGCTGCAATAAGCTGCTGGCACAGACGACATGTGGGGTTGTGTGTTTTTGTGGATGACATCACACAATACCAGCCTCCTTTGGCTGTAACAGTATGTGGTGAACATTTCTTCCCTTTTTTTTTCTCTTTGGCTGCGTTCGTTCGCTCTTGGGATGTAAGTAAATGCAAATGAGTTTCAGCAACATCTTGAGGCCATTTGGACCGGGTCACAGGGTGAGAACAGAGATGGAGGGATGAAGTGAGGAAAGAAGAGAGAGCGAGAGAAAGATGTCTGTGTAGAGACAGAGCCACAGAAGGGGGATAAGTAAAGAAAAAAAACTGGGAGACAGAGGAGTTGGCTGAGTGAGCAGCCACGAACACAGGCAGACAGACAGAGGAAGGCAGAGTGGGATTTAGGGCAGATATTGAGGAAAGTGGACAGATGTGGCCGGATATCGACACAAAGGTTGGAATGTGCTGATAGACGTTGTCTAGGGAGGGAAACGTCTTCATTGATGCACTGAAAACACACACACACACACACACCTCAGTGCACAGCTGTGTGTCTTTCCGTGATCTCGGTGAGCAGCTGAGTGCAGCTCCTGCTCCGTCACAACAACGGCACTGCTGACAATCGCTTCCCCTTGGCCCGATATCTTCAAAAACACTCTGTTTTAAAAAGAGGCAAGTGTTTACGCAAAGCATACCACGGCTTATCAAGTTATTCGCCCTCGCCGTGTCCTCTCCTTTATTGGTTCGCCTGTTGAGTGTGCATGCATGACATTCTCAGCTGTCTGCATATGTCCCTCTGACAGAGGAGTGTGTGTGTATACATATATATATATATATATATATATATACACACACACGTGTTTGTGTGTGTGCAAGGTTTATGTACTTCATAATTTCCTGTGTGAGTTTGTGAATTCATGCGCCGCTGTGGTAATCTGTCCTTGATGTGCATCGCTCGGCTGTGTGCAGGTGCATCAACAGCAATGTGTCATCCCTGTTTACTCCCTTTTCACCATTGTGCATGAGCGAGAGCCCGACGCCTCAATGCATCAGGGCCGATGACTGAGAATGAGAGCTGACAGGTCTTTGAGTGTGTGTGTGCGTGTGTGTGAGAGAGAGAAAGAGAGTGTGTGTGTGTGTCGCTGGCGAGCTCCTCTCTATTACCCAGATTGATTAAGGAAGTGCTCAAGCTCCCACTTAGCCATCACCACTGACACCGAGGTGACCGGCTCATCACGGACAGAAGGAGAGGTGGAGAGAGGGAGGGAGAGGGAGGGAGGAGTGAGGAGGAAGAGGAGATAGAGAGAGAAGGTTTGAGAGATGCTTCAGCTAATCAGTATGTCTAAGAGGACTGCCGTACTTCGTCTGAGAGCCATTTTAGCGAGACACAACTTTGATAGATGTGTGTGTTTTTTTCCCTCCAGTGTCTGACTGTGTCTGTCTTCCTTCCTCCTTTTCACTTTCTCCTCCTCCGTCGTCTCGTGCGCTCACCCCTGCGTCTCATCAAAGACCCCATCACTAAGCCCCTTCATGGAAATTTTACCTCAAATTAGGCTATGTAGGAATATAATAGGTTCCTGGTTTTTATCTCTCACCCTGCTTCTTCTCCTCCGCGCTCCATCCCTATCCCCACCCCAGCACCAGCCACAGTGGACTTGTGGCATGTTTAATCCTGACAACTTTCATTAAAACTGGTGGAATAATCCACAGATTTCCGAGGGAAATTCCCGAGGATGTGTCCCCCTTCCACTCCCCCTCCCCCCTCCCCCCCTCACCTACATCTTGTCCCCCTTTTCCTCTCCCGACTCCACAACTTCCATCTTTTTCGGGGTCTAACGTTACGCTTGACTCTGCAGGAGCAGTGTCATTTACATAGTTTTCCCTAATCTTCAGTAAATCCCTGGTTTGGAAAAGAGAGTCTGGGTCTGAGGGGACGTTTCCCTGGGAGCGAGAGAGGCAGGCAGAAAGGTACTGGCGGCAAAGAAAATATTTCAGTTGGGATTTGATTACTCCCGGGCACTTATGAGTAAAAATAAGCAAAGATCCCGCTGCGAAACTATCCAAATAAAGTGAAGGGAGCATCAATGTTTTCAGAGCACACATACAGTGAAGATTCTCGCCTCGGCGCTCGGAGCCCTGTGTATATTTTTAATGACGGCCGCTGCAGCTTGGAGGCTTATTGAAAAGGCTTGTGGTAAGCCAATTCAAACCTGTTAGTGCAGGAGATCCTTTGACCTCCATTAGACATGTCAATATTATTGTGGTCAAGTTCAGGTGTTAGATATCATGAGTGTCTCAGTGCCGTGAAGCTGTGGGGTCACGGTTCATGGTTTTGGAAATGATGGTCAGGAACATGTGTTTCTCACAGGAGCTCGGAGCTAAGTAGAGGTCAAGGCTTGAAACGGCCGAGTCCCGGACAGGCCAGCACCTGTTATTCCTCAACATGGAGCAGGATACAGTCAGTCAAACACACAGTGTCCTTCAATTAATGGAAACAGAAAGAAAAAGCCTTTTGGTTGCAGCCAAGTTCACATCTGTATCGCAGAAGACACTCTGCAACACATCTGTAACGTCTTTGATCATTGCACTGGACAAATTCTGCATGAGAGACAAGTATTATCTAGAAATTACACAGTGCCAGACTTCCTGCAGTCCATTTGGGGTGCTGGCAGATAAATCAATAAGTATCTCCAGCCACACTGGTCTGTTAGTTGTAAAACAGCAACAGTAACATTTCTGCTCTTAACTGCTTCTTTCTGCTAAACAAAGTCTGATCATTAACCGATCCAGTTAAACCAACACTGATCAAACAGGGTGACTGACCTCTGAAGTTTGTGATGCACAAACTTCATAATAAACTTTATACTTGTTTGTTCTTTTCAAATTTCACCATCCTATTTTAGATTTTAAACACTTGACAGATAAAACAAATACTGTGTGATGCCACTGATTCCTTGGATCTGATACAGATTCTGTGAAGCCTTCTTTAAAAAAAAAAAAAAACAGCTGCATATCACTGTTGGAAAAATAAATTGGTTTTGTGATGTGAAAATGCTACGGTGAAGATTTATGCTCAGTCACAACAATGACTTGGTTTGGTGTTTTGGGTTAAAACTACTTTGTTCAGATTAGAGGAGCTTCGTTACCACGGTTTCATGGTTTAAAGAAAGTGGCAGCTGGAACCAGGAAATGAACATCAGGCTCCTGCATTTAAATCTTTAAACTAATGTCACCCGATTGTCTTTCTTTGTGTCAGAAAAGGGTTGTAATTACTTCAGCTTTACTGGACGGGCCAGTCGGTGTTAAGGGGACGAACGGTCACTGCTGTCTGCAGATGTTTCTGAAATCAGCTCCTCCCAGCTCCCATACTTTCAGTGTCAACTATTAAACTTCATGACTACATGTTGTACTTTCAGAACCACACTATGGTCTGTAGTGACCATGCAGAAGATATCACTAGTAAGGTGTCATAATGGTGTTTTGAAAATGTCAAAAATTAGAAACACCCCTGAGTGCAGGATGAGTCATCAAACATCTGAAATAATTTAACAGGAGGAGAAAATACATCAAGTTGTGACATCATTCATGATATCATTAAAAAGCAAGCAAAGAAGCTGGATAAGCTTGTTAAGAAGGCTGGCTCTGTGATCGGAGTAAAGATGGACTCTCTGGGGGAAGTGGTGGAGAGATACGCAATGAGGAATGTGGAGGCCAAACCTGAACGACACAGATCATCCACTTCATAGCACCTTGATGGATCAAAGAGGCAGCGGTGGTGGACGGCTCCTGTCTCATTGCAGGACAGAGAGATACAGAAGATCTTTCAGACCCACAGCCATCGGGCTTTTTATTCTTCTGCAAACAGTAGATGAGACAGACAAACTGACAGACAAATGAATTTCCCTTAACACAGTAATTCGTATTTGTATCAATTTCACAAATTTTAACAGATTCATGAACAAGTAACAGCTGATGAGTAAACAAGATGACAAATCTCGCCAATCAATGCCAACTCCCAGTAATCAGCAGCTTCCCTCACTGGCTGTAAAAGATGCAGTCTGGTTCAATACCCAGCCCTGACTGTCACTATACAGAACTGGAGCTTTTCAGTACCTGTATTAGCTGTGACACCGCTACCATCTCTACTGTACTCTAACAACCGGCCAGCCTGGGTCTCAGCGTGTCTCGCCAGCTTCTGACAATGGAAAAGGTCCACAAATGTACCAGGGGATGGAATAAAATGTGGAGGACTGCTTGTCTCCAGCTGATGACCCCACTGCAAATGCAAGGGCACTAATGGAGGTACACCGGCTAGAGATGCCCTGCGTGTATTCCACCCACCTACCACCTGCACCACGCTGCTGTAATGGTGAGAGTACAGCCAACAGACCACTGTGATGTTCCCAGGGAAAAGGCTCTGTACTCTGGACTGTATTCACCACAGTCATCACCACGAGTGGGTGAGACGTCTGGAGGTATCACAGTAAATCACAGCGCTGTGTAGAAGAACCGTACATGTTACTTGGGCTTTCCCCCTCATGTATTAGCTGTCACTGTGTCCAGCAACTCCAAGACACCTGGCCCACTTGGAAGTATTTGTTTGAATCAAACTAAAAAAAAAAGGGGAAAAAAACATCCTTGATTTGTTGTTTCCTTGTGGATCCAGATGTTTTAGACATCATATGGACTCATAGCTCCCCCTCCCTTTGTTATTTTTTTTTTCGCCTCTTTCTATTGTTCCACGTTGTTCTCCGTCCTCGCTCGACATGATGCGGTGGACATGTCTGATTCATGTTTGATCCAGCACCATGATTAATAAAATATGTTTGGCTCAGCGTTGATGTCGATCACATTTCAGATATGAAGCTTGGCACTCGGCTGAAATGTGTGTCCTCATTTGGGAACTGACCCCCCTGTCTGCACCTTGTTTCACTGTTGTTGACCCTGTTTCACCTTCTCTGCTCCTGTCATACAGTTTTGTTTTTTTCCCATGAGGTCTGTCCGGGAAACGATCTCTTCCATGACATTTTGTAATCAATGTTATGTCCTCATTAGTGATGAATGATGGGAACCACTGGTGAGAGACAGAGGCTGATTTTGTGTGACAAAGTTTGGATCAGTGCTTGGAGGGAGTAAGCACTCAAACATGCAACATACACACGATTCATGACACCCTCCTCAGCTTGACAGACAGACACTGGGGTTTAGGTTTTACACATGTTGGTAATTTTGCAACATCATAAAACTCATTTTTATTTTCACTCTCTCTCTCTCCTTCTTCCAATCCTGTGCAGCACTAAACGGTCCAAGGGTGCTCATAAATAATGAAACCATCTGAGATTTAAGTGTAAACACTCTTCAGTATGACCTACGTGTGTGTGTGTGTGTGTGTGTATGTGTGTGTGGCCACTTTTTCATGCAAATGAAGCTCAATGAGGAAAATATTTATCCTTCTTTTCTTTTTCTACTTCTAAGAAATTCTTGCCATGTTTCTGCAGCTTCGATCTTCAAGAGATTGAGCCAAGAGGACGCCGTCATCCACCTGTTTGCATCCCACCATTGTATCGTACCCCGTCGTCTCCCTTCATGAGCCTCTTTTTCTTTATCTCATACAATGAAAGATATATTATTCATTATCAGTTTATCTCTTCAGGGCTGTGGTTTCTACTGGAGATGGATCCCTGTCAGTTTTCACAATGCTTTACAGTTTGAGTTTTAAACACAAAATCTGTGGAGTGTGGGTGGCCAGCTTCAAGTTTCAGGGGGTTTACATCTTGGCCCGTCTCACCTGGTCTAGAAACATGTCTTACCAGGCGGGGGAGGTGCCCAGCAGAGACTTAAACAGGCCCACCTCCCACAACAACTGCTGGGTGACTGTGACTCTGAGCCTCCCGGACCTGCTGCTGCACTGTGGGGACACTGTGCACTATTGAGACCACACCACCACCCCTACCCCTCAGTGAAATATGCACCAGCAGTGTGCACAAGAAAGCCAAGAGACTCATCCCAGCCTGCACACTGTCTGTTTTGAGTAATGGACAATGTGGTTTTTGCAGTAAAATATCATCAGCCATTAATGTTGTTTTACATCATTTTGCTGCATTTATAAGAGAGTAAAATACATGTTTTTTATTTAACCTTGATTAAACTGATCAGACTGGGTGTTATAACCGCTGATAAACAACAAGTAGCGTGGGACGTCTGATCGCTCTGTCTGATCGCTCTGTTGTAAACACGTACAATCACCTGTACCTGTTTGTGATAATGGCTTTAAAATTAGGCTGCAAACGCACTCCAGTCTTTGTTCGGAGTCACAGTACACTGTTCCATAGAAACATGTTGAATGCTGTTTGTATAGCAATATGGAAGCATCTGAGGAAAATAATGTTTTGTTGACTTTTGAAGTAAAAAAAAGAAGTTAATCCAGCTCTGCAGTAAACAGACGAGAAGAATGAGACTAACTGCGTTTTTATTTATTGGAGTTAAATGCAAAAAAAATAAATAATATAAACAGTAATTGTGTTTGGAAACCCTACTAAGCCAGTGCTGGGTACCCCCCCGCCCCCCTTGGCAGACAATTACAGCTTGTAAATACTTTCTGTAGCAGCTAAGAGCCTTTATTCCTGATTTAAGGATTTTCACCCACTCCTCCGGCGTCGCCTCGACTCCTGCGATATTTTTCTTGCAGGCACAGTGTGTTTGAGACCTATACACACAGATTCCCAGTGACATTCAGGATTCAGGACAGGGGACTGTGAGGTGGGGGCCCGCCAAAACCTTCAGCTTGTGTTTCTCGAAGTAGTCCATGGTGGATTTTGAGGTTTGGTTTGGATCCTTGTCCCGTTGTAGGAGCCAGCCTCTTTTCACTTTCAGTTTCTTGACTGACTGCAGGACGTTCGTATCCAGGATTTGCTGATATTGAGCAGAATCCATAATTCCCTGTAACTGTGTAATGTTTCTGTTACCACTGGCTGCCGCACAACCACACAGCAAAGCATTTTCACCTCCGAGCTTAAGACTTGGCATGGTGCAAACCTGTGTGTGCACCTGTGGTGAGCTCAGTGTTAACTCATCCACCCACTGCACTTGTTTCCTCCTACATGTCAACCCTGTTTCTGCATCGATGTTTGGCAAAGGAGCTGCACGAAGGTTCAGCTGATGCTACGCTACTCACCACACTCGCTGTTTGATCTGAAGCTTTCCTTAGTATTGACTTCCCCAGTTCCCCATGAAGGAGCTATTTCTATATTTTGCCATTGCTTCAGGCATCACAGCAAGTATCGGCCTTAACAGTTGTGTCAAGCAGAATACATCATCTTCTTTGCTGTTGCTAAAATCAATTTAAGCTAAATGCTAACATGATGGTGATTATAACTTTAACTTTCAGCATATTGTGGTAGCATGCTAATATTTGATAGTTAACAAGGCTGGATTTTTCATTTGTTTTTATTCATATTTTTTGTTTAAATCTGCAATTTTTGTCCAGGAATTTGTTGGATGATCTCAGATTTAAATTTTTTTGAAAATGCTTAGTTTCCGTGTGGTTTAGCTGATGCTACTCTGTTCAATACACTCGCTGTTAAAGTGAAGCTTTTCTTAGTATTGACTTCCACAGTTCCCTGTGAAGGAGCTCTTTTCTACTTTGTGCCATTGCTTCAGGCATCATAGCAAGTGTCAGCGGTAACAGCTGTGTCAAAAAAGAAACAGTGCAAGTTCAATATCAAACTATCAAAGTCTCCGTATCACGTGTTTTCTTTTCCTGAAGTTAGCATGCTAACCTGCTAGCCCCAGCCTCCACGTTTTCTGATCGTGACTCACTGAGGCCTCCAGTCTACTCTGAAGATGTAGCACTGCAAAGAGGGAATGTGATAACCTCTCATCTTGCTCTTGTTCTTGTCTATTGATTACCACAACTCACTTCTGGCGAGGAACCTTGTTCGGTTGCAGAGAAAACTAACAAACTGCACTTTAACTGTCTTTTTGGTCAGAGGGGATCACTTTGGTTTCTCTTTATAGCCTCCCTGTCAGTCTCAGGTTTGAACAGTGAGTGAATTGATCAACTCTCAATTTCTTATCAGCAGAGTTTGACCAGCCTACAAGTTTATCAAGGTCTATTGGGTCAGTGTACTCCTTTGCGCATTCCACAGTTTTCGGTCCCAAAATTTTAGTTTTTCATCAAATGTTTTGGATTAAAAACAAAAAACAACAGTGCTTTATCACTCAAAGACAAATAGCTCATTTTAATGTGTATCAACTTGTATTTACTTTGTTTCTCTTCCAAAATCAACAAAGTATGAACTTCGCCTGTCGATGCCAAAGTTGTGCAAACAACAGTATATATGACACCAGAACTACGCTCTTGTTCCTTTACTTTTTTAAATTGAATTCAGATGCGTGAACTCTGATGAAAATGTACTTTGAAAATATACATGTTAGATAATGATAGTGTGTATGTGTGTGTCGTCCTTCCAATAAAAAATCCTTGTGTACGTGGCGTTCTGCGAGAGAACGTCCAAGAACTTTCATTGGTTCCCACTCGTCAGGGCCAGAATCACGGCGCTTGAACAAAGGCCTGGACTGTAAACAGAGCTCTGTTCGTTTTAAACATGTCATAACCACAGTGTGTCCATTTGTCATCATCTAGCACTGTGTAGCTGCTGGAACACAAAACAGTGTAAATCACATATCATTGGCCTTAATGGTACAAGAGCCCAAACACAGACATGATACATGTAAGACAGATGGGCGCAGCAGAGGGACAGGAGAGGTTTATGGACTCTAATGGGATCTGTTTAAGAGTAAATGGGGTGCATCTCTTTCATTAGAGAGCTTGTGACTCACTTTCTTTCTTCTTCCGTTGACTTACACACTTTTCAATCCTTTTTCTGCTGAACTTGCTCAGAGGCCCCCGTACAGGCCCCATCTGTCTTCCTCCCTGCTTCTAGTGCCTTGCGCCAAAACACACAGCGGGGTCAAGCAGCATCACACGCGTGGATGACCCTGAATGTAAATAAAGCGTTGCATGGAGACCTTCTGCGATGAGAAATTAGATGTGTGTGTGTGTGTGTGTGTGTGTGTGTGTGTGTGTGTGTGTGTGTGTCAAGGACACAATAGAAAACTGGCAAGAGTGGAAACACAAATAAAGATGACAGGAATACATTACAAGTAATAAAAAAGAAAGAGCACTTTGTTGTGGTGAATTGTCCTGGTGCAGAGGTCAGTGTATTTACTATGTACCTTTGTAGCACTGTAGTATACAGTATCTCTCTATCTCTATCTCTCTACATATATATATATATATATATATACACAATCTTCTTTGTTGTTTTAAAGTAGTAAAACCTGCTCAGCAGTTAGTTGCTAAAATCAATCGCGGTTAAATGCTAACATGCTGATGTTTAGACATCTGCTGTGCCGAAATCACTCACTCATTCACTACTACCTACTCACTATATATAGGGAATTATAGAGGACTATATAGTGAACTCAGTGGTAAAATGAACAACACTTTCAGACCTACTCCACCGACGTTATTACAAAATGTTGCAGATCATGACCACAGTGCATTATATACATATTGCTTGCTTAGTGACCATTGGTTGTAAACTACTTTTCACGCTGCACTGTGGGATATTATGAGCCCACTATATAGGGTACCGTATATCAATAATCACTAAACATTCGGACAGAACTACAAAGTGGCGTAGTCACTACATAGTCCACTATATAGTGAGTAGTGTGTGATTTCGGACACAGCCATCATTTTCTTCTTTTAGCTTAATGTCATAGCATTTTGTGTGATGTGTGAAGTTTTTTAAATGCTTTGTTTTATTATTTTTTCTTCAAGTTCCAGTGTTAGTTTTATAATATGAGATATATGTGAGGGGCTAAATTCAAAAAGGAAAAAAAATATCATGTAAAAAAACTTGCCACATGAAATGCTGATGTCGAGTAAAATTGTAGATTGAATTCAAATTCAGACACAGGTGCAGTGGCATAGCAGATAAATGTTATAAAGAAATAAGATATGAATAGAAACAATGAAAGATAAATACTACAAATTAGTAACTCTGAATATTAAAGTGCACGTATAGTCCAAATGCAAAGTAGGCTGTTTTAACAAGAAGAACAGATACAGAATAAAGTGGTGGCTACAGTTTGTCCAGGTCTAACTTTAATATTTAGTCTTATTTATTTAGTTAGTTACAGAAAACAGTACTGTCTGGGTAAAGCTGAAACTGATGGGAATGTCAGTAATATTGTTTTGAAATAGACCTGATGATTGTGTGAGATGAAAGTGGATGCATGGATATTTCACTTACGTCTACCCGGAGGTGGCGCTGGTGCTGGAGGAAAAGTCCAAATTTGATTAGCTTTCTTAAATGTAGTGATATCCTCAAGTGAATGAACTGAATTGACAGAGTTATAGAAGCACATCTACTAAATCTGGTATTGATCAGTGTCTGAAGTTGGACTCCGTCTGGCTCCACCTGAGCCAACACTCTTGCATTAAACAAGCTGCTTTATTGGCTCTCGCTGAAGAAAAGTGCTATTGCCCACAAAGCTGTCATTTTTTTTTTACAAAGGTGAATGAAATGAAGCATTTGTGGATCAATTCTTTACTGTTGGGCAGAGAGAGAGAGAGAGACGAAGGATCAATTGAAAGATCTTGCTCTCTGCTGCTGAGACGTGCTGCATCATGACTGAAAAGTTATTGCCGTGGCTACGGTGTTGAAGCTGATAACTCATGAAGGGCGAGCAGGGCTTCACATGCTGAAGCATTTGACTCACCAGGTCCAGTGACGCTCATGTATTCTGACTGCATTTCTAGTAATAAGTGATATATAGAGTGTTTCATATAAAACACAGACGTGCAGGATGCTGTGGTAATACCTTCTTTTTCTTCTCCATCCCTCCTTCTCCTGCTTGTTCGTCTCCTGACAGCAGGTTGGTGTTCTGCTGACAGGGCCCATTTTGGGCTCCCATAGAGATAATGTTAATAGGAGACAGACTGCTCCCCACTCTTCTTCTCTCCTCTGCCCCGTCTGCCTCTCGCTCCCTCTCACCACATGGATCCCACGGGAAAACCTGGACTGGAGAAAAGTAGAGGCGGAGGAGGAGGAGGAGGAGGAGGAGGTGTGATGGACTGACTTTTTTTATCGTTTTTCAGAGGTGGTCTGAGCTGTGTAGTAGCCAACAGTTTCTACTGTGCACCAGCGGTCCAGTGGCAGACATACTGCATCTCTGTCACCATGGCGACGGTAATAAACAAGCAGTTAGCACTGGTTTAGGCACAAAAACTACTACATGAGGTTGAGGGGGAAAAAAATCCTGGTTTTGGTTAGAATAAGATTGTTCTCAAGGTTAGAGGACCTCCGTCGCCATGGTAACAGCAGCTAACAAACCCACGTTCAAGATTGCGGAGCAGTCATGGATAGCCTGAAACAGAAAGAGAAAGATGCTCGACTATTGCAGTCGCATGGGAAATGAGCACCGGTCCTCCATCCACCCAACCTCCATGTAGTACATCACCTGCATCTACACCCAGAGGTCGCCTAGCAACAAAGTGTAACTATAGACGACACATTTTTAACACTTTACAGTCTCACAACTGCAGCTTCAGTGATGACATTAACCTTGAATGTAAACATATACAAACTTAGTCACATGCACACACTTAGATGCACTTCAGTACACACACGCATGCTGCATTCAAGTGCTCCATGTGAACTAAATTTAGAAGCTCTTAATGTGGCTTTATTGTCTTGCGCAAAGTGCTCTTGGAAATAGCAACAAACAGATCCCGGAAGAGTTTGGTTTTTATTTCAGAGACCAAACTGCACAAAGCTACTGGTGTTCCCAAAATAAAAATCACATGTAATGTGTCTGTGCTATACTGACAAGACACAAATCACATAACACAGACCGACAAAAACCAACAAAAAAAAAACCCCATTTATTCTAGCCACAGTCTTTTCCTTTGGCTGTGCCTTAAACATCATGTTTTGGCAACTCAGCAATTACAAACAAATGTTCCCACTCATTGTCACCCAAAAGAAATCACTACTTAGCATTTCTGCCCCTGTAGGTTGCACATCATGTCTCTGTTGACTATGACTATTTTCCTCCCTTGCTGCAGGGTGTCCGTGCACCACAACATGGCCAGCAGAAAACCACAGTGGTTGTTTGAAGTTAAAGCTGTACAAATAATGCACAATGTCTCTGAAGCAGGGGGGGCAAGCAAGGCTGGACATAGCGTGACGATGTCCGGCCTACAGAGGCTAACACCAACACCAAGGCTGAAACATGGGCTGCACATTGACAAACATGCAAGGGTGCTGCTCAGAGACATTTTACAGAGCTGTTTCAATGCATTGTTGATATTTGGGACATCAGTCTCCCCACGACATGATTCTCTGCAAACATCCACAGGTATCAACTGTTGCTCTCAGCAGTGGAAGGTAAATAAGTTAATTGTATTTTCTTTTCATGCCACTTTACATTTCTACTTCAACTGACAGAAAATTGGCAACTATTTTGATAATCATCAAAACTCATTTCATGGCTCCAGCTCCTTAAATGTGAGGATTTTCTGCTTCTCCTTTTAATTATTTTTTAATTATTTCCTAATAATTTCAAGGATTCACCTTTTTTCGGTTGGAGGTGTCACTGTGGACTGTGGGTGACTGTGACAGGCTTTTCTCCTTGTTTGTTTTTAGCCAAGTTTTACAAACCTATCAATCCACTGATTAAGAAAATAATTAATAGTTTAATCCACAGTGAAAACAATAATTAGCTGCAGCCTGAAAGTAGTAAAAAAATTTGCTGCACCTCAACCAGCCACAACAATAAAATGCTGCTTACATATTACTGCTTGTTCATTTCCTGCACATTTTCCTTATTATACATATATAGTTGTACTTCTACCTCACGTAGGATCTGAATACTTTCCGCAAATAGCTAGTGATGTCATATTGGCCTACCGGTACACTTTCAGTATTAGCAACATGAATGTGTCCTGTCACCATGGCAACAGTTGCTAGATTAGTAATTGACTTAGATATATCAACAATGAAGTTGGTGTTTTATAACGTAGTGCAGATCCGTTGTTGCAGGTTATATGGGGACAAACATAGTTCATACATGCTCTTATTTTGAAATGCGGAAACGATTGTCAGCAGCCAATCACTTGTCTTCTGAATGTAGCCAATAGCTTTTTTTTTTTTTTTTTTGTCAGACTAGCAGGAAGTTGTCAAAAGACCAACACTGTGTGGGTGTGTGTGTTAATTGTAAAATTCACAAATAGAGAATTGACTCACAAAGCTGTAAATATTAGGAAGATATCCACAAATATTTCTCATTTATTAGTCAATGAACTGAGAAGTTTTTCACATTTGTACACAGATAAGTTCATGATCTGTTCAGACAAATACACAAACATATAGAGACATTTATAATGCTTGATATGCATGGTAATCACAGCAGGTATATATACACACACACATGCAAATTCAAAGACCCAAACACGGCCTGTGTTGTGAGCGACTGCTGAGAGCATCCAAGTGTTTGATCTACAGTCACTTTAGTGACAGACCAAGGCTTTGAAAATATCTTTGATTGTGTTACTTTATTGTGTTTTTTTTCCCTCTGTAACAGAGTTTAATTGGTTTGAGTGTGAGAGCAACACCCAAAAGACAAAAAGCCCCCCCCCCCCAAAAAAAAAAACAAAATATCCTGACATGTACAGATTGTGACTTTGGCATCAAAGGGAAGTTGGTCGTCCCTCCCTCTGAATTACAGCCACTCCATCACCACTTCCAGATCCTTCCAAAAGCCGTTCCACACCAGAGTGGGAAATTCCAGCAAAAACCGTCACAGCAGGGGAGGGGCGTCGGGCTTTCGCAGCAGGAAGATGCATGTGTGTGTGTGCATATCTGTGTATGTGTGTGTTCGTGCAATGAAATATCAAAACAAACTTCAGCAGACCCCATTTCACCAGCTCCCACCCATAATCCTTTAAAAGCTTTCATAAAAATAAAAAGGAAGTGTTTTTAAATGACATCCCTAATGAGAAAAACATCACCCAAAGAAAACTGTGAGTGCTTAAGGGGTGGGGGGGGGGTTGGGATGAGGCAGTTGGGATGGGTGGAGGGGGTAAAGAGCCATACTGTAGCTGCCTGATTGTATCTTGCGATGAGCAGATGTGTGTGAGTGGGCGAGTGCAGGAGAAAAAGGAAGAAAAAAAAACTGAAAGAAATGGTGAAAAAACAAAACAATAACAGTTATTTTCAGGTCCTTCTTTTTCTCGCCAGCTTCTTTTTGCAAAGCTTTTGAGCCCTAAGTGTTTTATAGCTTAGCGGCTGCCAAGAGTTCTTGGCCTGCTTTACAATGAAACTGAACAGAACCGGGCTCAACAGGCGTCCTGGGAGCAGAACAACACATCAGGTCCAATTAAGATCAGTAGGTGGAACTTATTGTAACCTGTGACACACTCACACCCCCGGTACCGCGGACAACAGAAAGAGGGGCTTTGTGGAACACTTGGCCCTGCATGCTAACGGAAAGTGAGCCTCATCAAATGGAGGTGAAAAAAAAAATGGGACGGGGAGTGAGGGGGGGGTCGTAAAATGTGATTGGTGGGTGTAGGGGAGAGATAGAGCTGCAGGAAGTCACGGACACTATCTGTTTATGCTTGTGGGTCCTTACTTGCACACACATTGATGCTCTATAGTTGGAGGATGCACCGTGCCTGACCTCCATGTCTACGAGCCTGTAAACTCAGACCAATCAGGCCAATTCACCACCTACGAGGCCCATGGGAAATGGAGCTGGAGCCTCAATAAAAAGAATGCATTAATAAAAAAAACTAACAACAAGATCAACTGCCCTGTTTTCCCTGCTACTGAAAGGACCATCTCTGTGTACTCCAGTGATTCCCACACTGTGTTCAATGACAGCTTCTTTTCTCTCTGCTACAATAAATCTGTGACTAATGAATGAAGATATTCTTAGAGATCCAATGTGCTGTCAGTTCACCATGGGCAAACAGGCATATGGCTGTGGTAGGTCCACTCACACCTACACCAACCCTGTCGCCAACATCATATGTTTAAACACCTCACTTTCCTTTGCCAGGTATGTTTTGCTGGCACGACTAAGACCACCATTAAGATTTTTTTCAGTCCATCTGGTCAGTTTAAAACTCTTGGTAGAGAAAAGGCAATTTGTTAAGAAATTCAATGAAAACACCAAAATCAACCATAAATTATTGTATCCCCCAATACTGACATTCAACCCTTAGATCATGTCCTTGGTATAGCATCTCCAGTCGCATGACTTTTCATCTCTATGGCTTTACTATTAAGTGAAGCCACTTAAATGATCTGCACATTATTTATTTAAGCCTGGTACACACATAAAGATACTCTGGCTGATTTTACCCCTTTTTTTCCCCCTTCCAACGAAGGACAAAAATCGCCTGATTATCTTATGGGTTTTAAGATTATCCCACGAGATTATCCTGTGGTGTGAGGTGTGTTAAGAGTCACATTCTTCCGACAATCGGCTGGGAAAACGGTCGGGGCCGACGCTTTTAAATATTAAACATATTCAACTCCACGGAATGATGTGACGTGAAATTGAATGTAGTCAATAAAGAAGCGAGCTGACTGAACAACACGAAACATAACAAACTAGTATGGCTGCCATCTCCATGGCTACCATCAACAAGGATTTCTGGTGTGGTGGATGTGATTCCAGAGTGTCATAAGACAAATCTTTATGTGTATGGTGTGCTGTATTTGGAATATCGGAGCACACCACATAAAATCGATCAAAACTGTTCAATCAAAGATTTTTTTTTACTTTATGTGTGGGATCTCTCAAAGAGATTCAGAAAATCTTTGTGTGTACCAGGCTTTAGTTTGAGCTTCAAAGAGGCTGTTTGTAAGTTTTCAAGAGCTTCAACCATTGTAGTGTTTACAAGACAACAGAGCAGTGTTTGTCTACAGTGGCTTGCTATTGGAAAGCAACAAGCTGGTTAGCAAGCTAACTTCATCGGAATGAACCAGATGACAGAGACAAGAGCTGACGCTGACCTTGCACCACTGGAGACCACTCTTGGTGACAGAAGGAATAAAATTTGATGCTAGACCAGTGTATATACAGCTGCTGATGCTAAAGTTAGCAATGTAGCAGTAGCAAAATTGCCCAGTCACTTCCCCCAAAAAGTAGCCCATTTGTTAGCAAATATTAAAAAGTACAAAATGGATTTGTTGGATAATTTTACTGGCAGATTATTACTCACTTGGTGCCGACACCACCAGGAAGAGGTGTAGGAGGGATTGAAATTACCTACAGTGTGTGTGAGTGTGTTTGTGTTTATATCACTCTGTGCAATAGTGTTACTAAATGCTGTTTTTGGACAACAATGGAGCTGTGCTGCTCGGATAGACTAAGATATATCAGGCCCTTGGCTGCAAAGGGAGAACTTGTCAGTAGGATTAATTGTTGGTTTCCCTCTCTTCTAATGAGATTTGTTGACCATAAGAAAAACAGGCAGCCTTATGCTAAAAGGTGCGGGAAAGACCAGGGTCGTGGTTTAAGCACTGAAAAGGTCGTCCCATCCTTTCTTTTGCTCCAAGTCTGAGATAGACCACAAATCTCTCTCTGACCTTAAACAGGCGTTATATATTGTCTACAAACAGCAGCTTCAAGCAGACAAAACGTTGGTTGCCTCTGTAGTCTATATGTGGGTTTAATGGCAGTATATGAATGAACATGAGATTGCTGCACTTCTCTGCGGCACCCGTTCACATGCTCATCTGCGACGCCCTCCCATGTGCTAAAAAGAGTGATGTCTTAATCACGGTGAGAGAGGTGGAGCAAATGGAAAGAGAACAGAGAAAATATGACAATGCTCACATGAAAGAGAAGCCTTTCAAACTCGGGGGAGACATGAAAGACTCTCTCTCCCTCTCCTCTCCTCCTCTCCCTCTCTTTTGCTTCCTTTTGTTCTCTCTCTACCTCCCCTCCTCCCTCTCCTCTCTTCCACCCAATCTTTCCTCCCTGTCTAATAATTGTACATTCAGACTCAAACTGTGAATGCTAACAAGGCTTTTAGCCACACTGAATTAATGTATCCAGTACATTTCACTAATGTGCTACCTTTCAAATGTCACCTTTTATGTTGCTGCTGTGAATACATCTTAGCTACCGTGCATTAATTTTTGGGGTTGTTCGGCTCAAATTGCCTTTGGCTGCTTTGCAAAGTTCATATAGTGATGGACGTCGTGGCTACAGCAGACCGATCCTCGTTAAGCCCATATACCACACATAAACTCCTATCAAACTCTGACCAAGCTGTCAATTATGTTATGTGAATGAGGTGGACAAAATAATAGAGACGGCTTTAATCAGCAGTCCAGTGCAACTCAACACTGAGTGATCCTCAAACCAACACAAAGCATGACATCATACATCTGTTTCAGCATCTGGCTTGCTAAAGTTCATGCACAATTGTTCCATAAATCACAATTTACACCAATAGCAACACAGCTGATGAAACAAATTCAAAGTGGATGTTATGAACTACATATAAATTTGATAAATGAACCTGTAGATTATCAAAGCTAACACCCAGGCTTCATTCACAACCTCTTATGTGGTTTTCAGAGCTGTATTTTGTCTTAAGTGATGTTTGAGTGATGAATATTGAATGGTGATGACTGAATGACACAGAAAAAATACAAAATAACCTTTGCAACCTTTGCAGGACTGTGAGTTTTATCTATAAGAGATTGTTTCTACTTGGGATATTACAATGGCAACACATCAGAAAAAAAGAAAATACTGCCATCCTTGACTTTTGAATAAACAAGACATATTTCACAACCAAATTGGATGAATGAGATTCTGCACTTGAGAAATACTCAATTGAATAATATAATGTCAAGTCCTGAATTGAAAATTTTACAAATAGTGCAAAAGTATCATCAGAAAAATAAGCTCCAAGTATCAAAACAGTCAGATCATCAGATCATGATTGATTATGGATTAGCATGTATTTTAATGTCTGAGCTGATTTATATATTGGTTATGGGTAGTAGCTTTATTATGACAGAAATGAAAGTGATCTAATGGTTTGGTCAGGTTTAAAGAACAATATAAATCTATGTGTGCACATAAAAGGTTGAATTCAGGAAGCCACACCTGTTTGTCACCTGAGTCCACCTGTTGAGGAAACTCTGAGGCCCTCAGGGCTTCACGTGATGAGTTCAAGGGTCAGGATGAACTAATGAGGGAGTGGGAGGTCATAGGTGCAGGAGCAGCCCCTTAGGAGGGTATGTGTCTTTTTTTCCCCCTGTGATTGCATGAGTATATGTGTGGGAATATGCAGAGTCAAGGTGAGGATCTAATCACGAATTAAAACCAGACAGGGAGAAAATGAGACGGAGACAGCGACTGTTTCTCGTCATTTTTACATCAAGAGGAGGGCTGGGGAAAGATGAAGGGAAGGTAAAGCGGGGGAAGAGGGGGAAAGAAAAAAGAAAAAAACGCTGTTTTAATCTTTGGATCCCTTCACTTCCCATCAGGTCTCGTATCAAACAAATTACCCAGAACGCACCCCTGCACACATCAGCCTCATTACCCATCTCCCCCTACTCGGAGACATTGGGTAAATAGCACTGTCTGTAGGGAGAGGAAGAATCAACAACATAATGAGACTGCTGATGATGAGCTCAGTGTTTGTGTGTGTGTGTGTGTGTGTGTGCCAGTGAATGTATGTGTGTGTGTTTGTGTGTGTGCCAGTGAATGTGTGTGTACATGCGGTTTAAGTACTTTGCTTGGAATTTACTTGCTCAGATCACGGTTTGAATTAGCCCTGACTCAGGAGAGCTGGTGTAGACTTAGGATGGCATGAGAAATGCACTGAAAAAAAGAAGAAAAAACACATTATTAAGTAAAACCTTTAATTTATTCCTAACTTGTTTATCAGTTGCAATAGAAGCCATGTGGAAAAGTTGCATAAGAAATCCACACGGATTGAGATCTTGTAGTTAATTGGAACCATGATCCCTGCAGTCTAAGCCTGGATTTAACTGGTGGATTCTTGTATTACAGTATGTCATATTTTTGTCAGATGAAAGAACATGAGTTATGCTGTCGATGCCACATTAAAGAAAACTATACAAACCTTTGCAATGTGCTAAAAATAAAGATGGCTGAGCTGCATTTCCTGCAGCTGCTAGTCAAAACCCATAAACATTCCCATTTAAAGTGATACATAAACATATCTTAGTATAAAACAGTCAAAAAATGAATTGAAATCATCAAAAGCATGTGAAAAGCATGTAAATTTAGCATGCTAATGAGCTAGCCTGTTGCGTAATACCACTTTGTACCTCAAGGGGCGATAGTAAGTCACTGTAATGTCCTATATGTCCTCAGTCCAACATTAGAGGATGAATGACAAGAAGAAGCAAAACAAGAGACCAGTAAGTAAATAAACATTAATGTTAATGTTTGCTAGGTAGCACTAGCAAAACATACATACAGCATTTTTAATGGTTTTTAGTTCCTCAAAAATCCATTTCTAAATTTCTCTTGTCCTTTGTCCTTGTTCGGCCCCTTCACCTCTTGTCTATCTGCGACATCCATCTTTTGAAAGTTTCATGTCACAACCCCTCACAATCTACACTACTCTCCATTGTCCTGCCATACAAGCCAGTCATTGTGTTGGTGACACAGTGACAAGGGGACGTTGATGTCAACACCAACAGTATGGTAGCGGATCATTATGTCTGGCTAACTGGTGGTGATGGGAGGGGGGGGGCAAAGGGGAAAGGTCAGAGGTTAGGGAACAGTCACCATTAAAGGAGACTTCTCTGTCAACACATTTGTATATAGCAGGAAGGGATGGACCATTTCCCATCAGTGTGTCATGTCATGTTGCTGAGGGGCGCACACAGTAATCACGTAGAGAGAAATTACTGGAAATGGAACGATGATGATGGAAATGACACTGTACCTTCTGTCTTAAATCTCAACCTTAACATTTAACCACAATTATTTCCTTATATGACGTTTTTGCACGGATTTGCAGAAGATGGTAATCTTCAGTCAAGATCTATGTCTAGATCTAAATCACACAGTTGTCATCATGTGGCTTCTTTTTGATCCATATTAGCATAAATGTTGAGCTGGAGAAGGTCGGGCAAAACAGAGAATCTGACTTTCAGGGTGTTGATATGGATCCTATCTTTATTTTTGATTATTTTAAGCATTACATTGCTCCCACTCAGCTACAGGATCATGAGTGAGGTCAGCCCAGATGTTGGGTAATAAGGACAGGCTTGTGTTTGCATTGCACAGCCACAATGTCCAATCCAGTTTCATCTTTCGTCTCTACAGCAACTATATACTACTGTTACATGCATGCAAAAAAGATTTGCTTCTGCAAACCAAGTTGCACACCAACTAATGTGCTGCATATCAGTCTGGAAGTGTTTTAATGTTACACAACTACGATGATAATGGATTGTTTTCGATGTTCTGTGAAAATACAGGGTCTGTGTTTTGGCTTGAGTGGTTGTTTTTGTGTGTGGACAATGGGAATGCTAGTGAATTATCCTGAATAGCAAGGGAATAAACTCATAAAATGGTGTGTGAATGTTGAAGATCCCATCCTAAAACCTGGCTGCAGGGATTTGCTCCCACTCATGCTACAGGAGCATTAGTGAGGTCGGTCGCCCAGATGTTGAGTAATAAGGACTGGCTTGCGTTTGGTGTTTGACTTCATCCCATTGCTGTTGGATGAGGTTGAGGTCAGGCCTCATTGCAGGTCAGTCAGCTTCAAACTGAGAAAACCATTTTGTTCATGGACCTGGCTTTGTGTCATGTTGAAACAGGAAAGCACTTGGAAAACTACATAGCATGCTAGAGCATTAAGAAACTCAGGAGCTAAAGGAGCTTGACCCATTTTCAACCACAAGCAGAAAGACGCAGACGGACATGTCCACAAAACTCTGGCTTATTGTGAAGTGATGTTGTCGGACGATGTGTGAAAAATGTTCATTTCGTGCATAACTTTCAGAATATTATTTCTCCCTGGCAGGCTTATCCATCAAATTGCAGACTGAAAGTGAGTGATGTCATAAAACGGCCCTCCAGAGTACATGATTGAAGTGTGTCTAACATTACTCAGAAGTGAAGGCCAAGTCTCCCTCCAGACTGAGAGCTGCTGATAGTGAAGTGAGGACAGACCGCCGAGACTCACACTGAGGGTGGCAGACACAGAGAGAGGAGGGAAGGGGAGGGGAGGGGAGGGGAGGTGAGGAGAGAGGGAGGGAAAGTGATAACCTTGTCTCGCGTTCATTGCTGTCTGCTCAGTGATTTAATTTGGTCGCGCCGTCACACCTGAGCTAAAGCTCATCCATCACAGGTACTGCAAAGATCCCTCCATCGCTCGCTCTCGTCTTCTCACCATCCATCCTTCCACTCCAATCTCTCTCCGTCCTTCTCTCCCATTCCTACATTTCTTTTCTCTCAAGGCTTCCTCACTGTCTCACCACCTTTCTGTCCCAGTCAAATATTCTCCCTTCATTCCACTCATTCGGATGTTCAGTCAATGTCTCTCCATCTCTCTCTCAATATCACTTGACTCCAGGTTTTATACTGATAAATTAAATAGTAATATTATTGCTAGAGTATAACTAAATATATATTTGATCATGTTGCTAGCGGCATTTTAAAGTGGTTACATCAAATATACATGCATATATACATATATGACATAAAAAATTATAATCTCCAGTATAAAACTATAATAACTGAATTTACACTGACTGTGTAAATTGATGCATGTGAAGATGAACTCTTGTATGCCTAATTCGCCGTTTTTATGCAAAATGTGTATGACTGTGCAACTGTGTAGATGTTAAAATATGGATATTACATTTCTAAAGGAGTTGCATGATAAATTATATAACCTATAATGACAATAATGGTATTTGATTCTGTTCTTTTCTTGCTTAGAAAGACAAACAATAAAGCTACGGTAGAATTAATATAATGTCAGAGATGATACAATACATGCAGGCAAATCCAACCATTTTGATACAAATACCTTATCAGCGGTGAATTAGTCTCAGTTTCAGTTATATAACAGCAGCGGTGAAGGAAATGAGCAGTTGTTTTGCATCTGTCTGTGATATTTAACAGGTGAAGACCCCTCCGCGGTGCTGCTGTTAGTCTGGCATTTTCTTAATGCTGAGGTTAATGAGTGTGTGTCCAAATCCTGTCCAGACCTTCCCCACAACAAAAGATCAACACTTTGTCATAGACCAAAAGTGTGCACGGAAATGTTGCATAATTAAGAAAAGTAATAGAATTGGAGTAAAATAGTGTATTATGAAACAGCCATACATGAAGGTCTCAGGTGCAGCGGTGGACATCTCAACTAAGGCGCTGAAATGTTCACAGACAGCCCTGTGCAGAGGCCACAAATTAATTAAATGCACTTTTTACAAACCAGAACAAAACACAACTTAATTAAATGTCAAAAGCACAGATATGCAAGACTGAATGATAAACAGAGGAGCACCTGGCCTGACCCTGTTGTCCTCACAAGGTCCTGTGAGGCAAATATGGTCTCAGGTGCATCATTTCCTCAGAGTCAGTGACAATAAAAAAAGGTTTTTGTACAAGGCAGTCACATTGTTTCCTAACTGTCAGAATAGTCTGTAGACTTGTTAGGAGCTGAATAATCCCTGCTAACTTAACTGTCCCCCTGTTTGGCTGCCAACTGGAACAGCAGCTCATTAGCAAAGGAGCTACTGATGGGGAACAACAGTCAAACTGGTCTGTTCCATCACAAGAGAGACAGAGAGCAAGAACCACTGAGAGATGAGGCAGACAAAATATGGATTGACTTTTTGCTTTGTTTCTGTGACAAAGGTAACAAGGTTTTTACCATCAGAGGGGAGCTTGTTTTGGACGGCAGGTGATGACATCTCTAGGCTTGGTGGTGGTGGCGGCTGGTGCATTTACAGTGCAGACACGTATGGCCAAAGTCGAAGACACAAAACCAAAGACTTCCTTTCACTGAGAGCCAATCCCCTCTGCCTGTGTCCTTGTGCTGTTTCCCAGCAGGTCTCCATGTTCTGCTAACACAGGTTCACCCACACATCACTTTGGTACAGTCCGCTGAACACCCGACAGGTCTCCTGGCTCAGGCTGGGCCAAACTAATCAACGCATCCTGCAGGGGACATGGGAGTCCCCCCACTGACAGACCACAGGAAGACCCCGCACACCTGAGCTCGGCCAAGTGGGCACGAGACATGCAGCCATACACACACATGCTCACGTATATATAAGGCTGTGCAAACAGTGCAAACTGCCTGTTGGTGCAATGAAAAGAAGCAGAACCTGTGAGTGTTTACATGTGGACCAAACATCCAGAGAATAAAAGAGAGACGTGCAAAAAAAAATCTCAACTCAACTACGTGTTGCTTGGACACGGCCTCTGTCCAGATCATAGTCCTCATATCTGTAGGTAAACCAAAAAACGTGTGTGCGTGTGTTAACAGCTGTAAATGGCTCACTGTGTCCTTCTCCATGAGACATCAACCTCTTGCTGGACTGGTTACCATGGCAATGGTCTGGCCACACCAAAGCGAATGCTGGTGTGTGTGTGAGGTGGTATATTTATCACATATGCATTGTAAACTTCAAACTTTTAAAATATTGTATGTTGCACATATTGTGTCCCTCTGGTAGCTAGTTGGGAGTTAGGCGCCTCACACAGGAAGCAGCAAGTGTCGAAAAACGCAAGTAAAATATGATGATATTATTTATAAAGAAACTCCTGTATTGTCTTCTGTATATCAATATACTTTACATATTTCATTACAATTTGGATTCTCATTGTGCAGATTTATGACATTTCCACCTTTGCTAACTCTAACCCTTATACAAACAAGTATTTGATCTCCTGCTGATCTGTGCCCTTATTTCACTTGATCAAAAGTTAATTAGTTTATAACCTTTATATCATGACATTATTTCTGGCTGTTGTGTTGATATTCTCTCTCTTTCTGTTAAAATAAACTTACCATAAAAACTATAGACCATCCATTTCTTTGTGCAGGAGAAAACTTACAAAATCAACAGAGGTATATTACTACTGTATATTGAGGGTTAGGTTATGCATCAGGGTTGGGGTTGTAGCCTATATATAGGGCTTAGAAAGGATAGATGCATATACATTTATATAATCTAATTTCTCTATATTCTTAAAGATTGACAGTTTTGTAGTTTTTTAAATCTGGGGGTTGGGGTTAGATTTAAATATAATGGTGTTTTGAGCTCAATGCTAACATATGATATTCTCACAACAGTAAATCTAATATGCTTGTGTTAAGTTCACACATTATTTAGCCTGCTATGTCCGAGGTATTAGTTTCATGTGTTTGCATGATAACATTTGTTAATTACCCTTTGAAGGTCCAACAAGGAACTTTCATTTTGTGTAGATTTTGGTGCTCCCTGTGGACAAAAGCGGTAGGTTTTTCTTTGTGGACCCTGTCCCAATATCAGCCATGACAATAAACCAGCGATGAAATTGAGGTCAGTTTTTACTCGCTAGCGTAGCAACAACTCAATGCTAATTTATAGCCTCTTCAAATGTGCCATCTTCTCCTCTGGTCTGAGTGTCGTACATTGTTTCGTCGTCCGGTGAACAGACCCGTCCACTGCCTCCCAAAGGTAAAGAGTTACACTATTTAGTAGCTTATCTTCCCACTGATGGCCTCATTTGCTGTTGTAGGTCACACAGAGACATCAGCAGAAACAAGAGACTTTTGCATATCCAGTTAAAAGTTCCTTGTAGGGGCTTTAAAACAAATTGCAGCCAAAGCTGATGGGATTTCTAGTAGTTTAACAGTCATTAAAAACGGGACATTTTTCACCTGATGATGGTGCTGCATGATTAGTCATTGGACAATCAAGGTTTTTTTTTCATGTATTCATTTGTGTATTTGACAGGTACAATGTATTTTAATGAACATCATTAAAAAATATGCAACACAAGCTGGTGGGATTAAACACAGGGAAGAAAAACAATCATTGCGAGATTATAGGGTGCGTGGGAAGGATACATGAATCCACAATACACTATGGCAAATATAAAGAGGACAAATAACCCTAACACATTCATCTCTGCTACATATCGAGTTAAAAGTGAAGACAGATCTGTTTTTTTCTTCAGTTCATCCTGATACTGTAACTTCATGTTATGTTCCCTGTGGATCTGTCTGGATTAACACTGAATACATGAATATGTGGGTTTACTCACGTGTGTGTTAATGATATTATGGACATCACATGTGAGGAGACACATTGCTATTGATCAGCTGCCTTTGATCAATTCATTAACCAGTCCTCTCTCAGTCCTCAGTTTCACCCTGCACACGGCTAAGTGATTCTTAATTAGCAAATACTCTCCAGGCGAACACAACTCACAACCTGTTTGCGTGTGTGTGTGTGGATGGGAGTGAAGTGTATGCATGTGCATTTGTGGTGGCAGCAGTAATGTGTGTGTGTGTGTGTGTGTGTTGAAGTGTGTGTAGGTGACTGTGTTTCTATATGTGTGTGGTTAAATGGAGTTGGCAGGCGACATGGTGGGCTGGCTGGCTGCATCGTGACCTGGTGGCCCCCAAAGGAGAGAGAGCTGACAGAGGAAACTCTCTCCTCCCACACACACAAACACCTTAAAAACGACTCAATACACAAGACAGAAAATCCCCCTCAAAAAAATCCTTGCATTCTCTTCCTTCTGCCGCTCTATGAATTTGTTATTCAATCAGTCCAACGTGTTTTCAGTTCAGTTTATTTTCAATTTAAAAGGGATTTCTCTGCTAAAAATACGCCCCTTGTGTATTTTCCACTAAGTTGGATGTGACAGACTTGCCAAGGCAAAAAAGCACATGGGAATTTGCAGAGAATACACTTCCTGAGTTACAGCTAAAGAGACATGGCAAAGAGAAAAACACACACACACACACACACACACACTCACACACACATCTATAAATACACAGAAAAAGAGACATCTTCAGTGCAGCGTGCTGACGCCGGTTATGCTGGGTTTTTTTTTTTTTTTTTGCCACGCTTCGCCGGCCGCTTAAGCCGCAGCAATGGGATTTTCGGACTGGAATTAGACTGAATCTCAACCAGGAGGGATGTGTGTTGCCCCCCCCCCCCCCACCTCCATTCACTCGTTCCTTGTTGTCATAGGTGAAGGTGGAGGGTGACTTGAAAGAAATGTTACAGAGATGACAAAAAATAGCCCCTACCTCACTCATTCTCCCTCCCTCTCTCTCTCTCTCCCACTCAATCACACTCGCCCCCTACCTTTTCCCCTTAGACGAGAACCCCAGATAACCCTGCATCACTACATCAAAGAGAAGATGAGAGGAAGATGGATGGAAAGGGGGGAGCGGAGAGGAGAGGAGGTGGAGTGGGAGAATCTCAGGGAGGCGGATCAACAAAGACACAGGTCAGAGGAAGAGAGGAGGAGGAGGAGGAGGAGGAGGGGGATGGAAAAGAGGCAGCACAAGTGGAACCAAAGTGGTGACGAAGATGTGAACACCTGAGCAGGATTGAGATACAACGGAGAGCAGGAGTGTATCGCTCTCTATTTATATCCCTGTGTGTCTGCCTTAATCTCTCAGTGTGTGCCTCACTTTCTCGCACACTAACACACACACACAGCTTGCCTGTCCACTTTCTCTCTCTCTTTTTTTCATACGATAACAGAGCGAACAGTTCAATTAGCCGAAGCTGTCAGGATCGTCCATTTCTGCCCTCTCCTCTCTTCAGACGATGGAGGGATGGAACAAAGGCTGCCCACGAAAAGCAGCAACATCAAAGCTCTTGTATTCAGTCTGAGTTGCACTTCACCATGATGTGTGTATGTGTGTGTGTGTGTGTGTGTATGTGTGTGTGTGTCTGTGCGTGGGTGGGGTGTTCATAAGATCAGTCACCAGCCCTACTGACCCATGTTGCAGCGAGCAGGGCGAATGATAATTAAGCAGGAGACGGGGGATTTGCTGACATGTTCGCATTTTGCTTTTCTGCTGTGTGGGATTTTCACTCCCGTAGGTTCACCCACACATGCAAAACTTCATAATTTATCATATTTAAACCTCCTTTTATATTCATATAGTTTGACCTGCTCACTCTTCTTGGTGAAAAATAATCTTAAGATATGGAAGTTGAAGTTTTATCCTGTCCTGTGCTCTGAGTGCTGGGAGCAGGTGTGTGGGTAACAGCTAGAGGACACACACAACAGAGAGAGAGAGTGAAACAGAGATGAGTGAAAGGATGATGAGACGGCCAACGCTGCTCCTGTGTCAGGGGAAGAATACATAAGGTGAAAGGTCATTGACCCTCCGGTAAGTTGAGCCTCACTGGGTGTGAGGCGGCAGAGTGAGACGTGGAGGGATGAAGGGCAGGGCAAGATGGAGAGGAACAGCGAGAGAGAGAGACAGGAGAAAGAGGAAGAAATTTACAGCACCAGTGACTAAGTAGCATGATACCAGTTGAACTGGGAATAAAAGCCTGATGTCTCTGCTAATAGAGCTGTAAGTAGTCTATAAAATTCACAGACTGCTCTGTGATATATTAAAGATTTAAAATGCCTAATTGACCTTAGATCGCATGATGGAGGCAGACGAGGACGCAGCAGGAAGGAAATCACTTAAACCTGCGTTTCCACTTAGTGACAATGCAACGAGCTGTAAAAGTTCGATGGACATGTTAGCACCTTTAAAAGGCCGACAGGATGAGTACATTAGCACACAAGTGCCTGTTTACATTTCCAACAGACATGAGAGCAACATTAGCTTTCATCTAGAGTCATCACTAACAGTAACAGTAACAGTTCCTGAAACTAACTTGGTTATGTCTGTTTGCAAAAAGTCCTGATTTTGAGTTAAAATTAGTATTTTACAAGTTTTCTTTACCTTACAAATGAGCTTCCATACTGTATGACTAGAGTGAAGCAAACCAGTAACGTTGTGAGGCATGACGCCAAAACAAACAAGATGAAAGAGCTTCAAACTTAGAGTGAGTGAGTAAGTTTAAACCTGGTATAGTGTTTGGCTCTTGTAACTTTACTGACACTATTTCCACAGATTTCAATAGTTCTTTGACAGGATCATATTCATTAAAGGTAGAGTCTGGAGGTTTTTGCTCAGAAATAAACACTAGACTTATACAAATGAAATCCGGCTTAATCATCACCTATTGGCTTCTAGTCCTGTGCGGTGGTGACTGTGTCTGCAGAGCCCCCCCTGCTCGGTCTTTCTAGTACGCACTAGTCTGACTAGTCTTTGTCAGACTAGTGCAGACTAGAGAGACCGATGCATAAGAACTGATGAAGCCGCTTGGATAAGAGGCGAAACCTCTTCCACAGACAAATACAAGTCCAGTTGCCTTCGATTCAATTTGAGAGAGAGATAACAATGACCTGGATGAATGAGAACATTCACAGACAACAACATCAACAGCAAAACAACTGTCAGGTCCCTCAGATACTGCACCTGACACGTGTCTGTTAAATCGGCACATTTGGACCTGGCACTACTCCCAGTCAACATTTTCATGTTTAGTCGACTTATGATGTTTGTTTTCAGTTCTCAAGCTTTCCACATCTTCTTCTGTGTCTGTTTTTGGTGAATTTGTGTGGCAGTGTTGCAGTGAACAAAAAAGGGACTCACACACAGAAAAATAAATCAGACAGGGGGGTCTGGATTGCAAATTGAATTTCTTCATTCACAGAGTTTGTACAGAGCAAAGTGACAAACATTTCATCAGTATCATCAGTTTCAGCTGTGAAGCCTGCACAGAGTTCTCTTCTAGAGGCTTTGGTTGGTGTCCACAATCAGGCAGGCTTGATTGAAACCACCTGCGACAGCCAGCCAGCACCAAGCACATCACACATGGCAGGTATATGAACAGGACAACATTATTCTGCCTAAACATCAGAGTAAAAAAAGAATATTAAAAACAAAAGAAGCAAACTTTTACAAGACTGTGCACACACACACACACACAAAGATACTTAGATCAAAACAAAAATGCAAATGCAAAAACAGTACCTCACCATTCACACTAGGGTTAGACTGGCACAGGCAGACAGAAAGCAGGCCATCTCCAGTTCTTCATTAAAGGGGACATATTATGGAAATATCACTTTCTGAAGGCTCTTTAACATATATTTGGGTGTGTCTTGTCTTCTGGCCCCAAAATGTGAGAACTGACAGGAAAAACCCTGTAATTTGCTCCACAGGTTGAAATCCATGTGGTTTTTCGAGCTGTTCCCTCGGTTGTCCAATAATGATGTCATTAGATATCAAATTTGCATAATACCACCCCTACCTGGTACCCATAGAAGGGTTGGGGTGGGGCTAGCGGTGGTTCATTTGCATTTAAAGGGACCGGGCACTGAAACAGACTGTTCTGAACAGGGCTGTTTTAAGGAGATATAAAAAGAGAGCTGTGATGTTTGATCCTTGGGGGATTTTGACCAAAGCATGCCACAGACATTTTCATTTGTGGAAAAGGGGACTGCAAACTTCTCTAGCTGTAGCAACTTAAGCACAGACCGCACGATAGCTAAATACTGCTGTCTATTTCTCCATGAGTCAAGTGCGATCAAAAGCCACTCATAGTCACAAATAATGCTCAGAACAGCACCAAACTTCATCAACAGTACAAATAGGGTCCCAGCACATAAAATGAGGCATCAAACATCTGCTAGCTTTGCCTGGTTTCTATTGAAAAGAGACGAAAACAGAAGTCACCCACTCGCCTCCAGCCGTTTGCAAGTTGTAGGAAAGAGAATAATTAGACCCATAACAATGGCAGCAGCACTATGCTCTGCCAATAAACAAACATCTGTGGCCAAGAAGGAGCGGACACACAAACCTGACACCCGGAGAAACACAACACACTGCACCCTGTTACACCGAATATGATTTGGACACAGCCTGAACAATGACTCCTGTACTAGGAGCTAAGTGAACCCATTGGTAGCTTTGTCTTTTAAGAGAGAGCGAAAAAAAACTGTGCAGAAAAAAAGGAGGTAAAACCTTCATAGAGATCAAATAAGCCATAAAATATTAGTCAACGTTTATCCTGACTGCCTTTTACAGCATATAAAAGTCTAATGGCAATAACAAGCTGAGTGCTACAAAGACATTTGGGTCATAGAAGTGTCGGCCAAAATAAGACAGAGGGGAATGAACAACACTGGAAATACCAGAGCGAGTGAAAAACTCACCCACACAATAATTATAGGTTGAAGGACACCCCTGACCTTTAAGTCTAAATTGTAGCCCTAATGCACCCTCATGCACGACCATGAGAGCTAAACAAAACGTCTTCATCTTGGACCGTTTCCTCCTCCTCCTCCTCCTCCTCCTCCTCCTCCTCCTCTGGTTGAAAACCCCCACGTATTCACACACAAGACTGGAACCAGAACTCAAGTGCACTGGCAGCCGTATTCGTTCCACCCGTCTGTCCAAGAGCGCTCTCCTTTCTCAGACATCCAGTGAGTAGCTCCAGTTTGTGCAGGATTTGGTCATGGGAAGGACCACAGAGCAAGAAAAACTCCCAGACACAGACACGAGTAATGTGAGCAGCTATTGTCACACTCAGAGTCCAAGTCATGCACTCGGGGTCTTGTCTCTGATCTAAGGCCCAGCAAAAGCCTTGGCAGTGTGTAGTGTGTGTGTGTGTGTGTGTGTGTGTGTGTGTGTGTGTGTGTGTGTGAGAGAGAGAGTGAAGGTGCTGATGTGGGGGAAACAATGACAGGTTTGTTGCTTTTAGACACTTTTCCCTCGTCTGACGCCCTCGTGGTGGTGCAAAGGAGTTCTCACAGTTCGCACACACATCACAACATCCGTCCTCTTGTGCATACATACATACACATGTTGCATATACAAACACACACACATAAACACACACACATGCACATAGACCCTCTGATCCTCGTAAACCATGTAAACCACAAGAGGAAGCTGTCATTACGCTCCCAGAGGAGCTCCCAGGGTGTAATTTCAAGAGATAAGAGAACAAATTAGCTGAGAATTCATTATGTTTATACTGTATTCAGTGAGGGGGCATTATGGGATGGTTACTGAATGGAAACTGTGGATGGTGGTGTAGTGTCACAGGAATGGAAAATGCCGTTTTTGTTTTTTTTTCTTACAGCTCATTTAAATCCAAAAGGCTTTTGTTTAACCCAGAATACGTGAACATCAATGGAATTCGCGCTTGCATTTGTTAACATATTTTGCACATGTACGTATAGTTTCCGTCATGTACAGGAGATTTGTTATGATTTCTGGTTTCTAGGCGAAGCAAACAGCTGAATATGAGCCGCTGTGGAAAATCAACAACACAGGCAGGAAAAAAAACGACCTGATGTTTAGTTTAGATCCATGTTTGTCCCGTTCGCATTCATTTGGTCCAGCGTGCACTAAGTATGGGGGGTTGTAGGGATAAGAGCACTGGGAAGTTGGGGGAGTAAAGAGGGCAGATGTTGGGATTAAATGGGTGGGGTGGGATTTGGAGCTGGGAGAGTTAAGCTGCACATTTAAAAGGGATTGTGGGTAGGGTGGTGGTGGCTCATGGACATGTAAGGAACCTCTTATTTTTTATTATACAGAAACATACCTGAAGATTAGGAGGACGTTTACTTTTCATGTTGTTCATTAGAGGAGCACTGTAAGTTCGCTTGCGGTTTTGTCCGTCTCGTGTTTGGTTCTGGTTTTTGAAGCAGAAAGTCGGTGGTTTTGATGAACGGGTGAAGAAAAAGTTTCAATATGCAAGAAATTAAACACCAACTATGATGAAGAAATGACTGAAATATCCATTTAACAGAAAACATTCTGAGTTCATCACTGTGATCAACCTCCTTCACATTACATATACACATTCAATCCAGTTTCTGTATTAAAACATTGATTATATCAACTTTAAAGTCAACTAAGATCTTTTTTAGTATTAAAAAACACCCATCTGTTTCCTGAGAACCAGAAAAAAACCCATAATCCATCACTACAATGACATCATCCTCCACGTAGTCAAACACACATGCAGTATATCAGCCAGAATATGTCAAAAATGCCGAAATAAATGCACAGTCGCTGTAGTAGATGGAGATGGATTTGGGGTCAACTGTCGCTTTAAAGCTGAATAATTCACCCTTGAAAAAATGAATAGCAATCTTATTAGATGACGTCAAGTAAACTGCACACAAACATTTCATCTTTTTTTTTTTTTTTTTTTTACCTTTCCATCCTGCTGTGGGGACTCACACAGATGGAAAGTAAAGGAAAGACAATCAACAGAACAGACAGTGGTGAGTCTAGAGGCACTGACAGCTCCTGTACAGACAGATTGTGTATGTCCATACAGAAGATTTATTACTATTACAACATATATATCCAATACATATATGAGCATACATGTGTGAAATACCCATGGTAGAATTTGTTCAGGTACATATATTAAAATATCCATGATTATCGCTCGATTAATCTACATGCTGAGAATTACCTGCTGTTACTGTATTATCAGTTATCAAACATATATATATATATATATATATATATATATATATATATATATATATATATATTTACAAGCTAAGGAACTCATATACTGCACAGTTATACTATATACTCTATGCCCAGGACACAAACATACACACATGAACATGCACATTTGTATAAGTCAATATATGAGATATGTAAAGGTTACATCTCATATATGGAAATTCAAAGTAGGCGACATATATTACATTTGCATATGGAGACTGTCTCAGGTGTCACTTCCTCTGCAACAATATGAGAGAATAAAGTAGAGCAAACCAATGAGACAATACACATAAAAGTGCTAACATCCACTTTTCTAAAAATGTATAGGAGCACTTTACAAAGACTATTTTTTCTCATGCGAATGATCGTCTGGCTGTCATGTTATTGCATGTGTGTGTGTGTGTGTGTGTGTGAGACCCACCATCAGAGGAGGAGGAGGAGGGAACGTGAGACTGGATTGCTCAGTTTCACTAAATCATCTCCTGATGCTAGTGTAAACACTGAATCTGATTTGAGCTAATTAGGTTTGTAGTCAGGGTAAATAGTGTAAAAGGAAACCGCTCGCACATTCAGCAGGATCTTTTCCCACTTGCTGCCACACTCCCTTAGAAAACCTACCCCTATTCCTTTATTTAACCAAGAGGAGGACAAAATGTTGAAACTATCTTCCCCACTCCTCTCACTCTATTCCTTATGCTCCAGTCTTACATATATATATAAATATATATTAAATATCTACATATATAAAAGGCTTTCTTTCTCCTTAAAGTCATATGTAATGTCCATAATGTTGTTTTGGTCGGACGATGGGTTTTTCCTGCTCGGGTATTTGGGTAATTTGATTTTGAGAAAATAAGGGCACAGGAAAGGGAGCGGGAGAAGGGATGATATATATAAATATATATATCAATCGATTTCCTGGCTTTGGTTTTTGAGATATTTCACATTTGCGGTTGAGAGCTGCCTCTCTCCTCTTTTCCTCCCACCCCAGACTACCCAGGCCTACATGCCCCCCCACCCCACCCCCCAGTCTTTTGGCATTCTCAATGCAGTCTTGAAAAGTTTTTGCCGTCCAGCATCTTGTCACTCATGTCTCCCCTCTCCCCCCTGCCCCCCCACCCTCTCATCATACTCGGTAATGTAGTCACACTGATTGCATTCTCTCGCTAATCTAATTCTTCCCTCTTTCAGCCCCCCAGAGACTTCGAGTGGATTCACATCACATCCATTTCAATGACCCCCACCCCATCCCACCACCACCACCACTACCATCCCCACCTCACCACCCCTTCATCATGACAGCACATACTAACTTTGGATTGAAAAGACCCATAAGCCTCGCCTGCTTTAACCACTCCGATCACATTACCGCCCTCACAAAAACAAACCCTGCTCCAGCTAACTGCTCAGATCTCATTATACCCCCCCCACCCCCACCCAAAAAAAACACACACAGTGGACTTCAGTGATCCACATCACCAGTGAAATCCAAAGGGGATGCTACAGCAGCAATTAAGATAACGTTTATTCCCAAACAGCAGATTCCTTTTTATTGTAGCGTTAATTTTACCGCAGCAAATGTAATTAACAGGGGCTTCAAGAGGCGGTGGCCATCGCTACATGACAGTAATTTGTTCTAGATTAGCCGTCCCGCTCCCACACAGATCCACACGGACAGATATTACGCCTGCAAACCTGCAGAGAAGAAAGGAGGAAGGACCAAGAAAAGATCTTCACGCTGCAACTTCAAATCCCATGGTGCTTTGCTAATCCCTGTGTTAGAATGATCAATGCCTCCCTTTAGATCGTCGAGGTCAAAGGTCGCCGACTGGACTTGTTAGGGGTCAGAGTCCCTTTGAGCTAAAGAGACAGGCGAGACAAAACAAAGCATTTTTCTCCGCCTTTGAAAAAAAAAAAAAAAAAAACAGAGAAGGAAAATCAAACGGTGTCTCCAAGACATAACAAATCAATCTTTCTGCTTCTAGCGAGAGATCAAGATTGATTATCTGGATGCACACAAGCCTTCATGTTTTTCCAAGTCTGAAATATATGGACTTTAAAAAAAGATAAAATTCAATACTTTTGGAGAATAAAAATGGAAAAAGGCATTTTTCCTTCAGAGAATGTGAAAGTGAGTGAGTGCATGTCCTTGTCTGTTGACTCGCTCTGCCTTTTGTAAACAGTGAACACACACTATACTATACTTTGCTATATTACACTATAACTTTATCTAAACATAAAACTGGATCAGTACAGTGATATACAGAGCAATTCAAGAATGGAATTCAATCCCACGCTTTAAAAACCAAATGACCCAATGTGTTTCACCTGTGTTGATTGTACCACCTGTGTCTCGTTCCCCTGTGTATTTACCATCAGTGCTCTCCCTTTGTCTTTGTCGGATTGTCTGCGTTTACCCATGCCCTGCATCTACATTTCATCCTGTTTCCCTGCATGTTCCTGCTCCTCTGTGTTTTGTAAATAAATCAAGATTTTTTTGTTCACTCCACCTGCTCTACCTGTGTCCACCTCCACCTGTCTCTCCCTACATCTGCATTTTGGTCCAATCCCCTTGTAGATCTTGGCAAAGCAGTCTTGTCAGTCATTGTTCTATTTAAACCATGCATGCATTGTTTCATGTTAGTACTTGTGGTGTCTGGTGGGAATGTGTATTCTTTCATTGTCACCATGTTATCTGTTTGGACCCGAGGAAGAATAGCTGATGCAATGCAGAAGCTATGAGGAGCAACTGAGGAGCAACTCTCAAGAAAATGGCAGAAACCTCAGGGTGAGTGACCGAGGAGGGATCCCTCACCCAGGACAGGCAGACATGCAACAGATGTTGTGTACAGGCAAGGAAACAGTTTACCACATGGAAGATGGAAAAACATGGGAATGGAATCAGTCAGTTAATGAATGAAGGCAGCTTCTGGTGGGCAGGCTGGGAACGGCAGGGAAAGAAGGCCATCTTAATGGGAGCACTGGATGTCAGGCTGGTTCACGAGCAGGGAGGGCAGGCCGGTTTAGCAGCAGGGGAAAGGAGGTGATGCAGGCGGCATAATGGTCTTGATCTTAATAAACAAACAAACAAACACTACAGAACACTCTTCTGCCCTCAGCCAGGGCAGATATGTGAAGGTCGTTATCATGTACAGTATAACTCCCTCCGTCTTTCCCCCTTTTCTCCATTTTAAACAGAAAGCAGCTGATAGCAATGTCACCACCACCCAGACAGAGAGGTGTAAACACAGACACATTGATCCCGCAAAGCTCCTCATTCCTACCCTCTCTCTTTTTTTTTCAAATGATTAAATGGAAATGAATCACAAACAATGATCTTCCCTCACAGCGGGAGGAGTGATGGCATTGGTGCTGCGCCGCTGCCGCCACCACGACCAAGCTGATTGCTAATATGTGAATGAAGGCGGGCGGTGGGAGCGAGGGATCGCTGTGTTATCGTTGGGCTTTTGTTGCAATTATTTAAATCACCTTATTGGCATCTCTCTGCATCTGCAAAAACCTTGAGAGGAAGTAAATGAAGCTTTAACTGTGCAACCAGACCTGCAATTGCACAGTAGGCGGAGCACAAGTGGAAGATGACTCTGTGGTTATTTCTACCTGTGTGCAGGATTACATGTGTTCATCAGCGTGTGCCAGGTAACCCTGCGTTCAGCTCAGTGGGTTGGTTAGCCAAAATGTGCCGAGCCAAAGGTGCATACATCCTATTTGCACAAATTTATGGCAGCAGCCTTACAGCTACAGTGTGTTTTATTTCACTGTGTGCTCGAGCACAACCTGCTTAGTTTCCATGTGTGTTTTTTTTGCGAATCAAACATTACCGAGTGTGTACCTGCACATTTGCTCACGGTTGGGCGTGTGCCCGGGCCGATGCCACAGGTAGCTGTGTGCTCAGTGGAGTGTATGTCGCTACACCTGTTCCCCCCTCAGGGAGGCGCTGTCCGAGGCCAGCTGGCAGAGCGGAGCAGGGACGGCGGATTGGACAGATTGGGTAAGCGGTGGGACATCGGGACGAGCAGAAGATGTGGCTGAAGGTGAGGGCAAAAATAGGGAGGGGAATAGGAAAAGTACAGAAAGAAGAACAATAGGTAAGAGCTGAGTGGATGATAGATGAAGCAGCAAGCTTTGTCAGGACGCTGAGGAGGACATGCCAAGGACAAATATGATGCTGTTCGTAACAAAGAACAGCTGATGCTGCAGTTTGCGCTTGAAGAAACACGATCCGACCTTTTGCTTCATCACGAACACCATGAGCCAAGATAAGATACCAGATAGAAAGACACAATTCAATATTGGCATACATTTACACACATTAGAAGCACATGAGGAATACTGTGTTACTTAGTGCGCAATGCTAATGCTAAGCATGACAATAATGAGTAAAATGACATATACAGCCATGTGAAAAAAATTTAGGACGCTATGAAATTTGGATACACGGATATTTAACAATGCTGGGATATTCAAGTGATATAAAATCAAACTGAATGAAAAGACTTCAGGAGAGGAATAAGTCAGGACATCTTCACATGTATTCCCAGTTAAAATGGCTATAATCACACACAGGTGGATCATGTCAGGTGCATGAGCTGAACATTGTTACTCAGCTTTCTGAAGGAGTCTTGCTCTGTTTAAACCTCAGATATTTAGTCTTGTGTGCTCCTGACTGTTGAAGTGAGAGTGAACACCGTGGTGAGATGGAAAGAGCCCTCAGAGAGAAGACTGAGGCAGCTGATCAGTCTGGTAAAGGTCTTTAAAAAGAAGATCTCCAAACTACTTGAAATCCAGCTGTTGCACTGTCCAGGAGACTAAATAGTCTACAAATGGACGACATTCAAAACAGCTGCCAACATGTCCAGGTCTGGACGTCTTAGGAAGTTCAAAACCCTGAAAAGTCTTCACAGGACCTACAGCAGGCTCTTGATACTGTTGATGTGAAAGTGTATGATCCTACAGTCAGAAAGACACTGCGCAAGTGTAACCTGGGAGGTGTGCAAGGAGGAAACTTTTTATCTATCTTATAAGAGAAACATGAAAGTTTGCCAGAGAGAACGCAGACAAAGACCAGGGCTTGAGGACAGATGAGTCTAACATTAAATGATTTGGACACCAGAACAGAGGACGTGTTTGGGGAGGGGTTCTTCACATGACTGTATCTGTTGCTGTAACAGACAGTATGTTCTCTGTTGAGGTGCATCTGTCTGTTATGATCCTGTTTGACCTGTGTAGTATGTCGTCATGTGAACATAATATCTGTCTGTCTTCGCTTGTATCTAAAACTTTGGTCTTTCACTTTATATTATACTCTGCTTTCTGTCTCTTGTGTGTGTGTGTGTGTGTGTCAGCCTCCCTCTGTCCTGCCTCCAGGCTGGAGTGTCAGACAGGAGTGAGATGTCTCTCTCCCTCCATGTGCAGTTGTTAGTTAAAATGCTGCTGCTACACTACTGCAAACAGCCAAGGGGGTCAGCCAACACACACACACACACACACACACACACACACACACTCGTACAGATGCATATACAATATACTGCATGTCAGTATATGCAACACACACACCTGGACAAACACACACATTCCATATCTCATTAGTTGGCAGCTGCCTCGTATCCGTCACTGTGTTTCAGCTCAGTCAACAGGGAAAACCTCAACTCACTGAGTCGAGACACACACACGCACACACGCACACACACATACGTATACAGTCTCACATGAGTGTAATTTAAATAATGCACCTTTGTGTGTTTGCTCACACACGCACACACATGCACACACAGACCCACATGAGGATAATTTATATAATGTCTCATCCTCCCTCTCTCTCTCACACACTCACTCACACACACACACACACACACACACACACACACACACATCCCTCCAGCTCTATCCGATCTTCCTCATTAGGGGAGCAGTCCTCCAGTCTTGGTCTCTGGAGTGTCCTTCTATATCTTCACAGCCTTGAGGGATTCTGTCTCTCTCCGTCCTTTCCTTCTTCCTTGTCGCTCTTTTTCTCTCTCTCAGACTTTCACACACACATGCACAAACACACACTACACTTGCTATCCATAGGCCAGGCCCACTGGGACTATAACACGAAGGAGGACGGAAGGTAAGGCAGGAAACAGAGTGAGAGCTGAAAGTGATAGTGGGTAAAACAGATAGATGTAGGGTGACAGGTAGTGAAAGAGGAGAAGAAGGAGGAGGGTGTGTGTGTGTGTGGGGGGGGGGGGGGTTATTAGAGAAGTAAGAAGAGTTGGGAAGAATGACACAGTGGTGAAAAGGTGGAGGAATTTGAGTCAGAGGTGCCAAGAGGGCGCAGAGCTGAAGACGTCAGGTCTGAGATGTGCGGGTGTGGAGAGAAACAAAGACAAGGGTGCTAAGTACATCAGAAGTGATCTGACACACACACACACACACACACACACACACACTCAGGAGTATGAATCTGAGCTGAATTCAGCCCCGAGTTTGAACCAGGGACTACACCCAGCATTTCCAAACACTTCTGAATCCGGTCCTGCTCTCATCATCTCCCCAGAAAAGAGAAGCGTGAAATTGACCAAGTCAAAGCTGCGACCTAAGCAAAGCTGATTTCCTGCCTTTGTATCTGTCCACTGTGATTCTGCTGCTGTGATCTGGGTCACATTCTTTATGAGACTTGTATTATGTTTGGGATTGTGGGTCTTTTTGCGGGGGGCTTTAAAAGTGAGAGCCAGTGCGAGCATGCTCACATGAGGGCTCCTGTGTGCGTGTGTGTGTGTGTGTGTGTGTGTGTGCTAATATTAGAGAGTTTATGCAACTCAGACCACTTGGTTAAAGTTGACTATATTTGGATAAAATACTTTTTCCCCTCAGGAGCAGAGAAAAGAGTTATAATGCGACCACCTGTCATCACATGACTGATATTCCATATTTAGGTCAGGTGATAAAAAGTTAAAAAGGCCATGAGTGTGTCGCGGACCTTCAGAGACTGTTGGCAGATGTCTCACTTGATGAGGGTTAGACATGGTCAGCCTCATCAGAAACATCAGGGTATCTGCTGTGTAGTCGTCGTCCCTGTTAGTTTTCATCCTTGAAGTCTGTCTTCTTGTAAAAGCAAAATGTGTTTCAGACGCCTCTGACTGGGAACAGTTCTCACCAGGTTTTCAGATGTGATGTGATGAATTCTGCATTTTAACACTGCAGCTCTTTGCTGTTCCTCGTTTGTTGTATTTTTTGCAACTAATGAGGAAATCTTGCGTCCAGCTTGCACATACTCAGTGGAGCTACATGATTGGTCAGGTATGTTTGTGTTTTCAGGTGTGTTAGGATATGGAGCTAAAACACAACTGATGCAAAGTCATTTTCATTTTAAAACACCGTCTTAGCAGCATAGTAGTGTGGACATAGCCTTTATGGCGTTCTGGTGTGTTAAGACGTAATGGGCTCATCACTGCCTCTTGAGGTCAGAGGAGGAACTACATTTTCTGAAACAATAGTCAGCAAGAACCGCATCATGCATGTTATCTAATGTTTATTTCATTGTGTTAAAATAAAAATCATTGCAATAAAATGTTTTTTGTTTTTATTCAGCTCTGGAAAAAGGTGAATTTTCAGCTGGATGAAGTCACAGTAAAGTCCTGCAGAGTCTCGGCTCTTATCAAACTCCGATATGGAAAATATATTCAGCATCATAATCCTTGAAGGTTCTTTGATTGAATAGGCCTCTGTATCCACACTATGTGTCTGTGTCTGTTGGTTCTGATCCACCACAGCCCTCATCTGCATTCACACCACATGCATCTGTGGGTAAACTGAAGACACCCGTGTTGTCACATATGATATTTAGCTCCTAAACACCCTCGTTCTGCGGATCACTACTTTTCACCATCCGGTTCATTTCTGGTTATGTTTGGACGCGATGAAAAGCGACTCAAAGAGGCTTTATCTGTGGCTCGGCGGGGATGGGGCTCTGTGAAATGTGGTGGTGGGTTTTTTTTGGGGGGGCGAGGACCCACAGGAAGGCTGAAGAGATGAGAACCCAAACCAGACCCAGACGAGTTTATGACAGAAACAAACGGGGGGTGGGGTGGGATCTGGACTCGGAGAGGTATGCACTTTCTAAAAAAGATCAGCTCTGTTTTGCTTTTGCTGCATTAAGACTCGTGGGTTTGGCACAGTGCGCACACACTCACACAGATGCACATGCTGCAACTTAGTCACCGTGGTGTCTCTGCAGCGCGTATGGTTTGCATTGGTTCTGCTGCTGGCTTTTGTAAACAGCGCTAAATGGTTGTGTATGTCTGAGTCCTGCAAGTTCTCAGACTTCTGAATGAAAGGCTACCTCTATTCCTCTCTCTCTCTCTCTCTCTCTCGCTTCATCCCTCTATCTCTATGTCTCTCCGCTGCCCTTTGACCTGCTTTACCGTATGGGCCCGTCACAAGCGCGTGCTCTTGTCACGTGTGTTTAGGTAAAGCTGTCACATGTGATCCCTGCAGACCAAGGGTTACACACATTTAATGTCGTCCACCACTGTTGATTGTAACTTGGTGGAGGACAAAGTGTTGGTGTGTATGTGTCCACAGAGTTTGTCCTTGCTCATTTAATGCTGTGTCCTTTCCTTGAATGCATTACCTTTGAAGCTAAAAACAACTTTATTTTACATGAAATCAGACAAAGACATCAATTAATAATAATGAAAACTCCTTCTATTGTTAAGAGGAAGGGAAAAGTATTTGGGTGTTTGGCCGTCTTCAGACCAATTAAGATCAGTCTGGTGGTGGACCAGACCTGGATAGTGAAATAAAACTTCTGGTCCAACATATGTGAAGGTGTTTGGTCCAAGTCTGGCCCATATCCTCTCATATGTTTGCAGTCCAACAGCCAGAGGCTGCAGAATTGCTTCAGTAGTGGTCAGATTTGGGCCATGAAACACAGGATGTCCACTGGGTCAGATGAACTGACCCCGACATGGACATTTGACCTATTAATTATCAATCACATGACACAACTCTGAGTCTGGGAGAGAACATGTGAGGCCTGAGCAACACAGTGGGATAGAAGAGGGAAATCTTTGCGTGTCTAATTTGGATTTTAATTTAAAAGTTTCTGCAGGAATCTGTGCCATCTGGTTTTGATTCATTTTGTGAGCCTGCTGCAGTGTGTGTGTGTGTACACGTCGCTTCTTGATTTGTTTGCAACAATAAAACATCGAGGTGTAGCTCCCACTTCTTTTTGTACTGGCTGCAGTGTGTGATTGCTTTACATATTGATTCAAACATCCAGAGACCAGAGGCTTCACGTGTAGCCAACATTTTTGAGAGAGAAAGAGATCTTTTTCCTGTGTTTATTGTTGTTTTGACCCAAAAACAAAAACCTGTCTTCCAATTTTTGTAAAATGTTGTTGTCGGCGTTTCAAAAACCTGTAAGCCGACAGTGGTGAGCCAAAAAAGAGTTCAAGTCAACCCCGCAGCCCTTTGTTGTTGGGTATATATGCTGTGGCCTATTACTAAACTTGGTAGTTAATTATATTGTTGGAGACAAATCATCCTGCTGGTCCAATCTGCAACGTCGTGACAAAGACCAGTTTTCATGTAGGACAAAAAGAGCACACGAGCCTCCGATCCAGGTTGACAGACGCTGTAAATCTCCTGTAAATTAGAGACAGAGAAAACAAGATTCACATTTTGTGTTTGTTGCTTTTAACAAAACACTAAACACTTCCAGATCGACAGTTAAAGACTCGGCGTGTGGTTGCAGACGGAGTTGTGCAGTTTTGAGTTCGTTCGTGAACTTCAGAAGGAATTCAGTTTTTTTTTTTTTTTTAATTCTTTTGACTTTTCCGTCCCTGTAATTTCATGCTTTTGTTTGTTGTTGTTTTGATTAATGTAGCTGTCACCCAGGCTCCTCTCACAGGGTCAATGAAGACGGAGTCAAGAGGACGATGTGATTGCACAGGAAACTAAATCAACACACACACACACACACACACACACACAGATAAAAGTAAGGAACAGTTCCAAATATTTCGACAGTGCTGTTCTTGATTCTGATGATTCAGTGATCCGAAATGTTAATCTGAAGTGAAGTTTTGGAAGCTGCACACGCACGCACACACACACACACACACACACACCATCTTGTCCACATTAAGACAGTAACCCAACCCAATGTCTACTTCTCATCCCCAGTCACAGGAAGTGAGGTCAGCAGAGAGAGAGAGTGTGTGTGTGTGTGTGTGTATGGTGTGTGTGTGACGTGATGTGTCCCCCTGGTGTCTCCTTTCTCCTGGAGATTAGGTTTCAGCCATCTCTGAGGCTTGCTAATTAATGTCACAACCTGCTAGCCATGTCAGCGCCAATTTACTACACAGACACACACACAGACACACACACACTTTTTTTTGCACCTATACACACACACATATATACACACTCACGTTTCCTCTCCTCACCTGTCACAATTAATGTCATACATTTTCCTCTGACTTTCGAGTTCTTCTGTTTTGCCCCCCACCCCACTCCTCTCTCTCTCCCTCTGTGTCACTCTATCCACTCCATTCGCCTCCTCTCCTCCGACGTGTCGCCATATTTCTTTCTGCAGTTTCTCCACCTCTGTCCTTTTTCACCTCGCTGTCACTACCAATTCTCCACCTCTTTGTTTCCTCAGCCCCCTCTCCCTCCGTATCTCTGCTTGTCAGCACCCCTCGTCCCTTCGCTCCCTTCATTTTTCTTTTACACGTCTTTCCTCATCTCCTGCTGGAAATAATGAACTCCATCTTTTGTTTCCCGTCATCATCACATCTGTTTGCTTACATTTGTCATCGCCTCCTGTTGAGCCGCTATTTGCTTTAGATACAGAGGAGACATACAGTAGCCTTAAAGTGGAGCTCCACAGCTTTTACACATCAGCTTCGGTTTATTTACCAAGGAGACGACTGCGCAGCGTGTAACTGAACCTGTCATAATGTCTCGTGTGATTCGGGAGGATGATGTCACGGTGATGTCATCAGGATTATGTTGGACTTTAGCTGTGAGACTTTGGATTCAGAGTTAAAAACTGAAGGTGTTGAGTTTCTTTTAAGTTGCATCATGGGAAATACAGGACCCATTTCTGGTGCTTTGACCCATGAAGGTCGTACGGATCTGATACGCTTTCATCTGTGATTATTATTATTTTGATCAACATTTATTGACATAAAGACATTTAGTATATTGATAAAAACAATATTATGTTGCTTATATTAAAAAGATTACCACTGAATTCATTTCAACTACATTAAAATGAATTCAGCAAAATCACTCTAGAGAAATTTGCATAATTTGACATTAATTGACAGTTGGATGAAAACCAGCTTGTTATCCCCTCCCCTCCCTCCTCTGGTTGCCCCCCCCCGGTGTGGCTTCACAGTGTGACCATGTTTAGCTGTGACCTCATGTTTGACCACCTCCTGCTGATGATCAATAAGTCCTCATTTGTCAGACGTCCTCACTCTGCTTCTGATGACTCATGTCAGCCATGTCTCTGTGTGGTCGTGTCACGGTGTATAACCATGTTAAATGTGTCTGTACATGTGTGTGTGTGTGTGTGTGTGTGCAAATGTTTGCCCTAATCATTAACCTTAATGATTGACAATGTCCTCCCATTTCCACCTCCCCTCCCCCCCTCCTCTTTACTTCCCTTATTGACCCTCCTGTCAGTGGCCTGTCACCGCAACTTCCTCATGTCATCAATAGCAGGACTTTATCTAGATGGACAGTCACCCCCACTCTCATGTACCTTATAGCTTATCTGGGATACTGTATCTGTCAGGGAGAGGGGGGTTGAGTGTGTGTGTGTGTGTGTGAGACCAAGTGTGTGTGTCTAAGTGCATTCTTGTATTTCCCTCTTTTTAAAAGGTCAAAACGTCCTGAGAGCAGCAGGTAAGGTGAGGAAGGAACATTTTGCTGCTTCACTTCCAGGGGTCAGATTTCAGGCAGGTGGAGGTTTTCGTTTCCAGAGAATAATTCTCTCAACAAATTGCTGACACACACACACACAAAAAGTGGCTCTTTAAATGGTGCAGACATTTTCCCTCAATGACAGTGTGAAAGAGAACTGCTGGTGATTTTAAGTTCATGCTGCTGAAATGCGGAGAGTGAAACCATCTTATCTTCCATCTTATCTAAACAGGAAATTGCTCCGTTTGGCCTTCTGTTTTTAACCACTCACATCTGAGTCGTCAGTGGAAATAAAGGACAAAGAGCAGACGGCATCAGACTGAATGATCTGAAAATCTGCTTTAGTTGTGTTTCCTACAGAAGCACTCTTAATCTAGACAAAGGGAACTTGAACACATCCCCAAAAGTAGAAACAATAAAATCTGTCATTAATCCACATTGTCTGGAAAAACATCGTCTCTGATGTGAAACACTAAATCTCTTGAAGTTAAGGAACTCTGATGTTTTGGTGCATTAGCAATGGTGTTAGCATTAGCATGCTCCACTAGCTTCCACCCATCATACAGTACGTAATGTGAACTAACTGAACTGAATTACTCTGACTGTCTCTGTCTTTTTAAAATGTGAATAGTCCAACAAGTTTTAGAAACTTGTTGGGTCTGTTCCTGACATCTCTGACAGCTTCTGCATATCCCCCTCATCCAGGCCCCTCGTTCTTTTCCTCTCTTCACTGGCTCACTGTGCATTTTAGAATAAAATTTATGATCCTGCTTCTCTCAGCTTCCTCCAAGTCAGTGCATCGTCAGGCTCCCAGTTATATGTCAGACTTTTTTCTGGAAGGTCTTTGCATCATTTTAGCATCAGCCACTTGCACAAGTGACAATAAATGTAAATGTTGTATGAATAAAGTTTATAACTATCTTCTTTTTTTTTACATCTTGACTTGATCTGATTTTTATTGCACTTGTACAACAAACCAGAGCCAGTTTGTCCCACTTTTTTTTTCTCCCCTCTGTCACTGTTTTCAACATCAGACGTCTGCGGCCTGTTTCCCTGATAAAAATCTTGCTCAGGTTCTGATGTGTTTTCAGTCCGTGGTTTGTTTGAAATGAATACAGGAGGAGCTGCAGCGCTGGTTTCAGCAGCAAACCACCGTGACTGAGGAGACAAAAGAGCAAAACACCTACAGAAACTCAGGTTTCATCATCAAAAGGTCAGGAGGAAAAAAAAGAAAGAAGAAGAATTTAAAAATAAGAAAAAGGGCCTGGCAGTGTCGGCCATCTGTCAATGACAACTCATGACATGAGGTGCAGCACATTGAAAACAAAAGACAGGGTTGTTGTAGTTGCTACACAGAATAATGTAGTTACCCCTTTACAAGCAATGTGTGTATGAATCAGTGTGTATGTGTGTGTGATGTAAGGAATGTCAGATTTCGGGGTTTCTTTCCGACAGTAGTTTTGAATTTCAGCATTTGACATGAGCTCTGAGACTGTCTGTCTTTCTCTCTCCCCCCCTCATGTCTCTTTTATCAGGGCTTTGGATTCTGCACTTCACTTCACGGCGAAGAGAGGAGAGCGAAGGAGAAGAGACGATGGCGGAGGGAAAAGTAAAAGATAAATGTATGAAAGGTTAAGAGGTATTACAAGGAGAAAGGAGAGCAAAGAAGAGAGGGAGCGAGGGAAGGAGGGAGAAGGAGAAGGAGAGATAGGGGAGAATGACAGATGGGCCCAAAGAAGAGAGGGCTGCTGGGTTCAGCACTGCGGCAGAGCTGAGCATATGACAGCTTTACAGTGGGCTCCGTGTGTGTGTGTGTGTGTGTATTCTGGCTCTCCTATGCAGAGTGTGTTGGACTATGCGCGTGTGTGTGTGTGCATGACTGTGTGCATCCTGGCTCAAACTTTTAGGCTGTGCATTTGCATGTGTGTGTCCATGCACGTGCTCATGTTCGTGCCTTGGCGCGGTGCCAGTGTTTACCTAGGGCATTTTCTGTGTGTCGGACGTAGCCAGAGGGACCGTTCCTCCACCTGTTATCCCTCCATTCTTCTCTCTCTCTCTCCTCTCTATCCCCTGCTCCTGTCATCCATCTCTATATTGACTTAACCAGTGATAAATCAGGGCCCGCTGTTGTGTATGTGTGTGTATGTATGTATGTGTGTGTGTGTGTGTGTGTGAGGTGGGGGGGGGTTGCATGTTTGCTTTAGCCACACGGCACATGTTGGCTCAGCGCTCAGCAAAGGATTTCTCACACATCTTAAATGCATTGAAATTTGTTTACACGAGTTGCCGCGCTCATTTGCTCATCGCTGCTTGTTTTTCCAATACATCACTCCTCCCGGTATGTGGAGGTTTCCAGAAATAGGCCACGCTTTGACAAACATTACACAATAAAATACAGTGCGTGCAGATATGCTCGACATCATTTGTGTTATTTTTCTTCTTTATGCTGTTTTTTTTTTTTTTTTTTGCTTAAGATGAAACTCACCTCGCTCTGCTGCTCCCTTCCTCCCAGAGTGCAGTCGGTTGCAGCGCCTCCTCCTCCTCTTCATGCTGCCAGTCGTAATTTCTGCACTTCCTGTTTCTCTGGCTTTGGCTGTGATGTCTGGAGCGAGGTGAGAGGTCGCGAGGACCAGGTGTGGTGGAGTTGGCGTCGACTCTGCTACCTTTGTATCCTCCTGCTGTTAATCTGGCAACGCCATGAGCACATGTTGTTCCATTGTTCTCCCCCCAACGAATTAGGTGTTGCATTAAACCGCTTTTGTTTGAACACCACCGTTTTATGATATAATTTGGAGACGTATTCGAGCCATTGAAATCCGGCCTCGTAACATCTGTCAGCAAATCGCTCTCCTTTGTGCAGCAGGTTAAACGTCTGGATGCCGACACGCGGCTAATCAGTTACAATGGCTACATCCACTACAGACTCTCTGAATCTCCTCTTAATGCAGCTCTGTAGTATATAAAGTACTTTAAACAAACATTTTCACCATATGTGGGTTTTTATGTTGCAGGATGTTCCTGTGACTGACTTGTGTTACACATTTTACTCATGTTTCCTGCTTGAGTAAAAGACAGAGGATCATAAACTGTCAGAATTCACTCTATAAAGGAACAGGGAGCGTTTTTAAGACTCCGTGTTGACATATAACGTCCCATCCTTTGTGCATGTATCTCCCTCTGTCAGTTACTCTGTCTTTTGTACCTGAACCTTGCGACATAAAACACAGTCATGAGCTCGCTGTAACACATCAGTGATGGTTTTTACTGCTGTAAGGTCAGAGCCGTGCTTCTACTTTTGGGATGAGCCATGCAGAGGGAGGGAGGAGACAAGGAGGCAGTGGAGGACAGGGAGGGTGATGTGCTTTCCCTAAAATTGAAAGAAGCAAGATCGTGACTGTCACACATCGCTGATCGCGAGTCAAGGGTGACGTTTACTTTCAAAAGCATAGAGCGGCACTGTGTGGGGGGGGGGGGGGGGGGCACAGGACACACACGTTCTGAAACAAACGCATCATTCATTTGCAGCCTTGCTTCCCGGGCTATAATCTAAACACAAAGTATCAATCCATCGCTGATTTGGCCATGAAATAGGACCACAGCAGCGACTGGGGTCTCTTTAAACTGCTGAGGTGGATCACGGGCGGGTGCAGGGTGTAAGGAGAGGGGTGGGGGTGGGCGGGGGTGCAGGGTTTAACAAGGGCTGTGGGAACGCTGGGGGAAACATTGGATCAGTGTCAGAGGGAAGTTGATTTAACGTCGCATGTGAGCCGGCGGACGTGTTGTTGGTGTATGAAAAGGTTTTACAGGGTTTAGGGAAGGTCAGGAACTCTGGTGATGGTGGTGGAGGAGGAGTAAGATCAGGGAGGATGGCGGAGGAGACAGAAAGAAAAACAGAACCAGAGACAGATGAACACAAACATGCAGATGAAACAGAGAGAGACTGTGAGATATTTTGGGGGGAGAGATGTCTGCGTGTGCTAACTTGTGGCCTGTGACACCGTTTGTCATGAGTCAAGAATGACAGAGGGGAAACCACAGTGTGATCTCTCTTCTCCTTCAGTCACTCCAGGCTGTCATCCTGTTTCTCTATCCTCTGGTTTCAGTTTGTCTGTTTAGACTTGTGTGTGTGTGTGTGTGTGTATGTTGTGTGTATACATATATGTATGTGTGTGTGTGTGTGTGCACAGGCTGCTATTCCCCAGATGTATCTATGGCAGCAGACGAGAGTGTGTGAGCGATGGCAGATGTGGAAGCTTTTATTTCCCTTGATAGATATATTGTGGCATGTGTGTTTGTGTATATGCGTGCATGTGTGTGTGTGTTTCTGTACCTCGGACTGTGTCCCACTGCACATGCTGAACAGTATGTAAATGCCAGGCCATGCTGAGCCTAAGGGCAAACAGGCCACATAGGGGAGAGGAGAGTTTAGAAATGACTTTTCTGCACGCTATTTCAGAACGCTACTGCTGTCGAGGCGGACTCTCTAGGTGCAACACACACACACACGCACATAAAGCATTTAGTCTTCTCCCACTTCCCCTTCACACCCATTATGTGTCAGGCCTCATACCCTGGAACCACAGTGATTGTTTTTGTTTTATTACAAGATTTAAGTCACAAATTGTTTGATTGATCCTGATGACACGTCTGTCTGTGCATCCATGTTTTATTCCACTGTGCCGTGAAGGTAAAGACAATATAAAAACACAGTGATAGTGATAGTCTTGCTGTGTTTGAACCCCGATTCTCTTTATCTTAACCTTAATTTATGCACCTTGAGCTCAGAGAGGTTCTGATTGGGTCCATCATGTTGAGCCTGTTCTGCACACGACAGGCAGCTGCAGCTGAAAACATTCAATTCAAATGTATTTTTCACTCCTGTGTGAGTTAATGTTTGCCAAAACCTACAGTTCTCGGCTTCTTCCTGGAAATTATTTAGGGTCTTTTAAAATTTAAAGCACATATTTATGAGCCCATCTTTAAAGATGTATGTCTTCAGTAGGAATGAACAGACAGACTGGGAGTGTGGAGATGATGCATGGTGAGAGGACCTAGATTTATGTATCGCCTCTGCCAAACAGTGCAGTTGCACTTAATTAGCGTATGAATTGTGGAGTTATGGCCTTGTCGCGACCTTTGACCTTTCACCATCAAAATATAATCAGTTCTTCTTTGAGTCCGAGCGAATGTTTGAGCTGAATTTGAAGAAATTCCCTGAAGGTGTTCCCGAGATATCACATCCAAGAGGCCGAAAGCATGTTTTGTGAGGTCACAGTGGCTTTGATCTTTGACCTCTGAGCACCAAATTGTAATCAGTTCATCTCTAAGACCAAGTGAATGTTTGTATCAAATTTGAAGAAACTCCCTGCGTGGGATATTATGATGGGCCTGAAGCTGTTGCTGTTGTGGAGCCATGAAAAGTAATGATTAGAAGAACAGCTGCATCCACTCAACAAATTAGACCAATAAAGTTGAATTAAAAAAAACAAAAAAAAACAAAGAAAAAAGTCAGCTTCCAAAGACCCTTCTTTAAAAACTTGCTGAAATATGACATCTCACTCCTGCTACATAAACCTCCTGTATCAGCATCCTCCTCTAAACTCTGCAATCTGCAGTGTTTCACATCCTGGTTCCACTTAACCCCTGTCTCAATTAATCCAGGAAGTCCCACTGAGATAAAGGATCTGCCCCGTCCCTCAGCAGCCAATTGTCACTTTCCTGACGAATCCACTCACCTGGTTGGCTAGATTGCAATCAGTGTGGGTTGATTGAAAGGCAAGGACACAAAAAGGACAAAGACAAAATCACTTAGGCAGCCTATTAGGCCTGGAATGGGCTGCATGTCTGTAACAATACAGTAGGAATTGATAATCGGCTGGTGATAAGGAGGAGAAAGGAGGAGGAGAAGTTTGCAGGCCTTGAGGGAGCTGTCAAGAGGTGTGTGTGTGTGTGTGTGTGTGTGTGCAGAAGTGTGCTGCTGATAATATGCATCTGTATGAATCAAATTATAGTCTTTAAGTTGCGAGTCTGCACAACTGATTGGCACCAGTTCTCCTCCTGCAGCTGGAGGCAGGTTTCCAGGTGCTCTGCCGGCAGGTTGTTGCAGCATCATGGAGGAACTTGGCTCATCTAAGTGTCCTCTGTTTCTTCATGTGATCTCAGATTGACTCCATGATGTGAGATCAGGGTCAGACCATCTGTTGCAGGGCTCGTCTCTGAGGAGCTTCATGGTTCTGTCTGCATGTGTTTGGGGTCGTTGACCTGCTGCAGGATGAAGAAGCCTCCCTGATCATTTTGTGTGACTGAATCCAAAGTAATTCAGACTTCTGCACACTTATATAGTGGACATAAAGTTTTTGGAAATTGAACAGCTACTGAATCTTTCAAAGACAGGAAATCAGATTCCGAATTTCAGTATTTCAGTAGAGATGTCTTGAGTGGATCCTATAGATCACTGGCCTTTTCTCTGTTTTGTTAAATCTCTGCCTGCTAGTGCTCTTCCTTACCACAGCCATCCTCTGCAGTGCATTTCACTTTGCATACGTTATGTTGTGTTGTGTTGTGCATTACAGATTCACCGCAACAGATACAGAGCATAAGTTTGAGCTGGTTTTATCACCAAGTCTCGCTCTGCTCCTAGGATGACCAGCTGCATAGTTTTGAACCAGTATAAATAAGTATAATAAGCTACAACATTGCAGTGGTCCAGTTATATAAATTCAGTATTTACACTAAATTCCAGCATTAAGAATTCAGTGGTGATTAGATTTCATAATGAAAGCAATCAACTGCCTATAGAGAGGATTTTATATACTGAAGCCTATGCATAAATTTGCAAGTCCTGTGTGAGTGTGTGTATGTGTGCATGCATGTGTGTCTACAATGACAGTGTGCCCACTCTCTCCCCGACTCTAATTGTGGTCTTGGCCCTGGTTTCATAATCAGTATGGCACTTGGATTACCATAATACGGCAGCAGATTCCCGTACAGTACAATACAGTCAGTTTAGCCAAAACCTCAGTGAGCTTAAAGCTCAGGAGGCCTGAGCAGAAACACTGCAGAGGATTATGGTCCAGCCCAGAGGTCCCTTATTTTAGAATAGAGGCCAGGAATGTTCTACATCACTAACACCCCTCTAATCCCACAGTGTACCAATGTACTGTATGTATGTGTGTGGGTGTTTCTGTATGTGCATGTGTGTGTATGTGTGTGTCAGAGGGAAGGAGGGGGGAGGAAGAGGGCACAGTCAGTGGCTTGAGGATCTCTGGGCTTGTGTATGCATCAACAGTCAGGTGGGGGTCAACTGGGTCTGTTAACAGATGGATTGACGCAGGGATCAAAGGGTCACTGTGTGCATGTGTGTGTGTGGATGGAGGATGGGAAGTGTGTGTGAGAAGGAGGAGGAGGAGGAAGGGTCCAGTAGCCCTCAAAAATGTGTTTCTCCAGCTTTAATCTTGTATCCACATGTTGATTTTTGCCAAATTCATGTCAGAAAGTTCTTATCTGAGTCATTTTACATCATCAGTTGATGTTTTATCTCTTTCAGGCGTTTCATGACTCATCCTGCACTTGAGGGCGTTCCTAATTTTGCATCCGATTAAAATTGTTGCTTGAATTTTTACCGCAGTCCCCTGAAATCTAAATCCTGTCAGTGACCGTCACAACCTCCGGGCTGCAACAAGCTGGTTCTGGTGTGAGCTCTTTCTAACTCTGTAGAGCATCAGCTCCATCGCCAACATCTCTCCCGCGTTAGCATCACTGCTACCTTCAGCTCGAGGCTCAAACGGCCTCTGTGGTCTCAGTCCTAGACTGTTTCCATTGTTTTCTCCCTGTTTCATCTCAGCCTGTCTGAGAGCGTCTTTCACAAATGTTCTGCCAGTGATTTCTGGGTGCAGGCTGTAGTAATATTCAGTATGCAGCCGTACCACGAGCTGCTTCATCACTGTTGCACTAGATCGGATTTTAAACCCCACACATGTGGGTTTAGCAGCTTTTCTCATGTGGATCATCAGTGTCTCCACGGTGATGGGAGGAGACGGCGTGCGAGCGAATAGAGGAGGCATCTTTTTCCACCACTCCAGGTAACAACTGTGTGTGTGTGTGAGGTGTTCACTGGCATTCTGCTGGCATTGATTTGAGTCAGTGGATGTGCCTTTTGTGAGAGGTTAAATCCACCGCTGTCTAATGATGCTTTCATGTTGTCTGTCTCTTCATCTCCCAGTGTCTGCGGCCTCCATCCCTCTCTCCTCTAATAAAGAGAATGGGGCAATATGCATGAGACATCAAACGACATCAAAGCCCGCACACTGTTTACCTCCGATGCTTTCTCTCCTCCGTGTGCTCCGATCACCTTTTTTGTGTGTTTTTGGTTTTCTGTTTTTTTTGTTTTGTTTTGCACATGCATTACCCGTCTGCAGACGCTGTTTGATGTGGAACATCAGCAAGTCTATGTCTATACACTCAGGCGTTATCAATCCACAAGTCTCCATTATATGTGGATTTTTTTCCAAACCTGTGTCGCTCCTATATGAGTGTCTTCGTCACGTGGTCAGCTGATCCTCTCTGTTGTATGTCATGGGTGGATTTCCTGCTCTTTAATTGCCGTCCGCCACCAAACAAGGAGGGAGGGTTCTCCCTGCAGACCAGTCAGTCTGTGGGCAATCACCACCAAATTTAAAAGATAAAAGTGTCTGATGCTGTTTGATCTTGCATTAGACTGGTCAGCCGGCTCCAAATGTGTGTGTTACTGTGTGTGTGTGTGTGTGTGCAGCAGGTAGGCAGCCTTATGAATTCATCACCTGTGATGAATCTGTCTTTTTACTCTCTGCCAGTTTAGCTTCGGGACATTGTGAATTTTTAACATGGCGCACAGCAATGGACTTATTCTACTGTGTTTAAATTGTGTCACTCAACCTCACAATTTAATGTAGCCCTCAGCTGCCCCTTAGAAACACCTGAATTAGAGGTTAAACACTGATACTCAATGCTACCATCGACTACAGCCAGGGATTATTATTCCTGGTATAAATCAAGGTGCATCAGCTTTTTTATATATGAAGCTTATATTCACTCTAAATATTGTAGAAAAGACAGTGTGAGTCCATATGTTGGAAAAATAGGTTAGCGACATGGTGTCTGGGTGTTCAGCTCTAACTCTGACCCTGTGTTTGTTTTATTATTTACTCAAAGCGTCTCTCCTGTCGACTGAAAAGATATTGCATCTTGCACCTTAGTGCAGCCTTGAATCTCACACTGAGTATATTCAAGAACAGAAGAAATACACAGAAGACTGTGCAACCTCAGTGTTAACAAGCAAATATTCAAATTACTGCAGAAAACCAGCAACAAGACAGGGTCAGTATGATCATTTGGAAAAGCCCTGACTGACTGACTGACAGACTGACTGATCATATTTCTACCACCCAGTGCTTCGTTGATGAGTTTAATTGTCTGGGGCAAACAGCTTGTGTTAGGAGGGTGCTGCAACGTAGTCTGTTGTTGCAAGATGTCAAGACTTTTCTTTAAATGAGACTGGTTATAAACCTTGTTCAGGATTCAATTATTCACATCAGCCACAGGGAGAGAGACACAACGACGTGCTTCAAACAAAGACCTGTTACATTCTGGGGAAGACATGAATAAAAGATCCTAGATGAAGGATGTGCTCTGTGTGAAAGACAAAATAACAAAGACAGTCAGTCTCATCTCAACTTTCTCTCAGAGTGATCATTTTGTAAGAAAATAGACATGTTTCATAGTTCTGTGGGACAACACTTTGGTCATTAAATCAGCGTTAAACCACAGCTGGTCCAGTCACATATAGGTTTTGACCTGGTCTTGTTGAGAGTGTTTGAACTTTTCATCTTCCTGTCTGTTGTGGTCATCTAACTCTAACAATAGACTCTCCAGGATGATCCTACAATGGCTATGTAAATAGCTGAACCTCATAGATCGGACGAAGGAGAGAGCAAACAGTATCCACACATGTTTCCCCCACCCTCTGTTCAACCAGTCTGAGCCTCTGAGCACCCAGAGGCGCAGTAGAGCGTCTCTGGCTACTGACAATCTATTTGAATAGTCGTTTATCCAACGCACCATCAGCATGACAGAGACATGAGTTGTGTAATTTTATATAGTGTTTAGTCTTGTTGTTGGACAAGTTGTGTTGCTGCTCTGTGATCAGCTTCATGTTTGTGATACAATGCAGGACAATCTCTCTGAATCTGGAGCCTGTTTTCACGCACACCGTGTGTTTGTGTAATATTGTGAGAGGAGCTCAGAGCTGCAGCTTCATAATGAGTTTTACTTTATGGTGAGGTCTGCACCTCTTTTCCTCCCGTGAACATTAACGTTAAAGTACCATGATAGAGCTGTCACAGTGTTGTATGATACCGACACACTGACCATAACTTTTTTAACAACACTTCTGCTGCTGCTGCTGCTGCTTCCTGACTTGGAGGTTATGTATGTGAGGACACTGGGGGTTGGGGGGGGGTGGGTGGAGGTGAAGGGGGAGGGGGGATGAGTCTGCGGGTCACTGAGTGAATAGATCTGTACAGACGTCGTTTTCTTTGACAGATTTTTGAGGTGTGTGTGGGATCAAAGGATGTCAAGGGGTTTGTCTCAGGAGTTTGGCCCAGTGTGTGTGTGTGTGTGTGTGTGTGTGTGTGTGATGGTGATGAAGTGAGTTGTCCTGCCCTCCACCGAGGGGCCTGTAAATCAGGGTTTTCATCAATCACACCCTTCCCTTCCTCCCTTTGCTGTCCTCTCACTCCTTTAATTCTCTCTCTCTCCTCACATTCTTCAATCAAAACTCACTGTCTGTTGTTTTTTTTTTTTCCCGGCCCGTTTGCCCTCTAACACTCGTATCCTTATAAACTTTCTTGTGTCTCTGTCTCCGCTCCCCTTGTCCTCCTCTTCCTTTTATCTCCATGTTCTCTCTCTCTCTCTCTCTCTCTCTCCTCCTCCTCCTCCCCTTGTCTCTCCCATCACACTTGTCCTCATCACCCTCTACTTTAGCACCAGGTGAGTCGTCCGGGGGGCTGTACACACGGCGCTGTCAGGGCCTTTCATACTTTATGATTTATGAGTGCCTTTTACAGCAGGTATGTTTTGCCTAACAGTCACCTATCAGGAGGAAAATCCCTCCCTCCCAGCTCTTCATTTCCTTACGGACTCTTTACAGCCCCCAACTGTCAAGTCCAATGACCCCGTTTTTAAAAGAACAACTTGTAATGCACCACCCACTCATATACCTCCACCTGTGTGCCAAATATCTTACAGTTTCATGTATGTGCCTATAGTTCAGGATGCATGGGATTATGTTTTTTTTTTTCTCCCTGTTTGAAAAATTCCTGTTAAGCTTCATATTTTCGTTCAGCAGGGTGCTGCTGTTGCCATCTTCTGCACATGTGCTGTGTGATATATGAGTAATAGGTGGACACAGGCGCCTGTTTTCTTATATACAGCTGAGCGGACGGCTGCCTGGTCTTTGTTATGACTCTGTGAAGCTGATACAAGAGAGCAGGCGAACATAAAATGCTGACTCCCACATGTGCGTTTGTGTGTGTGAGTATCGGTTTTAAAATCATATGTTCTCGTTTGTCTTTGCATTTCATACCTCAATCACAAGCCCCGCCCACCACACTACACTTAGTTTTAGCCCTCGAACCCCTCAGCGTGAGCTAACTACTGACCATTAGCAGGAGATGGTGGTCCTGCTGAGCTCCCCTCGCTAAGCCTGGAACAAAAAAAAAACCACCAGCAGGGGAGGTTGAAAGAACTTCAGTGTAACGTTAGAACTGGCGTCGGGGTTTAGAAGAACTGTTTTTCATTTACATCCATGAGTGAAGCATGAGGCGAGAGTGAGAGAGAGAGGACGGAAGAGGAAGGGAGGGGTAAGGATGAGGAGTTGTTTTGAAGGATGTTGTTTGGAGGGAACGAGATGTAAGGATATGGAGCTATCCTCCAGAGGGGTGTGTTTGCCAGCTTTGAGGTGTCTGGGCTTCAGAGCACATTTAGCAGCGTGTTGATATAAGTCCAGGAGTCGTGCACCAACTCCCAAACAGTTGGAGGAGGGAGGAGGAGGAGGAGGAGGAAGTGGGGGAACAGAGGAAGATTTGTTTGAACATAAAGTTTCCCGAACTGTGTCTGATTCGCTCTTTTGCAATAATGTGCATATTCGTGTGTTATGTCTGGGTGCGATCTCGTGTGCGACTCCTCTCCCCATGTGTTTTCAGATTTCAGCAGCGAGGCTGTGTTCAAGAGCGTGAGAAGCTCTCTTCACTTCTTCAACATGCTGATCGTATCAGATTCTGATCAACTGTTTATGTCCATTTGCTTGTAACCTGTATCCCGTTTCGGTCTGAACTGGCAGTGGCCGAAGAGAAACAGTAACACAAGACGTCACATCTGTTCTTAAACTGTGACCTCTGCTTGTTTCCTGCATACTTTCACGAGTGTGGTACGTACGAACCTTTGAAATGGAGCTAATCTTCTTTTTCTTCTTTGTTGGAAAGAAAAAGAAAAAAACACCCCGGTGTCACACGTGAGGGAGAACAACGTCACAGACTTTGTGATGTGTGATTCATTTCGTGTATAAAACAAATGGATATCATTGATGAATTGCTTTTAGTGCATGAGTGGAGCGGAGTGTGTGAGCATGTGTGACCCCTTTATGTGTGGTCACTCTATCACACTTGAAATCTTTCTCTCCCACTTCAACAGTGTCACCTGAGCTGCTCTTGCCTCCCCTCCCTCCCACCTGCCCAGAGGCATCAGGTGTGTGGGAGCCATTCATTACCTGCCAATCAACTGATGTCAATAGCTGCCACTCACTCACTTGTTTGCTCACTCATCTCTACCTCCTTCCTCTCCTTTTCTTTTTTCTGCCTTTTAACAGGCCCTCCTTTTGTTTCGGCTTTTTTTTTTTTTCCAAGTTCTCTGATTACTGTTGTTTTTCAATTTCATGGCCATTTCTCCCCCATAATCAATTTGCACAACATGCCCATTACTTATTACTGTTTGCCTCAGTTGCAATTGTCTTGGAATTCAATAATCATTTTCGTTCTTTTCTGCTTGGTAATTGAGGCAGTGGAGTGTGTGAGTGTGTTTTTCTCCAAGTCTAGTCAACTCTATCTGTCTGCCTCTTATTCACCCTTTGCACTGTGTGTGTGTGTGTGTGTGTGTGTACAGCTTGAGCATGGCGACCAGTGCAACACCACATTAATAACACCTGATAAAAACACGACAAAGAGTATCCACACACACACACACACACACACACACATACACTTATAATAGACCTATGCACATATACAGTACAGTCACATATGACTGTGAAAACACACACAAGCACGCACACACACTGCCTCCGTCTCCCTCTCCAGCATTTTAATTAAAAGGCAAAAAACTCCCAAATGTCGAGAAAATGACACACACGTATTTACGATCCGATGAATTAGGTTTTTGTGGCGAAAACACAACACTAATAAATCACACTTTTCACTTTTAATGCAGGATCCGGTGACAAAATATGACAAAGTTTTATGCTGGGTTTTCATTTCCTAATGGTTCAGACCTCAGCTCCCTCATTCATTCCTGTTGTGTGTGTGTGTTTTTTCTTCCTTGTCATGTTCCATCATTGTCCTCATCTATCCTCAGCTCCTTTCTCCTGCCTGCACCTCCTGAAATTCCTCCCTTTTTCCTTTGTCCTCTGCTTCCTTCTTTCTTTTCTTTCTTCCTCCTGCACAACCTCACTTCTCTCTCTCTCTCTCTCTCTCTCTCTCTCTCTCTCCCCCCCTCATTGGGAATACGAGGTAATTTAGAGCGATGTAGGTTAATGACAGCGGAGACTTGAGTCGGCCGCGGTGGCCTGGTGTCTGGGAACACGCCTGGAATCCAGACTAGGACATCTGACATCCCTCTTCCTCTTAAGTGTATCCACCGATGATCTGATGAGCAACTCCAACCTGCCTTTATCCTGCTTTAAGTCAGATAAAACCTGGAACAAAGTGCCCTATTTTTCATTGAAGTCGTGGTTAATAAAAGCTGGATAGAAGCTGTGTTGGTTCACATACCCTTCTCCTGCTGCTGCTCACCTGATACCAAAAAACACAGCACTGCATGTCCTCAAGCCTGACATATTCACTGCTTCTCTATAGGTGACTCCTACCCAAACATTCTCACCATGCATGCAGGGCTCTGTGAGACTATACCCGGCCCATCTGTCAGTACAGTACACAAGCATGCATTAATCAGACAGCTCTTGACCGTAGCGGACCCCAAACACCCCTCAGTTCTCACACAGTTGTTTGTCAATGTCCAGTCCGCTCTGGAGAGACGACACAAAACCCTCCTTTGTCTAATTGGCTCTTTAAGACGCCCCGGCGATTAAAAAATCTCCCCGGTGGCAGCGGAGGAGGCGGTGGCTATAGCATCTCCCGCTGAGCTGTGACAGGCCTCTGTTTACCATAACTCCCCCTCCCTTACACCTCTCCGTCATCTTTGCTTTCTTTGCCTGTGATTCTCCCACACAAAGGGAGGCTGCTCAGAGCAAGAGGCGAGGGGGGGGGGGGGGCGCCTAAGGCAAACAGAGGCCCAGGCAGGAGGACAGTGGGCCATTGATGGCCAGCGTATTGACAGGGATGCTGAAAGACACCTCCAATGGATGAGAAGAAGAAAAAAAACATGAGGCAAAGAAAGGAAACTGGGGGGGGGGGACAGATGAGCTGCATGGGCATCAATTCACTTAAAAACCCTAAGCTGGTGAAAAGTCCCTGCAGTTCCTCTCTTGATGCCCCCAGAACGTCTGTGCACCAAGTTTTGTGGGAACAAAGTGATCAGTCTAACGGGGACGTTACTGCTAATTTTAGCCTCTCAAATCCAGCCTAAATCTCCCAAGATGAGTTTTTCCTCTTCAAGATATTAATCTGGAAAAAAAGATCCACTGAGAACAGACTGAGCCCAGAAGATGAGAGCCAAGCAATCAGCCAAAGCACAGGGAGCAGTTTGGATGGTGAACTCCTGAAATCATGTGAGAACCAGTGTTTGGCCTAGAACAAAGAGTGAAACGTCTCTCTCATTAGATTCAATCTGGGGACGGATGAAGGCTGCTACAGGTGTCGGTGAGAAGATGAAATACATCTGAGTAAACCAGAGAGTTGGTGTTGAGCGATATCCATGAGTTTAAATGATTCAAAGATGTTACCACATGTATGAAGTTAGCAGTGGAAGCAGCTTTACCAGGTGTTCATGCTAAAGAAGCACTAAAGAAGAGTAAGAGCTGCGCTGGTGAGGACATGTTACAACAGAAACCAGTGAGATGATAAAATACAATGAAAGTGAACAGATCAGTTTTGAGTTGCGTGACATGTTGCGTATAGAAACAGCTCTGAGGCCTGGAATGGAAATTGCAACAAGCAAGCTGCAGCCTGCAACATGAGATCATTTCCTCTCATGTTAATTTTGACATGAATTTTGACAATTTGAGCCTAGCCTGTCCCTAGTGGATGATGTTGAGCGTTACCTGTCGAGGTCTTCAGTCATCATGTTTATAATGCAGAAGGTTTGTAATTCAATTGCTTAATCTGATACTGAGGAGGGCGAATGGTCAAAATGTTGTTGACTACACTCCCAAACACACCTTTTTCACCTGTGTCTGTTTATTTGTCAACAGGACTGTGCAAATGGGTTTGCACCAGCATTAACGGGGCGATGTAGTGTGGGCCAAAGAGGAACCTCATCACCTTCTGGTGCAGATCCAGATTATTTGCAGTGAATGTAGTAAAGTCCTGGTGAAGATGTGTTCGATGAGTGTCCTTCATGTTTGGACATGTGAAGCAAAGTTATCTCCCACAGAGTAAATGTGAACCCCTACCTGCCCCAAAGCAAATGCACACTGTGGTTTTCCAGGTTGCAGTCGGTAAAAGTGAAAATTGTGAGCTAATGCCGAACACTTCATGATGTCAATGAGCCATGAAAATGTTCTTTCTCTTTCCTCTTCATTGTAATGCAGAACATTGCGGCTCACTGTGTTTGTGCCATGACAAGTGCCACACCGGTCTCCTATCTCTGTGCTACGCTGTGAGCCGAGTGGGTGGAAGGCAGCATCAGTAATCTATAGCAAATATCTGGCCAAATGTTCCTGTAGTTTGATAGTTTTCTCAGACTCCATATCTGCCATTTCTCTGTTTTCACCCTGAGGCAAAATCGAGGCTTATTATCTGTTCGGCAATTAGCAAGCAATCTGCTCATTATCAAGCCAATTATCCTGCGCTAATAGCATGCTTAATCAATCTCATTTTATCAATTATTACCGTTTAAGGAGGTGAGTGCCAGATAATGACGCAGTAATTTGAAGTCAGAAAGAGTTGGAGAGATAAGAACTAAGTTGTTTAGACTGGAAGGAAGAGTGTGTGTGTGTGTGTGCACAGTTGTTGCATTGGAGCGTTGGGTGTGCGTCTTTTCCTGTGTGTCTGCATGTTGAGTGTGCAGAGATGAATGAGCTAAGGCTGTGAAGTGGCAGGAGTGTGTGTGCGTGTGTGGTAGTGGAGGTGGTGTGTGTGTGTGTGTGTGTGTGTGTGTGTGTGTGCTTGTGGCGGCAGCTGCACTGAGTGCGACATTGTCCTCTGGAGATAAGAGGACGCAGGGCCGCGGTCACAACTGTAAGACTTATCAAAAGGGACCACGCACCATTACACAGCTATTCTGACAGCCCAAAACCCACCATTACACACATGCACAGGTACTCACACACACACACACACACACACACACACACAGATTCACAGACAGCACATATGGATGCATGCTTGAATAGATTTCCTTGAGCATGCACAAAGACATATTCTATACACATACACAGCCCATATGGATACTCGCCTGATTACACACACACACACATGCTGGTACACAACTGCACACACACACTCCGACAAACACACTCTCAGTAACAGCAGACACCCTGTTCTCCCTCCCAAACCAGTCATTTCTACAACAATCCCCTCATGCAAGTAATCTTTGTGTTTTCCATACACACACACACACACACACACACACACACACACACACATTTCCTTGCCATTGCCCATGGATGCCCATTGGGCATGAAGGGGGCATGGAGGACAGGGTATCGTTTTCAGATGGGACCCACTGGCCCGTGCAGCCCTCGCCCCACAGGGCAGGTTATGTGTGTGTGTCAGTGTGTATGAGTGTGTGTGAGTGTGTGTGATGATGAGGGGAAGAGGGTGGGGTTCGGGGGGCATTAATTACCTGTGTGCTTCTCCTGCTGTGGGAGGCACAAAGGTCGCCCCCGCCGAGGGGCTAATTATTAGGAAAAGAGCTTTTTAATTTACCGCTGTCTGCTGCCATTCCAGGGAGGAAGAGAACCATGTCATTCAGTGCCGCTGCATGTGTGTGTGCGTTCATGTGTGTGTGTGTGTGTGTGTGTGTGTGAGTGCTAAAGTGGCACACCCAGCCTGCACAGGTGGCCCTTCCTATGACCCTGTGACCTCTGAGGACATACACAGTTTATCTAGGAGCCCCATTGTTTCCAGTGATGCCCGCAGCTGTCAATCATCCTTGGTGGACTTAGTGGGCGGATTGAATAACAGAGGCTGCTGTCGGCTCACATGATGTAATATTGGACAGGAAGAAACTGAGGGGAAAGACAAACAATGAGCTTGTGTCACACACAAAAACACCGTATGTATTCAATAGCAGAATCATAAACACAGTGTTGGCAATAATACAAGTCTCAGTATAGTGACTTATACAATAATGTGATTAATCTTTACAGTTTTTAATGACCTCATGATGACCTCATGGTGACCAACCTGCAAGACTGTCTCATTTACACTGTTGTGCTTTGTTAGTCTGGTTTGAACTGGATTTTAAGAACAGGGAGTGTGAAGCCTTTAGTTCAACTCTTTAAAGCTTCTTATAGGTTATTACTTTGAATTATAGTGTGATTCATTTATCATTTCTTTTTTTCCAGACTTTGCCTTCGTCATCTCACTCATTCTTCCTTCCCACACAACAACACACTGCTACAGAGGCTGCAGATGAGTGGTGAGCTCACTTCTACATCGTCCAAGCTCTGAGACACCTTGAGGTGCAATAAATTAGCCTGCACCTGAAAGCTCTGCACTAATGGGGCAACACCATGTGGTGATGTGAGAGTAATTAAGAGATAGAAGCTGTTTTAATGAGAGGTAATGAAGGGATGAATAACTTTATCAGTGTCCTAAGTGGTGGTGGTTTGATCCTTTGGAGCAAACAAGTCTGGATCATTCTGCATGTTTTCTAATGCTGGCCACCACAAATGAGTGTGAGTCAATGACCAAGATATCATTCAGTCATACAACATATACAACCAAGCAAGTTAGCTGCGTAAGTTAGCATGCTAACCAGCTAGCCTCAGCCCATCTCTTGATTTTCCCATTCCGAGTCACCGGCTGTGTCTCAGTGTTTTTACATAGAGGCTACTAATGTTGGATTTCTTTACATTATGAGTTTATTTGTGATCTGTTTTTGGTCGAAAACATTTCCACTGTCTCCAAATAACTTATGTCCTGTGTCTGTAGTTCAGTCCAGACATCACCAGCTATAGTCCGATGTGATAATGATGTAAATCTGACTTCAGCTTCTTCTTCTCTGTCTATTTCTGCTGGGAGACGTGCATAAAATAGGGCGAGGAGCCAGATCCGCTAGATTAGGACCACACGGCCTTGAGGCGCACCGAAATGAAAATCAACACGTTCCACAGCCGCCACGCTCACGCCACACATCCACCGTGTTGCTGCCCTGCAGCTTTTGGCAACACTGGTAAATCAACAGCCTGTTAAAGTTGGCACCATAGCAACAGCCAAACTTACAAATAGATGTTGTTGTTTTTTTTCATTCCGATCCAGTAAAACTTTTTTTTCTCCCTTAATAACAATAATTGTTTTCAACCCTTTTGGCTTGTTAGATTTAAAACAGTGAGACTTCTTCCAGCCCAAGAGAGTTGACTCATCCAAGGATAATGAGAGTGGATGAGGAAAAAGAGGGGGAGGGTCATTTACAGCCTGACATTTACAGGCAATGATAACTAAAGTCACAACTCTTTTTTTTTTTTTTGCATGTGAAACTAATGTAATTACTGCTGCACTGCCTCCTTTTTACTGGAGGAAGTCCTGATACCACTGCAGTGCGATACAAAGTCTGTCACCATCCAACACTGATGCTGTGAGCTCATGCACACACACACACACACACACAGATAGACACAGACACATATACATAATCGTCTCAGATTTCCTTTGACACCTAAACTCACCCCATCCCACCCCGATTCTCCGCCAGCCTTTTAACATGCGCCACCACAGCTGCACACGCTCAGCAGGGTGGCGGGGGCTCAGTGTATTTTTCAATCAGCAGCTTCTCCTCTGTTTGAGATACTCTGTCAGGTTTGCTCCCTCCCTCCCACCCAGACCTTCCCAGCCCAGCTCGGCTCAGCTCAGCTCAGCTCGGCTCAGCCTTCCTGCGGTCTGTCAGATCCTGCACCGTCTGTCCCCCCCCCCCAGCCTTGCTCCATCTTGCAAATGAGTGAACCCAACCACTCACCCACACCCCGAGCCTTCAATGCACCCCCTGGCTCGAAAGCCAGCATGGGGTCCCCAGTTTCCTGACACACAATGATCTCTCAATTTGAGGGGAAGTAATCCATTTAGCTTGTGCACGCGGCCTCCATTTTGGTGCCTTTATCACACTGTTTCCCCCCCTTCCCTTCCCTTCCCTTCCCTACACCACCCTGCCTCCCTCCCTCCCTCATGCCTGTCTGCCCTTGTTGCAGTGTCTCATGATTTCGCAGCCGCGGGTTTCACAGGCGTCATGGCTGAGCTGCTCCAGCGCATGGCTGGTTTAGCCGTTTCACTCAACGCTGCGAAGAAGCAGGATCGATTTCTGTTACATGCTCCAACATCTGCTGGACGGGCATCATTATTTCTGGAATGTGTATAATCTCCTCCGAATATATGATATTCAAATGAGGGATTGCTGTAGCCTGATCACAGCTCAGATGTTATCATTTGACTCTGACTCTTTACACAGATGTCTTCATGTCTCGTTTCGGTCGGACTGAACCTCTCCTTTAATTTTATCATTAGAATATGAGTCAATCCACAGGAAAAGTTCAGCATCCTCCTCTGAAATGCGTGTAAATGTTCCAGTATATATATGAGATGCACATGGCTTGTTATTATCTCTTCTGCCACAGCTATGCTTAAGGTTTGGGTACATTTAGGCATAAAAGCTGCTTACATAAGGTCACGGAGGGAATGGGACTAAATTTTGTGGAAATCTAAATACATAACTGCCAATTCTGCTACTTTCAATCTCCATCAAATGCAGTGACTCAGAGATTCAGCCTGTAGCTAGTTCATAACAGCTTTTACATTTCCCACTAAAATACAGCTTGTTTTTTTTTTCTTTATGATTTTTTCTTTCCTCCCCCTGCAGGAAAATAATCTTCTGGTGCACAGCAAGTGGTGACTTTATCTTTTTTTTTTTTTTAGCTTTGTTTGGAGCGAAACAGAAGAAAGTGATTGGTTTGCAGGAGCCGTGATATTCCACCAAAGACCGAACAAAAGGAAAATGTGGGAAAAAGAAAAACCGGTGATATTCATAAATCTCAGTTTTTTAATAATAATATTTTTGCATTGGAAAATTAAATGCCTCTGTATATCCTGCACACTTCTGTGTGGAGCTGCAGCGGGAACAGGATGTTCTGTATTTCTGTGGACTGATTTCTGAGCGATGCTCCGTAGAAGGGGAACAGATTGTAGTGTGCTTCTGCAATTTGGTAGAACTGACTGGCAAATGCACACGGAGATGGTCGGTCGGTCAGCGCTGAAACGAGAAGAACAGACAGATTGAAACCAAAACTGCTCCAGTATTTCAGAAAATACCAACTTTAACCACTGGACGCTGACATCTCTCTCCATGGGAAGGTTGTGTAATGATGTGTTTGGCTTTTTCACAAACTGCACCTTGTAGATGGAGGTTTTCTTTTATTGAGCGACTGCCCAGGAAAATTTATATTTCTTACCAGGTTTTTCTGAGAGAATCTCGTATTTTCAAAAAAAAAAAAGAGGTCTGCTTCTTGTGTTTCTACCTGGTCCTGTCTGTCATGTCTCCTCCTGCATCTTGAGTCATGTTTCATGTTTGTCCCACTTCCTGTTTTATGTTGAAACTTACCTCTCCTCTCATTTCAGATTTCCACCTCCTGTCTCCTGGTTCCCTCCTGCACTCCTGATTATCTGCCCCGCCCTGATTTGTTTCACCTGTGTCCTATCATCCCTGCCTCCCTTGTGTATTTAGTCTGTGTACTCCCAGTCTCCTGTGCCAGTTCGTCTTTGTACCTTTGTGTCAAGCGTTCCAGCCATTTTTTTTCTCGTGTGTGCTCAGCGTTTCTGGTTTGACCTCTGCTCTGTCTTTGGATCCTGTCTTTGCCTGTTCCCTGTCGGATTTGTTAGCTTTTCCCGGACTGATCACCCATGTGCCAAAACTGTTTTCAGTAAAGACGTTTTTTTCCCTTGCAATTGCCTCAGAGTTTGTGCTCTTGGGTCCATACACTCCTTACCAGCCTTGTCGCTGTCCAACTCTGTGTTTGTGAACATATAATGATGGGTACAATACAAAACATGAAAACTGCTGCACATCCACATCTGAATCAATGCTATCATATCTAAACTTCATTGTGGTTTGGGGCATGCACCATAGTGCAGCGTGAGGTCTTAGTCTGGGATGAAACCTAAAAGTGTCGGAGCTCTGTTTTTAGGGTCCCCTGGGGCTCTGGACCGATCTGCCTGAGGGGAGAAGAAGACTTTCTGAGTCAGTGTCTATTTTGAAGTCTCATCTCAAAACTCACTTTTATTGAAAGGCATTTCCTTTTCTCAACAGTGAGCTTAATGATTATTTGTTTTTAATTAATTGTGTTGTTATATTATTCTCCGACATTTTTCTTTAATTCATTATTGTAAAGCACTTTGTAACTGTGTTTAGAAAAGAGCAGGATAAATAAAGTTTATTATTGTTATTGTTATATGGGCATAGTGAGTTGCTGGTCCATGGTTCAACTTCATATTTCCTGTCTGTCTCCACTTTCCCTTCAAAATAAAGGCAGAAAAAACCTAACCTGTTTATTTTTGTTGCAGTGGATAAATGAGGAGAAACATGGACCAGGATGACTTTCTATAATATGAGATTCTTAAAACACATGTGAGGTATCTATTATCAGTCCATACAGGCGACACACTCCATCAGTAAAGAGGTGGTGTTTTCTATCATCCATCAGTCCATATATTTCCCCATGTATCCCATATACACTATCTCCATTCATCTTATTGTCATGCCTGTCAGGTCTGATCTGAGATCTGATACCAAATTGTAACCTTTCATTCCCAGGTATTTGAAAAGTATAGTCAAAACTGAGAACGATGAGTCCTTGCTCTGAGTGCAGTCTTTTAGTTTTTGGGGTTTTTTTCTGTTTTTTTTTTTTTTCCTGAGAGAAGATCTCAGAGCTCGGCAGCGTGGAAGTAATGTTTAATGTCAGGGATGAGAACAGCAGCAAAAAAAAAATCTCCTTTCGAAAATGAGAGCGACTGGCCGGCCCCGGCCTCTGCAGCGAAACTAACCGGCTAAAGGTGTCAAGCTAAGAGGTCACGACTCTCACACACACACACACAATCCGGAGATGGGACACTGTTGCCATGGGAACAACCTGCCAAATCCTGTGAGTGAGACGTATTTAAATGGAAATCTATCTGCCCCCGCCCTACCCTACTCCACCCCACCCTTCCCTTCCCTTCCCCGCACAAATCCAGATTCATTGCAGACACCCCAGTCAGCCTCCGCTCGCCCCCTTCTCCCTTGTCTCGGTGCGTTTGGCCATGGCTGGTCGCACTGCAAAGACAGCACAGCCCAGAGGTTTTTAAGCAGATTATCGAACCCGTGGTGAAGCCAGAGGGGAGCAGGAGGGGAGTGGGTATGTGTGTGTGCGTGTGGAAACTAATAAACACAGAGGAAAAAAGAAAAAAATTGCAACAAAGACATTTGGGGTAAGAGCGAATGGGAGGAGGCTGAGCTGAGCGATGATTTAATTCAAATTGTCATTTTCCTGCTTGAAACGGAGACGTACTAATTCCTGCTTTAATATGGATTTACTAAATGATACCATTTGTGGAGGCAGCTGCTGGGAGTGGACGCTGGTGCAGGGGATTTGGCTGAGGATACGTGACACAGACTAAAGTGGCAAATTAAGGCTGAAGTTTTTGCTCTTGGACCTGACGTCGAGAGACAGAGGGGAAGAAGTAAAAAGAAGGAAATTGGAGAGAGCAGCTCAAAGCAAGAGACGAGAGAGGAGGAGTTTCTCCCTCAGTTCATCCTGCCTGAAAAACTTTGTACGTGTGTGTGGCTCATACATGTGTAAAAGCTTGACCCCCACTTGTCCCATCACACCTGGTCACCAAGAAACACACATCAACAGTACACGACACTTTAAAAGCCTCGGCTGAGCTTCTCTCCACAACATCAAATGTCTCCGTGGTCGGGGTTTGAATGACAGCGGCCTGGCAAAAGAAGAATATAAATGAGCAACCACCTCACACACTGCTGTTAAGTTTTTAACTCATTTATTGCCAAATCCTGATTATAGCACTGAAGTATGTACAGTAACAGCCATCATTTGCTCAGCTCAAACCCTGAAGCCACTTCAAACCCAAGAGAATAAGAGCTCTGATGTGACTGAGCCAAAGCTGCTCTGGCACAACAGGAGCCGGTGTTGTTGATGTGTCCAGGCTCTGATCACTCAAACAGGTATTCACAGAGTCTTTCATGAAGAACTTGCATCTCTAAATACATATGTCTGTGTTTACTGCAAAGTAACTGGCACGCAGCATAACACGGGGTAACAGTGTGTTCCAGCACAGGAGTAATGGTTGGTTTCTGTGTCCCTGGGCAAAATATAATGAAGCTGCCCTGTGTGTTCTGAGTGCTGCGCACACAGTGTGTCGTCTGTAAGAGCTCAAACAACAGTATAAAAAGACTCTAATTTAAATATGGTGCAGTATAATATGAAATCAATGTGTGTTATAAAGAAAAGCATAAACATAAACAAACAAAAACAATGATGCCAGATCAACCAGAGCACACGTGTGAAGTCTGTCTGTACAGTTTGTCCACTGTCCTCACTGAGCATTGCTGGTCACTGTTGTTGTTGTTCCTGCTGCCTATAACGGCTGCAGAGAGGTCCCTTGTTAAAGCAATTTCAATTTCAGTTCATGAAAAGCAAAAATCAACAGACTCAATCTGTTCAAAATGAATCCTGAAGTTCAGTTGAAGGTGAAATGAGGCTTTAGCTGTTGGAAGAAGAAAATAACGCAAGTGGGTATTTTCCAAAGTTAAAGGTAATGACTGAGAAGGAGTGGTGCATTAAAAAAACAAAGTGTTTACCAGCAGTCGCTTCCAAACCATTCACAGGGCCGTACTGGTGACTCTCCTCCAGCTCCAGATTTGTCCAGAAAGTCTCTATAGGTGCCAAGTGGGTAATGCAGGCTATAAAGTAAATGCCCTCATAATAATGTGATAAAAACTTTTAATGCTAGCTTTATTTTGAAAGAGCAACAACCAATTGGGTCAATGTAATTTAAACTAGTTTCAAAGCAGGCTATAAAATTCATGAGTTTATAACTGTTACTAATTCTCGAGTCTCCGGTTGTTGTTTTGCACTGGAATTGAAACAGCCAACAGCAACACAATTACTAATACACTACAATGAGCTTAAAAATTACACAACAACGGTCTAAAAAGAGACGACGACAACAGTGTAATAAGCTACAAGTAGTTACAGACCCACTGCGTGTGACCCAGTCGGTGTTCGGCTTGGACACAGATTTACTTTGGCTCAGAAAAAAGCAGCTCATTAATGATGCAGCTCAACATGAAGTGAAACAAAATGAAACTAAACACAGGAGGCTAACGGCTAATGATGCAAACTTAATGTAACCCTGCTAAGAATACCTATTCGGAAAATACTTAATGAATAATATATAGTTTTAAAGAAGTTCATCTTTGGGTAAACTGTGTAAAAGTAAAAGTATGTTAAAAATGTAAAAAGAATAGTTTATAAAAGTTATAATAGTTTGCTAAAAAGATAAATAGATGATTGAATAAAAAACACTCATTTATTTATTTATTTTGTTTCATTTTTGTATTTTCTATAATAAATGCATATTTTTGTTTAAAAAGACTGTAAAAGTAATTTAAAAGTGAAAAGATGCTTTATGCTGAGTTTACTTATCTTGGGAGATCCAATCGGTGATCAGGGTGAGAGGTCGACAGGATCCGGAAGAGGAGTCATCCGGAATAGGAGTCGGAACGAGAGAGCCACGAGGAAGAAGCATGGATCTATTATTATTATTATTATTATTATTATTATTATTATTATATATAATACACCCATGGGAAGAAGAAGGGAGCTGCAGCCCCGCAGCCTGCTGTGTACCGGACCTGCATGAGAAGACCTGCGGTGAGTGTCCGCCACGGACATTACCGGGGGAGATGAAGGATTCGTCTACGGCCCACGTAGCCAGCCACACGCTGCATCGCGGAAGGGACGAGGACGACGCTAATCCTGCCCGTGAGTTTGCTGTTGGTTTTTTTGAAGCGGCCATATTGGTTTGAGGCTACCACGTAAACAAGCGACGCCTCGGGCCTGCAACGACTCACTGATGAAAGGTACCCATTTTATTTTCATTAACTGAGAAAGAGTGCCGGCTTTAGTTCAATAATATTTTGGTTGTCTGCTTTTGATATTGAATGTTTATTTTGGAGCATTGAAGAGCTATTGGTTTGTCCGAGAAACCAGTTATTTTGGGTCACTGGTTGATATTTATATTTGAAAACAAGGACCTGAAGGTGAATTATTATTATTTTGTTTTTTACTATTCAAATATTTGTCTGTGTTTATTAATATTTACTGAAGCAGATAATTCATACTTACCCGTTGCTATTGTTTTTCATCTTGCATCATACATACTGGTGTTTATGTTTAGGTGGACATTTTACAGAGTATTTGTGTTTGATTTTATGAGTCTAAAAACTTAAAGGGTACCTATGAGTAAGAAAACCATATTTTATTGTTATTTCATTTAGGCTATTTACAGTAGTGACTAAAAAACATGCCATTGGTTAAAAAAAGTACCTTTAATAACAGAGTCCATAAATAACAGTTCATAAATAGTGTATCACAAAGCTCCCATGGTCAGTGGAGGTCAGCACCTCATCCCATCCCATCATGCACCTGGTCCAGAGGTGCATGATGGGATGGGCAGCAGCAGCAGCAAACGCCTGTGCTAACTAATTCTCCTAATGCTCAGTATGACTGTGAGCTGTGAACACATCTAATGTTATCATAAGAACATATTAACTGCTCACTTTCCTCTACTGACAACTTTTATAAAGCCACACATACCTTCACATCACAAAGTGGGGGCATGGGTGACCACGCCCCCACTTTGACAGGGAGACAGGGAGTGTACCATTTCATGAGCCATGTTGTCAATCAAAAACTCAAAGCTCCTCTGCCGCACAAGTGCATCACCGCATACGTGCTGTGCATACAGGAAGTTGTTGCGTCCCTCTTCACACTCTCAGCAGCAGGAGTTGTGGTGTTGAGTAGACACTGATAACTTGGCCCATTAGCATTAGCCCGGGCCCGGCACCTCTGGGCGAGTGCACAGCATGGAGGATGATTCTTCTTGTTGTAGCAGCTTGGCCGCCCACAGCCTCGCTCTTTAGTGTTTACCTATATATTTTACTCTGACACGGGGAACAAATTAATCAGCGAGCGCTTTCTGTAGCACAGTGCAAATGTGCTCTTTGTGACTAATGATAGTTTGAGGTTAATTTGTACACCTCCAAATGTGCCTCTTGTGAAACGAGAATGTGTGTGTGTGTGTGTGTTGAAGTTTGCATACACACACTTGTTTATGTGTGTGTATTTACTGTATGTGTGTGTATGTGTGTGTGTGTGTGTGTGTGTGTCCTCCCCAGGGCAAAGACAGTGCCTTTCCTGTGGAGGTATTAATGAATCACTTAGCTCCCAGTTACAGCTGCTTTGCCCATATAAATAGACACTCGTGCTCGTTTTTACATTTTAATATGCATCAGTTAGCGTTCTCATACCCACCATACACTCTCATGAAAGCCCTTATCCTGCTGTATTAGGTATATATTTAAAAAAATGTGGATCAAGCATCTTTTCAGGTCCATGACTCAGCTGAGTAAAGGTCCTTCAGTTCACTTTATTATGTACAAGAGGAAAGAATACAACAAGGACGGAGAGTTCAATAAGATCTGATGTAGTACATCGTCCCCACGGCCGAGGGTGGTAAAGGAATACTTGTTCCTGGACACGGTTCTAGAGCAGAGGCGTATCCACTCTTTGAACCATGCGGTACTCCTCTGGCCCAAGATATATTAGCGCCACCCCGTATTTCCGGACGGTTTTGTGGTCGAGCACCTGCGACAGACAGAGATGACAGAAAACAGAGAGAGCAGGCAAAAGTGAACTGTGGTTTATATGTTGTTTTTGTCGTTATTGTTATTAGGTTGGAATGAACAAGGTATAAAATGTTAGATGCTACTCTCCCAGAATCCCACACCTGCAGTCTGGAGCAAATTAAGAGCATGTTCATGCATCTCCAGTGAGTACGCAGCGCAGTGTGTGTCCCATGTGTGTTAAGTAAGCCAACAAACATAGATACACACTTCTCCCCTGAGTCGCGCTCAGAGCCAAGTGTGTATGAGTTGGTTTTTAGCACTGACAGAAATCAACAGAGCTGAAGATGAAAACTGACGCTTCAACATGTATATCATTATTCATTATAATATGAAATATTTCAAGCACAAAACGTGATACGAGTGATTGCTCGTATCACAAATGTGGCTGGTGATGGCTGTGAGTCATGCAACTGCTCCCCGTTGTTTTCAGTCTTTATGCAAAGCTAGGTGGGCTAGCTCAAGTATTCACCACACTGTCGTCTCATTTTACTCCCTGCAAGTCAGAAATAAAAGCATTTCCCATAATTCTATTGGTGTAGGTGGATGTATTTTAAAGATCGGGAATTAAGAGCAGAATTAGATCACTGCCTTTCTTTGACGATTGGCTGTAGATTGATGACAGCAGATACCGGCACTCAGTGTGACACAGCGCTGAGCTCATTATGTAGGCAAAATAATAATAAGCATAAATCTGCATACGAGGTAAAAGGGGGACTTTAACTATCTCATGACCTCATCGCAGGCTACATCACTTTTCCAGGAGCTGAGTGACATTACGTGCGGCTCTGTAAAACAGTCATCATCATGTCATTTGATCTTGAAGGGTACGGTGGGACGGTGTTAAAGTCTGGGGGCGTTTTACTGCCGGGACAGTGACGTAGTGCTCCTGCTACCAAAAAAAAAAAAAAAAGTCCTGGTGAGTGCATCAGTGCAGGGTTTATGTGGATCGAGGGGACTGGCAGCGAAAGAGAGACAAGTAAACATCTCAGCCACTTATTTTCACAGACAAGGCAAAGACACTGGAGAAATGATACTTGAGAAGTGATCTGATTTTCCCCCTGAACGGTTTCAACTCCGATCGCTGAAGCTAACCAGAAGAAAATAAAGTGGTCTTGTGGTCGTCTCTGAGACATTTCCCACAGCTTTGTTGTCTTTCCAGACGTCCCCTGCCCCCTCCCACCAAAATGATTTTCTCCATTATAATGCACCCCTGGGTTCTTGCTGTGGATTCAGTGTGTAAGATGTTTTCACGTGTCCCATGCCAAACGCTCCATCTCCGCAGAGCATGTTAACGACCACCCCAGATGGGCTGCATCACTTCCTCCGAGAGCCGCCTGCCACTGCTCAAAGTCACAGAGAGAGAGAGAGAGCAGAGCCTGCCAGGGGAAGGAAGAGAGAATGGGAAGAGGAGATAACTGGGTGGTTATTTTTCATTACAACTATGCACAGAGTAGAGTAGCCAATCACTACAACCAGCAGTGAAAACAGGTTTAGACCAATACAGGAGGTGGGGGGGGTTGAGGTTCTCTGTAATGAAAACACTGGACTCACCAAGTTAATTACTGAGAATCAGGAATACAGTGAGCTGGAAAGAAGAGAAGAGACCGAGACAAAAACACAAGCAGTCAGACGATACGTGCAGGTTTTAAACTGGTTTAGCCAAAACTCATCTGAGAGAGAAAATAGAGGCGTGCTGCAATGTTTCTTTTTTTTTTTAATAACAAAGCTGCAAGTCGGACAAACCACTACAGACTACTCAAATACAAATTTATCAGATCAAGGTGTTGGAGCACCATGACGGTCCAGGGACTTATGGTGCTAACCATGACATGACTTTTTGCATTTGCCTCCTCCTCCATCTCAAATCCTATTCCCAGTCAAACCAGCTTGATCGGTTTGTTCTCTCCTGAAACAGAAGGAAATGTCAGCCTCCAGGGCTGAAACATAAAGCCAACATGTGAGTGCTAAAAACAGAGGTATGCATAATTCTAGTATTACTGTTATTCATGCACTAATTAGCAAGTATCAGTGTGTTTTTATCACCATATCTGACTGTTTAACTAGCTGATTAGACACAAAATGTCTTGGCTTTGGGTTTATCTTTGAGCAAGACACCAGGACTCCTGGCTCTGCCATGTTTTTGTTTACTCTGGCATGGTGCACCTCGACTGCTGTGGAGTCAGAAATTGGAGTTTTCAACTGGGAGATTCTGAGTTGTCTTGAACGTAGCATGAGTTTGGTAGACAATTGCTGCCAAGATGGCAACAGCGGAGCAGCCCACTCTCAGCTTCAAAGCCACTCCGAAGAAACTTGCGGGCGACTCTATGATCAGATGTCAGGGGTGTGTGGGTGCAGGATCTGTATGTTTGGTAGCGACTTAGCTTTGCTACTGGAAAATGTAGTTAAACGCTGCACTGCAATATTTAGTGCTCCTTCTCTGCAGCACTGCCACTGGAAGAGTCCATCACAATAAACAATAATCATTTCTGCAACTACAAAATGAAGACTTTGGTTGTAATAAAGTAGAATTATCATTTCACTCTCACTCTTGCTGTATATTTATACAACATTAAAGTTTGCTGGGAAAGTGTCCAAACACACAAGTGCTGACAGAACTAATTCATACACATACACACACACTCCTGTGCACACAGATAATATACACACTCGCCTACCACTCTCCCTCCTCAGACCCTCGGACAGTAAAAGTTAACAGTGCAGGACATGGACTCTCTCTGAACTATCATCACCTCCACCTCCCGACAGCTCCACCTCCACCGCTCCCTGCTGTCAGGCCCAGAAGGAAAGACTCTGACGTTGCGCCATGCTTACTCAGGAAACTCCCCAGCCTGACTTCTTCTTGCCTGTGGGCCTCCAACCTTTCGTTCCCTGTGATCTGTGAGCCAGGATGCAGTTAAACAAATGTCAAGGTGGAGGAGGGCCAACCTCCACCTCTCTGGAACGATCTGGATGGATATCAGACCCCCCAAACAACTCCCTCTTCCTCATCTACCTCCCTCAGTCCATCTCGTATTTCATGCCTCGCATACGGGAAATCCCTCCGTCTCTCAGTCAGGACCCGTCGTCTCTGCAGGACCTGCTCTCTCCTGTTAGCGTTGTGGTGTTTGCGGTCCATTTTGTCTCCATCAATATGTGCACAATGAAGTATAGATTGGATCACTTAGACGTTTGCATGTGTGTTTTGTATATTTGTGTGTGTGTGTTTTGTCCACATGTTTCCCAGGAAGGTCAGAGAGGGAGATGCGGTTTCATGTTTAGGTTGGCTCCACTCTGACAGTGATTGTGCTCGCCTTCTGCTACGTCTCACATTGTTGTCATGTAATGGGATGTGAGCCGCAAGGTCAGTTTTCCTAGAGCAGGTGTGTGTTTTTCTGCTTCACATGTGTGTGTGAGAGAGAGTTTTTATGCATGTATGTGCATGTTTGCCTAATTCTTTTACATTGTCTCTCTTCTCCCTGTGTGTTTGCATACGACTGTTTGTGTGTGGTTAGCTGAGGTCAATGAGAAACCCAGCATTTGGCAGGGGAGCCGTTGTGGCCACAGTTCTGTTTGTATAAGTTTCTGAGGCTCTGTGTAAAGCATACCGTTCTCCTCTGGCTTTACACACACACACACACACACACTCATCTGCAGCTTTCATTTTCACGTCATTCACCACTGTAAGACTCTGCGTTAAAAGCCGGTCAGATCAGGGTGAAGGAATTAGAATTAATCAATCTTGTAAAACTGCTTATGCCCGACGCTGCTGCAGGCCTTAGTCAGCGAATGAGTCAATGTGCGTTGTTTGTTTGATTCCACATGAGCTTTACTGAAAGCAGGAAAAACAATTTAACATCTGCTGAATAATAAATTACACTATCGTATCTAACTAATTAAGTAATGGTCAAGTTTGACTTCAGCGTCAGACTGACTCACATGACTTAATGGTCCAGGTCCAGTTTCAAATATGAACGACGCCAAAAGGTTTGGTAATTAAATATAAAAAATAATACTTAAAGAAATTTGCAATAATGTGAATGCCCTCCTCTGTGTGATTTAAAACACATACAATGATTTTAATGTTGGCTGGCAAACCCCAGGCCATGTGGTCACCATCGCTTAAGAAAACCTGCCCTTAGCCCTTCTGCTACTGATTACAGTAAATTAATTTTCACAACTATTCATTATAAGAAAACATCCTCTTGATCTGCATATCGTAGATTAACTGTGACTGGGATTCAAACCCCCAGCTTCCTGATCCAAGGCCAATGCCACCACCCACTGAGCTATCCAGCCAAATGTGTTGATCAGGGATTCCTCTAAGTCCACACTCACTCACACAGATGCACACAGACAGGTTGACAGCTCCTTCATGTCAGTGGTCAGAGAGAGAGAGAAATGATCATGTGTCTGTTCAGCATGTTGACAGAGATCATACCTTGGCGATGACCCCCAGTGGCACTCTCAAGGAAATGTTCTACTTTGTAATGCAGTCCTGCTTTTGGAGGGTAAAAATGAAACCTGCAAACTTTGTGTTTATTTTTTAAAACTTTAGATCTAAATCTAAATTCTGATTTATTTTTGGCTAATTATAAATGTATTTGACTGACTGAGTGATCATAGTTCCACCACTGGTCAACCAAAGGCCACAGGACTGAATCGTATTGCAATATCCCATCAGCCATTGCTCTTTTCAAAATAAACTGGTGTAAACAGGAAAATGAGAACAGTTACATTATAAATTCATATGTACATATGAACACAGAGTAGAAGTGAAGCAGACAGATGAACACTGACATCAGGCTGAAATGATGGACGACATGATTTCAGTTGTTTGCAACAGTTTCACAATGATTTTTCGCTACGTCGTCACTTTCACACATCGACCAGATGCTCTCCAGCCGTATACTGGGTTTTGAACTTGTCTTGTTTACCCTGAAAAACATGCAGAGGAGGCTGATGAAGTTTTCTTCCCCAGTCTGGTCAGTGTCTCTGAGGTCAGCCCAGATGTTGTTCATCACTTTTCCAGCTGCTGGACAGTTAGAAGACACAGTTACTGAAATGTTAGTGAATACGTCAAATCCAAAAGGAGGATTCTCACATTTGACAAGTAGAAATTATTCCCCTGCTCATAGAAAGTCTAAGTTTGTGGTAGGTCTGTATCATGGACTTTAAAGTGTTATATATTGCCTTCATATCTGTATTACCAGAACTCTGCCTCAGGCTGCTGCCTGAGCACTGGCCTCCTATCTGTCTGGCATGAACACACATCTGGACAGCGTCTTATTACGATGAATAACATTTTCACTTGACATTCAAATCTCCCTCCAATGCAGTGAAATTGGATTTTTCTTTCCGTCGCCAAAACAGAGATTGCTGTTGATGTCCTTACCCTCTCCTAATATTTACATGCTGTACCAGTGCCAGTAAACACCTTGTCCTGATTGTTGTGTTATCCCAACGATCCATTACTAACTATAAGATGTTTGGCTTAACTAAGCTGCCTGTCACCTGCTACGTAGGATTCACACCACAAAGCCTTTTTCCATTTACATAACACCGAATGTGTTGTCGATGAGTTTTAGGGTGCATCTCAAGTGTGTTTACATCTGGAGTCCAAAACCAAAATAAACTGTTTCTTTAATCTTGGCAGCGAACGCCTCGCTCTGGGCCGAGAGAGCTTAAAGTAGCATGTTGAACATCTTTCTGGCAGCTCACCACTACTGTTGTGTACGTTCACAAGAGCGGGCTCACACTTTGCTTCACACGCATTAAAATTAAAACTAGTTCACATTCATAATTTAGGTTGTTTTTTTTGTTTTTTTTCCTCAGATTTTTTGGATTTGTGAAAGTTCACAATTCCTCCAAAAAATGAACTAGTTCATGTTAATTTCCCTTCATTTTTTAATGAGCTGCTCTCCTCCCACCATCCAGCTCCACCAAAAAATGCCAGATTACTGTGAACTGGTACAGAATAACACACGGAGTTTACTGATAAAGGCCAATCAAAACAGCTCAAAACTGTTCATTTTGCAAATGTAATTCAACTCTTTGTTCATTTTTTATTACACAGAATGTGAAACAAAACAGGTGCAGAAAAGCTAAAGTTTATTTAGCCTGATTTTACCAAGCAGCAGCAGGTTTAGAGCAACCTGTTTTAACTGTGAGATGTGTAAAAACGTCACAGAGAAGACTAATGGTGAACGTCTAAAATTCACACTGGAGGGTAAATAAGTTGAGTCTTCTTCTGTTCAGTGCTGATGTGTTGTACCACTGCAATTTGAACACAGGCAGCAGGAGTCCATAACTCAAATCGTCAGCAACACAAACCGCCGTGAGCACACGCTGCACCTCTTAATGGATACAGAACAAATGAACTGATAATGTGGTTTCATAAATATTCTCAGACCAACAGCAGCGGGAGCATTAAATCATCATCAACAAAGGCAGCGACGACGACGACGACATCAGAGCAGAACTCGGGCTGAAATTAATTAATCTGATAAGCCTGCAACACAAAATGCCAACTCCACTGTATATCAGTCTCTGTCAGTGTTGATTTTGGCACCTATTATTTTGTCTTTTAATGGAAAAAAATGTACATTAACGTTAGGGTATTTGTCTTTTTCCACATTGTAGTTAGTGTAATACTTCCTCTTAGTCTCATTGTAATGTCATTTATGAGTGTGGCCTTGAGATAAGCTGAAAGCAGAGGCATTTGCAGTGGATTTGTATTGTCTTTTAGTCCATACATTTGTTACCATGCTCCTTCTAATGAGGCGGAAACACAGGAGAGTCACAACAATCCTGGTGAACTGGGAACTCGATGTTCTACATCTCGCTCTGCCCACATTTCCTGTCATTTTTCCTGTCATCAGCTCAAGATGCACCGGAGAACTTTAAGACAAATCACCTACTGTAAGTCTGGATGATATGAACAGCCGGCAGTGGTATAGACACAGGATACACACACAGACAGGTTGCATGGTGTCTTCTCATCATCCTTGTTTCATTTTAGCAATCTCTAGATCATGTCATCTGATAAAGAGGCTGACATCTTTCACACAAGCTTCAATGTAAATATGATGAAAAAATATGTTTTAAACTATTTTTACAGCTGCATAATGAGATTTTATTTATCAAAGATAAATCAGGAATTCATCTATAATGAGTTGAGGCACCTGTAAACAGTGTATGGACAGACAGAGCTGAAAGATGCAGACACACAGCAGTTCAGCAGCTTTCATGCACATTGTTGTGTTCCCATAGTTACATACTAAAAATGGTCCTGGGCCAGAAACACACTCAAACACAATCTCTTTAATTTCATTTCAGCATGGACGTTATTGGGTCAGAGCACATCACATGATCTAGACATTCTGCATCCTACCAAATTTTTACATGTAAAGTTCATAGTGATCAAATATCAAGAAGTGTTGCTTATTCTGTGTCAGTAAAATATTAGAAATTAATCAATAATTCAAAGAAAATGTCCCTAATGTCCCTCACCAGCGGGGGGGGGGGGGGGGCATTAGCTAAGGGAAACTGGGAGAAGCACTGATGCTCACGCAACACAGGAAGTTTGCTCCTGAAGTTACGACACATCAATGGTTTCTAATCAACTTAATCGAAATGCTAATGATCTTAAACATTGATTTAATCCGTCCGGTTGTGATGCTGATGTGCAGTAACAGCAGAGAGACGACTGAGGCACCTTCAACCTGCCCCGGCGACCACATCTGGACCAAAGCAGAAGTTCCAGTTTAAAAGAGCTGGCGTCTGCCCAGCTTCACTTTGTACAACGGAAACAAGCAGAACTTATTAAAACGAGTCAGTTCGCTTCATGAAACTCCCCCATGTGTTCAGTCATGTAACAACTCCCCTGCCTCAGACACAGTTTCCCCCCCTGCACCCCCGCCCCTTTTTTTTTTTAGAAAGTCACCTTCCCAGCCTGCGCTGCTGACACACCTGTTTGTAATTGGTTCTGATTAGCGTAGTAATGTTTTGCACCTGTGCTGCTCGGCGACGACACTCAGTCATCCAACCAATCAGAAGTAAAAAAAAAGTTGTAAAAGTCGGCCTATGAGGGACGGGGGCTTGTAAAAGTCGATTAGACATGAAAGAGGAGCAGGGATTGACGCCGGCCCTTCAGGGCAGGTTTTTTGTTGTTTTTTTTTTTTTTTTGGGTGAAAGGCTCTGAGAGCAGAACAGCCTGGATTTATTCCAGAGGTGAAAAAAGATCCCAGAGATGGGACAGATAAGTGTTTAGTCAGATGGATGGAGCTGAAAACAGAGACTCCACTGATATAATATTTCATATCAGAAAGTTCATGTTTATTTCTCTCTTTGTCTGCGAGTGACTTTCAGATACACATTCTTAGTGTGTGTGTGTGTGTATGTGTGTGTGTGTCATGAGGGATTAACTGGTTTGAAAGAATGACAGACTCAGTTTGATTCACTCTTCTTCTTCTGTGATCAGTACAGTACGACACAGTACAGACACTATATCATCATACTTTAATCGACCTTCATGCACACAGATGAAAATAAGGGAATGTTCACCCACACACACACTCACACACACACACATGAAAAAAAGGGAATGTTCACCCACACACACACTCCCCCACTTGAGCAGATAGAAGCGAGATGATCTGACTGCTCATTCTTACCCTCTTTCTCCTCCTCCTCCATTCCTCTCTTCTTGCCTCCCTTCCTTTCCCATTCCTCCCTCACTCTCTATCTTCCCCCTCAGGACAAGTTCAGGGTAAGGGCAGCTCACGAGGGGTGGGGGTGGGGGGGTGGAGGAAGTGAAGGTATGGAAGGAGGTGCAGCAACAGCAGCAACAGCAGCAGCAGCAGCTGTCCACTAATGAGGTGCCTGGCTCAAGCTATAAACCACTACCGACAGATACAGCCAGAGGACGGCCGTGCTGTGTGTGGGATTGTGTGCATTTGTCAGTGTGTTTCCAGTATTGTGTGTGTGGATGTGTGTGTGGATGCATCAACAGACAGTAAGGAAGGAGAAGGGAAAATGGGAAACGGTACAACAACAGTGTGAGTCAAGTATGATGAGGTAAAGGAACAAACACATTGTCACTGGAGAGTTTGCCCGACTCATGATCAATGATCTGACACAATGGGACCAAACTTTTAGGTTGGAAATGTTCCAATCTATGTTTCCTAAGGGTAGACACCATTAAAAACACATTGAGACTCTAGATATTGTCTTTATTTCAATGGAATTACAATATCTAATACACTAATATGCAGACGATACACAGATTTATATACAGAGGACACCAAGTTTCCAAGCACTGGAAAAGTGACTGTGTGATGAGCTGTGACAAATAATTCGCTTTAATCAGATAAATATAAAACTAAGATAACAGTTTTGGGATCAAAAAGAAAGATTTTAAAAAAAATCAGCTACTATATATTACAGACAACAACCTAGGTCGTGAATTTTAATGTCTATATGAAAACAAGAATACAAGAATAATATCTGTCTGAAGGGGAATTTGTTTAAGTCTTGGCTAAAGGTACACTTACTACTTTTTTCCTGGCACTTTAATATCTGCATCATTACCTTCTCCAGTATCTTAAAAAATTAAATATATCAAACACAACTTAAAACCTGGCTATAACCAGGTGAATGTTGCATTTATTAAAAGTGCTTAAATTTGTTAAAAGTCCATATGGTGTTTTTTTTATATATATATATAATTCAAGATCAGAGTGAAATAATCAGTCAACCCCACTTCACAAACCTTAGGAACCAATCACTTCAACTTGTGGGAACAGGGTGCGGAGCTAAATTAGCCCAAAACATTGTCAGTAGAGTTTGCATTAGCCCAACCAATGGTATTAGCCACAGCTAATTAGAGGCTAAATTCTGACCCTGAATTTCTCAATGAAGTGAGTAACGTTTTCACAGAGTATTTGTACATGTGTCGTGCGAGCTCCAGCGTTATTACTGTCCTTTCTCTTTTCTTAATCCAAGTGAGAGAGCATTACAACATCAGGAAAACACGGTGATTCAATGGAAACAAAGGAACATGACACAAAAATAGAAACAAAGCAAGATTAAATATAAAACAACAAACAGAGCCAGTGATTGATGTGAAAGTTTTGGTTTGAGTATGACTCATTTTTCTGCTGATAGAGGAAAAAAAAGATCCTCAACATGTCCAGAGACAGAAGAAACAACAAATCCTTCAGTGTTAACTGATTAACTGATATTTTCATGTGAATGTGTTCTTTGGTTCTGTTTATTAGCATAAAACCTGCCAGAATAACCAAGAGCAAAAAAAAAAAAAAAAAAAAAGAAGAAGAAAAAGAAGAAATCTTGAAATTTCCAGGAGTGTTGAATGGGAACAGCATCGAGCTGAGGAGGGGCACTGGAATCATTATCTGCCTAACAGTGAACAGATGCAGGGACAGAGGACAGAGGACGGAGGGCCAGAGAGCAGAGGAGGAGCTGCTCTCACATTCATTGCTTCACTTCTTATCATATTCTGGCAAAATTGCAGGCTAATAGAAGACGGCCTGGAACAAAACATTTAGACCACTAGAGAGCGTTTGATGTGACTTTCAAAGATATGATAAGATTTGTTTCTTCTTGTGTGTTCAAGAGTTAAATAGATTCATTTTCCCAGGCCTGCTCCTGATCAGAGGAGGGGGTAAAAAAAGAAGTCTCACTGGAGATGTTAACACACGGAGAGGCGAAATTCAATTTTTAATTCTCGTTTTTTTAAAAAAAGAAGAAGAAGAAGAGGTCAGATTTTCCCTGTGTGTGTGTGTGTGTGTGTGTGGCTATGAAGCAATGCTTATTTTCTGCCCCGAACAGGAGGAAAGAAATAAATAATAAAAAGATCATCTGCTCCTGTGTCAATAAAGAGAAACACAGGAGCTGATTCCGCACATTTCTGCCTCAAAAAAGTGAAGGAAAAGGCCCAGAGGGGAGGAGAGGAGAGGGTAAAGGGGGAGGCAGACAGAGGAGGAGAAGAAGAAGAAGGAGGAGGAGGAGGGGTCATGGTGGAGGGCTCTCTCTCTCTATCTATCTCACGGCATTAGGTGGGTGCGTTTGAAATTTACAGCGTGTGGTCTCCTGCTCTAAACGCAGATATTAAAATCATTACCGCTGTGTGTTAGCATAAGCTTCCCTGTGCTGGAGCCAAAGGGCTGTGTTTTATGGCTCTTTTATTTAGTAATCCACAGTGGTTTCTTTGAGGCACAGTTTCCTCTCTCAGCCTCCCTGTTCTGACTGCGCTCCTCTTATCAAAGAAGGCCATTGTGTACTTATTACTGAGCCTATAATCCAGTTATCAATCCTGGCACCGGGGGGAAAAAAAAAAGTACATACAGTTAGTTCTGAAGGTCGGCTCACAGGCGAATTGATTTAGAGACAATAGCGCAAGAGAGAGAGACAAAAGACAGAGTGATAAAGTTAAAGGTGTTGGGAGAAATATTTCCAGGCAAATATGTGAGGAAGCAGAGTCGCAGGCGAATACTGTATGTACAGTGGAAAAACACACACACCCAGACGCCTTGTCCTCCAGTTAACAGCCTTGTAAAGATTATGAATAAAATGTGATGAATTTAAAAGCTCGTTTTGGTGCGAATGTGTGTGTGTGGAGTTAGATGGTGGTTGTCCGATACAAGCTGCGAGCTCGGTGTATCTGGCATTCCTCTCCTTCGGGGTAAACACTGACTCACTGCTATGTTTTATGTCGGGCCAGAGAAATTCATTACATCTTATCACACATTCAGGTTTCGGGGTCAGGAGCAGAGCATAAACCCAGACATGTACTCAAAGTTTATTATTGTGCACTTACATATTATTACACTCCCACGTTTTCATAACTCGCGTACGGGGCAAAGGCCCAGGCTCAGGCTCTGTGTTTATTAAATGGGGGCTATAGCTATGCGAGGAGTTTGCATGGAAAACCCATTGCTGCCGCTCTCGGTGCATAAACAGAAGTAAAAAGGGGAAGGAGCACTAAAGTCTTTTCAAACAAATTATGAAAAACAAAACATATATTGTCATTTTCCACTGCTGCTTTGTAGCCATGCAGATTTGATTTTTCTTTTTTTCTTTCTTTCAGTCTCTGGCTGCGACCCAGCGCAGTGTGGATGAAGGGGAATTGTTTCAGTCTGTTTCAGTGGAACTATACTTTTGTGCCAGAGAAACAGCGAACCCCGAATGAAAAATGTCGACAGGGTGTTCTGTGGATTATCCAGAGAAACAGGGACTGGGTTTCTGCACAGGTGTGAAACTGAGACCCAGATCCAGCTGACTGCTTCTCAACAAGTGCCTCAGCTTAAAGAACAGAAGACGCAATTTGTAATTTCCTCCCATGATGACGCATACATGTTTTCTATAATGTGACGTCAAGCTGTCGTGCATCATTTTTCACGATTTAATTTGTCAGCGTCTATCAAAAGTGTTATAAAGTATTAGATGGGTGTGTATGGAAAAGTTTGTGCAGAGAGTACAACTTGGTTAGATTAGAGGGAAAGTTCACAGTTTGGATTAGATGTGCACTAGTGTTCTGGTTTGGAGTCTTATCCTGGTTTTGATTTTTAAACCTTTATATACAAGACTCTAACAGTATCCAGGTCTCTGACAATCACTTCTCAGCAGCTCAGCCAGTTGTGTAGCAGCAGAGCATGTTCAGAAACTGGGATCAGATGTTTTCAGGCCACAGGATCCCAGTCTCTGTTGGAGCAGATGTTAGCATGTGAAAACTGGGATGAGGTTCTTGGAACCAGGACTTGATGTTTACCTGCAGAGCACAGATCTGTAGCACCACTCATAGTTGTGAGTTTTAAAAAAATGATGTTTTCATCACAAATACACTGAGAAAGATGATTTTCTATGCAGATGACTTTCAACTCTGTGTCCTACAGTCTCCCGTGTTAAAGTGTGATGATCCACTGACCCATCCAACCACATCCACCTCGCCTCTGATGACTTGTCGGCTTTACACTGGTTTCAAGTGTTTTACGCTACTCTTTCAGAGTGCATATTCTTGCTGTCGTAAAAACTCACCATTAACCCACTGAAAACATTCAACATGAAGCAGATATTTAAAGCAATCGGATTGTTTCAGCAGGCTCCGCCTCTGATCGCTGTATCTGATACCTGACAACTGATCTGAATACACGACTACCTCATGTGACCCCACGACAAATAACCTGAGCTATCTCTTAAAGTCATGCAGCCACTTGTCATTTTAATGTAAGCACAAATAGAAAACAGAGAAAAGACTCATTCTGCAAACAAACACAACCTGAGACAGAGGCTGTGCTACTGACCATTAGCTCCATTAGCTCATCAGGCTAATTCAACACACTTAACTTCCCTCCACCAGTTACACACACAGAAATGTGTGAATTTGAAATCTGCACCAGACAGGAACCCACACAGCTCTATACTGCTTCCTGGTTTGGACTCATTAACTTTGGATCATGTTACAAAACCTAAAATGGATTCTGGGGGAAAACAAAGAGAGAGACGTTGCTGTAGCTTTGAGCCTCAGAAATACAGACAAATATCTCAGAATTGAACGCCTCACAAGCTGAATAAATATATGATGAGGTTTTTATCTCGGGCTGATTCCATCAGAGTGAGGTGAGACCGTTGTTTTTATATAATTTGGCTGCAGTGACCCTCGAGGAAAAGGAAAAGAGCACCAGTGTGAGATGCCGAGAACGAACGAGGACGAGAGTTTACAGAAAGCTTGATTTCCCAGGGCATTCCAGACATACCTGTCTGCTGCCATCCGCTCTGTTTCTCTTTACCGCAGCCTGCTAACAGTATGCTTTCCATATAGAGCGCTATACTGCCGCCACCCCACCCCCCCACCCCCAGGCCTTAGCCTTTTTTTTTTATGTATTGACCTCGGTGATCAAAGGACACTTCCAAGCTCTCTGACCGGTCGAGTTACAGCACAACCTCGTCTTCTCTGAGTGGAGGAGCTTTGGAGATTTTCTTGCATTAATGTGATGGATTCAGACCTTGGAGTTTGAAGGCCAGACAGGAGAAGGTTCATCGCCTGACTTGTTCTGACTGGCTGATGCATGAGCTAATTACCCCTCAAACCACACATTAAGACCTTCCCACCCTCACACACACACACACACACACATGCACTTCACTGATTTCAACTCCTCACCTCCTGTTTAGCTGCTTCGCTTTCTCTGTCTTAATTTCCCTTGCACATACACACACACACACACACACACACACACACTGATAACTTTCTTGGCCTAGAAATTAGTTTGCTCCTCGGTGGATAGAAGCTCCCTTGTGCACCGGATGGCTTTTCATCTGACTGTAGCAGATACCCTTGGCCCAGTTCATCCACAGCAGCTCATCTCGTGCCCACCAGTATGGCCGCCATGTAGGGCCGTTTCACGTGCTGTTGAACATTACTGAGTCATTCACTCAGATGCACAGGCAAGAAAAAGGCACTGTGTTTGAGAGAAGCTGTGAGAAGCAGCAGCCGCAGCCGCAGCAGCAGCAGCGGTGGTGTTGAATGTAAAGCTTTAAACCAGCCAGCGACTTCCTTGATGCATTCGTTTGCTGCTCATTAGCGGTTATGTGTTTTACTCTGCAGTGCATCAGTTACTGGAAGAAGCTGAGTGTGAGCAGGGAGTGGAACTGGCAGAGAACTGTGTGTGTGTGTGTGTGTGTGTGACTGCTGAATTCTGCAGTTTTGCAGCTCCGGTGACTGATGTCCCGTCCTTCCTGTCTGCCACCGTGGATGGATGTGTCCGACTGCAACGTACCCAAGGCCGACGCTGCTCAACCACCCCTTCCCCTACCCAGCCCCTCCCTGACCCCTTCCTCCTTCCTTCATTAACCTACACCAACCAGACCCAACCCCTCCCTGGCCCGGCCTGGCCTGGCCTGGCTCAGCTCTACTCAGTCGAACCCCGACCCTCCTCCTCCTGGCCTCGGCCTTCCAGCAGATATACGAGCCCTAACTACTTTTTCATTAAGCTGACTGTCATTATGAAACGGCCCTTTCTTTTACCTTGTTTTCCTTCTCGTGCTTCCTCTCCTCCTCTTCCTCCTCCTCCTCCTCCTCCTCCTCCACCACCTCCACCTCCTCCTCCTACACCTCGTCTGTCTTCCTAATCCTTCTTCCTTCAAGGACAGAGCAGTCGTTTGAGCTCGGCTCCTCTCCACCGTAAAGCACCAAATGAAGGTTTGTTCTACTTCATGTGTGTGTTTGTGTGAGAAAGTGGCCTTTTGGGGGGGAGGATATGGGGGGGGTGGAGGCGGTGGGGGAGTGAAGCGAGTTGCAGAGCAGAGTGAGCAGATAGATGACGATTGAGGGATGTCCGCTGCGAGGTGACGACCTCAGCAGTGAGGAGATTTAGTGAAGTGTGTAAGGGCAGAGCGCTCTTTTGACAAATGGAGCGGTGTGTATTTCAATTCATTAGACAGCAGCGGCGGCCGTTTCCCCCGCGCGGAGGCAAACAGAGTGTGTATTGTGTTGAAAAGGAGAGTGGAGTCGACAAGCAGCCGCCCTCCACTCTCAGTAACTCCATCTCCTCAGAGCTCAGAGCTGAGTGTTGCATTTGCTTGATTTATTCATTGATCTGATTGGAGGTAATGATGGTTTGATGAGACAACACCCACTGCAAACACACACACACGCACATGCACACACACACACACACACACTTCGTGCATGTGACCACCTCATCCTAAATCCTCCACACATGCAAAGCAGACAATCACCCCCACCCCCCCCGGCATGTGTGACATGGAGTGGCTGTATAGCATTTTTATATTTCTTGTGTCCCAAACAAAGCCCATAACTCACGCACCCTTTCCACTCCAGATCATAAAGGAGGGGGGGGGTGAGAGCGGAGGTGGATGTGGACGTGGGGGGAATGAAAGTTGAGCGGTAAATCCTCCAGGTCGTCAAAGCAGTAAACTGCTGGGCTGAAGAAGGCCTCAGTGACTCTGGGGTGCAACTCCAAACAGGAGACTCCCCCTCCACCCTCCTCCACCCTCCACCTCCAGCCTGCAGAGAGGCCTCTATTAAAGGACACACATCTCACTCACACACAGGCCTGTGCCTGCACTGAGTCTTCTAAAACCTGCTGAGGAGACAGAGCAGGAACAGTATATCATCCTAATCTTCACCTCCGGTGCGTCTCATCCACCTCGTCCTCGTCCTCCGTCCTCGTCCCTCCACCTCCTGAGCTCACTAACTATCAGTGCTGAGAGGAAGCTGCACTTGACGAGTGGTGCCGCTGTATTTATGGCTCTTTCATGGGTCCTGCATGAATTAAACATGAGGTCTCATTGTGGAGCGCTGGATGTAAATCGATAGGTGTTCGCTCGGACTGACACAAATGATATCTCCCCTCAGCAGCTCCCTCACCCCCTCACTCTGTCCCTGTCTCTCTGTCTTGTTGTCTCGCTGTCACTTTACACCTCGTCCCTGGATAATAATGTTTACCGATGCAACATCACTCACTCTTACAAAAACACATGTGAGCAAAACACGGGACGAGCGCTGCTTTGATCAATGTATTTATGTTTCGCTCAGAACAGAGAAACAGATAAATAAGTAAATTCTCTGAAAGTAGAAGAAGCTTTGACTAGACCTCTCCCCCCTTATCTCTTTCTTCCTCTTCTTCCTCTTTCTATGAAAGTGGAGTGTCTCCTCTGTGAGGAGGGAAACTGATGTAACGCCTCGTAACAGTCGTGTAATCTCAGGATCACAACTGTTAAAGGTGTACGTTAGATGATAATCACTGTTGAACAAATCACCAACACGTCGTCATCTCTGAATCTTTCATTTGCTCATCTCCGTTACTTCAAACAAACCTTATGGAGGTTTCTTTACATCTTCTCTGTGATCATACACTCATAAAAGGACGAGGTGTTAATCTATTGATTTCTGTTTCCAACCAAAAACAGATCGGTATTTGACGACTCTTTGATCCACACTCATTCATTCCTATTAAAAAAACATATGCTTTTCAGATGAAATGTTGAAATCTCAGTATCACCGAGTGTGACATCCAAATCTCAGGATGCAAAAAACTGAGTACGGTGTCTCTGGGATTCATTCTGCAGCAGCAGGGTGAAGATTATTGATAGAGTTATAGATGATTAATAGTAAAATTCATATGTTTCTGGATAATGATGTAAAACGAGCTCCATCAGACTCATGTTTATTATAATGAGTGAATTTGTTAGCAGGAGCAGTTTGTTTACTTCAAGGCACTAATTTCCCCATTTTCTCCAGATAAGGTCACCAAATATTTCTTTTTCGCAAACTAAATGATCTCTTCAGGAGGAACACAGACGTTCATTTCCAACAAGCTGCTTCTATCAATGAGGAGAATCAGATTTCCGTCCATTTCCTGGTCACACACACACACACACACACACACACACACAGAGGGAACAGAATTTCATGAATTTAATTTAATTTAATAATTAGTGGAGGATCGGCTGACATTTGAGAAATTCCCCAATAGGCAAAGATCAAGATGTAATGAGGAGACGACTCCAGAGATGTCAGTCAAGGTGTCACAGACTTCCTGCCAAAAAGTGCTCCACCTTATTACACAGCCTGGTGGAGACCATGTAGGTGGGTAGGTCGTGTTATTGTAGTGTTTCTGTTTATTTGTCTCTTATTTCCTTGTTGTTTTCTCTGCTGTGTCAATATTGCCTTTCAATAAATCAATAAACGTCCATCTTGTGTTATCTTATCTTTATAAATACTAAAATAATTCAATGACTCACTTCCTTTGATTTAGATGTTACATAATCTGATGACAGTGGGGACAAAGGATCCCTTTGTTTCCTTATTATAAGTAGACGGTGGCTTTAACACAACATGGTGCCTGTAGTGTGTGTGTGTGTGTGTGTCCTGCTCTTTTTAATGTTGCTGCTGCTTTGATCCTTGACATTTCTGCTGTTTGTTCAATTAGCATGAGTTTGTTATGACGGTCCCTCTAATGCAGCACGTTCAGCTGCTGCATGAAGTAAAAGGAGCTGGTTGTGATTTCTCATTTCTCACATTTACAGCAGGCAACAGGAAATGTTCACTTAGCACGTCTGCAGCGCCGTGTTTTACGGTCGTACATGAAGTAACCATCGATACGTTTCACCGTGAAAATAATCCTCCGTGTTTTTTTTGTTTTTTCCCTCTAATGTTTTTCCCTCCTGGAAAATCTTCCTCCGAGCTCGGTCACTGGAAACTTGTGCTTTCTGCTCCAGTGCCGCCGTTGGCCTCCGGAGAGAGAGAGAGTGTGTGTGTGTGTGTGTGTGTGTGTGTGTGTGTGTCTGTGTGTGTGTGTTAACAAGTATCATTTGTTTCCAGCAAACACAAAAAGACTCAGTGAAACGTTCGTGGTGACACACCTGTTCTGGTGGAGGTCAGAGAGGTCGTGACCTCTGGATGCAGTCGGGGCAAAGGAAGTGAGAGAGAGGGCCTTTAAAACCCGACCTCGATCGTCCCGCCCCGTGGCGTCCTGTGTTTTTTAAGCTCCTCTGGCCTGAGTCACGTTTTATTTTCTGTTGTTCCTGTGGTTTCTCTTCTTTACTTCTTTATTTTGCTTCCACTTTGTTTACGGTTTTTTTTTGTTTTTTTTTGTTTTTTTTTATGTCTCTGCCTGTGTTGTGTATTTCTGTTCTCCTACCCACACACACACACACACACTCTCTCTCTCTTTTTGTCTTCCTCACACACACACACACACACACACACACACACACACACACTCATGTTTTCTGAAACCCACTTGGAGTGTTCTCACAGAGGCGAGTTGTCCTAATCCACCTGGCTTTGGGTCTCAACTTCCCAAATGCCGACATGAGAGCAGGTCATAACTCATCACACACACACACACACACACACACACACACACACACATCCAGAGTCACACAGCAGCCGCTCCTCCAGAGGCTTTCTTTGGTGAGCCATCGGCGCCGTATTACATTAAAGGTCAGTTACTGAGTTTCCATTTTAGCTTCGCCTTCCGCCGGCAGCACGCTGTGAGCCAAATAAATTGGAGGATTGTCTGTCAGGGCCGCCTGTTTGGTTTCCTTTGGATGGCTGGGAGGGTTCGGCTCGAAGGTGACCACCACCACCCCCCCACCTCGCCTTTCTATTGAAGTTACACTTTAACGCCTGGCTTGAAGGAAAGTGGCATTATCTACGGCAGCTTTAGCTCATAAGTGTGATCGTGGGGATGAGGAATGAAATATGAACACGTTAATGTGTTTGTGTGTGTGTGTGTGTGTGTGTGTCTCCATGGTGAAACTGCTATTTCAATACTCTGGTTACAAATGAGACGTCATTTAGTTTAACACTGGAAACAAGGAGCCAAACTAAAGGTTCAGATACATGTTTTGTCAGAGCTTTCAACCAAGACTTATTTCCTGCAAAGACAGATCCCAGAGATTGTCGGTGCAGCAGCTTATTGTGACCTCGTTTTTTGGGGGGGACCTCTAGTGACCTTAGGGGCAAGTTGTGGGGGGTCAATTAAACACGGTGGTCTTAACTTCAATAGACTGTAAATAAAGATGGACGCCGCCTCTGTAACATCACTGTTTCAGAAAAGTTGTTTTGAAGCTCAGAGTGGGCTGCTGCACTGTCGCCTTCTTGGCAGCGCCTGGCTCCACCCCGTAACTCCTGGCTAAAGAGGAGCTGCATGTGTGGAGCCAAAGCTCCATGGTAGCCTATTTTGTATCAGGCTGTAAACAAGATTTTTTTTTTTTTTCCTGCTGTAAAGTGAAATATTTTAACACGAGAGTCAGTGGCGATTGTCCCTGCCTCTAGTGGTCATTGAAGGAACTGCAGTTTCTGCTTCATTTTTCAGCCCCTGCTTTCCTTCTTTTATCCATGACCATTTGACACTGTACTGTACTGTAACCATGACGATAAAGACCATCAAATACCGAGGAAGTGCTTACTTCAACCCAAAACACAATCGTTTCCTACAACCTGACAGAGTAGTTTTTGTGTGTAGCCTAATCCCTATGACTAAGTTAAGACGGCAGTTTACACTGTTGTTGGTACGGCTTGTCTGTTTATTATTGTAACCATGACAACCAAGGTCTGGTAAGCCTGCCGTGTTTTCACTGGAGGACTTGATGACTATATCACAAGGTCAGAAGCGTCTCCTTACAAGAGCTTTAACAAAGAAAAGAGCTTGAAAAAAAAAAAAAAGAGCTTGAAAAAAAAAAGATATATAACAACATTCAAAAAAAATATTGATGCATGAATTAGTTGATAAAAAAAATCAACAACAGTTTTAACTTGAACTCATTTATCAAGCAAACGTTCAACAGCAGCTCTGTAAATATAACAATATGATGTGTTGGGTTTTTACAGAGATTGTGAAATGGTTCATTTTTCAAGCTCCCACTTTACAGACTTATTAACAGGGGGGAAAAACAAAACAAGCAAATATTCTTTTAATAATATTAGCACAAGTGTCATTGACTGACAGTTTCATTGTGAGGAAACAGCGCTGTTGTTCCTCTAAACTCAAACGGCTGAGAGAAAAGCCAGGGGTCTATTTTTAAGTGAACTGAATTCCTCTCAGCGAGCACACTTTCTTCTTCTCTTTCTCCCTCTGCTCTCTGTCGTCCCCAGTGGACACGTTAATCTCCTCTGTCTCAGGGACTGAGTTACCCCTGCAGACACTTTATTTAGACTACAGAGACAGACAGAGAGAATAAGCAGAGGCCAGAGAGAAGAGAGGATCCTGGGAGACAGAGGGAGGAAAACAAGGCAGTACAAGTAAAATTCAGCATACTGATGAACCAATGTGTGTGTGTGTGTGTGTGTGTGTGTTCCTGATGAAAAGTCAACTCACCACTCAGTTGAGTGTATCCAACCCAGAGTCTGAAAGTGTTTCATCAGCTCGAGGGTCGCAGACTGTTCTTGACCCATGGAGGAACCACGTAATCCTTCAAAAACCTGAAACCTGAAAAGAAAAATCACCGGAGCCTCCGAGGTAACAAGGTCTTAAACACGACGAAAGACATGTACAGTGAAGACTCCTGATGAGAGTCTGATCCACGCGTCCAAACAGCTGCTCACAGACGTCAGGCTTCAAAGCTGTGAAAACCTGGACACACACTGTTTGTTTAGTTGCAGCATCTTTTCTCGAGCTCAGTGAAGCTTGATATAAACACTGGTGCAGGACTATGCACTTTGTAAAGTTAATGCAATAACAACATGTTTAGTGACAAGTCGGGTCGACATGTTGGTGGAGATGGAAACTGAGCTGATCCTGGAGGAACTGTCTTCTGTCATTGTGAAGTCATCTGTGTGGAGCTAACGATGCTAACGACGCTAACGGTGGAGAGGAAGTTAATGTGAGCGGATTGTAGACATTCAGCGTTTCTGCTACATGGATGAGGAGGCTCATGGGTCTTCTGTTGGTTTCACAGGAGAACTGACTCCACCAGGACTGAATCAATCAATCAATCAATCAATAAGTGAATGAACCATCTCCGCTCACAGTTTCTTCTCTGATGGAGCTGTCATTTATACCAAATGCCAAAGGCCTTTTTTCTGCACAATATTAGTCATTGTTTATGGTTCATGTATAATAATAATATAATAATATATTTATTCATTTACTGCTTTTGTTGCACTCTGACGTTTTGTTTTGTTTTCACTAAAGTTGGGAACAAACCTGTCGCTGAACTCTGACAAACAGTGAGAGAGGAGCAAACACCTCAGACTGGATCAATACACTTGACTGAAGGACTTGTCAGTAACAGCTGGTGGTGGAGAGCCAGGCTGCCAGTTCCTCGCTGTGTGTTTTAATTGCACGAAAAACAAACCTGGACAACAACCAGCAGTTTGTACCATCCTACTGTATATGACCTTCAGTGCGACCCAGGGCGGAGACACGCCAACACCTGCAGAGGGAAACATGTTTCATTCAGCACTGGAGGTCAGGATTTAACGTGATGTACAAACATGTTTTATTTATCACAATAGCTGAAGTTGTGGAGGCTTCTGCCCTAATACCAACATCTCAGTGTGTGTGTGTGTGTGTGTATGTGTGCGTGTGTGTGCGTGTGTGTGCGTGCGTGCGTGTGTGTGTGTGTGTGTGTGTGTGTGTGTGTGTGTAGTAAAACAGCCGTCATCAATCAGACTGTCTCAACGTCCTCCAGTCTGAAGTGAACTTCTTTTTGACTTCCTGTAATTAGCTGCATCCTTCAGTTAATCTCTCTTCTGTAATATAAGTACACACACACACACACACACACACACACACACACACACACAGAGAGAGAGAGAGAGAGCGAGAGCTGAGATACTAGCTGTGTTTGAAATCGTCCACTCTTGGTTTTGTCAGCTACTGTTGTGTGTCCCCATCATGAGCTGTAATAGCGTGCGATACAAGCTACTTAGCGTGTGAGAACTAAGTGGCTATTAGCTTAGCTCGTAAGCTTGTGCTGCTAGCTCGACTCCTGCTTCTCAGGCACAGACGGAGGCGAATGCAAAGGCGTCCTGGGTGTTTAAGGTGTGATTTGTTGATTCGCCAACGTCAGCTGGTAACTAATCTAAACCTATCTCACTCTCTCTTCTTCTTCTTCTCCTCTGGCAAAACACGACTGCACTGCATCTCTTGCTCACTCGTATTTGCTGTGCATTGTGGGTATTTTATAGTTCACTATATAGTGGATGAAATTAACCACGAAGAATTCGAACAACACTACACAATGGCAAACAACTATTTGTCCTTCTTGTTTTCCTTCCTTCCTTCCTTGTATCCTTCTCCACTGAGCTGCCGACTCTTCCTCACTAATATCACTAATAACTCCCATGAGGCCGGGCGTGGGTGGCCACTGGATGAGGGGGGAGCATACATGTATCTATGTTATTGGACCCGCGTGTGTGGTTTTGTTGAGAAAAAAAAAAGGTTTCTTGGCCCAGTTAAATTGCCCAATTAATAAAAGGGAAAGACTTCGGTTTCCATGGCAATCATCTAGCCATACATTCCCCAGATACGTCCATTGACCTGCAGTAATGAAGGTAAAGAAACGGCAATAATAGTTATTAATAGGCACGGCGCCTCGGGGGTGAATAGAAAGTGGGGCTGAAAATAAAGGTGAAGCTCCTGATGAGCAGGTGATCCGTCCTCCACGCTTCATCATATCAGTGTCACGGGAAGTTATCGGTGCCTTTGTGTTTCCAGGTACAGCTCAGTCACTTCCTGTGACCTGCACTCTGTTTGTTATTGGACCTTTACAGCTACTTAATGGACTGAATGACTGGTGTCATGGGTTCAAGACGTGCTAGCAGGCTAACTGCTGCACCAAAGCATGAAGCACTTCATTCAATTAGCCTCAACTGTAACCTTATTATGGCCGTGCAGCGTCTCCATCAGTGCACGCTGTGTGGTCTCACTGAAGTCAAGTCAACCTGCACAAACACACACACACACACACACACACACATTCCCACACCAAAGAGCTCATGTAATGTGCATGTACACTTCTGGGATTTGGGGGAAAACATGAAGCTGAAAAGGCGATGCTGTGCTACTCTTTATGCAAACACACACCGCTCACATGAAACACACACACACACTTCCACAGCACACACACACCTTAACTACTCAAAAGAGTTGCTATTTTAAACTTTTATACCCACAAGTATACACACAAACACATTCTGCCTCGTTCACTGCGCACATATTTTACTGGGTCTCCTGGGTTGATTATACATGCACACACACACACACACACATGCCTGCATGCTGCAGCCGACTGGCCAGTCAGCCTTAGTTGTTTTTGGACTCAGGAGTCTAGTTAGCAAAGGCTAGAATCAATCATTTAGCCGGTGGAGAGCAGCTCAGTCGATGGGGTCGTGTGTGGGTGAAGAACCTGGACCAACCCCAGAATCCTTCACTCTGAGGGGGGGGGGGGGGGGGGGGGGGGGGGGGGGGGGGGGGGGGGGGACGCGTGGTGGAGTTCAGAGAGTGAGTGATGCTTCGAATGGGATGTGAGGAGACACACTGAGTGAGGCAAGATGAAAAGAAGAGCAAATAAACATGCAGGCAAATAGCAAATAGCAGACGTAGCTTATTACAGCAGCTTTATTGAGCTCTCAATTTCCAGTGTCCAACCGAACGAGCGCATGCTGAGCTTTGTTAGCTCTGGAAAACACATTCCCGCCCGCTTCCCATCAGATTACATCACTCTGCGTGATCTCCAGTCCAGTCGTTTTTGTTGATTTGCAATTAGCAAGAAGAGGAGAAGAACGTGGCGGGGAACATCGTTTCATTAACTCATTAATTTGCAATAATTTCCCATGTTAATTTGGAATAATGAAGGAGTTGTTAAGGAGCCGGAGCATTTCCCAGCATGCACCAGGTAGCTGGACTGGAAACATGCTTACATACAGTCATATTGTCATATTGTGGCTGTTTGGAGTCTGCACTAAATCTGACCTGCGTGTGTTTGGACTGGGAAACATGAGCAGAACCAAACTCCAGCGAAGTCACACACAGAGTCAGAGCTGCAGGGAAAGATTTAAAGATGGTGGCCACAGATGTGAGCGTCCACACAACAAGACAAGTTTTTTAGTATAGTCAATTTTTACAAGCAGCTTGTCTCAAAGGGCTTTACACAGCATCATAACAACATCCTCTGACCTCTGACCATCGACTGAGGGAAAAACTCCAAAGAAATCCCTCAAAGAAGGGAAAGAACGGGAGAAACCTCAGGGTGAGAAACAGAGGAGGGATGTTGTGTGCAGACAAGAAAACAGCTTACAACATGGGAGCAGATGATGAACAGGAGAAGAATGAAGAGAAGAACAAATCGTGTATGTATGATATTTTTGTGAAGCAACAGCTGCTACTTTGTGTGCAGGAATTACAAACGCCTCTGCACCAGTTGTGACGAATGTTGGTGTAATGTGACGTAAAAACAAAAAATCTGATCTGTATCTGACTGAAAACCACAGATGAAAGTGACCAACATCTGATTGGAAAAGATCAGTTTGTTCTGTTCACACTGACATTAAAGAATCAGATCTGGTATGTACAGTAACCTGAGTGGTTCACGCTCGACCAGCTGAGCCTCAGAACCTACAGTGTTGATAACAGGAGGTCATAAAGGTCATAAAGGTCATAAAGCAGCAATGAGGGTGTCAGAAACTTAGTAGTATGGGTCCTGGCTCCCACATTTCCCATCATGCAATCTCACACATAAATGTTTCGTCTCGAGATCAAACTGAAAAAAGCCCGATGACATCATCAGTGTAACTTTAGGAAAACTCCTCTGTAACAAGTGTGTGTGTGTTTGTGAAATGTGTGAAGTGCCTCTTTGCTTTCTCTTTGAAACTTTCTCCACCTCTGTGTCCTATATTATATAAATGTTTAGTCTTGACTCTATGGAAACAGTGAACAGGCTTCATATAGTAAGATGTATGGTACAAATACTGCACTGTGTCGTACTGTACTGTACTGTACTGTACTGTAGTGTACTGTATGTAGACAGAGGAGTCTCTTATTCAGTTCATCAACTTTATTAGGAAGCTGTCAGGACTCATTAGGACGAACATCGCTCAGCTCTGTGATTCTTACTATGTGTTTTATGATAATAGTAATAACCTGTGATTAGAGCCTGAGTTACAGAGCGTCTCCTGCTGCTTAGTCACTTTATGAAGTTTATATTATGACAGTTTTATGACACATCACTTCCCTCTGTGGTGGTGAAGCCTCAGGGTTTCTCATGTACATACAGGACAGATTAGCTCAGCTGGACTCAGCTGGACTCAGCTGGACGTTTATTTATTACATTCACTCTAGTTTGCATCTGTTTTATTAGAGACTGGTCTGCGGCACGTGTCTCCAATGTTCATACGGATCATTTTACATCTTAATATAGATAAGATAATATCATTATGTATTATATATATGTATTAGTTTCAGAGCTGCTGTAGCTTTTCTCAGTCTTTTTATTGTTTTATTTTGTGTATTTTATTGAATCACGTTTCAGTTTTATGCCTCGTATCTTTTGTTGGTGTTTTACTTCACATATTGTATTTTATTTTATTTTATTTTTTAGTTTTCATGTGTTATTGCATCAGTTTTTCTTCTCCAGGTTATTTGTGTTTTTGTTTTCTGTGTGCACTTTTGTGTGTGTGTGTGTGTGTGTTTGGTGTATATTGTTTTATGACACAATAAAACCAAACTAAACCAGTGGTGGTGAGTATTAGTGTGATATTGTATAGAGCATTATTGCTGTGATGGGTGTGATACATTTTTAATGCGCCACACACACACACACACACACACACACAGAAACATGTTTCCTCAAAGACAGGAACAAGCTCCTGGTGAATTTCGATGGTATCACATGTTGTCGCTCCATCCTGTTTGATTTCCACTCTCCAACCTGCTGAAAACGGAGGATTAAGTCCTGCATGGATCACATGTGCATGTCCACATGTGTGTGTGTGTGTGTGTGTGTGTGTGTGTGTGTGTGTGGCTGCTGTGCATGTGTTGTAACCCACATGTGAGCAGCGATAGGAATCTCATTGCTGTCAACGGTCCAAAGGCCAAAGCTGTGTTTAACGGAGAAAATCCAAGAGCCCGACTCTCTTTCTTTCTGTTTTTCTTTCTTCCTCCCGCTCTCTCTCTCTCTCTCTCTCTTTCTCTTTGTTTCTGACTTTCTTTCTTTCTTTCTTTCTTTCTTTCTTTCTTTCTTTCTTTCTCTGTCTCCTTTAATCTTGTCTCCTTTTTCTACCGTTGGGCTCAAACCAACAGATGATGCATGAGTGTTGTGTCACAAAACGCCTTTTCTGTCTTTCTTTCTCTCGTTTTCTTTCACTCTGTCATTCCTTTGTTTTACTTTTTCTCTCCCAACTTTTTAAATAAAATAAGGTTATATATAAAGAGTGTGTGTGTGTGTGGTGTGTGGAGGAGGTTGCAATTGCAGAGTTTGAATTGAATCACCTTGGCTGTCTCCCAACTTCTCCTTTCATCTACAGGTTCTCTTTTCTTTTCTAGTTTCCAATTTTCTCCCCCTGTCTTTCTGTATATACGTAGCCGTCCGTCCATCTCGCTCCATCAGGCCGTTATCAATGGGATTTTGAACAACGGCTTTCACTGCGATAACCAGGTCTCTGCCTGAGCTGATAGCCTGCTGGACTCTCATCAGGAGGAGGGGGGAGGAGGGGTGAGGCAGGGAGGGAGGGACTCACCCCTCCATGCATGTGGACTTTCCTTCCCCAACCTTCCAGTTCGTGAACAGAGGAGTGGACAGAGTGGTTTGCACTACAGATTAACATTTCTGTGTGTGTATGTGGCTGCATGTATGTGTGTTTGGTATAAGGTCAAAGGTCGGGCTATCAGGTGGGGGACAGCTGAGTGGACCGGTGGATCTAGATAAAGAGCAATTGAGTGGTCAAGTAGGCGACCTCCCCTTGGCTTCATTTAGGCCCGGGCCACCCGCCGGCTCTCCGTGGCCCCGAGGTGAGATTAGTCTGGTGGGGCCGATAAAGCTCCATGCCCCCCCCCCCCCCCCAACAGACCAACAGACCAACAATAACTGAGGATTAGAGACACTCTCCCACACAAGGCAGGTGGAGAGAGATGCAGGGGCCTCTTACTTAAAGCCTCCTGTGTTGTTGGTTTTGCCGTCTGCCACAAAAACACCAATTCAGGTTTCGTCAACCTAGAGATTTTAGGACCCCCCCCGCCCCCCCTTTCTTTGAGTGGCTCTGTGTTCGACCAGCACCTGGTTTGGCTTTTTTGTGTCTCCCTCTGCTCTGTCCTCCGAAACGTTTGAGAGACAGATGTTCAGAGCTCTGACATATTTGAAAACAGCCGTGGTTTATGAGGTGCTGAACAGTGAATTCATAAACAGAGGAAAACCTCGTCTGACTCCCCACCCCACCCCCCACGATCCCAAAGAAAGAAAGAAAGAAAGAAAGAAAGAAAGAAAGGAAGGAAGAGGAAGTGAGGTGTGTTCGCAGGGATGTAATGGAGGTAAAGTCATTGCGTGTGGACAGCTGGATGGATCAGATGAGTGGAAACAGACCTGCAGTCGTTCTCGTCACAAACTGAAGAATTAATGGTTTAAAGGTGTCGATCCTCAGGGGAGCACGAATTTCTGCATCAATCCAACCAACAGCTGTGAAGATAATTAAAAAAAACTCAAAAGTAATTACAATTTCATCTGCAACAAATTTTAACAGCGATCCGTCAAAAAGTCAAATCACCTGACGACTGCATGAGAGGGAAAACATTTAGAGAAGCACCAAAGTCAGAGAGATCCATTCATCACGGAGAGGAAACATGATTGTCTGCAGCAGATCCAGCCGCCCAGATGTTTCACTCAGATCCTCATACGTCAACGTGCTGGTTGTGTTAGAGCCGAATCACAGGATCATCAGAGCCAGAACAAAACGGTCGTCAGGTTCAGATTCATCTCTGGAAACTTGGGTTCATCCAGTGGTTGTCAAGACATGGTGGCCATAGTAACAAGGTGAGGATCAACTTTTTACACTCTAAAGACTTATTGTATGTTTGAGTAACATAGCATTTCTGTGAAAAACCAATCACAGTCAACTTTTGCTCCACATGATCCAAGTGACGCATGAAATCCGATACTGTCAAATCGAATTCAGGCCTCCTTCATATGGGGAAAGAAGTCGGATATCTGCCAATACGTCTGTAATCTAAACAGACAGATCGAATATTTCCTGCCATACGTCGTACGTCATCAACAATGTGACGACAGGATTTTGATGACAGTGTTGATAACTGATGTAGCAGCGATCAGTGCCAAACTTCATCATGACCTTTTCTATCATAATCTATACATATCATTCAGGTTCTTCAGGCCAACTCTGGATCAATAGGACAACAATCCAAACAACAATGATACATGCAACAGTGCATTATATGTCTAAAATCAAGTACTGCAGTAAAAATCTGACTGAACATCTCTAACTTGTGCTGATCTTTGTCAGATCACCAAACTCTTCAGGCTTCATCTTCTGATGAAGTGTTGAGGTTTATTATCATTCAAGCAACAAATTGAGACGATTCTCAGAGTTCAAACACACACACACACACACACACAGATTTTGTTCCGCTGCTGTCTTTCATTTCTCCTTGTTGCTGCAGAAGCCTCCTCCTCTCTGCTCTTTGAAGAACCTTCACTGAAGATTCACTTATATATATTTCACCCGTTCTGCAGGAAAATGTTCTCAGATCTGTTGCCAATAAACCCTCAACCCAAAGACTTCCAAAGACTTGGGCTTCGTCTCTAAAGTCGTCACCCATCAATCTTCACTCGCTCTCACTCTCTCCCCCACTTCTTGTCTCTTTTGTTTGTGCCACTGACTCACACCTCTGTTTTCTCTTTTTTTTTTGTTTGCGTTCATTTCCTTTACTCACAGGAGACTCCCCGTTGCCTTTAGGCCGGGTGGTTGCAGCTGAGAGAGCGGGGTTGCATCTCTGCCGTTAAGTGCTTTTTCATGTTGTCGGGTGTTTTGTCTGCGATCGTTTGTGCCTCTGGTGTCTGAAGAAAACCAAAAACTGTTTGACTGTGAACCCTGAGATTTCAAACGCAGCTAAATTAAGACACCTTCTGTCATGCTGCCAGGATTTTTCTCCTGTTTTGTTCTGACAAACACTGTTTTCATATATATATATTTTTTTATTTCAGGGTCTTCAAATGGGTATCACTGTGTTTGCGTTTGTCCATCAAAAAGCCCTCAGAAGTAAAAACCCTCGCCGACCAGACAGAAGGTCAACTCTGCGCTGGAAACCTCAGGATCGATGCACTCAGACGTTTGGAGAGTCTCAGCTCGACTATTTTTTTCCACTGAAGCCTTTTCAGCTCTTGTAGTTTTTCTTCCTCAAGGTTTTTTCTCTTCTTCTTTTTCTTTTTTTTACGTCAGAGCAGCAGCACTCAAGTCTTCCTCTTCATTCGTCCCTCACTGCAGCAAAAACACAACAAAACACAAAAAAAAAACCCCAACACCAACCAATCACCTGTTCAGAAAAGAAAACCCTTGACTTGAAATTGCGGATTAACGTCAAAGCGTTTTGGATTATGGATTACATCATTGTGCGAATCCTGAGGACGCACTTAAAGAACGACAAAGCACAAAGGACGGAGTAATCATAATGTCAGTGTGAAGGGCGGCGCCCATTGTGATTGGCTTAGCTTGACGGGACGGGAGGGGTTTTATCTTTCGAATCAGGAAATTGAATTATGAAACAAAGTGACCTGAGGGGAGGGGGGGGGGGTTCAGCAGCGACGGTCCGGAGTCCTGTGCAGGTTAAGCCCATTTCAAGGGCCTCCACTTCACCTCAGCATTTCTTAATTAGATTGCCTGACAAAAGCATGGAGGCCTCCAGCTCAGTGTGTGTGTACAAGACGATGTGAAGGGGGGGGGTGTTATCTCTTGACTTGGTCTTGGCCTCTTTGTTTGTTTGGCTTCACTCGCTGATTGAGTTGTTTGAACCAAAACAAGTCTCAAGGCTGATGACCCTCACAAATGCTGAAGTTGTTTTCTTTTCTCTTCTTCTTGTGGCCGTGAGTTATGTGCAGCAGGCGAAGCTACAGGCAACAACAACATCAGACGCTGGAGGAGCACCAGTGTTTTTTCTGATGCTCACTTTCATGGCACTTTGAGAATGATTCATGATTCGGCAAAAGGGAAGATGAATTTCAGCGTCGACCCTGAACGTTTGGCAGGTGGAAGTACAAAACTGTCCACTCCTTAACCCCTGAGATTCCTCTGGATGCAAGTCCAGGAACATGGGCCACGTTCAAAAAATATTTCCCCCAATTTTATTGTCGATTTTGAAATAGATGCACTCAACAATAATCCAAAATACTCGAGCCATCTGTGTTATAGCTCTTCCCAGGGAAGCGATGATGGCGGGGCTGGGATCTCCTCCCAGGAGACGGTTTCCTCTGGCCGAATCTGAGGTAAAGAGATCGGCTTCACTGACAGAGTTGTCAGATTGAGCTGATTTCTTCCCGGCAATAAGGAGAGAGAGCGGGTAGCGGTGGCGGCGGCCTTCCAGCTGAATCACGGCCATCACCTGAATTTTTAACATGACTCAACTTTCTCTGTTGGGCCTCATCCAGCAGACAGTTTGGACCTCCACTCCAAAACTGTCAGGTTTTTCCCCTCTTCGTGTCTGCCTGTTGTTTTTGACTTTTCTTTGTCTGAGCTGTTTCTTGTCTCAACAACACCTCCTCCTCCTCCTCCTCCTCCTCCTCCATCTTCTTATTCTTTCCTTCTGGGGACGATCAGTCATCCAGTGTTTTTGTCCAAGCTGAAATATCTTAATGGTAACATCTAAATTCATGATCCTCAGAGGACGAACCCTTCCTACTTGTGACGATCCCGAGGGAAACGACTTCACAACTATTGGATGGATTTCCATGAGATTTGCAGCAGACAATCAAGAGTCAGAAAACAGATCCACAGACTGTGGGAACATCTGACAGCAATTTGAATGAAGCAACACTTTGAACTTTGTTGTTTTTTTGTTTGTTTGTTTTTCTTTTGATCCAGCTCCTGTGGAAAGTCCCTTTATAGGTTGTCACACATATTCAAGGTCCCCTGAGGAAACATCATGACCTAGATGACCCCAACCGCCGACATTTTTTTACACGCTCAGTGAAATACTCTAAGAAAGTTTGTGGTTCCCAGACAAGATCTTTTCTGTGTGTCTCCATTTTTATTATTATTTAGTAAATTGTCTGGAAAATTTGAAAATCAGACGCCAACTCTGAGTCCGGGGTAAATCTATCAAACCCCAGCCTCGTTAATCTCCGTCTGTCTTCCCGTCCACACTTGCCAACAATCAGTGAAGGAGGCACACTCTCCCTCCAAGGCCCCTGATAAACATCTGCCGCCGCTAAAACCTCAGAGCTTTTAATGTATGCATGCCTCGTGCTGGTCACTTCACAGGAAACGTGTAAAAACGCTATTTGGCTCAATGTCGCCCCCCGAGCTCCGTTTCTAAAACTGTCCTTTCTCTTCCCCCCCACCCCCCCACCCCCCTCCGTCTCTCCCAGCCTCTTATCAAAGACTCAGGACAATCAACGGTTTATCGCAGCTGGAAATGAGTGCAGGAAGCAGATGTTGTTCTGATTAAACACAAACACACACACACAAACACACACACACACTGCTGCTGCTGCCTGAAGGCCTGAGAGGAGCTGAGGGGCCAAGTCCAGGAGTCCAGAGTCATGATATCTGCTGCACATGTGCTTTGGTGGAGACAAACTGCCAACACACAGACACACACAGGCCTCTTCTTTACCTTCTTGCCTGTGTGTTTCACTTACACAACGACAGGAAAATAAAAAATAAAAAGGCAAAACTGGCAAACTGCTTGATGTGCTGTTACCTTGGCTGCTTTCTTCTGTTATGTAACACACACACACACACACACACCTCCATTATATGCAATCATATAACACAGTAATCAATGCATAAGAGTTGGGTAATCAGCTCTCCTCTGCAGACATAATGACTGCAATAACTGATGAAACTGCTGATGGCCTTTGCCTCAGACACGCTGCAGTGTGTGTGTGTGTGTGTGTGTGTGTGTGTGTGTGTGTGAATGAGAGGCAGGGAGATTGTCGTATGGTTTCTACTTTAATAAGAATGCACTTTGGCACCCCTTTATTTTCTTCACTTTAGGCTATTATTTTACAAACTAGATATAAAAGGACATAAATAAATGACATAAGTTACATGTACCTAGAGCTCCTTGACAAAAAAAAAACAAAACAAAACGAGACCAAAAAAACAAATAAAATCATGATCATGTCCCAAAAGAAAACAAAAAGTACAAAATAAAGAGACTGAGAGCATGTTAGATCTACATGTCTAGATCATATGGCATCGGAAGGCATACAATGACAAACATTAACTCTGGCGACTTGTTATTTTTTTTCTTTTTTTTTTTTTCTTCTTCTTCTTCAAATCTTCCGACATTTAAGTAAAAGGAAAAAAGTATTTTACAGTACATTCTGGTTTCCATCTCCTTCCCAACATGTCTTGCATATTTCCAAACAGGTCCTCTTTTTTTTTTTTTCATTTATTCCATAGATAAAACCCAAAAAGAAAAAAAAAAAAAAAAAAAAAAAAATCGCATTGCCAAAAAACAGGAGAGAGCAGTCGAGCTGTATTAAGGGCGGAGGTGTTTTCTTGAATTATATGAAGCGTCACTTACGAGTTCAAAAACATTCACATAAGTATAGTGTAAAGAGATAAAAGGAACAAAAAGGAAACATTGTCCATTGGGTGAAACCTGTAGCTGTATGATGTGCTCTGGAGAAAAAAAACCAAAAAAGTAAAAATAAAAAAAGTAAAAACCAACGATTTTCCTTCTTCCGTCCTTTCTCTGATCCTTTTCTTGTGTTCAGGTGTGTCGTTGTCCAGAGATACGGCTCCAACACTTTCTCCTCCACCTGTCACGAGCTCGGAGAGTCCAAACATGATTTGGGGGAGGGGGAGGGAGGGGGGTTAGGGTGGGGGAGGGGTGTTTGTATGCACAGGGAGGTTTCCAGTCACTCCATGTTGTGTCCATTGGCCTGGGTTTGTAATCCAGAAAGCTTCAGTTCAGTAAAACGCTGTGGGCTGAGCAGAGTTTGCACGACGGCAGCAAACACACCTTACACTGTTTTTGTGTTTTTGTTTTTTTTTTTAGTTTTTTTTTCTTTTTTAGACAACACAGAAGCAAAAAAAAAAAAAAAAAAAGTCCAGGGTTTTTCCTTTTTCTTTTTTTTATCATATCAAAAACAATACGACTCTGTTATTTCCTCCTCCTCCTCCACAGTGGCAGAACAGACACGATTACTGATAGTACTTCAAAGACATTTCCACTCACACACACACACACACACACACACACACTGACACACACACATATCATCACATTCGCACGCTCAAAATCAAACGCTTGTTACTTTACATGCAAACAGAATTAAGCAATAAAAAAAAAAACAAAACAAAATAAAATGAAACTTTCAAAATAAAAGCACATTATCTGCTGGAGCAGGGCTTCTTGATTATATTACATTCTTCTCATTGTCTCTTTTTTTTAATGCTGTTAAATCATTCATAGTAAATTCCAGTACACTGCTGGACGGCCACAAAGCAAAACGGTGGCCAGTTTTGTCAAGTCGACGTCCCAGACGCTGGGAGTGGTGGGGGTGGAGGAGGGTGGGGGGAGGGTGGATTTGTCATCTTGGTTCCAAGGAAGAGGAGCAGGAGGACGATGAGGAGAAGGAGGAGGAGGAGGAGGAGGAGGAGGGAGGAAGACAAAGAGGAGGACGAATTCTGGTCGTGGTGAGCGAGGCTGGGATCCTGTTGGTGATGGACGGCAGCAGCTGGACACAGAGAGAGAGAGAGAGAGAGAGAGAGAGAGAGCTGCATCAGTCATGGTGGTTTTGAACATAAACACTTTGAGCTCGGCCTCCGGTTGGTGCAGCTCCGGCTCATCCGCTCAACACGACCCAGAGCCAAAGCCGGGGCGTCCAGAGAGCGAGCGGCCGCACTGCAGCGGGAAAATATGGATTTGATGGCAGCAGAGTATTAACTAGTGTGAACCACATGCTGCTGTGTGTGTGTGTGTGTGTGTGTGTGTGTGTATAATATATGAAACATGCCCTTGACTTAGTGGCGCACATCAAAGGCACAACAATGGACGTTTATTGAGCGAGTGTGTGTGTGTGTGTGTGTGTAGTTAAACACACTTTAGACTTGATGCCAAATGAAATAATCCCTCTGCTCTGCTCAGGCACGAGTATTGATGAATTATAGACCATTAACTTTCATTATTATAGGTTTTCTTTCATGTGCAGAAGAAAGTTTGTGTGTGTGTGTGTTTTTTTTTTTACAGGAAAGTTTTTGAACAGTTTGAACTTGACGAGTGACATCACTGTTTGAGGCTCACTGTGCCCAGGCAGTATGTTCCTCATAACACCATGAATGCTGAATCAATCAGTCAATCAATTTATCACTTGGAAGAAATGTGTTCAATATTTTTATGCACAAGAGACAGTAGATATCTCTCTATAAAGTGACCTGGGGTTATATAGATATTTGGGCTCTGTGAAGCTCTAAGACACATTTTGTCACTATTTTCTTACATTTAATAAACCAAATGATCAATGAACAAACGGTCAATCAGGCAGATTAATGTGAATAATCGTTAGATGCTTTGTTTGAACCTGTTCAAACAACAAAAACTGAACTTTTACAAACTTTGTGATGGTATCACTTATGTATTAGATTGAATCAGTGTCATCTAGCTGTACCTAATAAAGTGAACACTTCCACAGTGTGAAGGAAACCTGATTAATCAATAACAACACTTCAGTTAAACTGATGATGTCACTGGATGAGGGGGGGGAGCTAAATGTACAGACTTTATTAACTCATCATCCTCTCCTCAGAAGATGGAAACGGTTGAATATGGAGGGTCTTGATATATTATAACCAATCAGGACGCTCCGTTAAAGCCTCCCGCTGCCATGGCAACAAACTGATGTGTTCACTCAGGAGAAAGTTACACCTCCTCCTCCTCCTCCTCCTCTCCTTATTTTTCTTTTCCTGGAAAGTGTTGCCGAGCTGCGGTGGGCTGCGAGCGGCTGACTGGGAGTCAGCGGCTGATTAATTCTTCTCATTAAGATGCCGGCGGCGTCGGGAACGCAGACTGATCACAGACCAGTGGCTATTGATCTGCTCGGGCTGCCTGCGGTGGCGCAACCTGCTTGTTAATTAACACAGTTTCAGGAGCTAAAGGGAGGTGTGTGTGTGTGTGTGGGGGGGTTATCTGATATTAGAAACATGCTGCAGTAATAACAGGAGGTGAAATCCAGTAGCTGTATTTGTTTTGTTTTTAATGGGGCTTTTTGTGCTGAGTGTCGGCAACAAATAGTGGAAGATATCGACCCTCACCTTGATGACGGTTGGAGCACAGGTGAGCGTGTTTCCATGGCGATGGTAATGCTGATGGGGTTCTGCATCCACACTGTCGCATCATCCCTCCCGCCCCCTTTTTGTCCCAAGTAAATCCCACAGCCAATAAACTCCTTCGGTGGTTTTGTTTAAAAAAAAAAAAAAAAAAAAAAAAAAAGGCAACTGGACTGGTTCAAACAGCTGTCCGTCAGAGGCGGCGAGGAGGAGGAAGGAGGAGGAGGAGGGGGAGGGTCCTGCGGCGGAGCAGTGGAGATGAATGGAAGAATCCAAATTGTGTGTTTATCTGAGGTGTGGGAGAGTGTTTTTTTTTTTGTTTTTTTTTTTGAGAGGGGGGGGGCAGGGGAGTGGGAAGGCTCCTCTGGAAGATCAAAGACATTCTCTGCAACGTCCTGAGGGCAACAAAACAGCGTTCTGGGAGGAAAATGAGGCCAGAACAGAGCGAGAAACAACAAGAAGCGCCTCAAAATAAGCCCTCGCTGCACCGCCACCGCCACTGCCGCCGCCACCGCCGTCTCCCCGTGGAAAAAAAACAAAAAAAAAAACAAACCCTCAACCTCTCAGAGACTCACTGTTCAGAGGATCCTCCTCCATTTTTTATGTCTGTGAGATACCAAACAGATCCAGCTGAGAGACAGAACAATGGTGGCCGGGGCAGCCTGCGAGTCCCACAGAAACAAGTCATGTACAATAAACACAGTCACAGGAAATCCAACAAAAAAAAAAAAAAAAAAAGAAGAAGAAGAAGAAACTTCTTCTCTGTGGATTATTCCAGAAAGAAAGTTCCAGAAACAACTCTGCCCAAAGAAGAGCAGGAAAGGTGAATGGTTCCCCCTCTTCCTCGCTTTTCCCTTCCAGACCGTTAAAGGCACTCCAGATTGGCCTCTTGGAAGCATTTTTCCAGCCATCCCTTCATCTATCCATAAATGCTGCAGACACAAACGCCCCCATTTCTCCAAAACAACAACAAAAAAAGGGCAAAGGTAAAGGTCTGATTTTGTTTCTTGTTTTTACAAAAAAGTGCCATTTTCACCACTTTTTTTTTTCTTCTTCATCGACGTCTTCTTTTCTTTTAGATCCAATTTAAAGTGCATGGATGAGGTAAACTATTTCTTCATAGTTTATTTGTCTCTCTTTTTGTTAATATTTAATCTTTTTTGTTATTTATGTATTTTTTTCATAAGAAAACGAAGTCGCTTTGCTTCCTTTTTCCATTTTTCGCCTTTTTTCCGCTTTAAAATCTCTCAGACGGGAACCATTCTGCCTTGCATCTGTTGCATTTGGGACAGCATTCCCTGGACGCTGGTCAGGATCTTGTTCTGGTGCGCTGCCGAGGAGATACCTATGCGAGCCATGTCCCTGGAAGAAAAGAATAAAAAAAGAGGAGGCCTTTTAGGGACGGAGGACAACAATAACACACACATGAAGGCCTGATACACATGATGAATTTTACAGCCTTCCAGTGGAAACCAGCCCCCGACAGTTTGAACTGCTGCGTGAGGAATTTCTCTTGCCAACGCAGCAAGACTAATCCTGTAATCTCAATAAGTGAAAAATGAAAATAATACAGACGACAGAGACCGAGACAGAGACACATGCAGCACATGTGAACTTTAAAAAAACGCACAGATTCTGATCTGATCCTGAAGGAAGAGTCTGGAGTTTTGAGAAATCGACCTCATCATGTTTATGCTCTCTTGCTGGGAATTAAATGAGATGGTCGACACCACCACTGCTTCTGTACTGGAGGCAGCGTGAAGCCAACAGCTTCAGTTTAGCTTAGCTTAGCTAGAAATCGAAGCAGGAAGATGCAACTTGCTGCAGATTGATTATTCTAGACCAGTATTTTAGCTCACCTAGCTAAAACCACGGCCTGCCATTTTGATATCCCTTTTATGCTAAAGCTAAGCTAACCAGCTACATTCGGAGATGCAGATATGATAAAGTGGTATTGATCTTTAACTTTCAGTGAGGAAGTGAATTAAATGTCAAATTATTCTTTTAATAACTGTTTAAAGAGCAAATTATCTTTTTCATTTCATTTTACAATCAGAAAAGTCTCACTGAGAGACTTCATGTCTTCCCTCTTGATCATTTCTTTCAAAGGTCGTACTCTTATTCAGTCGTTCCAAACACCACTAAGTAAGTTAAATGTTGAATGTTTTTCATGGGATAAATGAGAGTCTCTTGTTTCTGCTGATGAATTTGTAAAACTACTGAGTCTTATTCTTCTTAAAACAAGTGAGTAATTCAAGACGTGAATGAAATGAAACCGTCTTCGTGTTTTCTGAAAGCAGCGATCTGCTTCCTGTTGACACACACACACACACACTAATGTTTTCCTCTGTTTACTCTCTCACTGTCTCTCCTTCCTACTCACTCTTGTGTCATGTGGACCACGGCCTCTGGAGTGGTGTAGCCGGCAGCGGTGAAGTTGTCGCAGTATCTTTCCATGCCGATGGCCTGCAGCCAGTCCTCCACTGTGCCCACGGACGAGGACGCCTCGGGGCTGCCCGGCTCCAGCAGGGTGGTGTTGGGCCGGCTGCGGGTGGAGGAGAGAGAGACGTGAATTCAATTTCACCAGCTCAGGTTCGCACTTCGAGTTTCAGTGCAGAACAAAACCCAGATGTGTGTGTGTGTGTGTGTGTGTGTGTGTGTGTGTGGACAATAAAAGTTACGTTCTGTCAAAGTGTTTCTGACTGGAGAGGTAGAACGACACTGATTCATCACTATAGCGACCACAGCTCTGCACGACTAAGTATCACACACACACCTCCTCCTTCTCTGGACCGGTCGGGTTCAGCTCGGCTTCGTGTCCCTGTTTTTTTCAGGTCCTACCAGAAACGTAGCCAAGTCAAACACAGTTCCTCCTGGGTGTGACCGCCACAGTTAGTTAAACCTTATTTCACAGAAAACACCCAACCGGGTCACACTGCGGTGAGTTTTACCGCTCGGTGGAGTTCCTCCTCACGCTCGCATATTCATCCTTCTTTCACTTCTTTTTGTTTTCATGTCTTTCCTTCCTTTCTGCCGCGGCGCCGTCGGCCATGAGACGTTCACATGGGGTGAGTCTGAGTCTGAGTCTGAGGCGGTGGCGGTGGCGGTCCGGTCTCGCTCTGCTGACTCTCTCACACTCGCACTGTCTCTCTTTAGCTTCAGAGGATATTGACTTGAACTTTGAGAGCAAGGCGTCAGAGTCTTTAAGAAGAGGTCACCTCCAGCCTCTCACACACACACTTTCCCACTTCACTCTTGTAAACTGTAAAAGCTGCATTTGCAGGATGCAGCTCTGCTAATCACCCCCCCCCACCAGCACCACCATTAGGTAAGCGCGTGCTCGTTGTGTGTCCACGTCCTCGTGTGCTCGCACACTCATTAAAGTCAAAACAGACTCCCACCGGCCTGCGTCGAGTCTGTAAACACGCTGAGGTCATTCTTAACACGTTTAGCCACTCCAGACTAATGGTGCTGGAGCTGCAGGGTCATGTTTGTTTTTTTTTCTTTAACTCAGCGTTACGTCGTAATTCTCCTCCGCCGTTAAAGCCGCTGCATTCCTGAGCGTGCGGCACCATTAAAGCTGGTTTGCAGAGAAATCCATTATGGAAGGTGTTTGTGCTGAAAAGAGCCACGCGGTGCTGGTAGATAATGTTTAATGGTGAATGTAAATACCAGTGGGAGAATACAGAAGTGTGTGTGTGTGTGTGTGTGTGTGTGTTCAGAGGCGCTGCCTGTGTAAAACATGTACAGTGTTTAAGCTGCATATAGTGCGAGCCTGTGAGTCAGTGCGTGTTTAAGCACATTCCCTCTTTAACACAACGTATGTGTTGGTGTGAACTCCATGTGAAATTCCTCAACTTTTCTATCATTTTCAAGATGGCTGCACCATTTGGCAACGAATGCCATATTGTTGTTCGTGTCTGGTCTGGTGTCATTTTTAGCTTTGATTGTGATACAGTCAAAAAAAAAGCTAAAAATCACATCAATTAATGGTCAGAATATGTGAAATTAAGTTGAATGATGGTCATAGACCAAAATAAACTCATAGGGATCTTTTTAATAACTAAAACTATCTGGTTATTCCAGATTTAAGGCCTTAAAAGTCTAAAAATCTACATGGAATAAACTGAGTTTTTATCTGATGATCCCTCGGAGCGCTCTAGTTTGGGTGCCTGTGTGTGTGTCTCTGTATTGTCTGTGCCCCCACCACCGTGTGTGTCTGAGCTCTGGCCTCTCACCTGACTGTGGTCTCGCCCCCGGTCCTCTTCAGGGTGTTGGGGTTACGGATCAGTTTGTCCAACATGTTGACGATCTGTCCAAACTTTGGCCGGTCGGCCCTCTCCCTCTGCCAACAGTCCAGCATGAGCTGGTGCAGGGCCACGGGGCAGTCCATGGGCGGTGGCAGCCGATAGCCCTCATCAATGGCCTTGATCACCTACAGAGCGGATCAGTGCAGTTACTGTGAGTCACTTTGTCTGTCAAACTGTGATAAAAACTGGAGCCAGTGTTTTTTTTTCCTCTAAATTTAAACTCCTAATGTAATTTTTAATCACCTCACTTTAGCCACCTACACAACACATATGGTTTTGTGTATAAATTAAAAGCTTTATCATCATTAGTGGCACTAGAAATGTGCATTCAGTGTGTAATGAGACGAGGGAGCGTGCGGCTGCTGGTTTATCCCCCTGCAGGTAGAGTGATTAAATAACTGAGTTAAAATGATGAAGGAACTTTTAAAAATGTTTGACAGTAAACAAGAAGCTGGGAATCACTGTTCCAGCTCTAATGTCACACGCTAACTCAATACTGAATGTCTGCAGACTTACGTCTTGGTTACTCATGTCCCAGTATGGTCGCTCGCCGTATGACATCACCTCCCACATGACGATGCCGTAGCTCCACACGTCACTGGCCGAGGTGAACTTCCTGTAAGCGATGGCCTCTGGGGCCGTCCAGCGGATGGGGATCTTCCCTCCCTGTAATTGAAAGATGGGCTGATAAATGAAATGTGACAAAGCCGACAAGCAAGGTGACACACGGACGGACCGCTGACACATGCTCGCCCACACACACACACACACACACACACACTCACCCTGGTGGTGTATGCAGCCTCGGGGTCGTCCTCCAGCACGCGGGACATGCCGAAGTCGGACACTTTGCACACCAGGTTGCTGTTGACCAGGATGTTGCGCGCGGCGAGGTCACGGTGGACGTAGCTCATGTCTGACAGGTACTTCATGCCCGACGCGATGCCGCGCAGGATGCCGACCAGCTGGATGACCGTGAAGCGGCCGTCGTTCTTCTGCAGGAAGAGAAGACCACGACACTCGTGTTTATGTATGTGGCCAATTACTGTACAGTCGTTAGTGAACTAATCATTTAGGTTCATTCATGTTTTAGTGGGTTGTCACTAATTAGTCTTCGTGTATAAACAGCTGAGGGATTCTGGGTAAAACAGCAACGAAGCATCATTAAACATGTGAATTAAGTTCTATGGTTCTCAAAGTCTCGGATCCAGGAATGCCCCCCCCCCCAGGGGCTCTTGAGGGGGCTCCTAGGGGGATCATTTATTTTCACTGTAACTCCATCCATAAGTATAAACAAATCCTGACTTAACATCACATATGATTTTAATTATGTTGGAGAGGATAAACCCTCCCTGTGTTTTAACTGCGGTGCTAAACCAAAGTCATCTGTTCTAATGGAGGCAACACACACACACACACACACACACACACACACACACACACACACACACACACACACACTCACACTCACACACACACACACGCATATCTTCAGGGCAAAGTTGACAAATCTCAATTCCACCAGTTTACTGTAGCCGTTCGGACACACTGATCTTCATGGAGGAAAATGGAGGTCATGTGGAACAGGTGATCAACTTCCCACCGTCCCAGCCCCCCCCCCCCCCCCGGTCATTTTATGAACTTCTTTTTTACCAATTCATCAATTACATGTATATAACTGTAATCTATATTCCTACACTAACTGTTCATTACATATAACATGTATATAAATGTTATGAAACGCTCCTTCACTGTTTGTACATTAATGTGCAACAAGTTGTTTCAGCACGACTTCTTTCCACAACCAGTGAAGCAGCGATATCTATAAGTTGAATGTGCGGTGCATCCTGGGAACAGAGCGATATAAAAGAACCCGCACCCACTTCCTTGTCGGAAAAACCAGTAAGTGGATCAAGATTAGAGCGAATGTTTGTGAACAAGGTTGTAATTTTGGTGGATGACATTACAGAGATAAAGAGCAGATCAGCCGCTCACGCACACACATGAAAGAAACGCATGACTGACCCTCAGGAATGCATCCAGAGATCCGTTTTCCATGTACTCCGTGATAATCATCACTGGCTTACCTAAAGAGAGAGAGAGAGAGAGAGAGAGGAGAGAGAGAGAGAGAGAGAGAGAGAGAGAAGAGAAAAAGGCAGATGATTATGGAGGTAAACGATGCACATCACAGCCCGACACAGCAGGAGGGTTCTCAAGGGGAATGAATGTGTGTATGTGTAGTGTGTGTGTGTGTAGTATGTGTGTGTGTAGTGTGTGTGTGTGTGTGTGTGTAGTAGACCATCCATCTCTGTCCCGTAGTGATTTAATTAGCTCAGAGTTACGATTGCCCTGACGTCTCCCTTCACTTCCCTGCACATGCAAAGGCATCTTCAACAAGTATCCAGTACACACACACACACACACACACACACACACACACACACATCTTGTGTTTATGCAAATCCCCAGTGATGCTGGACGCCTCCTCCAAAGGCTCATCACAGTCACCCACCCAGCCTCCCTCTGACTCTCTCTCTCTGTCAGTCACTGTCCCTTTGCCCTCTGTCTCTTCTGCCAACTTTGGACGCATCTGTCACTCTCCTGCTAGTTCCTCTCTATTGCTTTCTTTTTTTTCCCTCGCTCCGTCTCTCTCTCTCTCTATCTCTCTCGCTCTCTTTTCTGCCCCCCAGTCCCCGCCCCTCCTCCTCCTTCTCCTCCCTCCCTCCCTCTCTGGCCTTTTTCACCCCATCCCTCTGTCTTCCACCCTCTCTGTCTCTCTTGGGGAGCGTCTGTGTCTTTATCTGAGCCGGGGCAGGCGGCGGGGAGGGTGGACATTCCCTGGTGTGTCTCTGTCTTGTCTTTGTCTCTTAGGATGAGGGGGGGGGGTGAAGAGAAGAAGAGGAGAAGAGCAGAGAGAGATGAAGAAAGGGAAGAGGAAAGGAAAAAAAGGAAAGGAGGGTGACTTGTTTTTGTCCCAAAATGGCAGCAAGCTGGTGCCTAACCAGCCATGGCAACAACACATGCCGAAAAAGTGCCGCCATGAATTCCTCCCAGGACGGCGCTGTTCTTTGCTGTTCCATTTCAAGTGGCACAGTTAAGGTGGACTTAAAAGCTTATTGTGCCGAGGAGAAGTGCTGACTTGAAGCTAACGCCTCGAGGGAAGGGGTGGGTTGGGGGGGTGGGGGGGGCTGTTGTGCAGCAGAACGTGGCCCGGAGCGGCGGAGGCAGAGCCAGCCGAGCGGTTGGCAGCCGAGGTCTTGAAGGTGAAGTTCCTCCACTCCACACAGCGTTCGACGCCCTGTGCCAAGAGGCCGTCAGTCACCGCCTTACCCGCCGCGTGATTGGCACTCCATTAATTACAGGGCGCTCCGGCGATGCCCACCCCCCACCAAAAAAAAACGAGGAAGTGGAGTTAAAGTTGGCGGAGAGCGGGGGCCCTCTTTGTCAGCCATCTTTGTTCCCTTTGTTGTGCGTCCCTGCCCCCGGGGCCGCCGGTGATTGACAGCTCCCCAATCAAGTCTGAGGAGCGTCTGACCTGCGACCTTAAACTCTCGCCTTCCCAGCCCCGCCCTCTTCCTCCCATACCATTTGCATGCTAATTTCTTGTTTACTGAATACGTCCTGCCGCCGTTGGCAATGAACTCCGGGCATGGGCCCCGCCAGTGGGACGATTATCACCTGCCAACAAAACAGGGACAGGGGGAAGACTTGCAACAGGCGGACAATATTGAGGGAGCGTTGGGGCGAGCGCTCTGCCGAGTCCTTGACGTCTGCGGCAAACAAAGATCCTCCTTTTTAAAAGTGGATCTTTTCTAAATTAGCATGCTCTTATGTAAATCAGCCGTTCAACATATTACGTCTGATTTCGAGCTCTAATGGAGGCTGGGTTTTTTAATTACCGGCTAGCATGATAGAAACACTAAGTATATACAGGCCTCAAGATGGTGGAGCGCAGCCAGGCATCCTCACTGAGAGATTTTTGCACATTTATGTATTTTAGTGCCTATTTGGAGTTCCTCCATAATTAATAAGGCTTAATTGGCTCTGTTGGACATGCCAGCAAACTGAGGCCAGATTGAGAATTCCTTTTAACTTGATTGTAATGGAGAGGGGAGTGCAATTCAAATAATGGATTTTTAATAGATTCCACTGACACTCTTAAGTGTGAAGGACTAATTTGCCCAAACCTTGTGTCAAGCTCTCAGAAGTTCAGAGCGGGAGGAGGTGGAGTGGGACTTTATCCGATGTCCTTCTTGCTCTGGCTCGCCATCCTTTCATGTCGGCTCCTGTCACTGCTGCGTGGCTCATCTGCTTCTCCTTCATCTCTCTCTCTCTCTCGTCTCGCTCTGTCTCTTTCCTCCCCGCCCTCCGCTTCAGTAGTTTTCTTACCACCCTCCGCTTTCTCTCTCCGTCTCTTCCCCGCTGTTGTTCTCTGTCTTTCCTCTGATCCGTCAGCTCCATGCCGTCTTCCCCCGTCGCCTTCTCCCCCAGCGTCTCTATTTGCACCTTCCTCGGCCGCCGCTCGCTCGTGTCGTGTTGTGATGTTTTTTTCCCCTCTTTTCCTTCCCTCTGTTCGTCTGTCAGCCTTTTTTTGTCCGTCTTCCTCGCTCCTCTGTCTCTGCGAGGTCTAAGAGGTCGTTCCCCACAGCGAGAGGTGTGATAGGTGATAAGCAATTCTGCCCCTGCTGCTGCTGCTGTTCACTCTCAGCTCCGGCTGGGCTAAGTGTGTGTGTGTGTGTGTGTGTGTGTGAGACAGTGTTATCAAGCACAGATAGGGCCGGGCTGCTGTGTCACGACACATTAGGGCCCTTCATCCGTCTAACCCAGGCTGAAGCTGCTCGTCACACATGTATCACCAAAGATGTGCAGATGCCAACATGTGCTTACACATGCACACACACACACACACACCTTTAACCTAACAAATAGCATCGGGGGAAAGTGTAAAACATAGACAGAGAGAGACAGAGACAGAGCGACAGAGAAGAGAGAGTGCCAAGGGCAGAGGGGGGGGGGGGGATTTGGCCAGTGTGTTGTGGCCGTGCAGCAGCAGATAGAGGAGGGATAGGGTATCACTCCCTAACCCCAAACACATTTACGGCTGACACCATGATTAATGAGCCTGGTGCTGCGCTACAGGGTCTGTTCCTGGACCCATTAGACCCCTGCACCCCTCACCTCCCCCAACCCACCCTCTACTCACAACTGCCCTGCTACCTCTAACTCCCCCCCCCCCAGCCACCAATGCAAGACCCTTTCCATCTGGACAGAGCCCACCTGGGGATACCCTTGGATGGGACATGTGCACAAATACATGTGTGTGCATGGGCGACTACAGGTATCCTGCAACACACAGAGAATAATATATATATAATAAATGTGTGTGTGTGTGTGTGTGTGTGTGTGTGTTTGGTTTGTCCTGACGCTCACCCTTCTCCAAAGTCACCCTAAAACCGCAGACGTAGTTTGTAATGATTTATTGTTAAGTGTTTTTTTTTCTTAAGGGAGAACGGAGGCAGCAGAAATTAATGTCCTCTGTGTTATAATAATATCTCAGTGTGGAAATGTGTGTGTGTGTGTGTGTGTGTGTGTGTGTGTGGTGAGTGTTATGCTTGCCTGCCCTCTCTATAGTTCATGTGAAATATATTATGCACCAGGTTTTGCTCTTCATTTCATTTGCAGATTAAACAAAGTGTGTGTGACGTACATTTGGTGACCACGCCCTCCAGGTGAATGATGTTGGGGTGGTCGAACTGGCCCATGATGCTGGCCTCGGACAGGAAGTCCCTCCTCTGCTTGTCGGTGTAGCCGGCCTTCAGAGTCTTGATGGCCACACAGATCTCCCTCTTGCCTGGCATCTTCAGGCGGCCGCTGCAGACCTCGCCGAACTCCCCTGGAAACACACACACACACGCACACAGGCTACTTAGACATAAATCACATCAGGAGAGGGGAGAGTAGGTGAGGGTGTGTGGTTGTGTGTGCGTGCAGGTTAGAAGGGGTCCACTCTAAACATTGATCAGGGTCTCTAATCCCCCTCTCCCCCCTCCTCCCCTCACTCACTCACTGGTGCAGAGAGAGAGAGGGGAAATGGATATTGATTCTTTCTCTTTATTATTTTGTCATTGGATGACTTTTCTCTGGCCACAGGAATAGCGCAGACAACATATTTAGCCTCCACTGATCTTATTTTATTTTGTTTTTTTTTTTTTACTCATTGACCTGTCTAGAAGCCGACCAGATGTTATTGTCTGGGTAAATGCTGCTTTTTGATCCTGGCAGCAGAGTATTTGAATGAAACATACCAAACGTGGCCTTATCCCATTAAAGTGGATGAGTCTCCCCTAAAACTCTGTGAGCTGCTGTGAATGTGTCTCCTCACCGATGCCGATGACTTTCTCGATCTTGATGCAGGAGGCGTCGATCTCTTTGGCGAACTCGCGGACGGCCTGGTTCGGGTCCTCGTAAGTAAAGGGGTCGACGTAAATCCTCACTCCTGAGGGAAGGAGTTTGTGAGACAGAAAGAAAGAAAGGAAGAAAAAAAGGAAAGGAAAGAAAAAGGGAGTGAAAAATGAAGGTTAATTCATTCTGGCAACGAAACTCCATCTGTTCTTTATTTCCATCACGCTGCAGGCTACGCTGCCTTCCTCTGTGGAGCCTCTTCTCCTCCTCCTCCTCTCTCACACGGACTCCTCTGCTTTTCATGTCACTGTGGCTGACTTCAATCAAGATGGAGCTCATTAACTTGAAATTTTTGTGGGATGCAAAATAACAATGCTGATGACTTGATAATGAGTGTTTTTTCTTTTTTTTTTTTGGGATGCGAGTACATTAACTTTAAAATTGTTTGTTTTTCGCCCCCACCTGCTTTTATGGGCCTCATTTGCGGTTTTTAAAGTGCATGCACACATGAACACACCTGACAGCGCTAATGTTTTTTCAATTATAGAGTGTGTAGGTGTCGAGTGTTGACTGCGAGTTACCTTGATGTAAGTGCTTTTCTTCATCAGAGTCCTGCTTGGCCTTGCTGTACTTACTCCTTCTGGGGGCAAAAACAGCAGGACGGTCAGGGAGAGTGCGTCAGGACAAGAAACACGACACGACTGCGGCTCTTATGAAAACAAAACATGATAATGATAATGGAAGACAAGTGTCACCGCACCGTAATCCCTTCATTAAAACTTCAACCAAGCCTTCGAAACCCACTTTATACGTCAATTAAATGGTGTGAAGTGCCGACACAATCACAGATTTCTGATGAAGCATTGATATAATTATTTATTAGCGAGCAGAAAGTGGAGTTGAATGTAATCAGATTCTGGGACATTTAATTGCACTTTGTTATGCAGATAGAAGCTTTAAAGACACAGTTTTGGGGGAAAATACTTACTCACTCTCTTTTACAAAACATGCGGACACTGACGCCGCTCTCGTGTGTTTTTGTTCAATCTGGCTTAAAAACTGATTTAAGTTTATTTCCCAAGATGTTACATGACTGCTTTAAGTTAAAATACGAAGCTGAGTGAATCACAACCAACTGAAAACCAGTTACTGTATAATGGTTTATCAGCAGGTGCCAACATTTACGTTTTATTTAAGATATATTTTAATAGCAGAAATCCTATGGCAGACAACTTTTATGCAAGCACAGCATGTAAAACCAATTTCCTGCTTGTTTGTGTTGAGTATTTTCACGTTCGACTTGTTTATATTAAAAATTTTACAACATTTCAGATCAAAAAATGTTTGTAGTAACAAGCTTTTAAATAGTAAACATGTGGGTTTGATTGTTTTAGTTGCTCTAAACAACTGTAAATGTCATATTTAGCTTCGACATCAGATTATGCATCAGTTGCAATAATTAAATGATCTAATATATGTAAGTATGACAATATAAAACGCGATGTTCTTTTGATACTGAGGTTATTACTTAAAAGCCATTTGCTGCACTGCACTATTTTCTCTGGTGTTTTATTCGTAATGAGATTGCCTTTACATTGTGTCGCTTCTACTTCAAAACAAATGAAACATCTTTCAGCACTAATGGTTTCTGAAGGGCACTGAGCATACAGCGACGGCGGAGCGGAGAGGCCGGCGGGTATAAAAGCTGTAAATCAATCCGAGACAAGATGCACTTAAATCCCTCTGAATCCCTCAGGCAGCCTGACACCTGCGCTCGTATTGATGTGTCGGGTCAGTGGTGGAAATGACCAGATGTGCGGGACATTGTCTTCCTCTATGGTTGTGTAATGATGGTAAACGGCTACGTGATTACAGTCCAACCCCCCCCCCCTCTACAATCACAGGATGGCTGCAGCGGCACAATGACAGTGGCCATCATATGCATATAAAAAAGGCAGAGACAACCACCTGCTTGGCTGTGGAGAGGGAAGCAATCACATGGAAACGAGAGGACACACACACACACAACAGCCCCCTTCACTCCCTGTCATCCTCAACACCAATACACACATGCAAACAGTGGTTTGGTTTCCATATAAAGAGACACACTCGCACGCATAAGGGGATCAATGAACACACACACACACACACACACATAGAGGAAGCAACACACAAGCCCATTAACACTCCCCTCCCCCCATTTTCAACACACACATGAAAACAATACTTTTTTTTCACATGAGGATGCACACACACACACACACACAGACGAGGGGGGGGGGGGTTAACACCCAGAGGTGAGGAAGGCCCATCTGCATGTAATCCCATCTCTGTGACGGTGCTTTGTCCTGCTCGCTGGTTAACACCCTGAGATTGGGTCACTGCAAATCCACCTGATGCCTCTCTGTCTCAGTCTCTCTATTCTATCTCCTACTTTTCATTGCCTGCTTATCTCATTGTCCACCCTCCTCCTCCTCCTCCTCTCTCCCTCTCTCTCTCTCATTCTCTTCACGGCAGTCAGGAAAGCGCAGCGGGGAGAAAATAACTGGCGGCCAGGATTACAGCCAGCCACTAGCTGAGAGATGGAGGGATGTGAGGAGCCGGGGATGGATGCAGAGGACAGGGAGCGAGGGGTCACTGATTGCATCTCTTCAGCTGTCGGAGCTGTCAATCACGTCTCCGGTGTGGCGAGTCATCACTCATCCGACGTGAGCGAGTGAGCTGCATTGGCTGTGTGTGTGTGTTTGTGTGTGTGTGTGTGTGTTTTTGAGTGACGTCTATTGCCTGACAGCTACTTTTCCTGTGGCTAAGCAAGACATCTCTCACCTGGGAGGAAAAGAGGGGGAGACAGGAAGCAGAAGGGACAGACGGAGAGAGAGGGATGAAGCCTCACCTTCGGCTGATGACGAAAGCGCTGATGAGGATGATGAGGAGGACCACGCTGCCCACCACTGACACCAGTAACACTGTGGAGTTGGCACCATCGCCGATAATGGGAGCCGGGACTGTGGAGGGGGGGGTGGGGGTGGGGGGTGGGGGGGGGTTGCAGAAGGGAAAAGAGAGAAGAGGAAAGGGAGGAAGGTGGGACAGAGACAAAGAGCAAAGTCAATATCACTGTACTCGAGGAGCAGCGTGAATTCTGTGTTTGTCAAAGTCATTGACCAGCCCCCCCCCACTCCCACATCCACCCGCCTCCCCCTTACTCTCCATCACCACACACACACACACACACTGTTTGTCCTTGCTTTCTATTCCCTCCATTTTACCACCCCTCTGTAAATCCTGCTGTTTTGCATGCTCCACTGAGAGACAATGACGGCCCATTAGGATGTGAGCTTGACCGTGTCATTATCATGCGCCGCTGTCTCCATCTACATTACAAAAGGGGACACCTGGGCCTCCAGAGCATCCCTGTGACCCCTTACATCATAATCTGTCAGCAACACTCAGCGCCATGTGGAATGATGTTCACTGAGGGAAATCAGAGATGGTAATGAAAGCTTATGTTTATCTTAAAGCTCCATACAGTATAAAGGTAGACGTTCTTAAAGCTCCATACAGTATAAAGGTAGACGTGTGTCTTAAAGCTCCATACAGTATAAAGGTAGACGTGCGTCTTAAAGCTCCATACAGTATAAAGGTAGACGTCCATGTGTAGTGTGATTATAAAGCAGCTCTAGCTTCTATATTAATACTGTGAAAGTATCAAAGCCTCAGTCCACAGAGAAATGCACACAGCCTGTATTCAGACACTGAGCCTTAAAACCAGCCGTCAGGACTTCCTGTCACTTTGTGATGTCACAACAACAGCAGTCACCTAAGCCCCACCCACCTGGACCCACCATCCAACACTTACAGGATTTTTATGAAATCTGCTCTATTTTTATTGGATTGATACTCAGAAAACAGCCAGCCAATCAGCAGAGAGTCTCAGAGCCTCCTGTCTTCTGATTGGCTGACACAGGCCTGTTGTTACTAAAGCTGCAGAGAGAAGCTGAGAGAGGAGATGTAAGGCTACACTGAGACGGTTTTTGGTTCTTACAACTACACATATATCTTCTTTTGGATCAGCTCTTCTAGTAAAAACACAGTAGAAGTGTGAAATATGGGACTTTTAACGACACATTAATAATTAATCTCCATGTTTGTCTAGACTCTTCACCTCATTTAATTCAGACTCTCTAACATCCAGATTTATTCTTCCTTCTGTAGCTTTAAGGTCGTTTCAGTCTCTCTGACAGTGTAAAATATATTTAATCAACGTCCCAAGATTCTCCGTTTTTTCCCGTCTGCTTCAGTCCATCAAATGGAAATCTGATCTCCACTAGAATGTAAAATAAAGTTCTCTTGGCTTTGACGACTCACAGCATTAGTCCGTCATGACTGGCCCACCAAAAGGTCAGAGGGGGGGGGCGGCATTCTGGGGGCTAATTTGAAATTGTGATCAGAGTCCACCCACGTAGGCGCTTCTTAATGTTGTTATCTTAGGGTTTTATAATGTTTCAGAGTCTGATGGAAACAATGAATCCTTATATTTTTGGCTCTAACACGCTCAGATTTAAGGCCGAAACAAAAAGCAGCCATCAGCAGCTTCCGACTACAAATGTCAGAATCGGTATCATTCTTCAAAAACCCATATAAGTTGAACCGTAGCTGCCGCGTCCACTGAGACTCGGTGCAACTTGAATAATGGGAGCTGCTCAAGTTGCCAGTCAGGTGCTGGAGCAGGATATCATTTGTCTTTTCTAGATGACAGCTATGTTGATTAATGACCACAATGAAAGAGACAAACTCGTAAAAGATGCTATCATAGCAGGATTCTGCAGAAAACAGGGTGTGATGGAGCTGGCAGCGGGCCGCTCTCTGGCTCGGCGCAGCACTGATGTCGTTAAAGGCGACGCAGAGTGGAGGCGGCAGCGGCGCTGTGGCTGAACTCACCAGAGTTGGTCATGAACTCAAATGGGCCGCTGAATTCCCCGTAGCCCGCAGCCGTGCGAGCGCGGACGTGGAAGACGTAGGAAGTGAGCGGGGTGAGGCCTTTGATGTCGGCGTTCCTCGATGATGTTTTAATGATTCTGTAGCTTCTTTCATTTTGGTCCTGAGGACAAAGACAGAAGAGTGAGACACAGACACAAGACAATTAGGTGTAGTTTCCCAGCTCTTACAGGGACGAGCCTCACCTTCTCGTAGTACTTGACTTCATACTCCAGGATGACACCGTTGGCTCTGTCCGGTGGCTGCCACGCCAGAGAGATGGTGTGTCTGGTGATATCCTTCGCCTGGATGGAAGTCACTGGCGAGGGAGCTAGAGAGATGATCAAAGAGAGAGATATTTAGAAACAAATCGTGAGCCTACTGCCGTCTCCCTGTCCTCTCCGTGATGTTTCCAGCCTTGGAGACACCGAGTCTGTTTTGTGTTCCCTCTCCTAAATCCCACACTCTTTTTACTCCCGCTGAGAAACTCAAACATCGGGCCAGGCCACAAGGCAATCACTTCCATTTGTCTCTGGACTTGGCCTCCGTTCAAAAGCCGAGGCGTTACAGAGCTGTGTATGGCCACACAGCTTAATTGCCAAAGCTAGGCTGTGCAGTGCAAAACTGATGCACTAATATTTCTCAGCTAATGGTTGGTATCCATAAAACGGAGCCCATTTCCTCTTGGCTGATGTTTTCATCCTACAAACTGGCAAAATGATGTTGGACTTCATTCTCCACAGATTCCTGGGTCACCCTGGGAAACCTGCACAACACAGTCCGCCTCAGAAAGCTCAACACGGACTCAGTGCTTTTTCTTTCCTTTTCTTTTCTTTTTTTTTTTTTTTGGAGCAAATCAATTGGTTTTCATTAAAGCCTGAGTGGGCGATCTTATCTCAGGCCCTTTTCTGCCGCTGCAGCTGATAATGAGGCCATATTTCAAGCAGCCGCGCTATCGTGCGTTCAGACGCCTTTAACATGTGAAGGTTAAAGCACAGATAATGGCTGGCACTCGTCTCCTCCCACCGGTGTGTCGCCGCTGCACAAATCAAGCCTCTATCTTCAGGGGTTGTGACAACGCTAAAATTGGATCATACGCACTCAGTGCGACAAAGAGAAATCCATAAACACGGGAGAGATAAAGAGCGTTGTAAACACAGAGACACTCATGTTCAGATTGAGCTCTGAGGAGGAGACGAGCGCGTGAGTGGACAGGTGGAGTTACAGGCCGACGACAAGAGGTTACCTGGATGAACACACAGGTGTGAAGAGGCAGGATATAAATACACACATGCATCCTCAACATCGTACCCTCACTCGTGCCTGAACAAAACACCACACACACACACACTTCCACTGTTGCCCAGGTAACATTTCATTGTGGCATCTGTTCCTACAAGTTCACAGGGACTTAAATCTTTGACCCCTGGTTCGGGGCGATACTGTAACCTTACTCGTTTCAGACCATCTGCCTTTTAAAAAATTACAGTGGGATGATTAATGAGGGGTTCGCGGTGCACCGATTATGATTGGATTATCTATGACATTATATACATTCTCATCACTTTGAGCGGGGGCTCCAGGGAGCCTAGCCTCCGAGCTAACGCTAACAAAACCCTGCTTTTAGCCAGGGATTGAGTTCAAACAGGCCTGGAATTCAAGCACCAGCCGCGGATAGAGTTACAGCGGGGTGAAGAAGCAGCAGGGAGGGGGGGTGGTGGTGGTGGTGGAGGGTTTGTGACTGGCGGCTGGTGGGGGTGAGAGAGATGGAGATAGAGAGGGAGGGATGGGATTGCAGACATCTCTTGGTAAATGGATTAACCCAAGGTTGTGTCATCCTGTTGGCCTAATGTGTTGCGTCTCCGTTAAACAATTAGACGGCGGCCATTTGTATCCCTCCGATCAATCTCAGGCAGCAGCCAGAGCCAATTTGAGGGCCCTCCTGGGGCCGACCCAGAACGCTCCAGCTCAGAAAGAAACCCCTGAGGGGTCAGCGGCCTTCGTTCCCCCGCGGTAATACACACATCCATCTTTCCCCCCCAAAGATGACAGATATGGCGTTTTAATCGCGTTCCCCTCCTCTTGTTGCGTTTTTATTTTTCCCCCGGCTAATGTGAGGATAAAGATGAGTGATTTTCTGAGTGGTCCCCTCTGAGGTTCACTACGTGAGACGGCAGCCCAGGCACAAAATAAGTAATCCATCAAGGCTGGGTTTTATGACTTGTTACAGATAAATTAGGCCGAGGAATGCCTAAAGAGCAAAACTGATACACGTCCATATTTAAAATTTTTTTGTCAAAGCAAAAAGTCAAAAAAGACGAACCTGAGGCTGCGTTTCCGTGCCGACCGCTGCCAGACCAGCAGGCACCTCTGTGGATGGATGGTGTTTTTTTAAATGTGGGGCAGATCTGTAATTTTCTTACTGTCTCCTGAACGTGTGGGCTTAAAAAACGTTGGTGGAATAATAAGTGTTAAACGCAATGAATATTCAGATCTCATTTCAGAATTGAGCTCTCCAAAAAAAACTCTTCACAGCCTGCACACACACACACACACACACACACACACACACACACACACACACAGTAATACGAAGGACCTCATTACGCAAACAGAAAGATAGAAATTCGCACAGAAAAAAAAAAAAAATCCACCTCGTCCCATTATCTCAGAGCGACAGCGAACACCTCAATCACACACCTATGCATGCATTATAATGAGTTAAACCTGCCAGAGACACACGGAGTTCGGTTTGGTTTGGGGGGGAAACGGTGGAGATTGTGAGGTAATTTTTTTTTTTTTTTTTTTCTGGTGAGGCTTGTCTTTTGTGAGCGAGTTTGTCTTTGTGAGCGTGTATTTGTGCAGCGAGGAGCAGCTGTGGTCGACGCGAGCAGTTGTGCGAATGTGCGCTCGATTACGGTTTGACATTAAAAGAGACGGGGGCCGAGGTGCACATGTGGTTGCCAGATTGGAGGCCTGGTTGCCAGATCGGAGTCACTCAATTTTGCTGCCTGCCGAGGAAAAATAGCCGAGGTGGGAGCCGTTTTTCAGGGTGTCGAGAAAATGGCTCCTGCGTACAAGATCCTCACCCCCCCCACCCACCCCACCCACACACACACACACACACACACACACCACCACCACCACCACCCCCCGTCACCCCCACCTACCTATAGAGCCTGCTCCCATCTCCCCCAAACACATTTCCACATGTATGTCTGTCCAGCTTGCCAGAGAGATGGAAACTCGCACACAAACACGTGTGTGTGTGCTGACAGACGTGCCCACACACACACTCTCTCATGCACTAATTCACTTTTAGTCACCTAAGCCTGCCAAGTATTTTGTATGGAGACATAAACACCTCTCAGTCCGACTCTCTCTCTCGCCCTTGTTCTCACACACACACACACACACACACACACACACACAGAGTCCTTGATCCCATAAAAAGTGGGAAAAACATCCATTTACAGCCAGGGGTCAGTTCAAAGCCTGGACATGCCGCCTCTCTCTGACCCCCCCCCCACCCCCACCCCCCCTCCTCTTCCACATGCAGGGTTACACCCCGGCTGATTTACGATGGTGGAATTGTTCATGGCAAGATGTGGAATCTGACCTCCTCCTCATGCACACACACACACACACACACACACACACACACACACACACACAATCAACAACTTGCATGTCTTAATTTTTCGTCTCCAGGCTTCACGTTCATCCATTTTCCTCTCTCACCTAAAACTCCTGACTTCTCCCTCACTAGCCGAAATTTGAACTTTTATGGAAAGGCGGTGACGTGGGCGTTGGGGGGGGTAGGGGTGGGGGGGGGGTGGTCTTTTCCACAGCACTTATAAATCCTAATAAATCTATCATAATAAATGTGTAATCCACGGTGTCTGGATGAGGGGAGGTGATACAGAGAGAGGGACAGCCACAGATGACTGGCTGGATTACCAGCGGCTGAAACCAGATCTTCCAAAGCCCCTACCGAGCATTAGCAGGACGAAATCCAATCAGTCTGGAGCTATTCTCTTTAACACACACACACACACACACACATATATGCACACAAATTAGAAGAGACACGCACACACGGTGACACATAGAAGACATTGTTTGAGCTGGGAATTGTAGATCATCTCCATCCATGAGCGTACAAACACTCTGCGTAACACATTTTCTCACTTGGAGCTGAGCATGCAGTCGGTTCTGCACATGTGCAACACACACACACACACACACACAGTCTCTAATGGAGGTTCCAGCTGCAAGCATCATATAACTAATCCTGGGGAACAGTTGTGAAACATGCAACGGTGACAAGCCAAAGGCAACATCATCTATATCTTACAACTTGAAGTCAGCAGATTAGCCTCAAGCAACCTCTGGGGGACGACGCTGTGTGTGCCTGTCTGTGTGTGTGTGTGTGTATTGCTATGTCTTTGTATGAATCCGTGTGTGTGTGCACACTCTCCGGAGCTTTTTCTCTGTGACCAAACTGACATGAGCCCTCAGCCTGGACTCGAGGGTGCGCTCCATTACAGCCCCCACACATGCCTGTCTGGCCGGACCCGCAGCTCTCCCACAGGCAGCACATCCATTCATCTCCATCGTCCTGACCCCGGCTGATACATCAAGCCGGTGTCCAAGCCCTATTCAAGATATTCGCTTTTCCCAGGGAGGGGGAAATTAGTGATAAAAAAAAAAAAAAAAAAGAAAGCGACACAAAAGAGGCACTTAGCTTACCACCCAAGAGCAGAGCAGTAAAGAAGACCAAGGTAATGATCGGCTGCGAGCGAGGGGAGAGGAGGGAGGGACGAAGAGAAAAGGCCAGGGTCATAAAATCCATTTGCACAACAACCAGTTACAAAATGGCTAAATGACAAAACAACAGGAGGCTTTGAACGCAACCCCAGGCAAGAGGGCTCTTCTCCAGCTCTGGAGTAGAGGCCGTATTCATGGGTTTATTCTGCTAGAATAATTACACTCACACACACAGACACACACAATCCAGCAGCATTTGTAATGAAGCCTCCACAGATCAATACAACTCATCTAATTCATTAGCCGGAGAGCTAAATATAGCACGTTGGCCCCCCCCCCCCCCATCTTCAGCCGAGGCTTCTCATGCCTAATTATGCAAAACTCAAGTGAAATATTGCAGAAAATCATTTCCCACTGCAGAGAATCCATCATCCTCCTCAGTAATCACCCAGCCTTCGCCCAAATTATTCACAGCTTTAATAAACATGTTTTGACACGCAGATTGCCCTGCTCCCTCCCCGCCCCCCCCCCCCCCCACCCCCCAAAAAGTACTTGAAGCGCACAGTGTAACGAACCTGTGCTCTGCATCAAACATAAGCCTGCGCACACAACTACAAAGCTGCTCCGACATGCACTCCCTCTTTCATATGCGCAGACGAGTCAAGAGACTAAACTCAAAGGCTGCACCACTGTGGAGATATCGCTCCTAAAGTCGGGAAAAAAACTAAATGATAAAACATCAGGATGTGTCCCGGTGTATGGAAATAATTGATGAGGTCAAGGAAGAGGAGGAGGACACCGTGGAGCGCATAAAGACATTTTAAAACCCAGGGCCAAGCAGAAGAGAAACTGAATCTGGATTTTCAATAATCAATTTCTGTGCTCGGAGGAAAAAAATGGAAAATGCATGTGAAAGGACCGAAAGACACGAAAAAACATCACAGTTATGATCTCAAACTTAGTTATATTTATATTTACATCAAGCAACTACAGCTGGGTTGTAGACGCTCATAATTACCATGGTTAAGTTGATTTAATTTAACTTCTGCACTTATGTAGGTCTGAAAATAACCCAATCTGAGAAACCTCTTTCCTGTGGAGGAGCAGTAACTTTCTCTGTAGCTGTTATTGTGCAATAACTCTCGGCCTGTGGTGAAGATCCTGACAGAGCCAAGTCCATATATCTTTCATAAGAACATGCGTCTCATTGGGATTCACATCATTAATAGAGTTGAGAAATATATAGGTATGTCAATACCCGAGGCCAACGGAGCAGCTTAAACCGTATTTATTGTTGAATTAATCAATAGTTATCAATAAGAGGGCTTTAACCTCCGCTGATGGTGCAACTGAAAGAAAAAACCAACAGTGTCTGATCGTCTTACCGGCCTGGTTGGTGGTGACGGTCACCGACACAGCCTGCTCCGGCCCGGGGCTCTGAGGCGACACTCCGTTCACCGCCCACACCTCGAAGGTGTAGTTGGTGTGGGCCTGCAGCTCGTTGATGGACACCCTGGTCCCCTTCAGGCTCAGCTGCTGGGGGCTGAAGTGGATGCCGTTGCCGCAGGGCTGGCAGCGCCGGCCGTCGGGCCCGCAGCGCTTGCACACCACGTTGTACGTCAGGTCCTGGCGTCCACCCGTGCTCCGCGGCGGGCTCCACTCCAGGTTCACCGAGGTCTCGTTCACGTTGGAGATGAGGTGGACGGGCGCCGACGGAGGACCTGAGGAGGAGGAGGAGGAGGAATGAGGAGAGAGCTGATGTTATTACCAGTGGTGGTTAGAGGGCAAATGCTAAGCAGGTACAGAGTTACACTAATATAAATTTATTGCGGTTTCTATTGGAAATGGAAGCAGGGAGAGGGATCACCTGACGGACAGACCTGACAACAACAGCTGAGCATTACATTAACAGCGAGTCTCCACTGGCTGCTGTAATTAATTCTTTTCATATGTACATATAGCAAAGATGTAAACCTGTAATTGACTGGGTCGTCCATTGATTTGAGGGGGGGGGGCTTATTGCGTTCCCCTTCTAACGTCCTGTCCATTACAGCGAGGGAGGATCTGATTTCACCTCAGTTAATTCAGCACGTTAACTGAAATCCAATAGGCCGGCAGATTTCTTTCCCATTCATACGTCCAATCAGCTGGAGGTGGCGCCGCGCCCGAGCCCGCTGCTCACAGCAGGACTTTATGGCACCCACTCAATAACTGTAGACAAAGTTTGCTTTGGAGCCTGTTATTAAGTTTCTGCTTTGATGTAAAAAGTATTAAAAAAAAAAAAAAAAAAAAAAACTAAAGTACTCTGCAGTTCTGTTTTAAAGCCGCGGCACAGATCCGTGACGCAGACGCCCCTGCTCATCAATCCCAATTTACATGTCAGCTCTATTGCAATTAATGTGTTTTTTTGCGTCGCTTTCAAACATAAGCAGCGGTAATTGACTTAACTCTCCCTCTCTCTCTTTCACTGCCTGTCTCTGTTTTCCCTCTCTCGCCCCGCTCTCTCTCTCTCTGACTAATGAAGCGCACGCGAGCGGGCTGAGGGGGATCGATGCGGGGTGAAATATGAAAGCCCAGCCAGTCCACAGACGAATCATTTCACAACGGAAATTAATTATCAGTGTTATTTTTGGAGGAGCTGAGTGGCAATGAGTGATTTCACAGAGAGGCGACGGCGGAGGAGTGGGAGTGTGTGTGCACACATGGTCGCCACAGCGAGGGATCGCTGCGCTTTTGAAGTACAGTTAAAAGTTTCACCTGTCTTCGCACGGCGCTCGAACTGTACGGAGTTACCAGCGTCAGTTTGGCAGCTCGAGGTGAATGAATAGGCGGACAGTAGGAGAAGACAAACACCGTCTGTTCATCTGCCGCTGAGTGACGGGAGGAGGGACAGGGATGGAGGGATGGATGGATGGATGGGTGGGTGGGTGGAGGGCAGGCAGGCGACACAAGAGGATGATGAGAGGTGAGGGAGCAGCGTCTCTGACCTCAGGGGTCACGAACAGCAGCAGCAGGGAGATGAGAGGATGCAGGGTACACGGTGTTAATATTAGCATCACTCAACGTCCCCCTCCAACCGCAGCCCTCCATGAAAACCTATTAATAAATTCTCATTAAAAATTGTAATAAAGCACTGCCCCCCCCCCCCCCCCTTCCCCTCTATCTCCCCCCTTTTTCTCCCCTGCTTTCTCTCCCACTTTCCCTCCCTCGTTCTTCCACCTCACAGACGATGGGAGCAAGTTACAGATGAGGTTTCTAAATTAAGGTGCTACACTCACTTGTCATCATAATAGCGCCTTTGTCAGTGCGCTAGGTTCAACTAACCTCGGCTACCTTTTAATACCCCACAGCACGCCGCCTGAGAGAGGCCATAAAGCTGCAATTCAGCCTGTTAACTGGACTTAAGATAACAGAACAAAGGTGATATTGATGTTTCCGGTCGATGTCTGGGAAGCTAATGTGAAAATACAGCAAATTAAAGATATTTGTCATTTCTTTACTTACTATGACAAATAAAGGAGCTTTAGGGGAATTAAAGGTAAAGAATTAAAGCTTGATAACATGCCAATGTTGTAGCGAGAGAGCTGGAGCCAGGAGGTGGTTAGCTTAGCTTAAGCTAACCATCATTTTACTCTTTGGTTTTTGTAAGAAGAAGAGGTGGAAAGAGACAAGCTAATTACTGAGTCTTAGACATGTTAGTTTGTTCCTCCTGACAGAGGCAGGCGAGCTGTTTCTCCATGCTTTCAAGCTTTATGCTAAGCTAAGCTAAGAGTGTCCTAGCTTCATATTTAATGAGCAAATAAAGAAAAACCTGTATTTCTAAAGACGCCAAACTATTCCTTTAATGTGCGTGTGTGCGGACAGGTGACTATGTGTGAGAGACAATGTGTGTGTGTGTGTGTGTGTGTGTGTGTGTGTGTATTCCCCTCATAAAGATTATTTTGTTTGTTTGTTGCTATGACAAGAGTTGCAACAGTGTGATATAACTTTATGACTGTATAAAGTCTTAAACACATTCCACCAGGTCAGAGCTTCTCCAGACATCTCACACACACACACACACACACACACACACACACAAACTACCTTTGGCTGTACCTGTCGCTTTCCCAGAATGCACCGGTGGGAGCAAGGGAGCGTGGGAGAGCCGTCGGCTGTGACTGACACCCCATAATTAATCCTGGGAGAGAGCGCGGCAGGGGGAAGTGGGAGCGAAGCGCTCAGACAACCTCAGTACAACGTTCGCTCAACCTGGCCTTAAAATTCAAAAAACTTCCTTATGGGAGAGATCCCGAGGGAGGGGGAGGGGGGAGAAAGTTTCTCCTGCAGAAAGTTTCTGATTTCTTTCTTCCCCTCCTCTTCTTCCTCTTCGTCTTCTTCTTCTTCTTTTTGCTTCGTTTACGGCCTCGCACTTCGCTCAGAGCCTCATTTCTTTCTTTCCAGTCACGCCTTCACTTCCATCTCCTTCTTTACTCTGTGCTTCTCAGTTTTACCCCACTCCAACTTCTCCATCTTTCCTCCCACCCTCTCCTCCTTTCATCCCTCTCTCTTTCTGTCTCTTCCCATCAGTGGTTGTTAGCCGTGTGTCACGCAGGGGCCGAGGCAGCGAGCAAGGCAAAATTGGCCGGAGCGTCGACCTCCGCTATTACCATCCGGCTGGGATTCATTCAGCCCCAGTGCCCCCCACCTCCTCCTCCTCCTCCTCGAGTCCTTCCCATTCCTCCGCTCTGTCCCTCCCTCTTCCTCTGTCAAACCACCGCTAAGAAAACTTGGGGAAAATCTGAGAAAGGCATCAGGAGCCAACAGAAACCCCCAAAATGGAGAACACCCCCTCCTTCGAACCTGAGCACAGCGGAGCAACCAGCTCCCACGGGCGTCTGTCCCTGGTCCTCATTACCGCCCTGTGGTCAGTGCGTGTTGCCTCTATACTCACATTTATTCATGTGCATTACATATTGTATTTTAATATCGCCATCTTGTACCTGTTGAATGTCTTAAAAGTTATCTATGGGCCTTAGGAGGTGGAACGGCCTTGACGTAGATGAAGAAAAATGAGGGGAAAAAGCAGGTGATTTACTAGGAAGCATAAAAGTAACAACAACACGCGTATGATAAAATATGCAGCAACGCGCCAGGAAACACAAAGAAGAAGAAGGAGACATAAAAACAATCCATAAAAATCTGTCAACAGGTTGTTTCAACAAAGAAAATGTCCAAAAACCTGTTGTTTTTTTTTTTAAAGAAGTGATAGAGCTGATTTATCCTGCCAGGCTCCTCAGGCGAGGAGGATCCGAGGTGTGGGAGGCAAACAGCTGCATCGTGCCTTGTTTCTAATGTGGAGCGCGAGTGTTTTGATCAGACATTGACGAACGTTAATCGCCGATCAAAAGAGCAAAGATGTGAGAAAGGCAGCAGGAAGGAGCGGGGGCCTGTGCACAAGCAGCTACACAATGACACAATTACTCTACATCCAGTTTTAATCTTCATCTTGCATCGCTAGACCTCGAGCTAAGAGAGAGGAAAGCGTTTTCAATTACCCGTACACACTCTCTCTCCCTCTCTCTCTCACACACACACACACACACACACACACACACACACACACACACACACACACACACACACTCCCCAATTACCAGAGATGCTGGCGCTTTCCCAGCCTGACCTTCAGCAAGTCAAACTGGGAAATGACTTTAAGAGGGGATTTTTTTTTCCTCTCCTTCATCTGCTGTGTTCGTGACTCCGAGTGGATTTAGTGAGACTGAAAACAAAATGTGGATGGGGAGGGATGTTTGAGTGACAGCTGTAATTACAGAGCTCTAACATGTGGGTGAGAAATAAAAAAAAAAAAAAAATGCACGGGGGATAGGAAACAGCAAGACGAGAGAGAGAGAGAGAGAGAGAGAGACAAGGAGGTGAGAGTTCAAAGATCAGGCCGGCTGACGACGAGGCGGAGCAAAGGTCGCTGAGAGAGTCCGGCTAATGTTCACTTCCTCGCCGTGGAGCAGAAATTGCAGAGCAGGGTCCAATAAAACGAGCCGGGTAATGAGCTTTGACAGCTGTTGCTTGCAGCGGCCACGCTCACATGCCACAGTGACTAACAGGACAATGGAGATGAGCCCCAGTCGCCTCCATTTAAAGTGCGGTAGTAACCCAATATTATTACATTATTACAGTGATGTGGCAAAGGGAGAGGTTGGAGGGGGGGGGCGACTTAGTAGCAGACGTCATGTTTCATTATCTAGGGATTTATTAAGTTTTATTAAATCTCACACAAATATTACAAACATGTGAAACTTATTTTCTTTCGTATTTTCTTTAATTTTCCGAGTTTGATTTGTGGAGGGAAGCTCAACACCCAGGAGGACCGCGTCAGCTCGGCATCACATTAAAAGCTTAAAAGTGTCTTCTTTCACCAGCAGCAGTTTTGTTATTATGTTTGTACATAACATTTAATGTTTTTCAGTCATATTTACACTGCTCTGATCTCTTTAAAGTGAATCTGCAGTAAAAAAAAACAAAAACAAAAACAAACGATGAGCTGTTTAGTGTTTAAAACATATCCGACGTGCCCCGGAGCCAGACTTTGTACGGCTGCAGCTAATATCCATCTTAATAATTGAATAAGCTGGTGATTATTTTCCCAATGAATCATTTAGAGGTTTGATTTTTAAAACATTAGAAAAGTGTAAAACACACTTTCTTCCAAGGTCCTTCCGTCAAACACAGTCACTTGACTTAAATGTAGTAAATTCTCATATTGGAAACACTGTAAACATTCATGAGCAGCAGAGGGAACATTATAAAGTTTTCACAGACTTTCGAGGGTCGAGTGGATTGAATTACTAAAGTGGACCAGGCTCAGTCAGTCAGTAGCGACTCTGTGTGCGATTTGAAAGATGGAAAAAACAAGATTTAATGTCAATTTAATCATATAACGATCGATTGATTGACTCAACAGCGAACACTGCTGCTGCTCTGTCACATTCGTGGAAGTCGTTTTCCGCAGCAGATTCATAAAAACTTTTTTTTTTTGCTTGAACTGAAGTCAAAGAAAACTCTGCTGGTTCAGCGACACTTGGAAAAAAGGCTGGGGCCAAAATTCAAACAGGCTTCAGCAGATTACCACATAACACGAGTGAATCACTGACTCACATCCTCGATCTTGACAATATTCCACAATAGAGTCTTGTTTATTATCTTGCGTGGATACCGTACGACGGGGGAGCGATTAAAGGCCGTTTTAGTTTTGTTGCTGCTTAGACATTTAAGTGTTTGGTGGGTGTGTGTGTGTGTGTGTGTATGTGGAGGGGGGGGGGGTTGTCTGATTCAGTAAACTGTTTCTGCTGAGTGATGAATCCACAGGAACCTGACGGATCATTTGGGCCAAGTAACGAGCCAGCTATGAGCTAAGAGACTTAGCACAGATGTTTTGCTTGTTAAAACCACTTTGTGACACATATTCTCACACACACACACACACACACACACACATAAAAACATGTGTCATGTGTTGTGATGTTTCCTGGGAAAATCTGTTTTTTCTTTTCTTTTTTTTTTTTTTTGGTTCTCTGGATGTTGTTTTTACCACTGCAACGTCCCGGTGGCATGACTCAGAAAGAAAAGAAGAAGTGTCATTATGCAGCGAGATTGTTAAACAATATTTGTTATCACAGAGGTGGTGAGTCAGGGGTGGCGGGGGGGAGGACGGGGATTGACTCACACAGAGGAAAGCGAGAAATCTAACAGTGACTGAACACCTTCCTTCAGCTCGATGCATTCCTCTAATTGCCTTCTTCTTTCTTCTTCCTTGGCACCTTCGCCCTCTTTTTCTCTATCAACATCTTATTCATTCTCCACATACATCTCTCCTGCTTTCTTCCCACCTGCCCTTTGTTTTTCCACCTTTTCTCGTCACCTTGCGGCATCTCCGCCAACGTTTTTATCTCTATTTGTCTTTCTCCATTGTTCTCGCTCCCTCCTCTTCTGTTTGGCAGTGTCTCTCTCTCTGTGGAAGACTGAATCTGGGATGCCACAGTTTAATACCCTTATTAGTTCTCTGTCACCATGACTGATCACTAAGTACCACCTGGAATCAAAAGACACCTATTAAACCAGCAGCAGCCGCCGACTGCTTTATGTGTGTGCAGAGCGGCTGTCTCCATGTGTGTGTGTTTGTGTGAGGGGATAATTTAGGCTGACACTGCACGAGAGAGTCTGTGACCATTTTTAGGTGAAGGCAATCACTCTGTGTGTGTCTGAGTGTGTGTGTGTGTGTGTGTGTCGGGCTTCTTTGAGTATTGTGTTACAAATACAGCACACAGCAGCATGCTTAGGAGGATACGTTTACAAATCACTGTAAACCACAGCCTATCATGGCGCACCGCTCTAATAACAGCCATAGCTTACGTCTTGTTACATGTGTAGGTGTACTCACGGGTGCAGGCCATGGACGCCGGGTCTGTCTCGGAGCGAAAGTATCCCTTGTCGCAGACGCAGGAGGTGGATCCCTCCCTGACGGAGTAACTGTGCAGAGGACACTTGGAGCAGGAGCCGTCGGTGGCCAGAGCGCGGTAGTAACCGATCTTACAGGCTGAAAAGAGAACAAAGACACAGAGGAGGTGGAGGTTTTGGTTAGACGTGACGTCGACATGGCAACATCAGCTGAGAGCGGCTTTGAACTGAAACACACACACAAAATCATCACGTGAAGCTCTTTTACAGTCGACAGGAAAGTTCTGCAGACAACACGGCTCTGCTAGTGGCTTTGAAAGCATCTAATTAGGCAGCGCTAAATGCTAACATGCTTATGCATATAATGCTGATGCTTTGCAGATGTAAAGTCGAGTTTTATCACCTTGGTCTGCAGAGATGGCATGCAAACATCTGGTAACAGAGCCTACAGCCATGCTAACCGCTTTAGCTCTGTGTGCTGTGCTTTAAGCTAAATGCTAACATCAGAATGCTATCACGCTCACAGGGATAACACAGGTGCAAGCTTAGCATAGCTGAGGTCTCTTGTCCAGACCTGTGGATGGCACTGGATGAAAAGTCACATCAAAAGCCACAGCCATTAGGTGATTGATCAGAAATCATCATCTTAATTGATAAATAACTGAGATCTAACACTGACATCTGTGTTTCTGATGAAAGCCCTGGAAATCAATGGAAGCCACAAATCATTATCAGTCTGTGGTTTCTGTAATAAGAGGGAGGTGTCATTGTTTGCACTTGACTTAAATAATCATGTTGCCCATTTTCTCTCCAATTAGCAACAGGAAACAAGGTGTTGCCCCGAGGCTCCTTCTTCTTCTCCTCCTCTCTCCATCCCTTCCTCCCTTTGTCCTACATTTCCACCTCCGAGCCTTTCTCCCCTCTCTCCTCTCTCACAAACCTGTCTTCTATTATCAAAAACAACAGAATGGGAGTAAAGGCTGCGATTCCTTCTAACCAAAAAAAAAAAAAAAAAAACACAAGATCAAATCACTGCCTCGTGTCTTTCTCACAAATCCAAGCTTCACTCCTCTGGCAGGACTCGGGAGCCTCGGTGAAACCGGAGCCGCTGGCATTTCAGACCATTTAACAAACAAATGCCACCACACTTGGCACACCAGGAGCTCTGTCACTCTCACATGGCTGCTTTCACTCCGCAGGGCCTACGACACACACACACACACACACACACTAACACACACACACCTCTGAAATGGTAACCTAAGTGAAACTTTTCCTTCTTTTGGGCGACAGTGCTCGCCTTTCTCTTGAGTGACAGTTTGATTGGAGGGCTCGTCTTTCAAGGAGTTTCTCCCTCCTCTATCCATTTCTGTAATTGCCGGGGAAGCCTAACGGGGTTATATTTCACCCCCTGAGCGCTGAACCAGAAGAGGAGGACAAAAGAACAATTCTCCGAGAGGTGCGGCGCAGACAGTCGCGACACCGATTGGACCAAATAAGCTGTCAGTCAGAGGAGCGGCCGTGTGCAGGGCATTGGGAGGCGAATCACATCGAGGCCTCCGAGGGGTTGTTGGTTTGAGTTTTGGACTTTTACAGTAGAAGGGTACATGTGTGAGAGTTCATGTGTGTGTGTTATGGTGTACTAAAGAGACCCGCTGGAGACAGATGGGTAAATTCAATCCCAATATAAATCAGATAATTACACACTTTTAGTCTGCAGGGGTACAGCGATTCTCCCTCGCGAGAAACGCACTCAGCCCAGATCTAAAAGTGCATATGAAAGGCACGGATTTCAATGCCACAGTCATAAATACATCAGGGGATCCAACATACAAAAGAGCAGTCACATAAACAAACTCCCACATGCGTTCACCGCACTAGAAATCAAATCAGTGCCTGGCCACATGCGCCGCAGCGAAGGAGGAAGTCCGCGCTCCAACAAAAACACACACTCCACCGACCGTGCGACAACGTGTACGATCAGCAGAGGAAATCCACAACTACTCCGCCTCCCGCCTCCCCCTCCCTCCACTCAAAAAATACCGGGAAATCCCTCTTTTTTAGAGGTGTAATAAAAGTCAGGCTTCTTCACTCCTCTGCAGCCGCTAGATTAGCGCGGCGTGGCGCTAACCGGGCCGGGGCTAGCTGCTACCTGCTGAGCCATTCTTCGTCTGTTCCCACTCAGTCAATCAGTGCTAAATCCCTGCCGCTTCACTCGCTAACGCTAAGCTAAGGGCCTCTTTGATTGTGGCCCGCAGGGGTGCGTGAAGCCTTCGTTTCTTTTCTTCACAGTTTCCATAAAAAAAAAGACAAAAGAGGACAGATTAGTCAGGAGGCACTTTGTGTTATCTCTCTATCTTTAAAAACGATCTCTCAATGGGCCCGGACTCGTCGCTGGGGACAGAAGGACAGTGGGATTTGTGGGTATTGTTTAAGAGGGTTGTGATCGCTTCAGGTGACAAAACACAAAAGTCGTACATGTGCGCTGACCAGGAAAAGTGTCCCGGGGTGAGACCGGGGTCGCCCAGCTGTTTGAGACGATTGAGACTTCTGCTAAAAGCCGTAGGGAGAGTTAATTGACTCCCATGCTTCACAGCCTCCAGGCCTGAGCCTCTTTAAGGAGACACAGTCTAAGAGCAGGCCACCTCCGACTGTGCACGCTTGATGAGTTTTTCCCTCGTCAATTATTAAGCTGTCCCGGCCTGACCTCCGCAGCTCCCAACCCGGGGGCCGGGCCCAGGATGCTCCGCACAGCTCCGTGGCATCTTCATCTGCGGTCTGAAACTCTGCGTTTTGAGAAATTGTGTTTGAAAATGTGATGTCAACACACGAGGGCTTGTTTACAGCAGCGACTGCCCCGCAGAAAGGAACAGTCGAGGGGAGGAGAGAGGTCGATATCCAAGTAAAGCTCGGGAATTTGCTTCCTATTAGCGGCGCGAGTGTGTTTGTGTGTGTGTGTGTGTGTGTGAGTGTGAGTGTGAGTGTGAGGGAAGAGACCGCAGCAGTGGGTGGTCCAAGAGACCGTGGCTTCAGAGAGGAATCTCCCTTAAGACTTGCTGGATTTATCACTGCCCGGGCCAGCCATGGCAAACCCACACACACACACACACACACTCACACACACACACATACACACACACACAACTACTGACACACATGAACACAGATGTATTTAGTTTTTATGGGATGTGAGCTGAGAAGCCCTCATCATATCCTCTCAAAAGTCTAACCCTATTTTTCCACACCATCTTTTTTAAACCGTCTCCGCTCGCTGTCACTCCCTCTCTCTCTCTCTCCCCTACGTTTTACCCCCCCTCTCCTCGCTCTCTCCTTCGCCCTCTATCTCTGTCTCCCACTCTCCTAGGCTTTCTCTCTGCAGGCCTCCTTTCAGACAGAGAGGGGTTTGTCAGGTGCCAAATCCCTGAGCCGACAGATCAAAGGCAGACAAAGAGACTGGTGACTTACTGTTCTATTCTGGAAAGGCAAAAAAAATGGAAACCCTCATAGACTGGGACATCGCATTCTTCCCCTCTTTTCTCTCCCGGCAGTTCTTTCACTCATTCAATCCTCCTCTCTGGCTTTAGTCCTTTTTCCCTTTTGTCAGTCTTCCACCCCCCCCCCCCCCCTCCCTGCTCCATCCACATCCCGGTTGTCTCTAAGCTAAAGCACGTTTGGAGGGGTGGGCAACGAGGGTGGAGAAGGACGAGGAGGAGGAGGGTTGTGGGAGTTAATGAGTAGTTTTGTCCGTGTGGTACGGATTTTGCCGGATGAATTGGCTGCACGGTGTGAAGGGAGTACAGGGAGGGAGGGATGGGGCGGGGGTGGGGGGGTATCTGCAACTTCTGCTCAAGACAAGCTAATGATACAATGATAGCTACCCACACGCGAGGCAGCTATAACCCAGCTCCGTTCTCCTCTGAGTAGTAGCAGCCTACACACCGGGCTTTGAACAACAGCCGCCGAATAAAACCACGTCTACCCACACACCCGCCCACTGCAGCCCACCTCGACTGACCCGCACGGAAAAGCCTGATAGGCAAGTTATTCTGCAGCCTACACAACAAAGTATTCAATACACCAGGGACTGAAAGCATGAGAGCAAACTTGCACTACAATAGCCATCCCAAAAAAAAAAAACTCCAGGAATATAACACCCAGCACACGGCGCACACACAATACGCAGGCCTGCCCAGGCAGAACAATCACCTCTCTTGTAATCAAAAAGAAAAAGAAAAAAAAGGAGAATTAAGTTCAAACTGCGGCGTTTTCTCTCCTTTCAAGGCTTCGCTTTCTCTTCTTTAGGTGATGAAAACTCGGTCACTCTTTTTTTTTTAGTCATAACAGACAGCGAGCACTCTTCAGTCTGAGGCGTCCTCACAAAGCCGCTTTTTTTACACACACACACAAAAAGCGATCGGCTTTCAGGACCTGAGGGCAAGGAGAGTCTCTCCTTCTCCTGCTGCACCTTGAGGAGCCAGAGATCTCCATTCAAACCTGCCTTTCTGCCGTATCCCTCTGTCTTTTGTGTCTCTTCTATCTCTCTCTCTCTTTTTTTTTTTTTCTCCTCCCAGTGGAAAGCAGTTCGTGGCTCAGGTAAGACTCCGGCTAGAAAAAGGATTGTTATTCCAGCAGGGCTTTGTTTACCCTCTGGCTGTGGTCCCAAGACGGGTTTAAAAAAATCACTCAAAGTCTATATAGAGAGATATATACTGTCAATTCCCCTCGGAGACGTGTATACAGACGATAGAAGACACACACACACACACACACACACACCCACACATCAGTTCACCTGAGCCACTGGTGCATTAGCAGGGATAACTAGCTGCTGACCGTTAACATCTGTCACTGGAACAGCAGGAGAGTGGGGCAGGTTAACTCATTAATTCCGTCACTGGGGGTTATTAATTACCTCCGGCCCTGACGGCGACACACGGACACACGGCCAGCGAAAGCCATCAGCGTGATGGATGAGGGACACACGGCCACCGAAACTGATCACCGTGATTGATGACATACACTCGACACACATCTTGACCTTGACCCCCCCTGGCCGCCGCGGGGAGGGGTGAAGAGAAAAGAGTGGGTCCAAACGCTGGTGGAGTGAGGTCCGGGTTGACACCCTCACCGGTGTTAATGAAGGCTAAGAACAAAAGCCAGCCGGGCTAACGATGTTAATAACACACAGGCTAACCCTGCTGACAATCACCACGCAGCTCCTGCTCTCATTGGCCGGCCGGCACCAGCCAGAGAGAGAGAGAGAGAGAGAGAGAGAGAGAGTTGCCAGCAGTTTGTCTGTCAAACGCCGGATGATTTATAACTGTATTTTTAGCAGCACCAATCCATCATGCTGCAGCCACCCAGGATGCTGCCCTAATTAAAATGTCCGGACCAGCAAGCAGCCAAAGAACCAGATGAGCACAACATGTTGAGAAACAGACCCAGAGAGCAAATAAATGGAGATGTTCAGTGACATTTATGCTTCTTTTTGAACCAAAGCGCGAACAAAACACAGTGAGAGTGTTTAAAACCTGATGCGCAGGGCAAACAAACTATTTCCTGCTGCAACATAAAAGCCATTTTAGTTCAGGGTGTGTACCGAGGTGGCACCTGTATTGTTGCATAACAGCACAGAAAAAGTGAAATATTGTTCTGAAGACTTCCTGCAGCCCGAGGTCCCTGCGTTCTTATTGACACGTAGGCCTCGACTTCCTCCCTAATTCCTCCAGCCTGGCCTTAAGAAGGAATATTAGCACAATGGGCATATCTCAAAAATCTTAAGTATTCCA